>CM061538.1:259829176-260572509 GCA_030864215.1 Capsicum pubescens
ACTCAAAAAATTTACTGAAATACACTTCTGACGAACCACCAACTCAACCGTCAGCTCGAGGCAGAACTCATGACCTCTGAAGATCCAGCGACGGGCCATGTGGTGGACCGTCAGTTTTGCGATGGACCACCACTTTGTTCGTTAGCGTAAAGCAGGACCAGGCATCTTGAAAGGCTCAGCGATGGCCAACATGGTGGACCGTCAATATTGCGACGGACCACCATTTCAGCCGTCAACACTATCCAGAACATGACTCTAAAGGGTCGTCAGAGACGGTCCAAATGGTGAACCGTCAACCCTACGACGGACCACCATTTTGGCCGTCATTCTTATCCAGAATGTTACCCTCTAGTATCAGCATCGACGGTCCAAATGGTGGACCGTCAGCTTTGCGACGGACCACCACTTTGGCCATCACTTATGACACGAATTTTACAATATTTGAAGTTTAAATTCTTTTTACCTGGGAACATATAAATACCCAGTTTCAGGTTTTATTAGACATCTTTTTTTTTATCCATCTTTTATCTTTTATTAGGGTTTCCAAGACTTGAAATATATTGTTACTTAGTTTTGCTCTAAGATTCAATTCTAGAATAGGGGATCAAGATCTGATTATTATAGTTTCTATTGAAGATTGAAGAACAACCATTGTGACTTTTGTAAGTAAATTTTTAATTGATTCGTGAATAACACAATGTCTTCTTCTCTTTCTATGGTGGAAATGTGTGTCTAAGTTTCCATAACTAGGGTTATGGGATCCTTGATGTGAATAGCTGAATTGGGGTTGTGAATCTGGTAGGCTCTCATGTTCAATTGATGTTGCATAAACCCTTCTTCATTTTAATGACTTTTCTTGGTTGCAAACTTAAAAAGTGAGCCCAAGAACACCACTTGTTCGAATAGAAAAGTGTGTGTTGGGAAAAGAAAGGGTTTACACAAATCTAAAGACTTCAATCTTTGGATAGGGGGTAGATGCCTTAACTGGATCAATCCATGTAAAAATGTAATTGAATAAATAGTTTGTTCCTTAAGTTTGAAAGAATTAAGGGATAAATTACTCATTTTGGGTTGAGAAACTAATGGGTAAATCATAGAATTCAATTTATTTTGCAACTAAAATTGTTCATTGGGAATCCAAAATAGTTCACAACCCTAGCTGCTTAAGCATCTTGGTGACCATAGCTCTAGTTTGACTACTCTTATTGAATTACTATTTGCAATACAATCAATATTTGGATTACTCTCTGTGACTTTCATTTAAATACAATTGATAAATCAAAACCCCCTCTCTATTTTGGAGCCTTCGATCAACAGTCTAATAACAATCACAACACTTAGTGAGCACAGTATTCCCTGTGGGATTCGACAACCAACCCAATTGGGTTCTATATTTGACAGTGACCGCTTACTCTTTCGTAAGAGAGGTGTAATTTGGGTGTATCACTTTTTTTTCTCAATCTTTTTTTATTTCTCTATTTTGTTTGATCATTTTTTCTTTTTTCGCAACTTCTATTTTATTTTGCTAATAAATAAAAAACTGGATAATTCGCAAAGGTATCTTCTTTTTTTTACATCAAAGCAAATTTAAGGGCATGAAAACATAACATGGTAGAGTCAACTCTTGCCCGTGAGGCATAATTTGTTGTTTGAAAGTTCTTGAGCTAAGTCTTGCCTCTAAGAAAATAGTCGTAGAACATCTCATAAATAAAAATATAATGTGGTAGAGTCAACTTTTGCCCATGGGACATAATTTATTTTTTGAAAGTCCTTGAGCTAAGTCTTGCCTCTAAGACAATAGTTGTAGAACATCTCATAAATAAAAATATAACGTGGTAGAATCAACTCTTGCCCGTAGGGCATAATTTATTGTTTGAAAGTCCTTAAGCTAAGTTTTGCCTCTAAGACAATAGTTATAGAACATCTCATAAATGAAAACATAACGTGGTAGAGTCAACTCTTGCCCGTGGGGCATAATTTTTAGTTTAAAAGTTCTTGAGCTAAGTCTTACCTCTAAGGAATAGTTATAGAACATCTCATAAATAAAAACATAACGTGGTAGAGTCAACTCTTGCCCGTGGGGTATAATTTGTTGTTTGAAAGTCCCTGAGCTAAGTCTTGCCTCTAAGGTAAGAGTTATAAAACATCTCATAAATCAGAATACAATGTGGTAGTGTCAACTCTTGCCCATGGGGCATAATCTGTAGTTTGAAAGTCCTTGAGCTAAGTCTTGCCTCTAAGGCAATAGTTGTAGAACATCTCATAAATAAAAACATAACGTGGTAGAGTCAACTCTTGCCCGTGGGGTATAATTTGTTGTTTGAAAGTCCCTGAGCTAAGTCTTGCCTCTAAGGTAAGAGTTATAAAACATCTCATAAATCAGAATACAATATGGTAGTGTCAACTCTTGCCCGTGCGGCATAATCTGCAGTTTGAAAGTCCTTGAGCTAAGTCTTGCCTCTAAGGCAATAGTTGTAAAACATCTCATAAATAAAAACATAAGGTGGTAGAGTCAACTCTTGCCCGTGGGGTATAATTTGTTGTTTGAAAGTCCCTGATCTAAGTCTTTCCTCTAAGGTAAGATTTATAAAACATCTCATAAATCAGAATACAATGTGGTAGTGTTAACTCTTGCCTATGAAACATAACTTGTTGTTTGAAAGTCATAAGTTTTTCCTCTACATTATAGTAGTGTCAACTCTTGCCCATGAAACGTAGCTTATTGTTCGAAAGCCATAAGTCTTGCCTTTATAATGTGATAGTGTCAACTCTTGCTCATGAAATATATCTTGAATGGAAGAAATCGAAGGAAAGAACAAAAATTATAAAAATTGCAAAAAAAGAAGAAAATAAAGAAAAATATTAAAAAAAATAAAAATCAAAG
This sequence comes from Capsicum pubescens, assembly GCA_030864215.1. Classification (NCBI taxonomy): domain Eukaryota; kingdom Viridiplantae; phylum Streptophyta; class Magnoliopsida; order Solanales; family Solanaceae; genus Capsicum; species Capsicum pubescens. The sequence goes on from CM061538.1 coordinate 259,832,061, forward strand.
AAAATGTAGAAGTTGAGAGAGAATAGGAAAAAATAAAGGTTGATAAAATTTAAAAAAAAAAAGATTAAATAAAAATAACAGTCGAGAAAAATTTTAAAAGAAAAAATAAAAATAAAAAAGAATAAATTTTTTTATAAAAGTAGGCGTTGAGAGTTGTAAAGAAAAAAAATAAGGGCTGAGAAAAACTAAAAAGAACAAAAAAGAAGAGGAAAGAAAAAATCAAAAATCAAAAATCAAAAATCAAAATACTATAAAAGAAAAAAGAAAAAAAAAGAAGTTGAGAGGAAAAAGGGAAAAAAGTAAGGGTTGAGAAAAATTAAAAATAAAAAGAGAAAAGAAAAAAGAAAAATCAAAATAAAATTAAAAAGAGAAAAAAAATAAAAGTTGCAAGATATAAATATGGAGTTGTTATCTATTATGAGGATCATTTATGTAATTTACTCCATTGATCTTGGGCAATTTCGTCCAAAAAATATTAGTTAATAGGTAAAGGCTATTTTAAGGAAGCCTTTTTATTTGGGGCTAAAATTTGAAAGTCACCCCAATTTGAGTCTATTTTTGAAATTCACTCGACAAGAAGACATAAATAAAGAATGAACTAAAAAAATAAATGAATTTACATTACATGTATACGTTATTTTTTGGGTGAAATAGATGTGCATTAAATAAAGGTAATGAGTTTTTTACAAAGCAAAGCCTAGTCAGGCACTAAAACATAACAATTGGGATTTGTATTCCCATTACTAGATACACAGTGGGAGAATGATTTCCCCTTAAAATCTTCCTAAAAAAATACTCCTACACTAGCTGGTGGAGTTGCAAACACATGCAGTCTGTCAAAAAGGTTCAACTTAGAGCCTTGTTTTTCCATCAGGTCCGCTACTCTATTCTGCTCCCGATATGTGTGGTAGACTGGAGGATTTCCCAGGCTCCTTAGCAGAGATCTGAATTCCTGAAGAACTAAATCGTAAAACAAGTTACCATGATGCAACATATTAATAATTTCCATAGAATCAACGCAAACTTCCAAGGGCTTGAGGTTTTGGTCTAAGTCTAGGTTGAGGCCCTCTTTAAGGGCCAGGATCTCCATGAGATTATTTGTGGCATGGGAAAATCTTTTGCTAAAACCTGTCACCCAGACCCCTCTGCGATTTCTAATGACCCCTCCCCCAATCCCATCTCTCCCAGGGTTTCCCAGGCAAAACCCTTCCGTGTTAAGCTTGAAAGAACTGGGTGGGGAGAGACCATTTTATACTGATGATGTTCTTCGTAGAGAGCTTATTACCATTTCCTAGGTATTGGTATTCTACAATTTCAGCATGAGGTATGTTGAAACAAGGAAGGGAGTTGGTGTTATGGAAGTTGTTGGCATTTCTAGTTTTCTAGAGATGTCATAAGCAGAAGGATAGTAGGGTGCCCCAAAAAGTGTTGTACAATCATTGTTCAGTCTTTTTCAGGTTGTGGACCAATTATTGGTGTCAAACATGGCAAGATGGAGATTTATGTTGCCTTTGTACTTTTGGATAAGAGTTTTCCAGCAAGGTTACATCCAAAGAAGATGTGGTGTTGGTCCTCCTAATTATCACTGCAAGCATGACAGAGGTTTGTAATGTTCAAACCCCATTTGGAAAGGGTGACTCTAGTGGACATGCTATTGTGGTGCAAAAGCCACATAAAGGTTTTGATCTTATTGGGGACTCTCATATGCCAGATCCAGTTAGAGGGCGTGTGGGCTCTGTAAGGGCCTTTTTTAAGTTAGAGATGTAGTGGTAGGCACTCTTGCAAGGGAAGGTTCCATCACCAGTGAGCCTCCAAAGAGGAATATATTGAGTGAGGTGAGTGCTCTGCAGGAAATCATTCTGCATGTTGTGGATAATATTGGTAGAAATTTCAAAGGGTAAGATGGTGAAATCCCATCTCCCCTCTTTCCAGATATCCTTGACCATGATGAGATTAGAGGGGTTGGGATTAAGATCATGAACAATGGTGAAAAAGGGAGGCATACCAGGGATCCATATATCTTCCCAAGCTTTAGACTTGGTTCCATATTTGATGGTCCAAAATAAAGCATCATTACACAGGCTCCAACAGTTGATGATGTTATTCCAGGTCCTAGAGCCTTTTTTGGTGCCCCTTCTTCCTGTCCCATATTTGGAAAGAAGGATGTTGGCCCAAAGAGAAGTGGGTTTAGAGTACATTATCCAACCTAGGCTACAAAGGAGGGCTTCATTCTTGATGGCAGCAATTTGCATGCCAAGCCCACCATCTTTCTTAGGGGGGTGATAGTGTCCTACACCAGGAGATATATTTTCTTTTTGGCATCTGTGCTGCCCCGAATGGAGTTTCTCTGAGTTCTATCAATCAAATTAAGAATATTTTAGGGAGGTGGATATACTGCATAATATGGTTAGGAATGGAAGCCAGGGAGGATTTGGCTAGGGTGACCCTACCAGTCATGTTGAGGAATTTAGTTTTCCACCCAGCCAGCTTACTGTTCAAGTTGTCAATAATGAATTGGAAGTCCCCCTTCTCAGGATTTGTGTGGAAGATGGGGAATCCCAGGTACTTACCAAAGTGGTTTGAAGGATGTATGCCCAGGATAGTGGAGAGGTTATCCTGGTTCTCAGGTTTACAGTTAGCAGAGAAGATGACTTTGGATTTAGCAAAGTTGATTCTCTGTCCAGAATGAAAGATAAAACTATGAAGGACCCTACTAATGGTATTATAATTTTTTATGTCAGCTTTAGCAAAAAGAGTGAGGTCATCTGCAAAGAAAAGGTGGGAGACAGAGGAGCCTCTATTAGAGATGGATATAGCTGTCCAAAGGAGAATGTCCACTTCATAGTTGATTCTCTTATACAGAAGTTACATGCATAAGATGAAGAGCTAGGGGGATATGGGGTCCTCTTGCCTAATGCCCCTAGAGGGGTCAAAGAGGATGTTCTTCCCACCATTGACCATGATAGAAATGGAGGAAGTAGAGATACAGGAGAAGATGGGGTTAATGAGGTTCTGAGGGAAGTTGAAGAAGGAAAGGGCTTGTCTAATAAAAGACCACTCAAGCCTGTCAAAAGCTTTTTACAGGTCAATCTTAAGGAGCATGTTGGCCTGCTTACCCTTCATTTTGGATAAATGGCTAACATATTCTTGGACAATGATGGCATTGTCAGAAGCCCTTCTTTTAGCCAAGAAGCTAGCTTGGCTGGGACCAATGATCTTTGCTAGGAAGGGCTTCATCCTGAAGGATATGATCTTGGTGATGATTTTATATTGGGTATTACAGAGGCTTATGGGTCTAATATTCTTGAGAGAAGTGGTATTCCTGCATTTAGGAATGAGACAGAGGTAGGTGGAGTTGACTCTAGGGTCCATGGAATAGGAGGTAAAGGTCTCCTGACAAAACTTAACAAGGGGAGGTCCCATTATGTCCCAAAACTTTTGGTACATAAAGGGGTGTAATCCATCAGGCCCAGGGTCTTTGTTAGGCTTGAAAGAGAAGACAACCCTTTTGACCTCCTCAATGGAAGGGATGACTCGCAGGAGATCATGGTTGAGGGAATTGATGGACCCCAAGGAGGAGGGATTGGGCTGGGTATCCATGTGCCCTAAGGAGTGTTCAGTAGTATAGAGGTCAGCATAGTATCTAGAGACAATATTGGCTATATCCTTAGGATGATAGTGTCAGGTACCACTTTCATCAATGAGAGGGTTGATCTTATTCCTTCTCCTCCTATTGAGGGTGGAAGTATGGAAGAATCTTGTGTTAGAGTCCCTTTCCAAGAGCCAGGATATCCTAGACTTGAGCTTCTAGAACTCAGTCTCTAGGTTGAGGATATGGTTAAACTCTTTCAGAAAAGTGTGTTCAAGCCCATGAAGAAAAGTGTTTGTGGGGTAGTTAGGAGATTTTTGGATGCCAGCTAACCTTGCAAGCAAGTGTTTCTTCTTATTGAAGATGTTACAAAAAATGAGTATATTCTAGTCCCTGGCCTTCTCCTCGAAGTCTAGGGTGGCCATGGTAATGCAAGTACATTTAAGGAAGGAATCTTTGATCAGATTGGGGAAGTTTTGGTGGCTGAGCCACATAGATTCCACCCTGAAGGGATTAATCTGATTAGTAGGGGAAGAGCCAATGTTCAGGAGGAGGAGGGAATGGTCAGAGTGAGTTTTAGGGAGATGAATAATAGAGGCCTCAGGATAAAGGTGAATCCAAAGGTCATTGGCAAGGCATCTATCCAGCCTTTCAAGGATTAGACCTTGTCTATTTCTATATCTGATGTTAGACCAGGTATATTTGCTACCCCTGAAGCCTAGATCAATAAGGTTACAGTAATTAATACAGTTCATAAAGAGGTTGGTTTTATTCTGATTGATCCTGGAACCTCTAAATTTCTCAGAGGCCCCCCTCTACTAGCCAGCTCTTTCCCTCAGGGGAGATGTAATTGTCAGAGAAAGAAGCAAGTTGGTTCCAGAGGTTTACCCAGAGTGGAAGTCAGTACTAGCATAAATAATACTGATAAACCAAGAAGAAAGAAAGGAACTAACCTTGACCTTAGTATTAATAGTTTGAGTGGAGATGGAGACAGAGGTGATGGAGATGGAATCCTCCCTCCACATAATGACCAGTCCCCCTGAATTTCCATTTGCCTTAGATTGGATATGGTTATGTAAGTCAAGCTCCTCACATAGGTCTTGGTGGCCAGTCATCTTGGTTTTCAGAAGAGCTAGTATGCATGGTTGATGGATATTAACCATGTCTTTGCAGTTCTTCCTGAATTCAGCATTCTTAGCTCCCCTAGCATTCCACACAATGCATATCATCATTTTTGAGTGAGGGGGTATGGGGGTTCTGCTGTAGTCACCTTTCTCTTCCCCTTTGGGTTGGAGGAGGATGCTAGAGTGGAGGCCTTCCTTTTCCTGCTTAAGGGAGCTAGCAAGACCTTGGGAGTTTCTTCTTACATAGGGTTTGTTGGACTTAGTCTTAAACCTAGACCTGCTAGCCCTAAGGGAATCATTATGATCACTACCTCCTGAACGGGCTCTATGAACTCTAACTCTAGAGGCTCTACCAGTTTGAGAATCTCTATTCTTGAAACCCTGAGTTGAGATAGGAATTCTTCCATGTCCCTGTTGCTTGCTCTTAGAGCTTCCAGAGCATTCAACCTCTCCACCCTCTGCAGAGTGATGTGCGGAGAGGTTGTGATCAAGGGTAGAGGTCGATCCTGGCTTGTTGAAGTTTGGTGCTCCCCAGTGGAAGGTGCAAAAGTTGGGCCCAGAAATATCAAAGTTGAGTTGTGTGGTAGAAAGAATAGAAGGCTCAGACTGAGCTGATTGATGATATTGGCCAGTGACTCCGTAGTCAGCTTCTCCTGGAATGGTGAGTTGATTACTTGGAACAAGGTGGCTATCCAGACATTGGACCCATATGTCTGTAGGACCTGGTTCAGGCTCACCATGGCCAACTGAGCAAGGTACTGGGGATCCTGAATGAGAATAGTAATTTGTCTCCGTTTCCATTCGAGGTGTAGGAGATAGTTTAGTTGGATAAACAAATCTCCAACCAAGAAGTTGGTTGATGATCCGGGGATAGAGGTGTTATGGTGAAGATTATTTGGTTAGAGTTGGGGGAGTCCATGGTTGCCTTCTAGTGAAAGCTTAGTCATATTTTCCTCCGGATATATAGAGTGAGTAGAGTTGAGATAGGGCAGCTGAGAGGTTTTCCCATGGGAAACACCACCAGCATTAAATGCAATGTCCATGCCCTGGACATTTCCAATCACATCACTGCAAGAAGATAAAGATTTTCCCGCAATCATTGGTGTAGGCTCATCATTGCCTAAGTCCAGGTGGCTTTGGGGGCTCCCACAACGGGAGGCTTCTTTTATTTTAATTCCTAATTTCCCAGAAGGGGAAGTAATTTTAAAAGAAAAGGGATTTGGAGAAGTGGGGTTAAGTAGATTAGGGCTCAATTGGGTCTTAGCATGAAGCCCAGGAGAGATAGTGGTATTGGGCCTCTGGGTTAATAGTGCTATTGTTTGGCCCCCTACAGCAGATGATAATTATGCCTGTTTATTATTTGTCCCAGTATTTAATTTGTTAGGGGAACTGTCGTTCTTAGGCATGGACTTGGAGAACTCACCTTGGGCCGATCCAGTGGGTCAGAGTCCAGGTGAATGGAGAGAGGGGGCTTTTTCAGCGCCGCTTATGATATTCTAGGGTTAAGGAACCTACCTGACACCACATCGAAGGTCTTAACCTTCACGATGGGTGTTCCTTTAGAGGTTGGTTGATGGTTTTTTGGCACCGATTTTTTCTTTTTGGTGAAGTAAACCGTTTGCCAGTCTGGTGCGTAATTCTCCATCGTCTTTTTCTCCTCTAAAGTTGATTTCGTGGTCTGTGACCCTGCTGCTTCAACATTGTTTTCGAATTGATTTGTTCTTAGTGGGTATGAGCAAATAACCGTCGTGTGGCCAACAGTTCTTACAAAGAAAACCCTCTCCCTCGTAGAAGAAAGGTTGCGTATGGTGGTTAATGGAGAAAGAGGCTGCTACTGGTGTGTCCATAGGGATCTGGACACAGATCCTAGCGTATCTTCCCCTTAGAGCAGCAGAGGTGCAAGCATCTACTTTCAACAAATGCCCTATTTTCCTGTCGATACTTTAAAGGATGAATGTGTCATATAGTTCAGTAGGCAATTGAGAGAGACTGACCCATTTAGCGGTTGATTCTACCTTTGAATCGCTGGGTACAAAATTGGGTTCCCACTTCCTAATTGAGATGAAGCTTCCGGCAACGAACCACGGTCCTCCATGGAGAATTGAGGACTGAATTTTCAGCTTGGATAGTTTCACAGTAAAAAAGCCCAATCCCAGATCTATGAGGCACAGTGATTCTGAGAGTTTCCACAGATCCTCCAATTTCCTTTTAATATATTGGTGGTTGAACTTCGATTTGACTGGTTTTATAATGATGGAGTGTATCCACGGTGAGTATAGTCTGTGCTTATCTTCTTCCAATAGGAGGATTTTGTTCTCAACGATTTCTAGATCCTTATTCTCGACGGATATTTGAGTTTTTGAGTGCGAATTGGGGGTTGAGAATTTCCCCGCCGCTATGTCTCTATAGGAGGGGATGGCCTCGTCTATGAGAATTTCATTAGGGGTATCTAATATTGGGGGATTTGGAAGTAGGGATGGTGTCAAAGTTGTATTTATGGCATGATCTGTGCCGATGGAGTAGGAAGGGGTTAGAGAGAGGATGGTCTTTCTCTCTCCCATGTAGACGTTATTACTTATTAGTACTATACTAAGTCAGTGGGGAAGGATCTTTGATGTGATATTGAGTTCCTTTTGCAGCTAATAGTGGCCAAGTGAGATGGTTATTGATGTTGATGTTGATTGTGATATTAAAGTTCCTTGTGTAAAAGTATTCTAATGTTAGGAAAATAGGTTAACATATGCTGCATTTCTAGAAATCATCCATTTTAACACACATAAAATATAAAACATCAAAGAATTAAAAGACAGAAATTAATAACTGGACGTAATTTATTGAATTCATATAAAAAGGCATATAAAAAATGAACTAACTAAAATTACACGCACTATATTTGAGTCATTTGATGTTTTAGTCCAAATTAGTGGATAGATACTTTGTTACATTTGATAGTTGATTTTTTTTATTTTTAATTAGTATGCTTACTGAAAAAAATCAAGTAATTAACATTTTTGAATGCTTATTACTACTGTATAGAAAGATGAGCAATGGAACGATCAATGGCAAAACTGAAATTAAGTTCAATCAATAAGATTAAAGTGGTAAATTGACATACAAAATATCTTTGGGGACAACTCTAGAAGCATCTTACTTCATCACTCTCATTCCAAAAAAGCTCTTTCACATCTCCAACAATATTCATTGGTATTCATTAGCTTTTTTCTTCATCATTTCAAGATGCTCTTTTTCATTTTCTCGATTGGATGATGACCAAGGATAAAAATGTCATTGCAATAATTTTGTAGTTTAACTACATCATCCAACTTCAAGCAGTTGTACAACATGCAAATATTATATTAAAATTTTGAAAAGTCATTCAAGTTGTATTAAATTCTAATGGACACGAAAAAATCACATATTAGAACAACAAAAACATCATGTGTACGTGTAAAAATGTGGACTCGATTTTTATCTTCAAATGGTCATCAATTATCACCCTTATCAGAGAAGTTTTTTTTTGAAATAGGTAATATTCAATGCTATATATATTTTTTCTTCTTTTAAATTAATCTGAGATTTAATCTAATTATCTTTTGCAATTGCTCCACTTTAATTCATAACATAACTAATGTGAGTATAAACTATTTATTATTTTAGAAGTTAAATAAATTAATTATTTTTTCTTTAGTATAATAAAAGTTGAATGAAAGTAGTGTGATAAAAACAAATAGTATATGTTAAATTGAAATAAAATAATTTATTGAATTATTATTTTTAATATTTAATAGAGCATAAAAATAACAAGACAAATAAATGAATCAGGAATGCTTGAAATTTAAAGTAAACTAAGTAGGAGTTTGGTCATAAATATTATTCACAGTATTTCATAAAACATTTTCACTTTATTTTGGATTATTTGTTTGGCCATAAATATTTCGAAATAATTTTTCACTAATTTTAGTTTTTTGAAAAACACCTCTAAACACCTCAAGAGGTGTTCCACTATTTTTAAATTCACTTTTTGTACTTTTTAATTAATTTATTTTTTAGAATAATTTTTTTTATTTTCATAAAACTTCAAATTTTTTTAAATTTATTTTTAGCTTTTGTATTTTTTTTAACTTCAAAAATTACTCATTTCCAAAATATTATGATCAAATGGGTCCTAAGAGTATTCCCTAAATTCAAAAATTGTAGCTCTTTATCTATATAGAGAATCAAGTCTGTATTTTATTTCATTTTAAACATTAGAAAATACTTTAAACAGTTGAATTAATGTAAGTTTGATTTAATTTTGAGTTGCCGAATCAAATTTGATAAAAGGTAGTATAAAGTATTCTTGAGCAATTAATATATATTGAATTATTGATAATAGAATATCTTTAGATTATCAACGTGGATAGTGGTGCAGTGTTGGGATTGCTCCACCCTTAATCAGAGGTCTCAAATTTGAGCCTTGAAAATGAAGAAAATTCTTTTGGGAGCACCACCCCCTGCAGTGCGCGATCCGAATTATTCGAGGCTTTAATGCAAGTACCAGACATAGTGAAAAATAAATAAATTATATTTTAAAATTGATCGAATCAAAATTTAATTAACCATAGTAAATTATTTTTCTTATTTCTTTATTTTTTTAATTCTAAGATAATTAATACTTAAAATTCTGTTAGAAATAGTTTTTCTACCTCTGAGAATGGAGGTAAGGTTTATGTATATTCTACTATTCTCAAACCTATTTTGTGAAATTATATATTGGATATGTTATTGTATGAATTAAAATTTAATATTATTTTAATAATTGATAATTTTGTACAAGTAACAATTCATGTGCAAAGAATAATGAAGAAAGAAGTACTAGAACCATGTTTTTAATAGATCTTTCAAAGGAAATAAAGAAGTTAGGAATAGTGTAGGAAATTCATTAAATGTACGATATGGTTTTTGACTTTCTTGAATAAAGTATATTTCACGTATAATTCAATCAAATAAATTAAATTATTTTTTAAATCGTAATAAATTTATGTCATTATGCGATATTGAAAAGCAAATTAAATTTTAGATCCTTAGTGCTTTAGAACAGTAAGAAATGAATGTTTTCATATTAGATACCAACAATACTTGAAAATATTTGTGAGTTAGGTAACTTTGTATATAATATTTTATTTATGCTAAAATTTTAGTTGCTACTGGTGTTTTAAAGGAAGTTTTGAGGCTCGCCCTACAGCAAGGCACTGGCAAAACGCCTCGAGGCATAGGAGTAAGGCTTTACTCCTATGAGGCTTATGCCTTAAGCGCTCGATTGTACGCCGTAAACACGCTTAACACCCAACGCTCAGGGCTCATCTAGCAGATCTTAGGCAAATTATGAGTCGAGTTTCTTAATTAACACTGTTGACTCTTATAATTCTATATTAAATAAATGATATTGCATAGTTTTTTTTTGACTATATGAATAAGAATTTTGCGAATAACTTAATAATGAGTCATTACATTACATATTTACTATTTGAAAGTACCATAAGGATGAATATCATTTAACATTATTTTAAAAAATATTTAATTAGTTGAATTCTACATCTTCACTTATAATTGATCTTCATATTATTATCATACATCTCAAATTATCATATTTTATTATTTGCCACATGTCTCAAAATAATCGCTATGTGAAATGATAACTATCACAAAATATTGAATCCTCATTCTAATCCAGGTAGTTATCCACTTTTAATCGAATAGTAAGTAAATTATTGTGTTTTATTATCTCAATATTACCATGAGGGTACTAATAAAGTTTATTGTTTAATTTCTTTTAGGGATATAAATTGCAAGTACAGTAGTAATATATTTTACAAAAATGTAATTTTTTTATTATTTGAAAGTGCAAATGTTAGAATTGAATTGCTTATCACAACAGCTTATAACATTACTTTATTTATATGCATAAAATTAGATTAGAAGATTTATTTTCTATAATTTTGTTTAGTCATGTTTTTAGTTGTTTACAATTTTTGCTTTATGACATTATTTTACTATATTATAAATTAAAAATTGAAAGATTCATGGGGCTTACGCCTCATCTCTTTGAGGCTTATGCCTCGCCCTGTGCTAACTAAAACGTCTCGCTTCACGCCTCTGCCTTTTATACCACTGGTTGGTATCAATAGAATGTTGGTCAAAATGCAATATCATATTTTTGACAATAATTTTTAAATTTTTGTTTAATAGGCAAAATAGTAGCAAAAACTTGAAACTTTTTTGTGTATACATAATAAATTTAACGTTTGTAATAAGTTATATTGGGTCGTTTACGGACCTTAAAATTAGCTAGTATGTAAATAAAGCTGAAAGACAATTTGCTTTAAAAATGAAAATCTTGAGGTTTGATCGATGGAATCCATAAATATTATAGAAACATAACGAAGAAGTATAATCTCCTAAGGCAGTTATAAATTTAACTTATCAAACTTTAGACACACTTAAAAAAAAATTACGACAAAAAAATTAATTGAATTTTTCTCGATATAATTGAATGATGAGTAATTACTAATTGACAACACCACTATGAATATAGGTACTCAAACTATTTGAAATTTTCTAAATAAGATTTCTCTTATTTCAAATACGCCTATGAAGTAATAGATTATTGATTAGATGAAAGCATCTGAGATTAGATGAAAGCATCTTTATAAGGACATCTCACAGAAACATAATTCTCATAGACAATTGAAAAAACTGAATTATATTTGTGAGTAATTAATAATTAATTTATAGACTACTTAAAAAAAAAAAAAAAAAAGACACAACTTATAGATGTTATCCTAAGTTTTTAATCATGATCCAAGAAAATGTAGAAACAATAAGATTAAATTCATTAAGAATGTTGAAATAGAAAAAATTATATAATTTTATACATGTCTAATTCTTATTGGATCACATAGTTATATTCATCTAAGATACATTAGAAGTCTATTTTTAATTTAGGAGGATAAGTTATATTAATTACGGAAGGTGAGATTTATCTTTGACTTGGACATTACTTTATTATTAAAGATTTAAGTATATTAATAATAAATATGATATTTTTTCTCTTATTATACGAGGGAGTTAGCCTGCTTCAGTCATAATTTTAATGTATCATTCCTAATTAATTATTATAAGTCATTTACGTATTAGAAATTAATAATATTTAATAAAAATAAGTAAAAGAGATATTTCTGACATGTCTGTTTCAGCTACTTCAATCGTAATTTCACTATATCATCCCTAATTAATTATTATAAGTCATTTAAGTATTAAAAAATAATAATATTTAATAGAAAAGTTAAAATAACCATAAAATGATAAATTAACTCTTGTTGTTTTAAATTAACTTAACGTCTTATATGATGCCCATTTTAAAAAAATTCACAAGTATTTTTTATAGTATTTTTGTTATATTACTTCTAATTAGTTAATTATAAGTCATTTAAGATATGTCTGTTTCGTTGTTTCCATCGTGATATAGTAAGTTAACATGCTGAAGCAAACACGAGGTTGACATGTCTGTTTATGTTGCCTGCTTCAGCTGCTTTCAACCGTGATTTTACCGTATCACTCCTAATTAATTAATATAAGTCATTTACATATTATAAAATTAATAAATATTTAATAAAAAGGTAAAATAGACATTTGTGACATGTTTGTTGCAGTTGCCTCAATCGTAATTTTATTATATCACCCTTAATCAATTATTATAAATCATCTAAGTATTAAAAATTAATAATATTTAATAAAAAATAAAATAGACATAAAATGATAAATTAACTTTTGATCTTTTAAAGTAACTTGACGTTTTATATAAGGCTCACTTAATTTTTTTTCACAAGTATTTTTTATAGTAATTTTGTTATGTCTTCTAATTAGTTATTATAAGTCGTTTAAGACATGTCTGTTTCGCTGCTTTCATCATGATTTTACTATATCACCTCTAATTAATTATTATGGTCATTCAAGTATTAAAATAATAATAATATTTCATAAAATGGTTAAATGAACATAAAATAATATGTCAACGTAAAAAATTTGATTGAATATAAAAAGTATATTAGTGCCACATAAATTGATATGTAACAGAAAGACATAAAGTAGCATATATTATTTGAAAATGAGATAAAAAGGATTGCAAATCACAATAATTAATAGCTTAATATAAATATATATATATATATATATATATATATATATAAATTAATTGGTTGTCGAAATTTTATCACATAAACTAGGACAGAGAGAGTATTCATATCTTATTGAAAAATTAGGTAAAAAATATTATAAATTACATAATTAATAGCTTAAAATTTTTTAAAAATATAAAATATTTGGCTGACTCTCGAAATTATATCAGTCACTTAAACTGAAATAGAAGAAAAAATATTATAAATTACAATAATTAAAAAATTAAATTATTTTATTGAATATTAATTATTTAAATTCTATTTATGTCACATAAATTAAAATTAAAAAATAATATATATTGCACTCCTGTCAATATCTAGTTCCAAAAAGAATTGCACTAGTTTTTTGTCATATTTTTTGTGGAAATTCCTTTTGGAAAAATAAAAACTGCAGTAGTTTTATCTTTTGGCAAAATAAAACTGTCACCCTCCTTAAACAGTTAAACGTGTGTTGTCTAATTAATTTGCAACTAACATTAATAACCCCCCCCCCCCCCCCCTCACGCTTTCTCTCTCTCTCTATAATTTATTATTATAATGTAATAAAATACTTTTTATTCAATCACTTTGCATAGATTTTCTCTCCGTTATAGGTGCCACCTTAAACTTTTCTTGTTTTTCTCTCCTACTAGATATGCACAGTCCGTGCTAGAATTTAAGTTTTTAATTATTAAAATAATTTAAATTTTTAATTATTATGATTTATAATATTTTATATTTTATTTTAATTTAAGTGATAATAATATAATTTTGAGAGCCAGCCAAATATTTTATATTTTTAAATTTTTAATTGTTAATTATGTGATTTATAATATTTTTTACATAATTTTTCAATAAGATATGAATACCCTCTTCGTCCCAATTTATGCGGCACAAATAAAAGTTTGGCAATGAGTCAATTTTTTTAAATATTTTTGTTAATTATTGTTATTTACAGTACTTTTTATTTCATTTTTAAACAATATGTGTTGCTTTATATCTTCCTCTGTCCCGTCCCGATTTATATGTCACTAAAATAATTTTGATAGTCAATCAATTTTTTTATGTTAACATATCATTTTATTAGTCTTAACTTTTTAATACATAAATGACTTATAATAAGGGGTGGTATAATAAAATCATCGTTTGAAGGACGACAATTTAATTTAAAACATCCTGAGATAATTTCACATTTTATGTCTATTTTATCTTATTATTAAATATTATTAATTTTCTTAATACTTAGACGACTTATAATAATTAATTAGAAGCGATTGATTATGATACTCTTATAAAAATTAACATAATTTTTTCATATCCAATAGTAATCATCAATAACTCATCGGAGTAGTATATTAATTAAATACGGGATGCTATATTTTGCATATACAAAATATGATATTATTAAACATTAATGGATGGTGCATTATGTTTATCTCTCACAGTAATAAGATTTTATTATATATTTTTCTTTATTTCCTTTTTACTTGATTCATATTGACCTAACACAAAACTTAAGAAAATATTCATTAGAAATTTATTTTACTAAATTAAATTTATTAATGTTGTATTTTAAAAATTTTAAGTTAAGTTTAAATATTAGTATTTCTATATAAGAAAAAAATTAAATTTAAATTTACTAAAATAAATAAGTAAAAACTAATAATTTTTGAATATAAAAGTCAATTAAAATAATAAAATTGATTTACTTTAAATATTTAGTAGCAATTAATTAAGATAAAATTATTATATTATTAAATTACATAAATTTAAGATGCTATATTTTGCATATACAAAATATGATATTATTAAACATTGTTTGGATAGTGCATTATGTTTATCTCTCACAATAATAAAATTTTATTATATATTTTTGTTTATTTCTGTTTTACTTAGTACATATTGACCCAAGACAAATCTTAAGAAAATATTCATTAGGAATTTATTTTATTAAATTAAATTTATTAACTTTGTACTTTAAAAATTTAAAGTTAAGTTTAAATATTAGTATTTCTATATAAGAAACAAATAATTCTAAAATTTAAATTTACTAAAATAAATAAGTAAAAAAAATTAATTTTGAATATAAAAGTCAATTAAAATAATAAAATCGATTTAATTTAAATATTAATTAGGATAAATTTATTATATTATTAAATTACTTAAATTTAAATTAAATCTATGTAAAATTGGAACGTACTGTGGGACCCACCCATCATATATATAAGCATAATTAAATGTAGCTTAGAGGGCAATCTTGTAAATAAATAGAATAAGGTGGACTTTTTAAAGGGCATGGTCTGTAATTAAATAAAAGACTGTGAGTATTTTTTAAAGTTATTAATAAGATTCAATTAACATAGCACAAAAGACAAATTCTTTAAGCAGATTTTTCTCATAAAAGGACTAAAATGCTCTAACTTTTCATTAATTAAAAATAATTATTTCAATTTACTTGTTCGAATTTTGAAATTAAGAAAATTTTGTTATATTTTCTCCTTGTCTATCCTTAGTATTTAATAATTATATAAAGTATCAATAGTCAAATTTAGAGTTTCTAAGTTCATTTAATAAAGTTAATTTAGTAAAATATACTCCTAATTAATGTTCTCTTAAGGGTGTATCAAGTCAATATAATCTTAAAAAATATTTATTAAAAAATTATTTTACTAATATGTTTTGAAAATCTAAATTTGATATAGTAACTTAATCACAAGGTTAATATTAGAAGAAAATAATATTTTTTTCTTAATTTGCTCAAATAAATAAGTAAAAACGAAAATTATATTTTCAATATATGAGACAATTTAACAATAAATATATGGCATTTATTAATTTTAAAATTCAATGACATTTATTACTTTTGAAAAGGTTGTATACAAATTAACAATAAATATATGACATTTATTACTTTTGAAATTCAATTATAATTAATTAATATAAATTATATTTTCAATATAAGATATTAACTAACAATAAACATATGACATTTATTACTTTAAAATTCAATTATGATTAATTAATATAAATTATGATTTGTTTTAAATTACTTAATTATAATAAATTTAGAAAGTTATTTAAACATGTACAAAAAGTTGGTATGCAAATTAACAATAAATATTTAGCATTTATTACTTTTAAAATTTAACTATGATTAACTAATTTAAATTATGATTTGTTTCAAATTACCTAATTATATTAAATTTACAGAAGTTATTTAAACATGCATAAAAAGTTGGAACAAAAAAATAAATAATTTTTTTAATTCCCTAAAAGAAAGTATAAAAAGTTGGAACAAAAAATAAAATTAATTTTTTATCCCATAAAAGAAAACATAAATGAGTATTTGTACCATTTCCATAAAAAAGAGAATATGCATTTAAAAATTAGTTTTCTTTTTTTTTAAATAAGGATTTGTGCTTAGCATCATGGGTCCACCATGTGGAAGATGACATCACTTGAAGGGGACATAATTGGTATTTGGAGAAAGCTGATTGATTTTTTTGTCATTATATATTTATATTCATATTTCTTTAAGTTATAGCTCAATCCAACAATACACAAGTGTTTTTGAATTGACAATAATACCCTTAGAATAATTTCTTTTTACAACAAATACACATATTGAAGTGGCTCTTCTAATATTTGTAGAATTTTCTTCTTTAGAAAATTATTGCATCATCTCCGTACATGAGTTAACTTTTATATATTGGATACATCCAATAATCAACGCATACATTCTTTTATAACTTCTGCTTTAACTTTTTAACTTTACGATTCTCTATTCTTTATGTATGAAAATATTATTGTCGATTTCAGAAATAAATATTTTCAACGTCAAACAACGACCTCAAAGTAATCATTGATTTTGTACATAATACGGTATGCACTATGTCTTAAATAGCGATATAACTTTTGATTACTTTTGAAAATTAATTATATTATACTCTTCGATTATCGTTAGTAACAGATACAAGATTTATATGGAATTTTGAAATAACTATAAATTTATCATCTTTTTTCTATAAATCTAAAATATTATACTTAACCCCTCCTACAATTGTCCTTAACAATTAAGTTCCTAAAATATATGGTGAATATTACGATCAGAAACTAATTCCTAATCATAATACGATGCTTAAAGTCATAAGTGATCCTAAGCTAATCCATGACCTGACATGTCACTAGAAATATTGTATATAACCGATAAATACTAAGCAAAAGTTAAAGTTTTAGGGATATGGTAGTAATCAAAACCAAAATTCAGTACTAGAGTCAAAACAAAATTCATCTAACATGAAAAAAAAGTTGAAAGTTTACTGTCTATCCATAAGTCTCTACTAAGACGAGTTGTTGGGACAAACTCCCAGCTAACAAGAACTATTTGAAACTGAAATAATATGAATAAAGATACTGAAAACTAGTCCTCGAATGATGAGGACTCATCGAACTCTGCTACTGAGATGAGTATGAGATCGTGTTAACTGTGAGCTGGAGGCTGAATATTTGAACCTATATTATAACACAATATAGCAAATAACAACTACAAGCTGGGCATGCTGATGATAAAATATTTTAATAAAAAATAATGTTGATGTATATTAAGATGCAAGGGCCCAGCAAATTAAGCATGAATACTAATGCATGAGTACTATTTTGAGATAACTGAAATACTGTGAATAAGATTGAGTTGGGGTTATGCAAATATTAAAGTTAAGTTGTAAGAGATACTATTCACCGGCATATATCCATGTGAGTTAAATGTGGAGTTCAGTGTCATACACCCCACTAAAAAAAGATTATTCTAACCTGCCAAAGTAGGAACCATAAACACAAGGACCCTGAAGATGCTTCTAAGAGAGGGCAAATGTGTCAACCTCAATTAACGAAAGACTCTTATACTACAACGGCACGTAATTATGATACTTGAATTTATTTTGAGCCCTTGTTCTCTCGATGTTAAGTACTACTCCCAACTGAATATAACTAATAGCTTTTGAGGATACTTATGGTAGCATATTTGGATGTCAAACTACCCATAATGATGGATGCCATATTCGATTGCCATACTATTAGTGAACTTTGCTTTTTATAAGAAAATTGCTTTACTATTATTGATGACTTTTCGAAGATCGTGCTAATCGTGAAACTTACTTTTGAAGAAAAGTACTCGAAAGCATTGGTGACATATCTGGATGTCATGTATCATATTATTGCAAGCTGAAACTCCTAGTTATGATATATATATATTGAAACTTACTTTTGAAGAAAAGTGTTCGAAAGCATTGGTGCCATATCTGGATGTCATGTATCATATTATTGCAAGCTGAAACTCCTGATTATGATATATATATATATATATATATATATATATATATATATATATATATAAGAGACTTGCAAATTTATGGGAGACATGAGATGACTGAAGCAAATGCATAACTCCTCATAATCTAAGATTTATGCTCGTTTGGAGTTGACTATAGAAAGATTCTATACAAGAATCCAATCGGTAAGAAAGCTTTCAACTTAACTATGAATTAGGAGTTACTTATGGCCTTAACGAATTCCTACCTCAAGCACTTTGTAAACTACCAAATCATTGAGTCTGGTTTTAAATCTACTTGAAAATTGATTTTGTTCTTAGTTTGAATTTTTGAAATGTTATAGTAAAAATGAAGTTTGTTTAAAAAATTCATAGTCCCTAAAATATATCGTAAGAGGAAAGATATGTGATAAAAGTTCTAAAATTTCTCTCATCAATACGTATGTATGAAATACTTTAAAACTTTAAAAAATCACAATGATGTTGATGAATTTTAATGCAGTCCTGAGAAAGGGGCGTAGTCCAAAAATATCAGTAGTATTCTGTTACAACTCTACAATAAACTTATATATTTTGTGTATTGCTTTGATATAACTTGGAAATGTTTTTTTCTTGCCTTCTATTTTCTTATTCCTTTTTGTTTCCCAAATTGATGATATGGATGCTCTTTCATTATTTAAATTAAAGGTTATTGAGTCAGTACCCTTTCATTAAAATTGAGTCAATACCCCTTCATCAAAATCGAGTCGGGTAATTCTCTTTTAGGTTATTGCAAGTTTTACTTTTTTGCAGGTACTTTTAATTTTTGTGTAATTGTTATCTTCATCGATAATAGTATGTAGCACCACTGCGTCCCACCAACATTCTCATAATTTGAGTTCAATCATATTCAGAGGGTATATCAAGAGTTCATGATGCAGTTTGCATCACAAATCATCCTAAGTTCGAGAAATATGCTACCAATAACCCTCAAATCAAAACGAAAATTTAGGAAAAAAAGAATCAATAAAATATAGACACAAAATCATATTCACAATTTTAAAAATAAAATCACTCCTATTTATTTGTTTTATGATTATTGTTTATTTTCGATAAATTTTATTTTTGATGTCTATATATTTTAATTTTTTAAAATATGAATTTATGTCAGTTTATTCAAATGAATATGAAAATTACATGTGCAATGCATGTACACAATACCAGTTTATTTCAGTATTGAGATGAAATTCCTATAACGAAGTCGGAAGCAAAAAGAAATTAAATACCTATTTAAAAATTCTTTATTTCATTATACACACAACGAGTAGACTAAACTTTCACTTGAAATGACATAATCACATCATCTTCTTCTTTTTTTTTTTTTAAAAAAAACTTGCTCCTACTTCTAATGAAAAAAAAAGAAGAGATTCTCTAAAGAAATTTATATAACGTTATTTTATGATTTTTTTCTCCCTTT
Source organism: Capsicum pubescens (assembly GCA_030864215.1). Classification (NCBI taxonomy): domain Eukaryota; kingdom Viridiplantae; phylum Streptophyta; class Magnoliopsida; order Solanales; family Solanaceae; genus Capsicum; species Capsicum pubescens. Next base: position 259,851,751 of record CM061538.1, read on the forward strand.
ATTTTTAGAATTAAAACATTTTCCCTTGCCATGAGAAAGTTCATGCTGTAAATCAATAGAAAAAGATCGAGTCCGATGTCAAAAAGTCTATTTTTTCAAGCTAAAAGGTCAAAAGAATAATGCTTTTCTAGGAAAACCAAGATGGACACAATGTTCAACTTTCAGCGGCTTACTATTTACTTAACGATACGATCATTTGGCTAGTTATTTATTTTTTAAAATTTTTACAAGGTTATATGTCGCTCAAGTTTACACGACTCACATTATTTTTTTTAGTTTATTTTAGTTTTTGTCGGTAGCTTTCTAACTGGCTTATGTTAGTTTTTTATTTTTTATTTTAAATTTTGTGTTTTCACACTACTTCTAAAATATTTCTTTGGTTGTCAATTTCACATTGTTGTTGGGTTCAATTGGTGTGAATGAAAAATAAAAAGTTGTTTGGAAGAGACACAACTCTTCGAGTAAAAGACACACTATTTCGAAAAAAAGGTATGACTGTTTGGATGGTTGTGGCTGTTCGAAAAAGTCACACTCTTTCGAATGGACTGACATGACTTTTCAGAAAGGATACACCTTTTCGGTGAACCATTACCACCTTTCGAAAGGGGCACTTAATGGCTATATAAACCTGCATTTTTCCATAGGTTTTGTACGATTTTTTCTGCACTTAAAAACATTTCTTGTATTCTAAAATACTCCATGTGATCATCTAACTGTTGAGTGAGTTCGGAGAGAATTCGATCGTTTGAGGTACCACTACAGTCGGATTGTTAAACCATTTTATCTTGGAAGGAAAATTCCACAACTTCGGTTACTTGAGGAAAATTATTTCCTTAAAGACACTCCGTGAATTCGGAGGACTTAACTTTTTCTGTTTCATCTATTTTTTCTGAAAAACACACTTTTTTAAAAGGTCTTTTTGATCTTTTGTTGAGGGTGTTACATAACTTCATAAGTGTTCTTGTTTTATACTAGAACTTGTGTTGAAGTTGTTGTTGTCATATATAGATTTTTGTGTACCCAAAAACAACAATCTTAAAGAAATAACTTTGAGAAAAAAATAAATCTTTTTGCTTGTTTGGTGAAATTTCTTTTCACAAAAGTCTTTTTTCCATAATCTGTATAGTTTGGTTTCTGGAGATTAAAGCTGTAAGCTTTCTACTCCGTTTGAACTTAACAAGTGATTTGAAGAAATAAAATCTCATCACAAGTTAAAGTTCATCCGACTGACGATTGAAAGTCATAAAAACTTCATCGTTAAACTGGAAACAAAGGGTGGTTAAAGTTTCTACAACTTTATAAGTAGTATTTCGATATACTAAAAATTTACTGTCTTGTTGTGACAGAAAAATAACCACTGACAGTCATGTGCATGATACTGCAACGTCTGTGACATCAACTAGTGTTGCCATAACGAGTCGTACGAGTGCTCCGCAGGCAATGGCACCAGCGGAGAAACCCGAAAAATTCACGAGTGTTGATTGTAAAAGGTGGCAGCAGAAGATATTCTTCTACCTTACAACTTTATGTCTTCAAAGATTCATATCTGAAAAATCTCCAAAGGTGCCCGAGGAAACTTCAAACCAGGAAAACTTGTCGTTATGGAGGCGTGAAAACACTTTAATTTTCTATGCAAGAATTATATTCTAAATGACCTCCAAGAAGAACTGTACAACGTGTGTAGTGGAATGAAGATGGCAAAATAATTGTAGGGTGCGCTAAAAAGAAAATACAAGACTGAGGATGCTGGAATCAACAAGTTCTTCGTTGCAAGATTCCTTGAGTTTAAAATGATTGACAGCAAGTCTGTTGTATCTCAAATTCAGGAACTGCAAGTGATCATCCACGATCTCCTTGCGGAAGGTATGCATTTGATAAATACCTTAGTTGAACATATTAAAAATGTTCTTGATGTCCACATAAACTTTAATTGTAGGTTTGATCGTGAACGAGGTGTTTTAAGTCGCGACGATAATAGAGAAGTTACCACCTATGTGGTAGGACTTCAAGAGCTACTTGAAATATAAGCGAAAGGAGATGTCAGTTAAAGATCTTATAGTAGGACTGCGCATTGAAGAAGACAACAAAGTCGCAGAAAGAAGGTCAAAAGAAAACTCTGCAATAAGTGGAGCAAATATTGTAGAAGACGACCACAACAACTCCAAAAAACGAAAGAAAACTGGACATGAAAGCAATCAACCTAAGAAGAAATTCAAGAGAAAATGCTTTAACTGTGACAAAATTGGCCACAAGTCAACGGATTGTCGTGTCCCAAAGAAAGGCAAAAAGAAGGACCAAACATATATGACTGAATCCAAGAAAGAAGTGGACGATCTGTGTGCCATGCTATCTAAATGCAACTTGGAGGGAAATCCTTGAGAGTGGTGGATGGATTTCGGTGCCACCCGCCACGTTTGCGCAAATAAAGAGTTGTTTGCTGTTTTTTCTCCGGCTCAAGGTGAAGAGAAGATATATATGGCTAACTCCGCAACTACAAAGGTTGAAGGAACAGGAAAAGTCTGCCTGAAAATGACATCAGACAAAGTGTTGACTTTGAACAATGTCCTATATATACTGGAGTTACGAAAGAACTTGATTTTTGTATCACTTCTTGGAAAATTAGATTCAAATGTGTATTTGTTTTCAAAAAAAATTGCACTTAGTAAAGGAGAAGTGTACGTAGGAAAAGGCTACCTCACTGGGGGCCTATTCAAAATGAATGTAATGAATATTGAAATCAAAGAAAAGTTCAGTTTCTTCTTACTTGTTGCTTGAGTCTAATGATTTGTGGCATGAACGATTAGGACATGTCAATTACAAAACATTGCGAAAACTGATTAACTTAGAAGTTTTGCCAAACTTTGAGTGCAATAAATCAAAATATCAAACGTGTTTGGAATCAAAGTATGCTAAGCATCCGTATAAGTGCGTTGAAAGGAATTTCAATACTTTAGACTTAATACATACTGGCATTTGTGATATGAAGTCAACACTATTTCGTGGTGAAAAAAAATATTTTGTAATTTTTATTAGCGATTGCACTAGATATTGTTATGTCTATTTGCTATCCGTAAGGATGAAGCAATAGATGCGTTTAGGCAATATAAAACAAAAGTTGAAAATCAGTTAGAGAAAAAAATCAAACTATAAGAAGTGGTACGAGCGGAGAATTTAAATCTCTCTTTGCGGAAATATGTGTAGAGAATGAAATTGTCCATCAAACTATGACCCCGTATTCACCTCAATCTAATGGAATTGCGGAAAAGAAAAATCAAACCTTGAAGGAAATGATGAATGCCTTACTTATAAGTTCAGGATAACCGCAAAACTTGTGGGGGAAACTATCCTTACAGCTAACCGAATACTCAATAGAGTGCGCCATAGTAAGACATAATTTCATATGAAAAATGGAAAGAAAGGAAATCCAACTTGAAATATTTTAAAGTGTAGGGGTGTCTAGAGAAGGTCCAAGTTTCTATGCCTAAAAAGGTAAAGATAGGACCTAAGACGATGTACTGTGTGTTCATAGGATATGATAAAAGTAGTAAAGCAAGTCGGTTTTTGGTTCATAAATTCGAACATTCGGATATCAATGAAAATATGGTAATTGAATCATACAATGCTGAATTCTTTGATAACATTTATCCATATAAAATGAGATATGAACAGTCTAGTGGGGGGTCTAAACGACCTTGAGATAAACCAAGTGAGGATGTACATAATGATGAGAACCCAAGACACAGTACACATCAAAGAACGCCAACTTCGTTTGGATCGAATTTTGTAATATTTCTCTTAGAAAATGAGCCTCAAACATTTAAAGAAGCGATGACGTCTTCAGAAATCATCCTTTTGGAAAAAGGTAGTCAATAGTGAGATTGATTCAATCTTAAGCAACCATACGTGGGAGTTGGTTGATCTTTCTCCAAGAAATAAACCTTTAGGTTCTAAATGGATCTTTAAAAGGAAAATGAAAGCGAATGGTACTATTGACAAATACAAGGCACGACTTATAGTAAAAGGCTTCAAACAGAAAGAAAGCCTTGATTACTTTGATACATACTCGCCTGTAATGAGGATAACGCCAATTCGGATGTTAATTTCCTTGGCGGCGGTATATAGTCTTAAAATTCATCAAATAGATGTGAAAACAACATTCCTAAATGGAGAATTGGAGGAAGAAATTTACATGTAACATCCTGAGGGTTTTGTGATTCCAGAAAAAGAAAATAATGTGTGTAAACTTGTTAAGTCGCTTTATGGACTAAAACAAGCACCTAAACAATGACATGCGAAGTTTGACCAAACCGTGTTGGCAAACGGGTTCAAGATAAATGAATGTGATAAATGTATTTACCTTAAAGACACTCCAAATTACCAAGTCATTATTTGTCTGTATGTGGGTGATATGTTGATCATCAGTAAAGACATTTCTGACATAAATATTATAAAACGAATGCTCGAGAGCAAGTTTGATATGAAAGACCCTGGAGTTGCGGATGTGATCTTAAGAATAAGAATCCATAGAACTCCACAAGGATTGACATTGTCACAGTCTCATTACATTGAAAAGCTACTTGACAAATTCAAATATTTGAAATTTATTATTGCCAAGACTCCATTGGACGTGAGCTTCGCACTTCAAAAGAATGAGGGTGAAGGTGACTCACAGTTAGAATACGTAAGAGTGTTGAGATGTTTAATGTATATCATGAACTGTACATGACTAGACATAGCATGTGCTATTATTAAGTTAAGTCGATACACGAGTAATCCCAATAAAACTTATTGGATGATAATGAAAAGAGTTTTGGGGTATCTTAAATACACTCAAGACTATGCTTTGCATTATAATAAATATCCCGCGGTACTTGAAGGATACAGTGATGCAAATTAGATCACCAGATCGAATGAACTAAAATCCATGAGTGGATATGTATTTACTATAGGTAGAAGAGGAGTTTTTGGAAATTATCTAAACAGACATGTATTGCTCGCTCTACAATGAAATCAGAATTTATCGCATTAGATAAAGCCTGTGAAGAAGCAGAATGACTCCGAAATTTCTTGAAAGATATTCCTTATTGGCCAAAACCATTGGCACCAGTATGTATACACTGTGATAGTCAATCTGCAATAGGTAGGGCAGAGATCATGAAGTACAACGGTAAATCTCATCACATAAGATGAAGACATAATACCGTTAGAGAACTTCTCTCTAGTGGAATTATCACTGTTGACTATGTGAAGTCAAAGGATAATGTGTCGAATTCACTTACAAGAGGCCTATCTAGAGAAGGAGCTGAGAGGATATCCAAGGGAATGGGTTTACGGCATAAGACAAGTCAGCATGATGGTAACTTTATCTAGCAGACTGAAGATTCCAAGAGCTAGGTTCAAGGAGATCAAACAAAGTTGTGTCTGACAGATTCAACACTGTCAATATACCCAACCCATTCTCATGATGTAGAAAATATTTAGTAAACAAAGATAAGACTTATGGAAGAAGTCTTTTAATGATTATCTAAATTTGGCAAATTTGACCAAATAGTTTAATCTATAGGATTGAACATTTAGAAATCACCTATGTGAGGGTGAAATGGAAGCCACTTCAAGGAGAATGTTAGTAAAAGCCTATTCTCTAAGCTCTCATGAGACCGGGACGTGTTCATGGCTAAAATGAACAAAACCGTGAGAACATAAATGGTAAAAGGATGGTTGTGTGACATGTGTTGTTTAGGTGTACATTAAATCTCAACGGTTCAAAGATATCAAATCTACCGATTGACTGAGTGCATCCAATGCATGTTCACTATGAAAAGTTCAAAGGAAAATCCACTTATCCAGATGCAATCAGTCTTTGCTTGATGATCACATACTTGTTTGTAAAGTTTTACAAAGAGTAGTCATTCCCCATTCATGTGGGAGATTGTTGGGTTCAATTGGTGTGAATGAAAAATGAAAAGTTGCTTGAAAGGGACACAACTCTTCGAGTAAAAGACACTATTTTGGGAAAAGGTATGACTGTTTGGATGTTTGTAGCTGTTCGAAAAAGACACACTCTTTCGAATGGACTGACATGACTGTTCAGAAAGGATACACCTTTCTGGTGAACCATTGCCACCTTCTGGAAGGGATACTTAATGGCTATATAAACCTGCATTTTTTCACAGGTTTTGTATGAATTTTTCTGCACTTAAAAAATATTTCTTATATTCTAAAACACTCCGTGTGATCATCTAACTGTTGAGTGAGTTCGAAGAGAATCCGATCATTAGAGGTACCACTCTAGTCGGATTGTTAAGTCATTTTATCCTGGGAGAAAAATTCCGCAACCTCGGGTACTTGAGGGAAAATATTTCCTTAAGGACACTCCGTGAATTCAGAGGACTTAGCTTTTTCTGTTTCATCTAATTTTTTTGTTAAAAAAATATACTTCTTTGAAAGGTCTTTTTGATCTTGTGTTGAGGGTGTTACATAACTTCATACGTGTTCTTATTTTATATTAGAACTTGTGTTGAAGTTGTTGCTGTCATATACAGATTTTTGTGTGCCCGAAAACAACAATTGCTTGATAACAACCTTTGTTTTAAATTTTGTTATTACCGTGGAGTGTTACACGCCTTACAAAGGATATGAAAAATATTATAGAACATAGCCAAAGATGCTTAAATCACTAAGAGTCCATTTGGCAGAGTGTGTTAACAAAAATAATGCATGCATTCGTGTGTATTGTTAATATCTTGTTTGATACAACTTTTTATCCTATATATAATTAGGGGTCGTTTGGTAGAGTGTATAAGACTAATGTCGAATATGGTGTATTAGTAATGCAAGTATTAGTAATGTTGGTATTAGTTATGCAAACGTTATTTCTTATACAGTGTTTGGTTTGATGTATTAAAAATAATATATATTTATATAATTTTTATAAAAAAATATTTTTTTTACCAAAATGCCCTTCTTTCTATTAAAACCCCAACTTCAATTCTTCATCACGATTCTCCAAAGCTTCTCCTTTTTCCTCCAAAGCTTCTTCTTTTTCCTCAAAAAATTCTCAAGTATAAACAATTTCTAGAACTTCATCAAAAGTAGACATTCAGAATTCTTCAATAAATGCGATAATTCACTCTTCCATCGAAAGTGATAAAGGTAAGTTGAAAAAGAAGGAAAATTTTGATGCTAATTGGAGAAGTTTAGGAAGTGATGTTGTTGAAGATCTTTGATGGAACAAAATAATAAAACCAAAGAGTAAAGCACAACAGATGGAAAAAACAACTATTGTTTGATTAATTGGATAGAAGAAGGAGAACTTGAGAAAATTATTGTTGCTTTTCCATGGCAAACTGCAGAAAAAAGAAAGAGGGACAATGATTTGAAGGTAATTTTGTAATTTATTAAGTTAATGCATGTGTTGAAGACTTTGTATTACTAATACATGAAAAATAATGTGTATAGATAATACACACTTTAATACACAAAAGTGTGTACAACTAATGCAAGAATTAGTTGTGCATAGTCTAAAAAAATACCAAACACGGTACTACTAATACACAAACCATAATACATGTATTATATTTTTAATACACTCTACCAAACGATCCCTTAATGTTTGTATTAGTTATACACTCTATTGTGTATTGAGCTTTGAATTACTAATATCATCATTTTCTATGCATAAGTAATGCAAAGTATTTCAACACATGCATTAATTTATTACATGAGAAATTTACCCCTCTAAAATATTTGCCAATTTCTTTTTTCACCCAAATTAAATTTTTGACTCCGTTTTTCACCATCTTTGATTGTAAAAAGTTGTCTTCCTCTTTCTCTGTTCTACTTTTCATGGAAAAGAGGGTGATTTTCCACGTCTTCTTCCTTCTTCTTAATTAAACATTGCTTGCTTTTCTCCACTAGGTTAGTAATCCTATCAAATCTATGTTTTAGTCATCGTTTGATAAGTGTTATTTTTTAATTTCTTCCTCTTTATTTCGGTTAAAATTTCATTGATTTTATTATTGGGCTTTTCGAATTTAGAGAAAGATTCAATTAACCTTAAAAAGATTAAAATTAAGGATGAAATTAAATGATAAAAAATGAATGTAAACGAAGGAGCTGCCCTTTGATTTGATCGAGAAACCCCGAAGCAATCCAAGGAGAGGGAAGTGGAAATTGGGTTTTCTTTTTTCTACTACATTAGCTGCTACTTCGTTTCAAAAGAGAGTGGTATTTCGGTTAATTTTTTTTTTTATAAAAATTATGTAAATACATATTATTTTTAATACATCAAATCAAACAATATATAAGAAGTAGTGCCTGCATAACTAATACTAACATTATTAATATTTACATTAATATTATAAGTATTACTAATATACTTTATTCAGCATTATTCCTCCGTCCCAAATTATGTGTCATCATTTCCTTTTTAATTCGTCCCAAAATAAGTGTCGTCTTTCCTTATTCGGTAACTTTTTAAAGGCACAATTACCCTTTTACCCTTATTGATCCCACTTAATTAAAAAAAAAAGATATTGACACATTTTTTGATAAAAGATAATTTGGTAAACTTTACCAAGTCTTCCTTTATTTCTTAAATTCTGTGCCCGATCAAATGACGACACATAAAATAGAACGGAGGAAGTATATTCTATCAAACACACTTTATCAAACTATCCCTAAATGGAATATAAAATGATCCTAGTTTTTTTTTTTTTTATAAAAAACATACTACATGCCGTATCCTTTCTTGGCATGTCGTGGGAGTTGGCGCCTCCCACAAGTAGTACCATATTTAATGCAAGGCGTGAGCCAACCCTAGGCCAATGCCATTTCCCTTATTTTATTTATATTCTTAGGTTAAACAAATCCTTCACATTTTATTCCTGGGAGTAGTTAGTCTTCAAAGTTAACATTAACCAATATAGAAAATTTAAAGTAATTAACTCATGTTCATTAATTATTTCCCCCCCATGAGTTTTGTCTTGAAAGTTAACATTGGCCTGTATAGAAAATTTAAGTGATTAACTCATGCTCATTAATTTTCTTTTTTTCATTTTAGTCATTTTACTGTGCAAGATTTTATATTATGTGCATTGATGTTTTAGTCTTCCAACGAGCATATTTATCATTTTGTTGAAGATGTATATTTTTTATATTGTGTGTCCATCTTTACTTATCCGTTTTTTAATTGATTCTAAAATATAATAAATTACAGAAGTAATTTTACTATATTATCTTTTAAATATAATAAATTTAATATTTTAAGAAATACATTAGATAATGAATTGTATCTAATGCTAAAAGTAAACTGAATAGAAATAAATAAATTATTTATTGACTTTATAAATTAGATAAATATTATTGAACATTCCAAAATAAAAAATAAGACAAGTGAAAATAGATAGAAAAAGTACTATAATTAAAGAGAAAACTAAATAAAGACCTGATAATAAAACTACCTACCTTCTTGAGAAGCCTGTACTTTTAAAAACAAAAAGGAGTGTTAGAATTAGCTTTTATTTAAATGATAATTTAAAAATCAAAAGTAGGTAGCTACTTCTTTTTGACTTTTTTTTTTTTTTTACTTTATAGGGTTAAAGTAAAGTGATTAAGAATATTTTATGTCTTTGCAAATCATCCTCAAGAATTTAAAAGTGTTCAAAAATTTAAAATATTAAAAATAAGTTAATTGTCTAAAGTAAATCGTAAAAGGAATAATCGAAATGAAGTTGCGGGACTAAATTGTATTTTGCACGAAAATAAGGAATCAAAACTGTAACTTTTTGAGTGAAGTTGCATTCGTAACGTAAAAAGAGAGAGATGGCACTAAACACACCCTCATTGGTTCAACGCCTAGAAATACAGATGGATAAAATTGTCGGAATCATTAGTCATTCCAACTCAAAACGTTTTTGTGTAGGTCCCCTAATCCTTCCTCCTCTTCCACCTCTTCACTACAATCCACTCCTCCATTTCCACACTCCAATTTACTTTTCTCGCTACGTCCGGGATTCCCCTATATATATACACACACACTTTACTACAGGACTACTAGTTGTGCGTTACAAACGAGAGCAATTTGGTTCAATCGGTGATTTGAGTATTTGTGCATTTTGTGATTTGAAGGCCGGTGATTGTTATGCGATCGATGTCGATACCAAAGGAGCCGGAGCAAGTGATGAAACAACGAGATGGATCGGTTTTGGGGAAGAAAACGATTCTGAAAAGTGATCATTTTCCTGGTTGTCAGAATAGACGATTGTCTCCTCACATCGATGGTGCTCCTAATTATCGCAAGGTTTTTTTTCTACTTGTGATTTTTTGTTTGCTGTTTGTACCAAATGCTGTTTACTGTTTGAACCAAATGTTGTTTACCGTTTGACTTATCATGTTTGAATTTCTCCATCTGTTTAATTTTCCAATTGTGTTGTGATCATGATTTTTTTTTTTTTTTTATTACTTGCTGGTTATATAACGCCCAAGTCAAACTCTGTATCCAGATAAATTGTTTTTAAAAATTCTTAATTTTTTTTTTTTTTTTTTTGAGAAAGGTAACAGTTAGTATCCTTCAGAAGTGTTGTAGTTACATAGGTCCTATCTTGCTAAATTACAACCAGTGAATAGCTGCATTGATTGCTAAAAAATTCCTAATCTTTTTGACTGTGCAAATTTTTATTAAGTTTGGTATTCCCTTTTTGGTACATTTTATTGATCATGGCTATTGAAAAGTAATGGTTTTTGGTACATTTTATCAATCATAGCTATCAAAACACAGTTCTCATGGGACCCAAGGGTGTGATCTAATGGTCAATGACGTGAGTTAAGGACTATGAGGTCTCAGGTTTAATTTCTAGCAGAGACTAACTAAACACTAGGTGATTTCTTCCCATATGTTCTAGCTTTGTTGGATAGAATTAACGTGTCTGTTGCTGGTGGGAGGTATCCCGTGGAATTAGTGATGTGCGCACAAGCTGACCCGGATGTCACAGTTATAAAAAAACACATCTCTCTTGATTCACTAAACCTCTAACTTCTAGCGTGGATTCATTTAGGCCATTTTGCATACATTTGTTGATGAAGATTGGGAAAAGTGAAATATTGCATAATGCTACACATATATGGAAGGTTAAGTTCACTTGCTTATGGTTTTGGGCGTAACCTACACGATGTTAAAGATGAAACTAATAGGCTTGACTTTATAGACTCACTACAGGAGTAGGATTTTCTATTGGTGGAATCTTCTCTCTTTTGCTTTTTACAGAATTCTCCCAAATTTTATTTCTTTGGCATTAACTTAGTGCCAGGTTTCTGATTTAATACAATTACTACTTACCAGTACATAATTCTGCATGTAAAAGTTAACAATATATCTAATCATTCAGTTTGTTTATTTCTCCTTTTATGTTGTTTGTTCTTTTGTTTTGGTTGAAAGAAGTGTACCCCATTCTCCTACTCATCCAATACTGAAGGATATTAGAAAATTGAAACTGAGGAGTTACATAATGTCAGATATTTACTTCCCCTCTTTAGATGCCTTTTTAGTTCTATCTCTTTTGATTGGTAGAGATTGTATATTAGAATCACCTCCTGGACCCTGAAAGCAAGTGTTAAGTATTTTGAAAATCTATCTCCTCATGATGAAGTGGAACGTCTAGAATTCCACTATTTTTAGGTTAATGTTGTGGAAGCAGCTAAAGGCATTGATGGACAGCAAGCTCATTACCGAAACATTCTTTACAAATGAATCCTTACAAATGAAATATGCTATGTGGTGTAAGTGACTTTACTATGCATATTGGCCTCAAGATTGTGGTCTGTGATGTATTAGATACATTGTGCATGATTTCTTGAAGAAACATTCTGCAGTTTGAGAGGAAAAAAGCTAGAGAAAGAAGGATAAAAGCGATATAGACCATTGTGAGGGGGAGGAATAGAGGAGCTTCTGGAGAATTAAAATATATTGTCTCAAATGAAACATTTTGTTATTATATTTTGTTTAACTTTGGGAACACATAAAATATTGAACATTGACTTGTATAGGACTCTCGTTTGGAAGAAAATTTCAGTATTGCAACAATGAAATGACATAGTTGCAGTAGAGAGGAAGAATTTGCAATACATGGTCTAAAATATAATGATTTATCAAGGCTGTGGATCTTCATACTGATCGCGACTTGTTTAAGATATTGTTAATCCACATTATGTAACGTTGTTGCTTGTGAGCGGTCAAAGCAACTGGTATTCTCACGGGCGTCCATTTCCTTGCATTTGCTATGGTTTATATGGTATTGCTCTTGGATGGCTATGTTGGAGAGATATTATGGCTATCTCAAGGGGCATACTTCTCTGCGACCTTCAATCTAGGTGATTTCATATTGATGCATGCCTAAAATGAGGTGCAATTTTTTTTCTTGGAGAAGAGATGCCAGGTTTACTTACATGTGGTCCTCATAATAGTACTAAAAGTACATGCATATATGATCTCTTATTTTACAATGACTTTGTTATGATTACACATGTTGCTTAGCTGATCATCCATATTGGTCGACTTTTTTTTTTCTTTTTCTTTTTAAAAGAACGGACAATTGATTTTTACAAATTTAAATCCTTGAAATATCTATTAGTAACGAGGGTTGCAGGTTTTGCGATTGTGATTTGCCATTTACAATATCTTGTGTTCCCTGACTAAAGAATTTGCATTAGGCCGACCATGTTCATGGTGTTGCTATTCCAACAGTTGAAGGTATCCAAAATGTTCTCGACCATATTGGAACTCAATTAAGTGGGAAGAAGACTCACATCCTCTGGATTAATCTTCGCGAGGAACCGGTAATAGTGCTTCATTACTTTTTTACATTGCATTTCATTGAGTTTTATGAAAATTGCCCTTTATTTTATCGCTTCTTATAAGTGGTCAGTATTTCATCAGTAACTGCAATTTAGTTTTATAAAGAATTTATGAATTGAACATATACTATAATCTTATTCTATATGTTCTGTTAGAATATTATTAGAAATAGGAATAGTATATACCAAATCCTACTTGGAAAAAGATTGTACTTTAGTGTCTATAAATAGGGTCTTGATGTAATTATGTAAACACACCATTCAATAATATTTTTCTCCATTATTTCTCACATGGTATCAAAGCCAGGTCCACCCAGTTCATTGTTTCCGATGTTGGGTCCCCCGTCTTATATTGTCCACGCTGCAGATGTTCAGCCCTGGGCATGCGGGGAGGTGTTGGAGTCCCACATTGGTGGGTTAAAGGGTCCTTGGTCTCCTTATATGGTCTTGGGTAATCCTCCCTTCATGAGATAGCTTTTGAGGTTGAGTTAGGCCCAAGGTCCATTTCTTTATCATGGTATCAGAGTTTGGTGAGAAACTTCAGTAAAGAAAAAAAAAAAAAAACTTCAGTCACCGTCGTCAATTTCGAAGACTGATTTGTGTCATTCTTTATTTTGTGGGTTGTGTGAAAAATACAACACCACCAAGAGGCTCGGAAAGCTCAGGCGATGCAAACCCGACCTAAAACCACTGGAAAATCAGCCCCATGCGCCCCCACACGCCTGCAGGAAATTGGCAAGTTCAATCACGTGCCGGCGTGTGTGCCTTCTTCGGTTGAATTTTTTGAGTGGTTCCTTTTTTGTTGGGGTCGCCGTCCTTTTTCGATTCGGCCAGTTACCTTATATTCAAATTCTGACAACTTTTTTGAAGATTCTGGCCGTCAGAGTTAGGGTTCCGGCGGCTTCAGTTTTTTTTTCCTGACAGTTTTTTTTATTCAGAGATTCAATTACTGTCCTTGGTACTTTCAAGTTAAAATTCCCAACATGTCTTTTGGGTATGATGTTTTTAGCCCCAAAACTATCGGTATCGAAAATTCAAGCCTTATGATCACTTTCGAACCATTAATGGAAAGTTCAAATTATTTAGCCTGGGCTTCCTCAGTTGAGTTGTGGTGCAAAGGTCAAGGTGTCCAAGATCATTTAACAAACAAGGCTAGTGTGGTAGATGAAGAGGCAAAGTCGAGCGCGGAAGATGCGAAAGCTAAAGAGCAATGGGAGAAAGTTGATGCTCAACTATGTAGTCTCTTATGGCGATCTATTGATTCCAAGTTGATGCCCTTGTTTCGTCCATTCCAGACGTGTTATTTAGTTTGGGAAAAGGCTCGTGCTTTATACACTAATGATATATCTCGTTTTTATGATGTGATAGCTCGAATGACCAATTTGAAGAAACAGGAATCCGATATGTCTACTTACTTGGGACAGGTACAAGCAGTCATAGAAGAATTTGATACATTGATGCCCGTCACTGCGGATGTAGAAAAAACAACAAGAGCGCAGACAAAAGTTGTTTTTAGTTCTTACACTTGCTGGACTTTCTACTGGCCATGATGCTATACGTGATCAGATTTTAGCTAGTCCTACGGTTCCTACAATTGATGTGTTATTCTCTCGTCTGCTTCGTCTTGCCGTGCCTCCCAGTCACAAAGTAGTTTTATCACCCATTGTTGACTCTTCTATTCTTGCATCTCAAACCATAGAAAAACGAACATATCAGCCTATGGAAAATCGGTGAGGAGGAGGTCGTTTTGGAAAATCTCGATCAAAGTGTAGTTATTGTCATAAAGTTGGACACACTCGGGATATATGTCATAGTTTGCATGGTCCACCACCCAGTTATGAGCCTGCTGCTGTAAAGAAATATAATGAGTTCCTTCGAAATCGAGCAAGTAAGCAGACATCTCCACAACCTAATCGACCATCTAATAATGTTGATATTGCCCAAACAGAATAAGATGAGTTCCTCCCGTATAGAGCAAGAAAGAAGACATCTCCACAAGTAGCCTTAGTTGCCCAGCCTGATGCTTCTGTTGCTGGTAATCCTTTTGCTTGTGTTTCACAGCTAGTACTCTTAGATCATGGGTTGTAGACTCAGGTGCTTCTGATCATATTTCTGGTAACGAATCACTTTTGTCTAACATTGTTTATTCACAATCTCTTCCTGCTATTACTTTTGCCAATGGGATCCGAACAAAACCAAAAGAAATTGGAAAAGCCAAACCTCTATCTTCCCTGGTTGTCCTTTTAATCTTGCATCTGTTAGTCGTTTGACTCGTGCCCTTAATTGTAGCATAACCTTTCTTGATGACTCTTTTCTAATGCAGGACCGTAGTACGGGACAGGCGATTGGCGCAGGACATGAATCACAAGGCCTTTACCATATTACCTCTTCAAATTCCTTCACAGCATGCACCGTTACAGACCCTCCAGACCTAATTCACAAACGTTTGGGACATCCGAGTCTATTCAAGCTACAAAAGATGGTGCCTAGTTTGTCTAGTTTATCCATATTAGATTGTGAGTCATGTCAACTTGGGAAACACACCCGTGCTATTTTCCCACGTAGTATTGAGAGTCGTTCCGAGTCTATTTTCTCATTATTACATTCTGATGTTTGGGGTTCTAGTAGAGTCAGTTCACCTTTAGTTTTTCGTTATTTTGTTAGTTTCATTGATGATTTTTCAAGATGTACTTGGGTTTTCTTAATGAAAGATCGTTCTGAGATATTTTCTATATTCAAAAGTTTTTGTGCTGAAATACAGACTCAATTTGGTGTTTCTATTCGTATTTTTCGTAGTGACAATGCCTTAGAATACTTATCCTCTCAGTTTCAGGAGTTTATGACTCATCAAGGAATTGTTCACCAGACATCTTGTCCATACACCCCTCAACAAAATGGTAGAGCAGAAAGAAAAAATAGCCATCTTCTTGAGACTGCTCGCACTCTTCTCATTGAATCCCATGTTTCGCTGCAATTTTGGGGCGATGCAGTTCTCACATCTTGTTATCTAATTAATAGAATGCCATCATCTTCCCTTCAGAATAAAGTTCCCCATTCTATATTGTTTCCACAGTCACATCTCTACTCTATCCCCCCTCGCGTCTTTGGGAGCACATGTTTTGTCCATAACTTAGCCCTCGGAAAAGATAAATTAGCCCCTTGTGCTCTCAAGTGTGTCTTCCTTGGTTACTCTCGAGTTCAAAAAGGGTATCATTGTTATTGACCAGATCTTCGTCGCTACTTTATGTCCGCCGATGTCACGTTTTTTGAATCTCAACCTTACTATATATCTTCTGATCATCCTGATATCTTTGAGATTTTACCTGTATCTCCAGTCTTACCTGCACCATCTTTGGTCATACCCATATCTCCAGACTTACCCGACCCAACCTTTAAGGAATCAACAGTTACTTCTACGTCTCCTGCTACAGTGCCACCACTTCTGACTTATCATTGTCGTCCGCGTCCACCATTAGTCCCAGATGATTCATGTCATGCGTCGGACGCTGCTCCTACTGCGGACTTGCCTTCTTCTAGCCAATCAGTTGCACTTCAAAAAGGTATGCGTTCCACTCGTAATGCTAACCCACACTATACTTTCTTGAGTTATCATCGTTTATCATCACCCCATTATGCTTTTGTATCGTCTTTGTCGTTTATTTCCATACCTAAGACTATAGGTGAAGCACTTTCTCATTCAGGATGGAAACAGACTATGATAGATGAGATGTCTGCTTTACATGCGAGTGGTACTTGGGAGCTTGTTTCCCTTCCTGCAGGTAAATCTACTGTTGGTTGCCGTTGGGTTTATGCGGTTAAAGTTGGTCCAGACGGTCAGGTTGATCGGCTTAAGGCTCGCCTTGTTGCCAAAGGATACACGCAAATATTTGGGCTTGATTATAGTGACACTTTTTCTCCAGTGGCTAAAATAGCATCTGTCCGTCTTTTCCTATCCATTGCTGCCGTTTGTCATTGGTTTCTTTATCAGTTGGATATTAAGAATGCTTTTCTGCATGGTGATCTTGAGGAAGAAGTCTATATGGAGAAACCACCTGGTTTTGTTGCTCAGGGGAGTCTAGTAGCCTTGTATGTCGATTGCGCAGGTCACTCTATGGTCTGAAACAGTCTCCTCGAGCTTGGTTTGGAAAATTCAGCACAATAATTCAGCAGTTTGGCATGATTCGTAATGGAGCTGATCACTCAGTGTTTTATAGACATTCTCAACCAAATTTGTGTATTTATCTGGTGGTTTATGTTGATGATATCGTTATCACCGACAATGATGAAGATGGTATCTCCAGATTGAAGCAACATCTCTTTCAGCACTTTCAGACCAAAGACCTCGGCAGATTGAAATATTTTCTAGGTATTGAGGTTGCTCAGTCCAGATCAGGTATTGTTATTTCTCAACGCAAGTATGCCTTAGACATTCTTGAGGAGACAGGAATGATGGGATGTAGACCCATTAACACTCCTATGGATCCAAATGCCAAACTTCTACCAGGACAGGGGGAGCCACTTAGTTATCTTGAAAGGTATAGGCGGTTGGTTGGAAAGTTGAATTATCTCACTGTGACTAGACTTGACATATCCTTTCCTGTGAGTGTTGTAAGTCAGTTTATGACTTCCCCCTGTGATAGTCATTGGGATGCAGTTGTTCGTATTCTGCGATATATAAAGTCAACTCCAGGTAAAGGACTACTCTTTGAGGATCGAGGTCATGAGCATATCATTGGATACACAAATGCTGATTGGGCAGGATCACCCTTTGATAGATGTTCTACCTCCGGATATTGTGTTTTAGTAGGAGGTAATTTGGTGTCTTGGAAGAGTAAGAAACAGAGTGTGGTTGCTCGATCTAATGCAGAAGCAGAATATCGAGCAATGACTGTAGCAACTTGTGAGCTAGTTTGGATCAAACAGTTGCTGAGAGAATTAAAATTTGGAGAAATCGGTAAGATGAAACTTGCGTGTGATAATCAAGCAGCCCTTCATATCGCATCAAATCCAGTGTTTCATGATAGGACTAAACACAGAGATTAATTGTCACTTTGTCAGAGAAAAAATACTCTCAGCAGATATTGTTACAAAATTTGTGAAATCAAGCGATCAACTTGCAGATATCTTTACCAAGTCCCTCACCGGTACTCGTATTCATTACATTTGTAACAAGCTAGGTACATATGATTTGTATGCACCAGCTTGAGGGGGAGTGTTAGAATATTATTAGAAATAGGAATAGTATATTCCAAATCCTACTTGGGAAAGGATTGTACTATAGTGTCTATAAATAGGGTCTTGATGTAATTATGTAAACACACCATTCAATAATATTTTTCTCCATTATTTCTCACATGTTCAATTCATAAAAAGAATCTATCAGAAGTCCTAGAAATTTCTTCACAAAATTATATTGCAGTTACTGATGAAATACACTCACCTTATCAAAAAAAAAAAATGCTTATAGACAATGTTTACATGTTGTGTTGCACTTTTAAATTTCATTATTTGGATTCCACTCATCATACAACATATTGTTTTTTATTAAAGAAAAGACCATCATCTCTGTCTGCCTGTCTTTCTATCACCCCTCTCCCAACCTTTTCCTTCTTTTTGTTTCTGTACATTTTTTTTGGGGCAAGTTTAATGAAAGACTTTCCTTGTACAAAGGCATCATTCTAAAGAGTATACACACTTCTCTATTTTACAGTTTTTTCTCTTTCATGTATTGGGTTGAATTGTTAAAATAAGTGCTCTTGCCTGTCTTTAGATAGATCATGAATTTTTTGTTTAAGTGAACTTGCTTAGATACTAGCAAACATATACTTGTCACCATTCTCAACAAAAAAAAGGAAAAAAATAATGCAAACTTATTTGCCATTAAATTTTGTGACGTCAAGTTCTTTAATCAATTACCTTAGATGCTACAATTGGTATCCATCTTCATGTAAAGAACAGAATATAGAAGATGAAATCCAACTGGCGGACTTCATAGGAGTTTTGTAAGTATTTCTGTCTTGTTTTTATGCAATGTAAAATGTTGTTTTTGGAGGTGGCCAGCATATCTTTAATGCTGAGGAATACAAAGTTACCAATTTCAAAAAAAAAAAAGAGTATCTCAAGGTGCAAATATCTGCTAGCATTTGAATGAAAGATCATTAGAAAAAGAAAAATTTGAAACTGATTGGGTTGAGCATAGGTATATGCATGTTGGTATGCTTGATCTCTCTGATGGCGGAACTAGATAAACCATGTATAGTGATGCCTGTGTTTCTTCCTGGACATAAACTTTTTGATAAAAAATGCTGCAAGATTTCAATTCCTGAAAACTTTATCATGATTTTTTCTTTTCTAATCACGGAACAGGTGATATATATTAATGGACGCCCGTTTGTCTTGCGTGAAGTAGAAAGGCCCTTCTCTAATCTCGAGTATACGGTGCGTCATGGTTAGGATTGAATTTTCATTTTGACTTATTGCTGGTTTTATTTTATCAAATGATCATGTTGATTCTGTGGGATTAGGATATTTTTGATGAAGTAAAAGTATTTTCATTCATATACATGGTCAAACTGACCTTATACAATGGATATACCAAAAGGTAAAGAATCTACAAAATATGATTCTCTAATAACTCCATATAAATCATCTATACTACAAGGAGCTTTCTCTTTACGCCAAGCAAAATAAGGAAGTTGAGACTACTCTTCAACTGAGTGAAACTCAATTCTACTCCTTCAAAAACTCTTCTATTTCTCTCTCCATACTAACCACATTAACGCAAGCAAAACCATGTTCCAAGTCCTTTTTTTTTCTCATCCTTCTCACGCTCTTCCAGCTGAACATCAAATATTTCATTGTACTTGACATTGCCCAAGGTGTCCGAAACCACTTGAACGTATCCCACCATAATCTCATGGTAAGCCCGCAATGTAGGAGGTGATCCACATCCCTGCCCGCCTTCTTGCACATGAAATACCAACTGAGCAGACAACCTTCCGCTTTTTAAGATTTTCCGCTATCAAAATCACCTCTCTAGTAGCTAGCCAAGCGAAGAAACACACATTCCTCGGCGCACTTGGAACCCATACGCTTAGATTTATCAAAATAGTAAATCACCGTGTATCCACACTAATAACTTCAACACTTCTGATCATGGTATCAATGAGATATCATAAGATACATTTATTGGACATTTTCTTTTACTTTTTATTCTCAATGCAGCATTGGTTGTAGGACTTTTGTCTAACACTTGCTGGGTATTCTTTCTTTCAAAGATTTATGACAAGTAATATGATAGACTTCTCTGTAGAAACCTGTAAATAAAGGAACAAGTACTGGTGTTTTATACTAAATACACTGATATTACAATAAGAAATCTGTAAACAACCACTCAGACACTGCTTACACTTGAAACACTGCTAAAGCTATAAATTTTCTCCTAATACATTCAGTTATACAGTACATAACACTAAATTCACACAAATTTCAGCATTCCTAGATATTCGATTGGCTAGAACTCTCCCAGAATTTCCTTTTCCTTTTTCTGAATACCTTCTTCTAACTGCCCTGCCCTTTTTTTACCGAATAAACCACCCTGTAAATGTCTCATGACATTATGACAGTTACTAAGTCTTTTAATTGTTTATTTTGGCCTCCTAAGTTTTAATAACTTGAGGCACATCATAATATGAACATAAACATATTACAAAGCTATACAGGATTTGTGGACAATCAATTTTACCTTATTAAGATAGTGTGGCTCTTAATACCTGGTTGACCGAGCGAAGAATCTTGCCAAAGATTAACCTTCTTACTTCCTCACACACCCGGAAAAATGTTCCCGGAAAAAGCACCAGTGTTCTCTATTCTTTGATGTTTTATCACACTAAGACCAAGAGGTGGAGGATTGGCTTTAGTAATGCAGGGGCTTAAGCAAGCAATATTTGATGCATTTAACGTTTCTCCAAAGAGAATTAGTGCACATCAAATTTTTATTTGGAGACTTCAAACTCTAGCTTCTACCCCCGATTTTAGCCAAATGCCTCGTTGATTTCGCCGCCAAAAGATCTCTTCCTGTATGGATATTTTATCCTAGTCCCATTTGAAGACTTACTCTCTGAACCAAATCTTCAGTACATAGATTCCTTGTTTCAGCTTCATTGTTGAACTTCAGAATTTCAGCAAGGATGCAAGATCTCCTTGTCCCCAAGTGGCTAGAAGATTTCAGCAAGAATGCATGATCCTAGTGCTTCTTGTTATGGGTAAAACCGTTCTTCTGGCAATGCATATTGGCTTCCACATTTATCTTGTGTATGCTCACAACTTTTCTATATCTGGTATTTGTCAGTTTCTAATGCAAGTTTTTAACTTCATTTATTTTCCTAATCTATATGTTGATATTCTTCTTGATATGAACTTGGATTTTATATTAAATAGGGAATCAACAGGAAAAGAGTGGAGCAAATGGAGGATCGCTTGAAAGAAGATGTTCTACTAGAAGCTGCAAGGTTACTATTTGCTCTATTTTATTGTCCGTGAATGAATATCTATTAAATGTCTCGGTGCTCACGTTATCAACATTTTTATCTGAACTTTTCTATTTGATAAACAACAGATACGGAAATAAGATCCTTGTAACTGATGAGCTTCCTAATGGTCAGATGGTGGATCAATGGGAGCCAGTAACATATGATTCTGTGAAAACGCCCTTACAGGTTTCATGAGTTTACGAAAGCTTTCTTGAAGTTGGCATCAGAAAAGATTGTATTGGTTGCTCATTTTCATTTTGAACATCTCCCTCTAAGTTAGGTGTACGAGGAACTGCAATCGAAGGAGTACCTTGTTGAATACGAGCGGGTTCCTATTACAGACGAAAAATCACCTAAAGAGCTGGATTTTGATATTCTTGTGAGTATCTGTATCTTTATTTGGCTTTTACATTGATTCCCATTTTTTATGTCGAGGATACCTTGCTTGTAATCACGAAGGTATTGGAGTTTCCTTTTCTGAAGTTCTTAGTATTCTTGGTCAGAGGTTACGTCTGAACTTAACACCTCATGCATTGGAATATAGTTGTTTTAAGTTGATTTGGATGGCCAAATCATGAAAATTAGACCATAAAAGTTTTTTGAAAACTTTAGTCTTATGCAACCAATCAATTTTTTTTGATCTGGTAACTGTATATTTCATTATGAACGAATCAGTACATAGGTTGTACTGTAACCATATTTATTGAGAACTCGAATCTACTGTCCTATGACTATATTGAATCTAAAACATTAATAATAGAAACAGTTTCATTGGAATATATCTGGTTACACCAAAAGCACAAGAGTCACGAGACAATTCATTTTAATCTGCTGCACAGTATTCTCTATTGTCTCAAAACATCTAGAGTCCCTCTCCTCCAAATTGTCCACCAGATGCTTGAGATGCATGCAGGGATCATTCTCCATCTACTTCTGTTCTTAGCCTTCAAACCTGCTTCGTCCCAGCTATGGATTGCGTCTCTAATCCTTCCAGGCATAGATCATGATATACCTTTGAGATTTAAGAATAATCTCCAATTTTTCGAATAAGATTTCTGTGTAGAAAGAGATGGTTAATTGTCTCAGCGTTTTCACCACAAAAGAAACGTCTGGAGCATGATGTTTTTCTCTCCTCATCAGAGTGTCCTGTGTAAGGACTGCCTCCTTAGCTAGAAGCCAGGCAAAGGACTATGTGGTATTTTGATTGTCCAAATGTGCTTCCAGGGCCAATTTTTAGGCTGTTGATTGAAATGGTTCATCGTCCTGTAAGCTGTATTTACCTTGAATAGTCCGTTATAATTTGCCCTGCCTCCATAACACGTCATCATCTACCTGAAGTCCACTGAACTGTTCAGTTGTGTTGAAGGACTCAACCACTCTTTGTATTTCCCAGTCATTAAGCTGTCTTCTGAAAGTGAAACTCCATCCTTGAGGTGTCCATAGTTCTTCTATAGTCCCCTCTGCTAGTGTAGCACTAGATTGTGTAATGTCTGGAAAGAGCATTGTAAAATTAGGTCTTGGGCCTAACTCATACCCCAAAAGCTAGCTCAAAGAAAGGAAGATTGCTCAAGCCTTGTAAAGAGACCACCCATCTCATTAACTGCCAATGTGAGACATCTGGTGTGTGATTTTTTAATCTGGGGGCTCCACGTTGTGTGAGATGGGTCCTGCTTTGATACCATGTAAAATTAGGTCTTGGGAGGAGGACCTAGCCTCCATTCATCCATCCAGAATATAGTCTTTTCCCCATTACCCAACCAATCATTATTTTGTGAGTTTTTTTCCCTATCTAGTCATCATCTTTCTAAAATCCAAATATCACAATAGAAATTAGTCATTTGAATAGCCTCTGAGGTTTAGTTCAAAGGTTGAGGGACTTGTGACTTAGTCACAAGTTTAGGCCCTGTACAATGCGAACTTAGCCTGGTCTTTAACTGCAAAAGGGTAACTAGGCGGACCCATTTTCCCCAATTTTGAAGGTTGCGATTGGTCCCATAGGAATTTCTCGATTATAAATAAAGGGCCCGTAATCCGCTCGATGTAAGAACCGATCTTACTCTCTCTTATCTCTGTTTATGTGATGCACTTTTCTCTTTAGTCATTACTAGAAAGAATGTGGGTTGTTTGGAGAGAATATATGGAGAGCTTTCGAGTGTGTAGAGACTAGCGATAAACTTTGTTCAGTTAAAGAGTAGTATTTTATCCCTTATTTCCTTTTGGTGCACCCTTGTGTTTCCTTTTTGTATAGGAGATTATCTTTCCTAGAAAACCATCTCGTTTTGTAGGTGTTCTACATTTTAGTATACTTCTTGTATACGAGCATGTTTTTTCTCATACATGTATAAGATTTGTTACTTTATCTAAACAAATATCTATGGCTTGTTCTAAACCACAAGTTCCAAAATCTTTCTTTGTTTCTTAAATCCCATTTACTGTCAAAGTGCATCACATAAATTTGGACAGACGGAGTAATGAAGTAACACTAAGGCCTTTGCATGCAAATAGTGGACAAGCCTTCAGTGAGACATCGAGATAGTCTAAATTACAATGGTCAAAGCTTTCAAAACATTCGAGATCAATGTGACTGGCTTGGAACACAATAGTCTCGATATTGTATTAAGAATGGAGGAGAGATGAAAGATTCAATTACTAGCTCAACAACAACAGGAGGCCGGGAGCAGTACAAAAGCAAGTCCAAATAAGGGAAGAAGGATGGGCAATTTTCAACTCACTCCAGATGAAGGTAAAAATCCTTAGTTGGAATGTGCAGGGCCTCAACGATTGGAATAAAAGGAGAACAGTGGAGTCACTAATTCGAAATTGGAGATCTGATTTTGTTTGCTTACAAGAGATAAAAATTGGGGAATGGAATAACTCTTTGTCTAGTTCAAATTTTGGGAAGTAGATGGGCTTCGTGGGCTGAACTCAAGGCTAATCGGAGCAAGGGAGTTATAGTATTGTGGGATAGGAGGATGTGGAATTGTGTAGACACACAACAGGTTTTTATTCAATAACTTGCAGATTCAAATGGGCTCTCATAAGGGTATATGGTCTACACTCTAATTCGAAAAGAGTGGAATTTTGGCATGATCTATCAGCCACAAGAGGTTTATGGTCGGGCAATGGGTAATTACCGGAGATTTCGATGTTTGTAGATATGAAAGTGGAAGACTTAATTTCTCCAGAAGATCCAGAGCAATGAGCGACTTTTCTAACATCATTCTGGAGATGGACTTAATTGACCCTCTTTTGGTTGGACTCAGTTCACTTGGTCTAGAGGTGAAAACCACACTCAGGTCTATGGATTGACAGGTTCTTATACTCAAAATGAATGAAGTGATGCCTTTAAAGATGTGAAGCGGTCAACTTTGCCCAAAGCAATTCAGATCACAAACCTATTGTCCTGGAATGTGGACTAGGTACCAAATCCTTCTTGCTTTAAGTTCGAAAACATGTGGCTCAAGTGTGAAGGGTTTATGGATATGGTTAAGGAATGGTGAGAATCCTATTCTTTTCTTGGTTCTCCGAACTTTAGTTTTGTTCAAAAGCTTAGATCCCTGAAGAGCGACATTTCAACATGGAATAGAGGAGTGTATGACATGCTGGCTAATAGAAAACTAAAGACCCTTGATGATTTGAAGCTACTGGATCAAATAGCTGATCAGAAAGTGCAAACAATATAGAAGTTGAAAGCTTTCATTTTGAAGCTAGAGCTCCAGCAGATTGCTCTAGAAGAAGAGATATCTTGGAAGCAAAAATCCAGGTGCTCCTGGCTCAATGAAGGGGACAAAGATACTAAGCACTTTAAAGAATTGCAAACTCCCTGAGGTACAACAACATTGATAAACTCTTGGTGGGCAAGAACTCATAGAGAACAAAGATCAGATAAAGGGAGAATCTTGAGTTATTACTATATACAGAGAAGAAGCAATGGAGATCAACTTCAACTTTCTAGAACCTGACCTCTTTATCAGTAGAAGAGAGTGAGGGTCTGGAGATACCTTTTGAAGAGGCAGAAATTTCGGCAACACTAAAATCTTATGCTCCTGACAATGCACCAGGGTCCAATAGATTCACTATGGCCTTTTTCCAAGAGGCGTGGAGCCTCATTAAAGCTGGTTTAATGGGGGCTAACAATCACTTCCACTCATTTGTCACATGGAAAAATCCCATAATGCCTCATTCATTGCTGTCGTCCCTAATAAAGAAAAGGGGCAAGAGCTTAGGGATTATAGACCCATTAGTCTATAGGGAGTGTGTATAAGATTGTGGCCAAGACACTAGCAGAGAGACTGAAGAGAGTCACTGGCTAACTGATTTTAGAACAACAAAGTGCATTTCTTAAGAACAGTCGAATCACAGATGCATCCTTGATTGTTAATGAGGTTTTGGATTGGAGAATCAAAAGTGGTGAACCTAATCTAGTGTGCAAATTAGACATTGTTTTCGACCAACTGAGTTGGCCCTTCCTCATTGAGATCCTAAGACAAATGGGATTTGGAGCGAGGTGGATAAGTTGGATAAAATTTTGTATTTCAACTGTAAAATACTCTCTGCTGGTTAATAGAAGCCTTGTAGGTTTCTTCTCCATTGGTAAGGGCTCAATGCAAGGGGATCCTCTCTCCCCTTTCCTTTTCATTTTGGCAATGGAAGGTCTTACTCAGATGCTAAGTACAGCAAAGGAGCTTACTGTAATCTAATTGACTCAGTCAGTGTCTCATACCTGCTATATGCAGATGACACACTGATGTTCTGTGATGACGAGAGATCTTAAGTCATAAATCTCTACCTCATTCTGCTTATTTATGAAGCTCTAACAGGCCTACTCATTAGCATGCTCAAAAGGCACTATCTATCCCGTCAATGAGGTGTTCATAATTTGGAGGTATTAGCAGAAGCTCTAAGCTCCAAAATTGTTGCCAGGTATTAGCAGAATCTCTAAGCTCCAAAATTGGTGCCTTACCCACTATATATATCTTGGGCTGCCTTTGGGTGCAAAATTCAAATCCACTAGAATATGGAAAGATTGATAGAAAGAGTGGAAAGAAGGCTTGCAACATGGCAAATGCAGTACCTGTCCATAGGGGCAGCCTGACTTTGAATAGTAGTGTGCTTGATAACATCCCAACCTATATTATGTCATTATATTCTATGCCAGCCTCTGTCTTAAAACAACTGAACTGTTTAAGGAGGAGATTTTTATCGGAAAGCGGCAACGAGAGTCTCAAATTCTCTCTGGTGAAATGGCCCAGTATCACCCAACCAAAAACTGCTAGAGGACTTGGCATCAGGAATCTTAAACAACATAACCAAAGCTTGCTAATGAAATGGTTGTGGAGGTATGAACAACCAGATGCAGGTTACTGGAAAAAGATCATTATTGTCAAATATAGAGCTTAGAATCACTGGAGTCCAAAGGTTAGCCCAGATCCTCATAGTGCTGGACTCTGGAAACATGTCAACAGCTTCCATGAAGCCCTATTTCAGAGCATATCCTTTAAAGTTGCCAATAGCTTGAATGTGAAATTCTGGAAAGATAGGTGGATTGGAAATGAAACACTCAAGGAACTCTTACCCAGCATATTCCTTAATGCCAGCAACCAGGATACATCTGTGGCTCAAAATAGAGAGGACAACATATGGAGACCTTTATTAAGAATGAACCTAAATGACTGGGAGATCATTGATCTGATAACTCTCCTAACCACATTTGAGACTTTCACTCACATATGAGGAACCAGATAAGCTCTTATGGGGAAGCTCAAGGGAGGGGAAGTTCATAGTCAAAGAAGGTTACAATATTGTGTTTTCAAAATGGTGTGCTTGAGGAAGGTCCCTGGAAACATATCTGGAGAACCAAAATGCCACTCAAAGTCTCTTTCTTTACTTGGACAGCTCTCAGGTAAGCAATTTTAACTCGGGACAACCTTTGTAAAAGCAAAATTGTTCTAGCTAGCAGATGTTATTTTTGCCATCAAAGCCCATCAAAGCCTAGAGAGTGTCAATCACTTACTTTATCATTGCCCTCTCACCTCTGAAATTTGGAATTTCTTTCTATCTATTTTTGGACCATCCTGAAACCTCCCCCGGACCATCAAGGAAGCTTACAGTATCTCGATTTTTTGGAGAGTTGACAAAACCATCAAGAAGGTCTGGGAAATGATTCCGGCAGTCATCTTTTGGGTTGTGTGGAACGAAAGGAACCCCCAGGTGCTATGATGGGATATCAACTCCAACTCAAGCCCTGAAAGCTAGATGCTTAAGTTGTTTTGTTTAGTGGAATTTTGTTACTCCTATTAATAGCATGAACAGTTTTTTGGACTTTGTTAGCTCCATGGTACTAGTATAGCTCTTTTGTAACAGAGGCTAACATGTTTTTTCTTTTTTGCTTCAAAAGCCTACTGACTTTTGCTTTTGTAATTTGGCACCTTCCAGTTGCCAAATATCAATGCAACATCTTACTTCATTAAAAAAAAGAAGTAACGTGCTTCATAGAAAGGCCATTAAAGAGGTGCAAAATTATAGGAGGCTAATACTAATACCAAAAATTCTCTCCTATAGAATTAAGGAAAAGTTTCCAAATTAACCAAAATATTTGACCATTCCAAAGTCACTTATTCGCGACTTTTTTCCTCCTTTTGGGTGTGGATTTCATGCTCACTTTTGGGCAGAAGTTTCAGTTTCATGTGGGCTCCAATATTCTTCTATTCGGGCTTGAACTTGAACCATAAAATATGAGTAGCACTTAATCCATCTTCTCCATAATTCCTGGACTCGTTCTTGGGCTCTTCTTCCATGATAAACCTCTTCTTGACTTCCCATTGAACTCCATCGGGGGTATGCCACCGTTGGATGCTATCAAAAGTGCTAATAAAATCCAAATACTATACTGAACTAGTTACTGCTGACAACATTGTCCAACAAAAAAGATTAACTAAACATTTAGCTTTAAGAGAATGTGGCTTGGAGTTGAGATGCCATCAAAACACTTTCTATTTCTCCCATTCCAAAGGATCCAAAAAAATAGCAGCAGGGGTCATCAACCAGGTCTTCTTGATGGCCTTATCAACTTTCCAAAGATTCCATCTAATTTGAGCCTCTCTGAGATTCTGAGGCATCACCCATATTAATCCAAAAATACTGAAAAATATGTTTCAAAGGTCACAAGCTACTGAACAATGTAGGAAGAGTTGGCTGACTGTTTCCTGCTGACAATTGCAGAAACAGCATCTATTGACCAGTTGAAATCCTCTCCTTTTTAATTTATATAGAGTAAGGCTGGCATTGTTGAGGGCCATCCAATTGAAACAACAACATACCCAGTATATTCCCACAAAGTGGGGATATTCCCACATAGTGGGGTATGGGGAGGGTAAGTGTATGCAGTTCGTACCACTACCAACATATGATCTTAATAGGTAGTTTGGTCCACCAAATCAATTTCCAGGACCATGAGTCAATAACCTAATCTTGGTTGCCAAGTTGTCTATAGCAATCTTTAACAAAGAAATTGCATTTACTGGCCCATCTCATTTTGTCCGAAATACTTATATCTATGTCAGATGTTTCCACTTTGTCTAGTGATTCCAATTTCCAGCAAGTCCTCTAACTCCCAGTCTTGTTGGTGTCTTCCAAAATGTATGTCCCAGATGTTATTGCTTCTACTCTGAGCAATTGAGAAGACCTTGTCCAATGCCATATTGAATAATTCAGGACACTCATCCTTTACGGTGTTGTTGCCTAGCCATTTTTCTTCTCAAAATTTGACATGTTCTCCATAGTTTAGGAGACTTATTTAGTTTCTCTTGATGGAAGTACATGTCTTGAACTGCGACTTGAATTACTGGATGAATCGTCACAAGAAAGGCTTAAATCCCTTGTGCTTTTGCATGATGGTGGAACTCTACAGCTTTCTGTTTTGCGTGAATACCTATTTTTTTTTTGCACCCTTTGTGGTGTATTTATATGTATCTCTGAATCTAACTAGGATTTAGATTGTGGAGTATCCATCTTGGGTTTGAATTGATAATGAGCTAGTACCCTTTATAGGTGGACCTGTCCTAAACCTGACATCTGCCGCTTAAACACAAAGGAGTGCTTAGTTTTTTTTTTTTTTCGAAGTTAACATATCTATTATCAACAAGGAGTGCTTAAGAGCCTGTTTGGCTGGGCTTATAGCTTTTGGCTTAAAAGGCATAAGTTAGGAATTCTAACTTATGCATTTTGGCTTATTTTTGTCTTTTTGGCTTAAAAACACTTTTTTATTTCCCAAAAGCTATAAAAGTGCTTAAAAGCTAGTTTGACTTAAAAACACTTAAAATAAGCCGATCCATACAGGCTCGAAATCTTACCAAGTCATTGTAAACTTATTTTGGTTTGGTAACTCAGGAGAGAGGTTCTTCATCCAAAGTTGTTTTTTTGGATATTTAACTGTTTCATGTGCAAGATTGCGGGGGAAGATGTGTATCTTTACGGATCATTGCTCCATGGCCTATATATGTTTGGAACTTGTTGGATTAAGCCAACAATTGTTAGAGCGCTGCTTCGCGGATGGAAGTACAAAAAGGGATATAAAAAGAACGTGATGCAACTCCTTACGAACACTCATGTGGACAATATTAAATGAGAGAAACAGATGAGACCTTGAAGAAGTAAACTCTAATTTAGATAAAAGTGGAAGATTGTTGAACTTTGTATATTTTTTGGAGTATACATCCTGTTCCAATTTGTAATGATCATTAGTTTCTAATGTGGAAAAACACTTGGTTGTGTAAATTCTAATTATCTTATTGTTTACACCTTATTAATACCAGATCTTACATTTATTAAAAAAAGGACATATATGGTATTGAAGTATTCTTCCTTTATTGCTGCTTTTTAAAAGCATTTATGGTTTATATCCTCCAACTTATTCATGTGTGGCTTAGAAAATTGCTACTACCCCCGTCCTAATTTATGTGGCATATTTCCCTTCCAGAGATTCAAACATGTCTATGTTTGATGTAACTTTTCATATATATTTCAAATATTTTGAATAGTCAATTATTCTGACTTATAGTACTTTTTACATAGATTTCAAATATATAAATTTTATTTTAAAAAAACTGAAGATTTCATGGCCAATTCATGGTCAATCTTACCTTGTTTGATAATCAGGAAACGAAATATGCCGCATAAAGTGGGATGGAGGGAGTATAAAGTAAAAACATCAGCTATTTGCACTTTATCACCAAGAAAAAATTAGGGGAAAGTTACAACTCTCTCTGCTCAATTTAATTTTGCAATTAGTTGATTTGTCTTAACAAAAGAGGGAACCCCTTATACAAGTTCTATACAAACTAAGGTTGTACTAAAGATTTGAATCTAGAAATCCCACACAATCGTCTAGACAATAGAGAATATGACGTATTCTTTAAGAGTATACTGGGAATAACAAAATGTTCTTTGATTTGCGTCAATGATTTTTCCTGTCCTTCAAATGCCCTCTTATTGCAATTTCAGTACTCCCTAGCAAGTTGCTTGGACTCTTCACTTTCGATGCCGCACCCGTGTCGACATGACGTGCATGTGGGTGTGGCCTATGGGTAGGGGATCCGTACCGAATCTGGTCAGCCTATTTTGGCTACTTTGACCAAAATCGGCGAAGAAATTTGGGCATGATACAATGATTTCTGTAATCAAAACAAAAGCTATAGTGAAATTTTGAAAAATGAAATGTCTTCGATGCCGCACCCGTGTCTACATGACGTGCATGTGGGTGTGGCCTATGGGTAGGGGGATTCGTACTGAATCTGGTCAGCCTATTTTGGCTACTTTGACCAAAATCGGTGAAGAAATTTGGGATTGATACAGTGATTTCTGAAATAAAAACAAAAACCATATGAAAAATTTTGAAAAATGAAATATCTTCAATGCTGCACTCGCGTCGACATGACGTGCATGTGGGTGAATCTGGTTAGCCTATTTTGGCTACTTTGACCAAAATCGACAAAGAAATTTGGGACTAATACAATGATTTTTGTAATCAAAACAAAAGCCATAGTGAAATTTTGAAAAATGAAATATCTTTGATGCCGCACCCGTGTCGATGTGCATGTGGGTGTGGCCTAGGGGTAGGGGCTCCGTACCTAATCTGGTCAGCCTATTTTGGCTACTTTGACCAAAATCGGTGAAGAAATTTGGGACTGATACAATGATTTTTGAAATCAAAACAAAAGCTATAGTGAAATTTTGGAAAATGAAATATCTTGTATGTAGAAATTTCGATGTCAGACCTTTTCCTTTTATTTCCCTCTGGGATTCTCCTCTTGATTAATATTCTCTTCGGAATACGTTGTTAGTTTTTCACATAAATGTCTCATAATTTACACATAACTTTGGTTTTAGATATTTGAATTATTTCACTCGTACTTGGATCCATACATCCGAATCTTAAAATTTGGATCATGAAGGATACGACCTCTAGATCTACACCCATATCTGACACCCTCATCCGAGTCCAAGCAACTTATCACCTTGCCTCTTCACGTTCTCCAGGATTTAAAATGTTACACTGTGTTTGGCATCACAAAGTTGATTTCCTTCATTCTAAATTAAGTTGCTCGGACTCAGGTGCGGGTTCCGATATGGGTACGGATACTTCACGGTCTCAATTTAAAGATTCGAGGATATGGATATAGGGATCGATATGGGTGTGGGGATTTATCGAAAAATAATTTAAATATCTAAAAATAGAGTTATAAAACATAAATTATGAGATATTATGTGGAAAATTTGAGGAGAAAATATTGTTCAAGAAGAAAATCTTGAAAGGAGATAGAAGGTAAAACATTAACATAGAAATTTCTATATACAAGGTATTCCATTTTCTTCAATTTCACTTTAGCTTTTTTTTTTATTACAAAATTTCTTAAATCTGTCTGGACTTTCCCGGCCGATTTTGGTCAGAGTACCTAAAATCGACTGACCAGATTGGGCACGGATCCCACACCCACATCCATGTCGTGTCAGCACGGGTGCGACACCGAAAGTGAAGAGTCTGAGTAACTTAGACTCTAAACACCCTCACAAATTAGAAGCAAAATTATAGTTTTTCTTTTGATAACCATGGTGTCTGGGTCAGCTTGTGAACACCTCGATTAATTCTACGAGATACCTGTCACCTCCCACCAGCAACAAATACCAGGTTACTCTCCACCATGGCTAAAACAGATGGGAAGAAATCACCTAGTGTTTGTCTATGTTGGGAATTGAACCTGAGACGTCATGGTACTCAACCCTACTTCATTGAACCACTAGGCCATACCCGTGCTAGGTGATAAACCTCTTTTCAGCCCCTCAAACATAAAGCACCAATTAAACAAATATTTTACTTCTCTTGAGTTTTCTTTCCAATGAGATTGAACTCCCGGAAGTAGTGCTGGAGCCACAACTAAAGAAGGGGGTTCAATTAAATCCCCTTTGTTGGAAAGTAATACCGTGCAAATAAGGCAAACATATCCTTATTAACTTTTGGATCTCCTTGTGCAAAGATAGTTAAGAATTGCTCTAGTTCCTATGTTCAAACTTTATGTATCTCCTTTTTGAAATTCCTGGTTCCTCCATTGCCCAGAAGCTGTTGTTAAAATGCCGATTTTCTAGGTGCTTTTTTTGCCCGTACAGCTGCATGAGGGGAAGTCCTTGAGTTTCACAGTCTATATAGCATGGCAGTGATCCAACTGTAAAAGTACCTGACGGAACTCCCTCACAATTCGAGGAATGTCACCCTCTTGCAGGATCTTAATAGCATAAATATTACTTAGAAGTCCTGTGCTTCCTCCACTTTCTAATCATTGAAGGTTCTGGCTGAAGTTTAAGTCCCAACTCTTGTTGTCGACTCCACATCTACTTGAAGGTTCTGGTTGAAGTTTAAGTCCCAACTGTTGTTGTTGACTCCAATCTACCTCACTTTTGCTTAAGAAATAGTCAAGTATTTCTTCTTTAGTACATCTTTTTTTTTTTGATCAAGTAAAAGTATTTTCATTAGTAATACGGCCAGGAATATATGGTCATATATAAGTGGTATACCAAACAGTAAAGAAACTACAAAATTATATGAGTCTCACAAATGTCACCTAATCCTCTTACAACGAGTGACTACATGGGTGCACCAAAAGCGACATTCCATGCTTTGTATCTTCTCCTTCATCTCCCACTCTTTCAGAAGGTAATCTTTTACGGTTTTTGGCATCACCCATCGGATACCAAACCACCTAAATAAATCCCACTATAACCTCACAGCTAAGCCATAATGTATTTCTTTAGTATATCCTTGAGAGAGTGGTTAAGGTAATCTGCCCAAGACAGGATTGCTTTTGGGTTGAATATTCAGAAAAAAATTAGTGAGCAAGGTTTCTAGATTGCAAACTAAAACAAGAAGGGATTTTATGAATTCTTGTTTTTCATTTTACCATTTTAAAAAAATTGAGAGGAATGTATGTTGTTTTAAGGTAGTGTCTTAAATTTCGTGTAATTGGAGGGAGGGAGCTAGCTGGTTTTCGTTTACCTTTCAAATTAAAACTTTACGTTTCTGTTATAGTCTTGCTACTGTCGTGACTCATTAGTTAGACTTCTTTTGTGCATGTTGACATGATATGGTTGTTTAACTTTTTTTGCTTTTTAATCAAGTAGTCTAAAAATGGATGTCATACATGTTTTTATGACCACATTTAAGCTCTTAAAATTGTGCTTTTGTTTTTATAAATATTTCTGTCTTAATATGGAGACTCTTCTAAATCATTTCCATGTTTGATTTGAACATTTGTTTTTGTCTTATTCCTTTTGTTTTTCTGGCTCCTTTTGATCGTTAGGTTCTTAGAGTTTCTCAAGCTGATGTGAACACACAGATTATTTTTAATTGCCAAATGGGACGTGGGCGGACAACCACAGGAATGGTGATTGCAACATTGGTGTACCTTAATCGAATAGGGGCTTCTGGTAATTCTTATTTTCTATCACGTCAGACCTGGCATTTCCCTTCAATTTCCAATTTAGAAATATTCCTGCCTTCAGTTTTTTTTTCTAATGCAATAAGTAATTTCATTAATGGCATCCAGTGGATGCAGAAAATCAAAAGTACATAGCGCTAGAAAATATAGATCAACTCCCACATAGAGAGATAAACTAAATATTTGGGGAGTTAACAGAATCTGTCGGACTATCTTGGCAGTTTACGGGGAAGCGATTATGCCATCTTTTCATTCACTGCACTTTGACCACTTTCAGCACACACATCTGGCATTCTGAATATTATGAGGGTTAGCTGGGCAATGCCTAGGACAACTACTGAGCTCCTAAAATGTTGGTACTTGAAAGGGTTGGGCAAGGAAAAGTAAAAGATCTGGAATAAAATGCCTGTTTCTATCTGGCGGATCATCTGGAAAGAAGGAATACAAGAATTATTGAGAGAAAAAAAGGAATCTGTTATCAGCATTAAGGGCAGATGCATTCCTTGTTGTTTTTTTGGTGTAAGATGGAAATCGCAAATGATGTAGAGGCCATTATAGACTTTTTGAGCTCATTACACAACATGTAATGAGGCTTTCCAATGTGAATACTTTGCAGCAGTTTGCTACTCTTTAATACAATAATTTTAGGGATAATTACAAGCCAATGTCTTTGGGTGATCTAGTTTACCAAATAACCAACAACTGTATAGGTTCTATATATTTAAGTATAAATATACATATACTATACATACATAATCACTCTAAAGGTTTTGTATACTTTGGTTAGCACCGGTAATGAAGTTAGGTTGGAGGGACATAAACGAAAGAATCCCATACTTTTACCAATATAAAAAAGAGCATATGCCAACCGAATTGGTTAAAATATATCTAGCATTTACAATGTGAATTGGAGTTGATGCTCCATCAGAACATCTTCTCTTCCTTTATGTCCGGATACTCCAATACTCCCTTGCTCGTTGTTCTTAGATTCTGTTTTATTAAGCCTTTTTAGTTGGAAGGACCTTTTTTATTCTCTTTGGATAGTGACCTGAAATTCATTTGTTCAGAGAAGGGATTCAATTCCTTACTTTGATAGCATGAGAGAAGAGAAAATGATTCTTTTTCAATTTATAGAAGTGGGACACAATATCCACTACTCAAGTCTTCTCTTCCAAATTCCAGAAAGTTCAATGTTTAGAAGTGGGAATACTTTTGAAAAAATGTTTATAGCAGAGACTCAATTTCTTAACTCTGATACCATGGAAAAAAGAAGAGAAGAAGACTTTTTGGAATGATTATCGGACATTTTATTTCACTGGGATGCAACACCTAAAATTCCACTCATGAAGAAAAAAAAAAAGAGAAAGTTTTGGAGTATATTTTACTTAAAAAAGTCACTCGAAAAATGCCAAAATAGTGTAGATGATGCCTCCAGTGAAAAGCGACACAAAGCCATTGAAGGGTCACTGAGAGTAAGTTCAGTGTTGTTGAAGCAATCATATGAAAAGACGAGTATTTTGAGAAGAATGAGCCTTGGCCAGATTGATGGCGAGCCTCGTGGATAAGTAAAAGCTACTTAATGTCTATCAAAATGTGGAGACTTTTATATCATACAAAAGAGATGATAACATAATAGAACTTGCTTGAACTGGTTAAGAAAAACATACAATATGCTTCTTATATACTTCTTGAATCAAGAAGAGTTAGTAATGAGTAGAATTTTGAAATTCACAGTTGTGACTGAATGAGAAACAATATTCCATACTACTAATGTAAACATAGAGAATGAATCCAGACTACTTTAGCTTGTAATTGCATTAATTCTCTTGACTTATAACAGATTGCATGCAAAGATTTTTTCCATCATATAAAAATTTGATTTTATAAAAAGAAAAAAACATAAGCATGCTTTCCTTAACTGTGACAGCATTGAACATGATATCTTGTAATTAAAGATAATTTTTGTCCAGTAATTATTCCATAAAATACAATCAATTTGGCAGCAAAATCACTCATACAGGGAAGCTTTGATGCGAGAAGATACCGATTTTAGGTATAAAGCTCATGTGGCCCTTGAACGGGTAAGGGGTGGGGTATATGACAGATCCTCCAGACTTCATACTCGAGTTAACCAACAAAAGGGCAGAGTTCCATTTGATGGGTGGGTCTAGGGCGAACGAAAGATGTGTAGTAGAGGCCACGTGAGGCATTGTCTCATCGAACAAAAAAGAAATTTGCTTTTCCATTTTTAGTATGAGTGCTCCTATGTTAGCAGGACATTTTATGCAAGAACTAGATTTAATGTTAAGTCCCTCATTCCTGCTAGTAGTTGATTCACACTTGGTAGAATGGCTTAATTGGACAATGAGAAATCATAGATCTTTGTATGTTCTGATTGCTGTCCAACCTATTCTGCTACTTGGAAAAATGTTTAGAAAAAGGGAAATGGTTGGCGGAGGATGAAAAGGCATGTGTAATGTTGAGCCTTGTCGATCCTGTGGAAAAAACGCACGCCGAGGGAAACTCTATAAGATTCAACGTGGAGCGAAGAAGTATGGCTTAATTGGACAATGAAAAATCATAGATCTTTGTATGTTCAAATTGTTGTCCAACCCATTCTGCTACTTGGCAAAATGTCTAGAAAAAGGGAAATGGTAGGCGGAGGATGAAAAGGCATGTGTAATGTTGAGCCTTGTCGATACTGTGGAAAAAACGCCGAGGGAAACTCTATAAGATTCAACATGGAGCGAAGAAGTATGATTTGGTAAGTCAGGAGATCATTATAATAGTAAAGTATTGATATGGAATTTATTAGGAAAGTGGTTATGGAGATTTGGGGTTTGCTCTTTGCAGAGAGATGACCAAGGAGAAACATGAGGTTTTGGAAGGGGGATGGAAGAGTAAGACGATCACCCTCTTATATCGAATTTATATATAGATGAATTTATTGAAGGGTTGGGCAGAGTTTAATGAGAATGTATCATTCGAGGAGGGGGATGGAAATAGAGTAATTATTTAGTGTCACAAATGGTGTGGGAATGATGCTCTGAGAATTTCATTTTGAAACTTAAGCTAGATTTTAATCCAAAAGAAGATGCTAGTCCAACATGTACAAAGGTTACACAGTGAAAGTTCACTGTGATTTGGTGTTGAGGAGAAACTTGCAAAACGAGGGAGTTGCAGAATTTCAAATTTTAGTGAATTTCTCCACGAACACAAGAAATGCACCATATATGGAGTTGGAGTCCGGGGAATAGTGGCACATTTTCTGCTTACTCTTACTATGAGAAACTTTTGGTAATGGTGGAAATTCTTTTTCTATATCTATCGGTATGGATCTCAAGGGTTTCGAGAGAGATGTGTTTTTTTCATTTGACTAGCTTGGGGAGGGGGATGATCTTGACGATTGAGAATTTGAGGAAGAGGAAGATTACATATGTCGGTATTTTATGTGTAAAAGCTCGAATGAAGAAGTGGTGTCAGGTACAGTGGATGATGCCAGGCACCGGAAAACAAGTGATGTTTAGTTGGAACCTTAGAAGACGGAATGGCCTTGTACACTTGAAGAATAGCCTCTTCTCCTTGTTTTCTTTGTTTGCCCACGAGGTTCCTTATTTGTATGTATAGATGATTAGGTGATGTACTTTCGTTTGTAGAACGCCGTATC
This sequence comes from Capsicum pubescens, assembly GCA_030864215.1. Lineage (NCBI taxonomy): Eukaryota > Viridiplantae > Streptophyta > Magnoliopsida > Solanales > Solanaceae > Capsicum > Capsicum pubescens. Next base: position 259,889,784 of record CM061538.1, read on the forward strand.
TTCTAGTAAAGTTTTTTAGTTTTTGTGTATACTCGTATACTGGCAATTTTTCGCCCTTCGTTTATAAAGTCATATTACTTTATCCCCCCGTCCCCCCAAAAAAACTGTGAAGGTAGATTGCCAGGACTTGATCTATGTTTAAATATTTGCTAGAAACATTATTGAGGTGCTTTCATCTAACAGGGATTCCAAGAAGCAATTCCATTGGTAGAGTTTCTGACTGCCTCTCCAATCTGAATGACACATTAGCAAACTCAGAGGAGGCAATACGTAGAGGGGAATATACTGTGATTAGAAGCTTGATTCGGGTGTTAGAGGTATCAAAATAAAAATTTCTATTTCAATAATTTTAGCAGATTTGGCATTTTGTTGATTTAATAATGACTGGATTTGTGCTTCAAAGGGCGGTGTCGAAGGCAAAAGACAAGTGGATAAGGTCATAGACAAATGTTCCTCTATGCAGGTAGGGGTGTATTATGTGCAAGAACATGTTTCCCTTCTACTACGTTTTGCCTTTGGTTATTTTCTCTACACAATCTGCTATGCTTTCCTTTGTCAAAAAAATCTGCTATGCTGTCTTATTGTTGGCATGACTGCTTCTTGTGATGAGAACAATCCATGAAGAATGTTTCTGCCATCCCTTTCATTTCATCTCATTTGAGGATGCTTGAAATTTTGCAGTTCCTTTTTGTGTGGATCTGAGAAGAAAAAATTATGATGCAAAGTTTCCGTTTGAATTTAATATGTGGATCTATGTGCAGAACTTACGTGAGGCTATTGCCATCTATCGCAATAGCATTTTGCGCCAACCTGATGAAATGAAGAAAGAGGCAGCACTTTCGTTTTTTGTGGAGTACCTAGAAAGATATTACTTCCTCATATGTTTTGCTGTATATCTCCATACACAACGAGATGCACTTTTTGCAGGGTCCTCTGCTCATTGTAGCTTTAGTGATTGGATGAAAGCAAGACCAGAGTTGTATAGTATAATCCGCCGGTAAGGATAAAATATTCTGCTATTGTGTTTAAAGTGCTTTCCTTACATGATTTTATGCTGCCACTTTTGTCGTAATTATTCTTATCATTGCTTTTACACTTTCATCTTTTTTGGCACATAAATACTGCTGCAACTGGTTCTATCAGGTAGTTATCTTACATCATTTTTCATGTCAGTATTTTGTTACTGATTCATGTGTATATTATTGTTTGGCCTGAATAACTTTCATAAGGTTGCGTAATTTGATTTGTCTTATATTTATGTGAGAAATTAAAGAGATGCCTCTGTGCGAACATAATTTGACTGAAATTGACATCTTAATCTCCATATACTAAACTGGTGTTCAGTTGTTGAATTGCAGCTGATCACCCTAGCAGCCATGCAATTTACTTGCTCCTTAAATATTTAAGTATTTTAATGCATCAATATTTTATGGAGAAAACTTACTGTAATATTTCCCAAGAAAATCTATGCACTCACTAAATTTGTTTCAATTTGTCCTGTATTAGTTCCCTTTAAGTTATTTGGCTCGGGGATTGATGTTTGGAGAAAGAAGGTAGAAACATCTCTGTAAACTTGTGAATCTGAACTTTGAGAAGCCTCTCAATTTTATTAAGTCAGTCGTCTCTACTATGAGGGATGGCCTTGGCTCAGCGGTAAGCTTGCTTGCCGTGGTGTGCCTAGGTCGGGGGTTCGAAACGTCCCTCCAGCGAAGCTGGGGTGAGGACGCGTAGGTGAGGCCAGGACCGGTCCCCCCCCTCCCCGACACCTACGGAGTAGGTATGAACCGGGTTGTCCCCAGTCGTCTCTACTATGCGATACATTGATCTAGTTACTTTCCATGTGTAGCTGGTGTTCTGATTTGCTTAAATTTTTCTTATGTAATGAAGGCTATCTTATGATATCTCATCTGTGTGGATGATGGTTTGTATTGAAAAAGATATTACTACATACACTAGTTTATGATTCTTGACATTGGACTAGTGTTTATAGAGCTTTGAAAGCACTTGTATGTGCTCCAAAGGGATGCTTTTAAGAAAAAAACTGTAAAAGCCCAAAGGAATCCTGCAATATTGGAAGACTTATATGCTGGAGTTGGCTGCAGATTGCTAAGGAGAGACCCAATGGGAGCACTCGGTTATGCGAGCCTGGAACCGTCTCATGCTAAATTAGTTGACAGTGCTGATAATCGCCCTTCTGAGATGGGGCAAGTAGCTGCTTTGAGGAATGGAGAAGTTCTCGGACCTCAAACTGTTCTTAAGAGTGACCACTGTCCTGGCTGTCAACATCCTGGCTTGCCAGAAATATTAGAAGGTGCTCCCAACTTTAGAGAAATTCCAGGATTTCCTGTATATGGTGTTGCAAATCCAACTGTCAGTGGTATTCGATCTGTTATTCAAAGGATTGGTAGCTCCAAAGGAGGACGTCCAGTTTTCTGGCACAATATGAGAGAAGAACCTGTTATCTACATCAACGGAAAACCATTTGTACTCCGTGAGGTTGAAAGGCCCTATAAAAATATGCTTGAATACACGGTATGAATGCAATTTCATGCAAATTTTTGATAAGTAACTTCTGTTGACCTTGTTACTGCTGACGATGCATAGACCCTTCATTTTGCATTGATGTACCATTGCAAAATGTGTGTGACATTGTATGGCATCATTATATGGATCCTTTAAACGGGTGCAACATGATATGGAACCATTATATGGATCCTTTAAAAACGGCATGTTCGAAACAGTCAAAAACTGAATGGACCTGTATCAGATCCATACTTGTCTCGGATCTTGGTACTCGGTCCTCATTTCTAAAACTCTTGCTTGAAACCATTTATAAATTGCTGGTGGTGCATCTTTTGAAGCTTTGTGCCAAATTTTTAGATTTCTATTGTGCTGCCAGAAGCCATTCCACTACCTTTTGGCTTTCTCTGTTTGGAAGAATGCAGCTTATTCTTTCTTTCCTTCTTTTTCTTTCTCTTTTCACATCAAAATCAGGAAAAGTAGATCATGATACTTCTGTTTGATTATAGCTTTTTATCTTGCTACTTTAAAAATTCTTGCAATTTCTTGTGTCACATGTTATTAATTTTAGAAAATATTCTTATTGATATTAATTCCAATGAGATCTCAATACACTCCCTGTTTCAATCTATTTGTCTTACTTTCGTTTTTTATTAGTCTGTTTAAAAAACATTAATACTTTCTATATGTAGTAACTCTTTTATTCCAACATCCTACTTGGCATGTTTAAGATCACAAGATTCAAAGGGAATTTTGGTACATTGTGCACATGTTCAGTTTAATACCACAAGATTGAAAAGTCTCCCTTATTTTCTTTAACTCTGTGCCAAGTCAAATTTAGATACTTAAATTGACATGGAGGGAGTAGAACATAATGCAAATATCGCTTTAAGTCCCCTTTTTGAACCTTTAGCTGTTATCAAAGACAATCGGATCTAATAGGTACTTCCTTTGTACCGAACAATCAGATTGCATAAACTGGAATTCATTTCGAACTAATTTTGATAGGTTTCAAATGATGCAGGTAGTTCTATTTTGAATTATGCTTGTGTTTCTGTAGCTATTTTATCTTTCACTCGGAAGTTGTTAAAGTTCCTGTTCTCTATCTTAAAAGCCTTATTCTGTTTTCGTCAGTATACAATATTTTCATTTCTAATGCAAGGGCTTTTTGTATTATGAAGTTTGCTGAAATTACCGGATATTTTCTTCTTTTAAGTGAATTTGCTGTGGGGTTTTGACTCCTCTATGACTTGTGATTTCAATTCATGATGATAAACTGGCTAAGTACAACTATCTGAATATAGGGGATCGATCGTGAAAGAGTCGAAAAAATGGAAGCTAGATTAAAGGATGACATTATGCGAGAAGCTGACCGTTATCACGGAGCTATAATGGTTATTCATGAAACTGATGACGGTCAAATATTCGATGCTTGGGAACATGTGAGCTCTGATGCAGTTCAAACTCCTGTGGAGGTTTTTAAGTGCTTGGAGGCTGATGGTTTTCCTATAAAGTATGCTCGTGTTCCTATCACTGATGGCAAAGCTCCAAAAAGTTCTGACTTTGATGTTTTGTCTTCTAACATAGCTTCTGCTTCCAAAGATACTGCTTTTGTCTTTAATTGCCAGGTAACCTAGTATATATTATCTTCTTCTTCCGATTCGAAGACATTTGGGTCCAAACAGATATGTTGATGTTACTTATTTCTGCGATTACAGATGGGTATAGGGAGGACTACTACTGGAACTGTAACTGCATGCCTTTTGAAATTGCGTATTGATCATGGGAGACCCATTAGAGTATTGCATGATGCATCAAATCCAGATTTAGGTGGTGGTATGTCAAGTGATGATGAAAGTGAAGGCCAACTCAATACACCTGCATCGTTAGTACTGAAAAGTAGACCTCAAACACATACGAATGATGCATTTGGGATAAATGACATCCTGTTGCTCTGGAAAATAACAAGATTGTTTGATAATGGGGTGGAATGCCGAGAGGCCTTAGATGCTATTATTGATCGATGTTCAGCTCTGCAGAACATACGCCAAGCGGTTTTGCAATACAGGAAGTTGTTTAATCAGCAGCATAATGAGCCTAGAGAAAGAAGAGTAGCACTAAATCGTGGTGCTGAATACTTGGAACGATATTTTCGTTTGATTGCTTTTGCTGCATATCTTGGTAGCGAAGCATTTGATGGATTTTGTGGACAAGGAGAATCGAGGATGACATTCAAAGATTGGCTGCACCAGAGGCCGGAGGTTCAAGCAATGAAGTGGTCAATTAGATTACGGCCTGGGAGATTTTTTACCATCCCTGTAATGCCTCTTTCATCTGTCTTTCTCATGGTTTTGAATTTTTTTGAAGTTCGATTTGATTCGGTTATAATTGTTTGTGCAGGAGGAACTAAGAGCTCCACATGAGTCGCAACATGGGGATGCTGTTATGGAAGCTATTGTGAAAGATCGGAATGGTTCTGTTCTTGGGAAAGGTTCTATTCTCAAGATGTACTTCTTTCCTGGCCAAAGAACTTCCAGTCACATACAAATTCATGGTGCTCCTCATGTTTACAGGGTATGTCAAATTTCCACTATCGTCAGGATGATCAGAAGCAGCTTAATTTTGATTTCACATGCCTAATATGGAGATAGTTATAGTTGGGTTAGGGTTCCCACGAGAGATGTATTAGTACCATTTACAACACAGGCCTTTATGATAGAACTATGTCATGTTATCCCCCCCCCCACCCCCCCCACCCCCCACCCCCCACCCCCAAAAAAAAAAACATGCACCATGCACACAATTTTCATCACAGAGATTTGAAACCAAGTAGTGACATAAACATCATATGGCAAAGAACTATTTTCAACTTGATAGAGTAATAATGCTTTGAGTGAAATTTAGCATACAGTATATTTAGTGTATGCTAAATATTTTTTTCTATGTATGATAAATGTTTTTTTCCATTTAAAAAAATTAAAAATAAAATAGCATGCAGTTATATATATAGTGTTATATTACATCTGTAAATGTGTTGCTACGAAGTTTAACTAAACATATTTTTTTGTTGCCTATATTAGGATAGATCAATACATAAATAGACTTTAAATTAGGATCAAATGCAAAAATTTGAGTAAGAATACTCTGATGAAATGCAATTACACACAGTAAATTGAAGAGAAGAATATACCCACAAAATAACACACAAGAAACAAAAAAAGAAAAAAAAAGAGAGAAGGTGATTCATGATTATGCCTGGTTTTGTTATAGAAGATTGTTATTTTTTCCAACCGGAATCATAGAATGTTAGGAAATGAAAGCAATAAACAGTAAGTAAACCCTAAGCTGAAAGAAGGGAGGCAGCTATGTAGAAAATCGGGTCAAACAAAGAAGTCCAAAGTATTGTACCCCAATCAGCAATGCAGTATGGGGCTGGTTTATCCCTCTGCTACTATTAGAGATCTAAATGTAAAGCCAGAAATGAAAACAATGGCACGGCAAGATCAAGTAAGCAGAAAATTGCTATGCTTAAGAAGATTACAGAAGAGACTGTTAACAACAATGGAAGTACAAAAAAATTGTTTGTCAAACCTTACCAAAGCAATGTATAAAGAATGGGACAAACAAAGAAGTCCAAAGTATTCTACCCTTATTCAATCAGCGGTTCAGTAGGGGATTGGTTTATCCCTCAGCTACCATTATTGATCTCAACAAAATCTCCATAATCCGAATTGCAGTAGGGGGTTGGTTTATCTCTCGGCTACCATTATAGATCTCAACAAATATCTCCATAATCCAAATTGTCACGGCGTGGACTCTGTCCTTCTAATCAGGCAGAATTCAGGGCACAGAATAAATAAACCAAATATTCAACTTTTACCTAATTGTATAGGGTAGAGTTTTTAACATTTTTAAATGTCATGCAACGGCAATGCATTTATTTGACCTTGTCATGTAAGAGTAGAATACAGTGTAAGATAGAGGCTAAGGACATAAAATTTGTAGTGAATATGCACAGTTTTTCAAATTTGTGAATTTTGAGTTTTTTTTCATGGCTAAAGCTTAAAATTCTTACTGAATTTCTCATCCTTAGGTTGATGGATACCCCATTTATAGCATGGCAACTCCTACAATTGCTGGTGCAAAGGAAATGTTATCTTACCTTGGTGCAAAGCAGACGTCAAAAGAAAAAATTGCTAAAAGAGTAATTTTGACTGATCTGAGAGAAGAGGCTGTTGTTTATATTAATGGAACACCTTTTGTTCTTAGAGAATTGAACAAGCCTGTTGAATCCTTGAAGCATGTCGGAATCACTGGTCCATTGGTCAGTCTTTAATCAAATTACCCCTTCAAACATGGTTATATGATGATTTTATATCTATTTAAGTTCATTTTCCCCACAGGTGGAACACTTGGAGGCACGGTTAAAAGATGACATTCAATGTGAGATTAGACAATCTGGTGGTAGGATGCTTTTGCATCGTGAAGAGTATAACCCGACTTCAAATCAAGTTAGTATCATTGGATATTGGGAGAACATATTCGTAGATGATGTTAAGACTCCTGCTGAGGTATATGCAAGCCTGAAATGTGAAGGGTATGACATAACCTATAGGAGGATACCGTTGACTAGAGAAAAAGAAGCCCTGTCTTCTGATATTGATGCTATCCAATACTGTAAAGACGAGTAAGTGGCAGCACATAATTTAAAGAACATTTAAATGTCACTAGCCGTTTTTGTGAGGGAAAAGTAGGCATATTTGAACTGAGGCATAATTCATTGATTGTATATGAAAGTTGGATAGTGCCTAGTCCTTCTGCAGCCATCACCATGGTAAAGAATGGATCTTGGGCCTAACTCAACCTCAAAAGCTAGCTCATGAGGGGAGGATTGTTCAAGTTCATATAAGGAGACCAAGGACCCTTTAACCCACCGATGTGGGACTCCAACACCCCCCGCACGTCCAGGGTTGAACATTTGGAGCGTGGACAATATAAGACGGGGGGGCCCAACATCGGAAACAATGAACTGGGTGGGCCTGGCTCTAATACCATGTGAGAATATTAGAGAAAAATATTATTGAATTGTTGTCTACATAATTACATTGACACCCTGTTTATAGACACTACAATATAATCCTTTTCAAAGTAGGATTTTGTATACTATTCCTATTTCTACTCATATTCTAACAACCATGACATTGACAGATCGCTCTACATCTAGAAGTAAAATCATGTTTGTGTAATGGCTCGGCAACTCTAATATATCTCTGAGAATGTCCAATTGGAAATAATAGGATATGCCCCGCTGTACTTTTTTTTTTTAATCGTGAGTTCAGGAATCTTGATCTGAAACAGCCTCTCTACCCCGCAAAAGGGAGAGGTAAGGTCTGCGTACATCCTACCTTCCCCTACGCTTCCCCTACGCTGGGTATGTTGTTGCTTGTTTGTTGTGAGTTTAGGAATCTTGATAGAACTATCATTAACTTGTCATTGCCAATTTATACTAGTTAGTGGCACAAAAGCTACTATTCCTGAAGTTGTCTGGCTTGATTTGGTGTTTGAAAAGATTTAACCGTTCATTCTTTGATAAGAGTAGTGTTATAACATACTTCTTCTTTTGTTGTTGTCTCTCTGAATCCAGAGAAAAATTCTGTTCTGTGTCAGGTGCAGTGTGATTTTGATTGCCAAAGGGCAAAAAATGTCTTTCTACTAATGACTTTTTACCCGTGTTGGATGAAGAATTTATTTGAGAGTTATTAATCAGTAATTTCCTTTTCTATGTTCTCATTAGAAGGAAAATTAAACTAATTGTTCTTTTTCTTTTCTCTAAACAGCTCTGCAGGAGCTTACCTTTTTGTATCACACACAGGATTTGGAGGGATTGCTTATGCAATGGCTATTATTTGTTTAAGGCTTGAAGCTGAGGCTAAGTTGTCATTAGATATTCAGCGACCATTTGGAAGTACTGGTCTTCCTTGTTCATCTGTAGAGAATTTCGATGTTCAAATTTCTGATGACGAAGCTGGGAGAATGGGTGACTATCGGGACATATTAAGCCTAACTAGGGTTCTTGTGCATGGCCCCGAGAGCAAGACTCATGTTGATGCTGTAATAGAAAGGTACACATCCTCTACTTAATCCATAATTGCATGGGTTTCCTTCTAGCTTCCTTTAGCAGTTCAGCTTCCTGAAGTACTACACAGGAGATTGGTTGAGGACAGATTCCATAAACTTCTCATACCATAAATTTTGTAAGGATTATTTAGATTCAGTTAGGGGATTCTCTATTCAACAGTAAAGGGAACTAGTCACTGAACTTTATTGACTTTATTGGGTGAAGACAATTAGTGAGTCAAATATATCCTTAATGCTTATTAAGATCTGTATATATTAGGGGAATTGGGTAAAACTAATTACTCCAAGGTAAGGGGGAGACAGAGAGAGGAGGCAGTGACTAGTTGTTAGGTAATAAGGCTTAGGGAAGGGTGCTCGTTTATCGGTAAAGTCGTCTTACTGTGGTAAGTTGCTCTATAAAGATGTACATGTCTTCCCAAACCTGTCCGTTCGGATCCCCAAAAGCGCGAGAAAGATGTATTTTTTTTGCATGGTTAGAGGCACTTATGTTGGTGCCTCATGTGCAAAATACAGGAAAGGATATGGACTGCCTTCTATTGCATTGTCAGATAGCGTCACAACTTTGGCCAAAGATTCTGAGATGGTTTGATTTTGGACTATACCGGGTACGGTGATGTTATATTCAGTTGGGCTTTTAGATGACACAGTAAAAGATATAGGGCATGATATATTTCTTCATTGGCTTTGATGTGGGTAGTATGGAGAGAGAAATAGAAGAGCTCTTGAAGGAAGTGAGCTTGATTTTGTACATTTGAAGAATAGCCTCTTATCTTCAATATTTTCTTGGTGTCTCATGAGGTTCTTATTCAAGGATGGGTGTCTTCTGTAGAGAACCATTTATTTCTTTGTTTACTTTTTGGTATACTTCTTGTATATGGGAGCTTTACCTATTATTGATTAAATTATTCCTTGGAAAATAAAGACAAAAAGATTTGCCTTGGCTTTCTTCAGATAGTGTTGTAGTACGGTTAAAGGAGGAGGGATTTCTTCGCATGAGGAATTTCTATAATTTGCACTGAGAATTTGGGGCTTCTTGAGATAATAATTGTGAGTTCACTTGGTACATAGAAGGCAGCAGAAGTACTGGGAATGAAGATTATGGAACCTGAAAGGAATCCATTTGTAATACACGGGTGACCATTCTTCCTGAGCTGCCCCTGGTGAAAGAGACTGCTTCCACACCACAAGGTTGTTTCAAGACTTGACCACATTGCATTTCAAGAGGGGGGAATTTGAAAGAAGCCTCAGTGCACTATTAATGGTCATCAGATCAAAAAAAGAGGGAGCCAACAGACTTTAGAGACTACAGACCTTTAGTCTAGTGAGAAGCATCTACAAGTTAATCGCTAAGATGCTTTCTACTTAACTCAAAAAGGTGTTGGAGAAGACAATGTCTATCTCTCGGAATGCATTTGTGGAAGGAAGAAAAATCCTAGACGCAACTTTGGTGGTAATTGAAGTGGCTAATTCGGAAAGAAGCAAGAAGACACGAGGATTTCATGCAAACTAGACATTAAGGAGGCATATGATCATGTGAATAGAGAGTTCATGTACTTTATAATGTTGAAGATGGGACGAGTAGGTGGAGGAAGTGGATCATGTTTTTCATATGAAAGGTCGGATTTTGATCCTAGTGAATGGTAACCCATCTGGTTTACTTGGACGGTCGAGGCATCTAGCAGAGGACTCATTATCTCCCATGCTATTCATCCTGGTAATGGAAGTTCTTGGGCAGAACGATGAATAGATTTGTAGCACGTGGTACTTGAAGGGCTTCTTTGCAGCGATCGGGGGGCACTGCGCAGTAAGGGTATCACATCTCTTGTTTGCAGACGACAACAAAAGTTGTGCCTCAGTCCCAAACAAGGAGGGGTCGTCTATATATACCGGATTGACCATGCTTCCCATGTAAATTATCTTAGACCAATACTATATGAAATAAAAATGAAAATGAGGAGTGCTAGAAGTTATTTATATTTCCTAATACGTCTAAAAGACTTCTAGAAAGCATATGAGACTTTAGTTTTTTGTGACACATGCATCATGTGCTCTGGCAGGGTTGAAGCTCTTTTGAGTACCTATCTGGGCATACCGTTGATGCTTCCAATAAGGACCAAGCATCATGGAGCCCTTGATGATTGAGAAAATTGAGAAGAGTATAGAAAGTATCAATAAAGTCCTAGAAAGTAAGAGAGAGAAGAGCTAGTTCTCATAAGCTTTTATTGAGGGGAGGAATTAGGTTTTCCTTCATTCGTATGGAATCCTCAACACCCAAAAAAGTTCTCCTATTTGCCTTTTTTTTGGCATCGAGTGAAAATTTGAAAAAGAGGCGGATTACATATGTCGGTGCTTCATATGTAATTGTTAAGGGAAAGGTGTGGACCACCTCCTATTATATTGTCTGGTGGCAACTCGATTGAGGTGTGAGATTTGAGATGTCCCCGGCTGTAAAGGGCAATGTTGGACATAGTGAAGGAGGTACTCTCCATCTGAAAATTCAGAAAGCAGTCAGAGAGACAGGAATGTTACTCGACTAGAACTCATTTGGGTCCTGACTCCTATGGAAGTAAAGAAATAGGGGAGAGTTCCATGGGATAGAAAATGAGTACTTGAGTTTGAGGAATAGTCTCTCATTTCTAATTTCTTCTTGGTGCGCCAATGAAGTTACAAAATCTAGTTGTATAGAAAATTGGGTGTTGTTTGGGAAGAATCATATTACTCTCTCCGTTTCAGTTTGACTGGACACAGTTTAAGAAAGTAAAGAAGACTTCTCAATCTTATGGCTGTTAACTAAAGGTGTATACTGTACCCAAATGTCCTTTAATCTTGTAGTCATAAACATGTCTATGTGGAATATTGCAATTAGAGAGTTGGCAAGTTTAGAAAAAGGTATTCTTTTTTTGAATGGGCTAAAATAGAAAGTAAGACAAACTAATTGAAATAGAGGAGTGTTGAATTATATACTTTTTAGTATCTACCTGTGCACAGGAGATTTTCTCATTATTAATAAAATCATTAGAGAGAAAATGTTTTTTTGTACAGCAGGAAGTGGGGAAATCATTGTTGACCAGCTTTTTAAGTTCGAAACTTATAGAAAAACAGAATTTTGCCACTTATCAGTAGACTCAGGTCATGCTTCTACTTTGATATGGTGTAGGTGTAGGAATTGATCTAACTAGTTTGACCTTGAAGGGTTAAATCAACTGAATTGCAAGCCACTGCTTTTCTGAATATTTTCTCTGACAGTTTCTTTCAATTTTTCAAAGGTGTGCCGGTGCAGGTCATTTGGGAGAAGATATTGTTCAATATTCACAGGAGCTGGAAAGGAAATTAGATGAAGATGAAGAACGTCGAGCATATGTCATGGATATGGGCATTAGAGCTTTAAGGTTAATTTTCATCCATCTCTTTTTTAAATGAAGAATTTGTTGATAAAAATGGAAGGTAGAAGCAGAGAACAGAATATGCTCAGTTTACAAGGAACAAACATACTGCTCTTACACCATCTTCGAGGTCCTCTTTTGAACGCTTGATTAAGATAAGCTGAAATTTCTATTGAGCGGCAGAAGTGCATATTACTGAACTTCGATTGTGCAGCAGACAAGTATACAAAATATTGAAAACTAAAAAAGAAGTTGATGGAGCAAGGGACAACCTAAAATAGATGAATATTGAAAACACATAATCTGGACTGAGAGTAGTGCACTATAGTGAACATTTTGTCCTTGAGAAGCCCGTACTTCATTCATATGCCATATGGTCTTTATATAGTTAGCCTTTTCCTTGGAATGGAAAGGTGAATCCTTTTTCCCAGAGCAATGGCCTGTTAACATTACATCTTAGGTTCTTTGCTGCAAAACAGGTTTAGAACTGTTTAATAATAACGGTTTTATTTGTTTCTTTTTGCAGGCGATATTTTTTCCTGATCACATTTAGATCCTATCTCTACAGCAGTTCTCCAGCTGAGATGACATTTGGTGAATGGATGGATGCGAGGCCTGAACTTGGCCACCTATGTAATAACCTTAGAATCTGACAGAGGATAGTGTCAACTCATATCCAACATTAAACTCTTAAGGCTCTCTGTGTGCATACCTACAAATACAAAAGGGATGTGGAATAAAGTTGACCAGATTGAGAAATTTCTGATACTAAAACCAGAAAAGTTAGTAGCTGATAGCCATAGCCTTTAATTGGTTTCAGAACATAGACGTTGTGCTGCAGCCAAGCAAATTGCAAGACTGTGGCGACAGAAATCAAGTTGAATTGAAAGAGCATTTTTTGTGTAAATTGGGGAAAAGAAACTTCGTAGGTTAAGGTGGGTTGTAAGTTGCTAGTTAAGGAATATTTCAGTACTCTAGTTGTCAACAAACTGTAAAGCTGTTTTTGAACAATGTATGTGTATATTAGCTTTTCCTGTGGAAACACACATAGATATAGTCTTTTAAGTGCAGATGTAATGACATGTTGTGTTAATAACTGTTGACATGTATAGAAGCTGCTTCGTGTAGAGATGGATTTAATTGCCTTGATGATCATAAAAGTAACTTTTATAGATATGAAACAAATTAAAGGCTTGTATTTTTTGGCTGTATACGACCTGCAAATCAACTATATTTCGATCTCAAATTAGTTGGAATTTGCTATAGGATTCTTTTGCACGAGTCTTCTCGCTACCCTATGAATATGTGCTAATAGAAGGAAAATTATCCCTTACTAATGTAAAGGGATAAAAGAGAACGATGCATATTAAGGCAACTGCACATAGAAATATTGAAATACATTTGTACAAAAATGTGTTCCTCCATATGGAACACCCCAAGTCTAATTTGTTTTCATTGTTATTAAATCAAATCTTTATTTGATAAGAAAATCATTTATGTTTGGTAGTGACGGTGGAGATGATTTGTAGTGGTGGTGGTAATGGTCGGTGGACATTGACAACGATGGTAGTGGTAGTTGTGATGGTGGAGATGATTGGTGTTATGGTATCTGTTATGATGGTGTCAATTGATAGTGGTGGTGACGGTTCTGATGGCGAAGTTGGCGGTGTTGATGGTAGTGACTGAAAAATGTGTGCTAGTTGACGATGTGTTGATGGTATTGTTGCACCGTGAATTATAATGGTGGAGGTGGTTGGTAGTAGGAGTTGGTCGTTCTGCTGGTAGTGACTAATAGTGGTAGAGGAGGTGTAAGTGACAATGATGACGATGGTGGTGGTTGATGATGCGTTGGTAGTAGTTGGTAGTGAGGCTAGCTAGTTGTGATGGTGAAATTGGTTGATATAGAGATTGGTTGCAGTGGTGGTAATGGTTGATAGTGATGGTGGGGTGGCGGCAGTAATAGTGACGGTGGTGGTGACAATGGATATATTTATAATGATAGAGGTGGCATGTGTGATAGCAGTTGACAGTACTGAAGCGTCAAGAAGATATCGATGTAATAGAAAACCTCAGGAATCAATTGTATTTATGTGGGAATATGAAAGAAACTTTCAAATGCTTAAATATAGAAGCGCTTCTTCTTGACGAAAACTAGAGGCCGTGGCTACTACCAATGACCAACCATCTCAAATTGCTTGTCATTACCTTTTCCTAACACTGATTTCCCTCCGTTGAGCTCTCCTTTAAAAAAAACCTCTTACAGTTCCGGCACCAACGCTTGCAATTGGAAATTATGCCTCAATCGTTAATCCAACAACCACTGCTATTCATAAGAAAATAGATGTTACACCTATTCCTGTTAAAAAAGTTGACTATGTAAATGGAATGTCGGTAATCAAGTGGACTGATCAAGAAGTCAAACGAATGAACATTATTGAGGAGTTACAATTCGCAATTATCGATAAGTTCTCATATGGATGGCCTGATATAGCAGAACTTAGAGAACAAATTCAAAAACAATGTGGTATTAAAGGTGATTGTAAAATAAGGCTTATTAGAAATTGACATGTTCTAATAAGATTGGAGTTGACTGAGGGTTTTGTTAATTTACTATCTAAGAGTGCATATTACATTAATGCAAGGGATGGTGGTTCATTCAAATGTGTCCTCTCATTTATGATGAAAACTTCAAGCCGGAGGAGGAAACCACACAGGTTTTTTGTCAAAGAGGTCATTTTTTCACTTGCTTCAGCTGTTAGGAAACCCCTCCATTTGGATGTTGCCACAACAAATAAGACCAGGACAAGTTGTGCCAGAGTTAAAGTGCAACTGGACCTGATGGCAGAGAGACACCAATATATGATAATGAAAATTGAGAACGAATTGACAAAAGAAAAAAGGAGCATCAAAGTAAAGATCAAATATGATATGGTTCCAACCTATTGTACTAAATGCAGGTTGCAAGGACATGAGATGCAGGAATGTAGAGTACTTCATCCTGAATTAAGACAAGTTGTGGAGAAGCCTACAGAAGACAATCAACAAAATAACACTCAGCCACAACAAAATAAGAGGTGGAGATATGGAAGGGGACAAGAAAGATGGAATCCAACAAAAAAATGTTTACATATAATAAAAATGTAGATGCAGCAGAGGAGGCTCTCTCTTTGGCTAATCCATTTGATGTGCTTCAACAGGGGGATAGCAAAGAAGAAGAAGGAGATAAGGTTAGTGAGCAAGAATAGTTTAATTCTAATAAAAATAGAGAAAAAACTCCAACTGCAGTGAAAGAAGCAATTCATTCAACAAAAGAACATGGTAACAGTAAGTCACGACAAAAAGGAGAAAGCGATACAAAATAGGGAGATAGAGTGGAAGTTGAAAAATTCACACTTGAAGGAGGAGAAATTGATTCTACAAATGTTAGGCCACCAAACAGAGGGGAAACAATTGATAAACAAGATGATGAGAGTAAGAACATATCTACAAAAGAGTGGATATCTAAATTTGTTCACAACCATGCAAAGGCTGGTCATACAATTGATTCAACGGAGACACTTGCAGATCAGAAGAAACAGTCAAATGATGATAAGGAAAAAGTCACACAAGCAGCAAAGGTTGACGATATCTTGGACAATTATGGAACTCAAGGTAGGGAGAACTCTGCTAATATGGATGGAATTATTGATGAAGGAAACAATCAAGTAGTTATTCACATGCAGGGTCAGAAAAATAAAAGTTTAAATAGATCAGTAATGGTTCAAAACACAGTTCCAGCAAATGAAAGGGAGGAAAGGCACTTATCATGCAGTAAACTAATAGCAAGAACATATAATTCTTTGGTTACAATAGATACATCTTTGGATGTTGATGAAACAATACGTTGGAGAAATAACAAGCGAAATAATATTCTCCGCAACATCCTGACACATAACATTGGGAAAGTGGAGACAGTTGCACAACTTGAGGATGGAAATAATCAAAGTACCTCACAACTAGCAGATGCAGAATTGAAAGATGTTGATTTATCACCAAGGGTTTTAAACTCAATCAAATATGCAAAAAAGGGAAAGAAACAGGGTACTGGTGGGGCTAATTTTCCTAGCAGAACTCAGCCAAGAAAAAATAAAGGGTCGCAAAAGACAAAAAAATCATGAAGGCTATTTTTTGGAATATTAGATCTGTGAAGCCACAAAAGGCTTTTCAGAGAGTGCAGATGTTACACAAGTTTCACAAGTTTGCTTTAATTTCTTTACTTGAGCCATTTCAACATACAAGAACCATCAATAGATACAAGAGTAGAATTCAAATGTCGTTAGTGTTTCACAATTGCAATGGAAAGATCTGGTGTTTTGTCAAACAAGGGTTTGATGTCATGGTTGCTGTAGATACTGAACAACAGTTGACTATGAAGTTCAAGGATCAAGTTAGTGGTATTAATTTACTGGTGACAGTTGTGTATGCTAAATATGATAGAAATCAGATATTACAAGTCTGGGACAGTATCTATGATATCTCAAATGGGGTGAATATCCCTTGGATAATTAGCGGATACTTTAATGTAGTTTTTTCAAGGGAAGATAGGATTGGTGGTGTTCTAGTGGTGGATATTGATGTTGAGGGCTTCAAGAATTGTATTGAATCTTGTGACTCAACACAAATACAATATAAAGGAAGTCTATATACATGGTGGAATAGGAGAGCTTGTTCTGTTTGTATATTTGAAAGGCTTGATAGAATTCTTTATAATTGATACTTTTAAGGTATGTATTCTCATTCAGAAGTAGAACAACTTTCTAGAGATGGTTCTGATTATGTACCACTTCTCATAATTTGTGAGAAAAGAGTCTCTAGATTTCAAAGGCCTTTCAAATTTCTGAATTTCCAATCTGAAAATGTTGACTTCAGGGAAATGGTTAGGAGTAATTGGGATAGTGAATACTCTGATGATCCATTTTTGGATTTTAAAAGAAAGATTAAGTAGGTTAAAAAAGCTCTATCAATATGGAGTAGACAAGTATATGGAGATATATTTCAGCAATTATTTATCAGAGAAGAGATTGCTAAGATTTTGAAAAACTATTTAAAGACAATCCATCTCAAGAAAACAGGGCAGTAATGCAAAGGGTTAAGGTTGAATACATCAGGTATCTTTATTTAGAAGAAAGTTATTGGCAACAAAAGGTTGGGTATGATTAGTTTGAAAGTGGGGATAGAAATATCAGGTTTTTTCATAATATTATGAAAGGAAAGAGGAATAAATTAAAAGTTTTTAGAATTATGAATCAACATGGTTGCTGGTTAGAAGAGGAAAATCTTATTGCAGATGAAGCCATTAACTTTTACCAAAAGCAATTTACACAAGAAAGGGATGCTTGTTCTTTTGCATTGCTTGATCATATTTCAGAATAGATTTTGGATGAAGATAATGAGATGTTGGGAGCCATGCCTGATGATGAAGAAATTTAAAAAGTTGTGTTTAGCCTTAACAGAGACAGTGCTAGTGGTCCTAATGGTTTGACAGGAAGATTTTATCAGACTTGTTAGGATATTGTTGGAAATGATGTCATTAGAATGGTCATGGATTTTTTTTTGCTGGAAATACTCTTCCAAAATCCATTACTCACACAACTTGGTTCTCATACCCAAAAAAAATAATGTACAATCTTTTTCGGATTTGAGACCCATTAGCCTTAGCAATTTTGTAAATAATATTCTTATAAGAATTTTTTATGATAGATTAGAGGGTATTCTTCCTAACTTGATATAACCTAATCAATTAGGTTTTGTAAAGGGCAGAAACATTGTTAAAAATATATTACTTTCTTATGAGTTATTTTTTTACATAGGAAAAAGAGGTAAACCCTCTAATGTAGTGTTAAAACTGGACATGGATAAAGTATAAGATAAGGTGTCCTGATTTTTCTTGATGAAAGTTCTCAGAAAAATGGGTTTCTGCAATAGAGTGGTTGATGTGATTCGGAGATTACTTTCTAATAACTATTATTCAGTGCTATTAAATGGCCAGTCTGTTGGCCTTTTCCACTCTACTAGGAGAGTGAAACAAGGGGACTCACTATCACCTGCTCTTTTCATACTGTTTGCAGAGGGCTTGACAAAAGCCTTGAATCAGTTATTTGAGGATAATAGTTATGTGGGGTATGGAGTACCTAAATGGAGCTCTAATCTAAATCATCTAGCATATGCAGATGATACTATAATTTTTTCCTCATCTAACGTATATTCTATGGAGAAAATTATGTTGATTTTATAGGAATATGAGAAAGAGTCGGGCCAGAAGGTGAACAAAGAGAAAAACTTTTTTTTACACGTATAAAAATGTTCAGAATGATATACTACAGCAGGTGGAACAGGTTATAGGAATGGAAAAAGGTGATTTTACTATGAAATATTTGGGATGTCTTATATCACACTCAAAAGAAAGAGGACTTCGCAGACTTAGTGGACAAGATTAGAAACAAACTACAAGCATGGAAGGGGAGGCTACCATCTTATGGTGGAAAAAAAGTATTGTTGAAAAGTGTTCTCCTAAGTGTTCCTATATATGTTCTTTCGGCAGTTGTCCCTTCTAAGAGTGTTATTAAAGAGATTTAAAATTTTTTTTGCTAAATTCTTTTGGCATAATAAAGAGTCAGGTAGAGACAAGCATTAGTCTGCCTGAAAAAAGGTTTGTCTGCCAAACCAAGAAGGACGCTTAGGATTTTGATCCATGGATGATATCTCACAGACTATGAATTCTAAGATTTGGTGGAAATTTAGGACACAAAATAATTTGTGGACGAACTTTCTTTGGAATAAGTACTGTAAAAAATAAATTCCTACTCTAGTGTAGTGGAAAAATGGGTCTCAAGTGTGGAAAACTATGCTAAGGAACAGGGAAAAACTTAAAAAATTTATTTGGTGGGAACCAAGAAGTGGCACTTCCACAATCTGGTTTGATAATTGGACCAACATGGATCCACTATTTAGACATCAAACAGAGGTACACACATGTCATCCTCCGAATGATGTTGGGGAGTTCCTTAACAAAAAGGGGTGGAACTATGAAAGTATGTAGAATCTTCTTCCTAATTATGCCATAGAACATGTCACACATAACATGGTATTTGTTTGTTATAATGATGGGATTGATAAACCATGGTAGACCAAGAACAGTAATGGGCAGTTTTCTTCCAAGAGTGCTTGGGAGCTGCTAAACAAAGAGCTACGCTTCCTAATAGTGATTTAAAGGATATTTGGTGTAAGGGATTACCTTTTAAATATTTCTTTCTTACATGGAGAATTTGGTTGGGAAAAGTTTCTGTGGATGCTTTAGTACATCAGCGGAATCCAGAAATTACTGCTAACTGTGGTTGTTGTAACTGTCATGAGGTTGAAACTATTGAACACCATTTTCTTAAAAGTTAAATATCTGAGAGGATATTGAACCATTACTGTGGTGGAGATGGTATTATTGAGCATAGACTCAATTTGAAAAAAAGTGTCAGATTATGGAATCAACAATGAGGAAATAGTAGATTGAAGGTAGTGTTCACTGTAATCCCCATCCTCATTCTTTGTTTTTTATGGAAGAGGAGAAACATAATTTTGCATGATGGTAAATACTCAAAAAGAAAGATTTTGTGGGAGATCAATGACTCTATCATTAATTTTGTTAAGATAAGATTTGAAATGGTAATTGTAGGAAGACTTTGGTCCAATATAGTTGATGATGTGCAGGCATATAATAGTATAACTACTGTTAAAATTATAAAATGGAGTCCTCCTGATCAGGGTTGGTTTAAAGGAAATACAGATGGTGCATCAAGGGAAAACCCTGGTCCAAGCTCATTTACTTTTTGTATTAAGGACCATGAAGAAAATATGGTGGTTGCTAAAGGTTCTAGTATTCATGAAACAACATATTTAGTGGCAGAAGCTATAGCCATCAAAGAGTGTTTGAGATTTTGTAAAGATAAGGGTATTCATCCGATTGTTATGGAATCAGACTCGTTGATCATGGTACGAATACTTGAAGGGAAGTGGGATGTTCCATGGAGTGTATAAATGATTGTCAACACTACAAAATCCCAGATGAACCTCCTAACAGTGAGAGTGGTGCATTCTTTTAGGGAAGGCAACACCCTTGCTGATTTTTTCTCTAATCTAAGTTTTGATTTTACAGGAGAGGTATGTTTTAACATTTTCTCTGAGGTTCCAGCTAAGTCCAAATGCATTATCAATCAATACAAAGCAAGTATACCACAAATCAGAAGAATAATTCAAGATCTATGACAGCAGGACATAGAACATAGAACATAGAGTAATACAGATCAAGAATTACTAATGTAGACACAGAAAAATAAAGAGTAAGAATTCTTACCTCCTGAGTTACAAGGATATATCAGGAGTCATTTCAATTGCAATCCCCAACATCCAAAGAGTTTCATATGAAGTTTGTGTGAATAGGTGGTTCAATAACATCATTTGTAGGAAAAACAAGGATTTGAAATACCTTCTATTGGGAGAGAGTCCCATGAATATTTTACCTTACACCCAGTGAGATTTAGGGTGTTAATGACTAAAATATTCGAACAAGAGGTAAGCTCAGACGCATGGGTTTCCTCAGATATGATAACATGTACCCCTATTACACGAAAACACAAATCAGATTTAACCCTCTTCCTGATTCTTGAATCGATTTCTTAGGTTAAGCGGTGGTATTAGCTTTCGATGAAGCTCAACCTACTAATGTAAGAAAAAAGAAAAGAAAAAAGAGAGGTTTGAACTTACTTCTACGGTGTTAATACTCTATTAAGGTGGATTTTGGTCGTGAATTTGAAAAAGTTCAACATTTTCTTATGAACAATAACTGGGAGCAATTTAGGAAAGCTGACTACGCCTGTAGGTGGAGATATGGAGAAATAGAGATGAAACATGACCATGTCTTAATGTGTTGAAGATAACACAATAGTCGTTTTACAGCGGACCAATGATTAATTGTCGGAGAGTGCATGAACTGGCACACTTTGTAACTAAAAATGCAATGTCTGACCTCGTCAAAGTAAGATACTGGAAAGCACCAACAACATGTCGATATAGTATTGGATCATGGAATTTTGGAATATTCTTTTGATATAGCTTGGCATTGGTTGTCATTGGCATAAGAAGAGGTTTGCAAGTGCTCATTCGTTCTTTTTCCAATAAATTATGCACATATTGAGCTTGAGAGAGTTTTAGTCCTGAGGTGCATCGCTTCACTTGAATTTCAAGGAAGAAAGTGAGGTCGCCTATATCTCGAATAGAGAAGGCACAACCCAGTTGGTCTATAATGGCAATAATGAACTTTTTGGAGTTGTCTGTCAAAATAATATCATCAACATATACAAGAAAATAAGCTTTAACACCACTTGAGTTGCAGATAAATACTGAAACATTCGTCTTGGAAGGAGAAAATTCAAGGGACACCAAAAATTAGAGAAGCTTGGTGTACCAGGCCCTCGGAGCTTGCTTGAGGCCATACAATGATTTATGGAGTTTGCAGACATAATGAGGTAATTGTGGATGAGTGAACCCCGAAGGTTGAGCCATGAACACATCTTCAATGAGATCGCCATGTAAAAAGGCATTTTGAACATCTAATTGACATAGGGGCTAGTTCTTCGAGACTGCTAATGAGAGGATAAACCGAATTGTCTTGGGTTTTATAACTGGGCTGAATATTTCAGAAAAATCATAGCCTTCAACCTGGCGAAAATATTTTGCAACAAGGCGAGCTTTATACCTTTCAATAGACCCATTAGAATTTCGTTTAATACGAAACACTCATTTACATCCTAACACATTCATAGAAGATGACGGAGGCACAGGAGACCAAGTTTTATTTTTATATAGAGTTGTCATCTCAGCATCCATAACATCTTTTCATTCTTTGTATTTTGTAGCTTTAGATAAACAAGTAGGTTCAGCTGTAGGAGGTGAGAGCTGTGAGGAAGAGAACAGTGAGGTGGAGTGGGATGAAGGAGTCATATGACGGAGTCGCATGTGGTGAGTGTGCTCAGGTGGAATTTGGGCTGAGGAATGACTAACTATAGGTTGGGTGTTCAGTGGTATACCATGTGAGATGGGAATATTGTTTCCAGAGACATCCGTTACTAATGGGGTATACGAAGGCGAAACTACTGGTTGTTTCATCGATGAGGAATTTGAAAAAAAATTAATTGAAATGCTAGTTGGAAGAGACTCATGAACTGCTGGAGTGGAAGAGGATGTGGTGGATGGTGTATTAAGTTTCAATGAACTGGATAAGAGTGAGTGTTCTATGGGTTAGGAAAAACAGGTATAGTGGCAGTGGTATTTTGTGACACAACACACGGAGCAATGAGATATGGAGACAATTGCAAGCGAGGGGGCTGAGGATAGATTGATTTTTAAATGGAAATATTGACTCATCAAACTTGACATGTCGAGTAATGTAAATGTGACCCGTATGCCTATAGAGACATCTATAAGCATGACAATACCAAAACAAATGCAGGGAGTGCTGCGATAGTTAATTTTATGCTTGTTATAGGGTCTGAGATAAGGATAACAAAGACAACCAAAAACTTTAAGAAATAAATAGTTTGGTGAGCGATTAAAGAGCATCTCATAATCGATAATTAGTCCTGTTTCGACAATATGAAGGTCCTTCCGTTCGACTCGACCTTGTTGTTCATGTGTATGTGGTAATAAAAGTCTATGTTGAAATTCAAGGTTAGAGCAAGTAGTGGATAGAGATCGAAACTCTCCACTACCGGGAGATTGTAGTGCTTTTAGTTTGGTGGTGAATTGGTGTTCCACGAGGGCTAAAAATTGTTGGAAAATAGAGGCAACATCAGATTTTTGAAATAATAGATAACACCATGTATATCCAGAGTAATCATTCACAAATACATAAATATTTATAGCCATTCGATGATTGAAAAGGTGAAAGGACCCATACATCAGTGAACACTAATTATAAAACATGAGAACTTTTATTCAATATATTTGATAAAGAGAATTTGTGCGAATAGCCAAGTTGATAAGCGATACATAGAGAAGCTAGCCTAAAACTAGAAAAAGGTAAATTATTTTTGTGTAGGACTTGATCGAGCACTCTTTGATGAGGATGGCCAAGGCGAAAATGCCAACAGGATGATGATGGCTTGACAACCACATAAGCCACGGGAGAGGAGTCTCTGTGGAGTGGAACAAGAAAGTGATAGAGTCTATTGTTACTCGGCCCGGAAAGAAGAAGAGTCCTGGCTGTGTGATCCTTAACAACAAAATGATACAGGTGAAATTCAAAAATAGTATTATTGTCATGAGTGAATTTTTGAATGGATAAAAGATTCTTAGTGATAGAAGGAACATGAAGAACGTTATTTAGAGAGAAGGATCGATTTGAAAAATTAGAGAGAGTGGCCTTACCGGTGTGCTGAATAGGTAAACTTTGTCCATTACCTATATAAAGTTGGTTATTGCCTCAATATTCTTCATATTGCGAGAGACTAGACAGATTAGGAGTGATGTGATGTGTTGCTCCAGAGTTAGGATACCTATTTTGTGCAGATTGAAGTGGAGCCTACTATGCTAGATGAGCTGCTGGATTGATGAAATGGGCATAACGCTGAAAGCAATTTGGCGCTAGATGATTCGAGCCATTGCAAATTTGGCAATACTACCTATTTTAAGAGTTACAGTTGCTTCCAGACTGCTAATTATTTCCAGAGTAACTTGGTTGGCAGGAATTGCGACCACAACCTAGGGATGAGTTGTTGAGCTGGTTGCGATCAAAGTTTTATGTAGAACGCTGGATGAAATTTGCAGCAGGTGATCGAATTGGATCCGACATCAATGATGAGATTGACAAATTATGACAGAGACGGACCATGAATAAATTCCTAGTTTAATAGTAGGTTGTGGAGCTCTGAATACGACACAGGTTCAGGGCGAGCAGAGAGCGTAGTTACACTATCTTTAAAATATGGACGTAACCCTTTAAAGACATAAATATTGAAGTCCAATAAATTAAGACGACGCCCTGCAACGAATAGCTTATTTGAAAGAAGCTTAGCCTTCTGAAGGTATTGCCACACGCTAAGGTCTTCCTGTTTTAGATTTTGAAGTTGCATATGAAGATTTAAAATTCTCGTGTTGGAGTTTGACGATAAGTCGGCTTCAAGTGTATCCCAAATTTCTTTAGATGTGTTGGGACCTATCACTATAGTCAGAGTTTCCTCCGATAGAGACGAAATTACAAACTCATAATTAGTTGATCTTGTTGAGCCCACTGAACATAAAGAGGATTCGATTGAACATCTGTAGATCCTTCAACAGAAATTGTAGGAGAGGGGCATGGTTTTTCTCCTATGATGAAGCCATAGAGATTTTATCTTTTAAAGATATGGTAACAATTGGGTTTTTCAGAAGAGAAAATTATTCGATGTGAGCTTGAGTGAGATAAAGTGATGAGCGTAAGAAGGGGAGTTCGAGCTGGAGCTGGAGGAAACCACACTGGTTGTTATCATTGGAGAAGAAGGAAGAGTTGACAAAGACGAGGAGCTTGTCGATGAGGACGAGGAGCTTTTCCCAGAATTTGGATCAGATACCATATTGAAGCGTCAATAAAAGATAGATGTAATAGAAAACCTCAGGAATCAATTGTATTTATGTGTGGAATATATATAGATGTGATTGTCGTACATTAAAAGGAGTTAGGATAGGATTACAAGTCCTACTCAAAGTCCTACACATAGAGTAATCTATAAGAACTAGGATACTCTAACAAACAGTAGTTGGTAGAAACGATGGTTGTCAAATGGTTGTTAGAATAACGGTGGTGGGTGGTTGACATTGGTAATAGTGATTGACATGGTGATGGTGGTTGCGATTAAGAGATGGTTAGTTGTGGTGGCGGCTAGTGATTGTGGATAATGTGGTAGTGAATTTTACCCACATAAGAAACCTCTTAATAATATTAAAATTTAGTTCATGATCTTAATGATTAAAACATATTCAAGTCAATTAAATGCTTAAATCTTAATGAAAACAAATGTACTTAATGACTTAAGATATGAACCATTCAGATTTAGACCTTTATTAAGTTTAAATAAATAAGACCTAAGACCGTAAAATCTTCAACCATCCCTCATTTAGCTCTAGAATATGCTAATAATATTTCTAAAGGGCACATTACCCCTATTATGAGGTCAAATAGTCAAGTTCAGGAGGTTAAAATTATTAATAGGCTAGGAAGGCGAAAAAACACAAATTAAGGAATTCTTTAGATATCACCCTATTAAAAAAAATGATAGACTATCAATAAAGATAATTTTTTAATTTTATAATAAGAGTTATTTGAAATTGAAA
Organism: Capsicum pubescens; assembly: GCA_030864215.1. NCBI lineage: Eukaryota > Viridiplantae > Streptophyta > Magnoliopsida > Solanales > Solanaceae > Capsicum > Capsicum pubescens. Next base: position 259,915,220 of record CM061538.1, read on the forward strand.
AAGTAATATCATTCATATTTGAATATGAGATCATAAATTTTCAACCCACTAATTGATCACTAGGGTTGGGGTGGTTAAATGCCACCATCTTTAGACATTTCAACTCTTTTTAATTGGTTGTCAAGTGACCAGTGACTCGAAATTTGTAATTAAAAATGACAAATAAATTTGTTAATTAAGTCAAAGGTCTTCAAATTTTAAAAATTAGGTAAAAATTATCATTTTTTTTAGTTTTTTATTTTTATATTTTCGCTCCAACAACAATAAAAATTGTCACAACAATTGTAGAAATTATCTCAATAATCATAAAAATTATTTGACAATTGTGTAAAGTTTTTGAATAACTAAATAATTATCAAAATAACTAATATAGCTGTTGATCAACCGTATGCAGTTGTTTGAAGGACTTACATACCGATCCATTAGTATTGGGAAACACACCCATCACTTTTACTCCCTTCGTTTCAAATTAAGATGATACATTGATTAAAAAAAATAATTAATAACATAATTAGTTTATTATAATACCTAATGATGTTTACATTTTAATTTAAAGAAAAAGTAATTAATGCAAAAGGTAAAATATGAAAAAAAAATTTATCTTTTCTTGATTAGTAAAAAAAGACAAGTAAAATGAGAAATTAAATTAGAAAATTTAGTACGGTCAGTAATTAATTAATTAGAGGGAGTCTCACCTATTTTCCCCTGAATGACCCCCTCAGAATTCATAATACATTTTGCTAAACAAATAGAGTGGCACCATAAAAATGAGGATGAAATAGGGAAGGTCGGGGATTGATAGAAAATGATGACAGCACAGCAGAGGCCCAATCCCCCATGGAAAATTACAAACAAAACACAATGCAAAGTCCACTACCAGTTTCGCATACCTCGTCACTTCCCCTATCTTCAATTTTGTTCAAGAAGGTAGCCACAGTAGCTGCCGCTACGCACCGCCGCAACAGTGCTTTATCCGCCGCCCTCAGCCGCAGGTTCAACAGAAACGCTAACCTAACCTCTCGAAGATATCGCCATCATACTGTCACGTGTTCTGCAAACATCGAGTCAGATGCTACCGTTGACGATTATGAAGACGGCGATATCGGAGGAGAAGGAAATGACGACGATGATGATGATGGCGGCGTTGAGATTGAAATTGAGAAAATGGGGAAAAATCGACGGAGTATTCGATCTAAGATAGCGGTGAAGGCTAGCTTACAAAATGTTTGGGAAGTCCTGACTGATTATGAAAGATTAGCTGATTTCATCCCAGGTCTTGCTGTCTGCCAGTTGCTTCAGAAGGAACCGAATTTCGCCCGACTTCTTCAGGTTTTTCTGTTTAATCCTTTTTTTTATTTTATTATTATCTGCCCTAAACTCTGGCTCACATTTGTATAAAAGGTAACGTATTCCCGCATCGAATATCCCATAAACTCTTGAGGTATTCACAAAGAGATCAAGGCGTGTCAAATATTGTCTTTCTCAAAGCCTATCTGATGTTCCTCATGATTAAATGTATCGTAAGGAGGCTAGAGATCAAATGTATCACAAAGAGGACCTCTTAAATAATTCTATGGAGGCTAGAGATCAAATATATCACAAAGAGGTCTAAATAATTCTCAAACGTAGAACTTTATCAAAACTTCTACGTTTACGTTTGAGAAAAAAAGCTACTAACGATCCTCGAATTACATAGATAATCAACAGAGAAGAATCAAAGGAACAAACAGAATTGTATCCACATTGTTTGTCAATAAAATTATGTTTCGTTCATATTTTATTTGAGATTGCAGTTTATTTCAAAATCCCGTGTGTGTGATAAGTTCAAGCTGCTATAGACGTCCAATATGGATTAGAGTCTTGAAGGGATTAAAATTACCATCACATTCTATAGATGTCAAGCTGCTACAAATTTTTGGGTATATTAACCTTAAAATTTACCCCTTTTAAGGTTAAAAAAATTGTTTGGTCATGGAAAGATTTTAGAGTCAAATGACATTGGCAGTTTTAGAATTTGTATTCAAGTGCAAATTTAGTTCTTGAATATCGATCAAAATGAGACTACTGGGCAGTGTAGTAGAATGCAATATTGTGAATTCAAGCTCAACCATTACTATTGGAAAGAATCTTTTAAGCATGAAAAATGAAAATCTTTGGCAAATTGATATCCGTATGTAAGAGTTCCCAACCTACGTGAAGCCTTGTTTTAGTTCTGAAATTGATTTGCATAAGCTAAGTTATTGTTGTACATCAAGTCTTGTCATTAAGACTCAACAAGTTTATGTTCCAGCAAGCCTTGAAGTAAGGGCATCTGTAAGCACATTAATTTTATTGGATTAAATGCATGTTCGCTTGGGTTAAATAATTAATTTGGGCTTTGCAACTAAATAGGTCCTTTTTATTAAATTCAAGTCCAAGGTTCATTTCACCTTGAAGCCCAAACTCTACGCGTGTCAATGTGACTTGGCATCCCAGTCAAATTCAAGACTAACAAGATGATGCCACATGTTCAAATGATGTGGCAATCCTAGTCAAATTCAAGAGCTAGTCAAAAGTTGTCAAGTGTCTAAAATGACATGTTTTCGCCAATCAAATGTGACTTTATCACATAGTATTTGTGATAAACTTGATGACTTACATGAACCAATCAAAAGAAGCAAGAGAGTTCATTTACACTGGAATGCCTACCCGACAACTATAAATAGGAGGTTATATAATTCTATAAGGGCATTCAACAAGCATTGGAGAAAGCATCGACATTGATTATACTAGTTCAAAGGATTGTCCAACATTTCAGGAGATCTATCACATTTATAGGAGGTTTTAATAAACTTTCAATTTGAGAAACACGCTACTAGAAGCCCTTAAATCATTGAGAAGTTTAGAAAAACTCAAGAGAACCATTGAATTATACTCAACAAGATTTATCACTAAAATTATTCTCTTTTATTTATTTTTGGTTGTAGTTAATTTTCAGCATTTCAAAAATTTGTTGTTTGCAACAAATTTTAATGTGATGGAAATAAACTGCACTCACAAAGAGAATATGAAGAAACATAATTTTATTGATAAACAATATGCGTACAACTCTATTTGTTCCTCTATTATCTCCTTAATTTAGGGTCGTTAGCAGCATATTTTCTCAAACATAGGATTGTTTGGACCTCCTTGCGATATATTTGATCGCGAAAAACATCATACATGCTTTGAAAAAGGCACTATTTGTCACCTTAATCTCTTTGTGAATATCTCAAGAGTTTATGAGATATTCAAGATGCCTCTTCAAGAAAATATGTTACTCTCTCCGTCCCATTTTATGTGGCACCATTTGACTTGCCACGGTATTTAAGAAAAAAAAGGATGACTTTTAAAAATTGTGGTCTAAAACAATACTTAGATATTATTGTGGTTGTAAATCATTTCATCAAGGGTAAAGGGACAATTTTAAATTTAAATTGTTTCTAATTATAGTGAGGTGATATTTTTTTCGAGACGGGCTAAAAAAGAAAGGATCCCACATAAAATGGACGGAGGGAGTACCTTTATGTAGATGTGAGCTAGGCTTTAAGGTAGAGTAAGCTCCAAAAATTCTAACAGAGATTGGACTCGTCTTGTAGAGTCTCACAAAATTTTAATGTCTACAAATGTCCCCTACTTCAATGCTTGTCACTGTGTAGGCTTGATGAAACTCAAAGACGAGACTTGAAGCACTTCTAAAAATAGAGCTTCTATCTTTTCAGTTTTGTGGCTCTAGATATTTCAAATCTATTTTGTGAGAGATTAGATAAATGGTGAAATTGGCTTCACCGGGCGTGCCAAAATTTGTTTGCAACAAATTTTCGAAATGTCAAAAATTAACTGCAACAAAAAAAAAATAAAAGAAAATAATTTGTTCATGAATTTTGTCGAGTACAATGCTGTTGTTCTCTTGATTCTTCTCTCCTAAACTTCTCCGTGATTCAAGGGCCTCCAATAATGTATTTCTTGAATTGCAAGAGATTTAAACCTCATAGAAATGTGTTTGATCTCCTGGAATGCCAGAAACATTTCGTTGTTTTGTTTCGAGTTGATGTCGAAGCAGAACTCCGTTGATCAATTCGTTGAAGATTTGTGTAGTTGACACATATGCTTTCTCTGATGTTTGGTGAATGTCCTCAGAAATTTATGTAACCATCATATTTATAGTTTTTGGGGCAGACAGTTTAAGTGTAAATGAACTATCTTGCCTCATTCTGATTAGTTTAAGGAAGTCAGCAAGCTTATCATAAATGCTTTGTGATTGGCCAAAACATGTCATTTTAAACACTTGGCAGATTTTGACTAGCTCTGGATTCATCTTGGCACGCAACATGAGTTCGGGCTTCAATAGGAAATGGACCTCGGACTTGAACTTAATAAAATAGACTTATTTATTTGTAAAGCTTCATTAATTATTCAACCCAAATGAACATGGATTTAATCCAATAAAATCTATGTGCTTACACTAAATAAAACAGTAAAGTAGGTAAAGAGAGACTTATGAAGTTGTGGAGCTTCAACGTTATATTTCGCACTGGATCCGGAGGTGTTATAGCATTGTAGGTGTTTGATGCGAAGACGTTTTTATATAATCAGTAAGCAAATAAGAACCAGTGAAATATATAGAGCTTAGAGAATGAGAGTAATAATATATTGCTTGTATTGTTCAGAATCCAACTCTTTACAAGTGTTTCAAAACTACTTATTTATAGGTAACAAAGGTAATATATTAACAATAGAAAAGCTCCACTCTAGCCCTAAAGTACAGTGACCAATCAACGTCCTCCTCATGGGAATACTGTTAATTATGCCCACTAACATTCCTTTGTCGTTGGCAGAGTCTTGTACGGATACATCCGTCATATCATTTCTTTCGTCCTTTTGCTACATTGGGAAATGGGTCCTTTCTTGTCTTCCGGCCATGAGTCCCCACCTTTTTTTTCCAGTATTGATCACCTCTGCAATCTTGCATTTGATCTGTGACCGAGTCGGGGTTGGGCTTCTTCAAACACATCTTTGATCCGATCACCCTTGGGACACATGTTCGCCCAACGTCCTTCCATGTATACAAGCTACTTATTTACCTAATACACATATGGTGCTTCACTGCTCTTTGCTCCCTGATGAAAATCTAATCGACTCGACTTGTTACCACCAATACATACAACATCAAATGGTACACCAATGTTCTTAGCTTGTCAGGTTCAAAATATTGAACTCCCTAACAACTTAGCATCTTATCACAACCCAAAAGGAAAGAAGAGCCGTCGCAGATGCTTAGGCTACAGTATATGATATGTTTATCAAGAAATGATATGGAACAAGATTGGAGAGAAATTAAAGTGCTAAATTAGAAACCAATATCCTCGGGTCAATTTACGAATATCACTGCTCGATTCCTTGTTGGCCATACACAGAGAGATATTATGCATTCAAAATATGAGCATTAGCACAGGCACACACATACACGCACAACAACTACCATGCCTCAATCCCAAACAAGTTGCAGTCAGCTATATGAATCCTCACTGGCAATGTTTCTCCGTTTAAGTCAACTCATGTCGTTATCATACAAAAAAGTGAAAATTAAGTTAAAAATATACTTATATATAAATAATAGTAATAAAAATAACATTAAAAGTTCTCTATATTTTTCCTGGCACATAAGTCTATGATAAGGTCCGAATAATCTTAGATAAGTAATAGGTGAAATCAGATCAATACCTATTTCCAACTAGTAGTTGACTCTTTTTTTACCTTTGGCATCTTCCAGATGCTATTGACGAATCAATTTACTTGTGCATGAATGCATCTGAAAGTCATTACTCCAACAGAGAGGAAGAAAGATGTTTACATTCAATTCAATGTGAATCAAATATTTCCTTTGACAACTGGTACCATGCTTCTCCTTGTGGAGATTTCTTGAGTTCGCTGCTTGCTCATGTTAAGCATGAGTTTTGTGTTGATCTATCTGATATTTGAATTTATAATTTACAGTCAATAGATGCCATGCTGGGTTTGGACTGCGTACATCTTACCTTCCCCAGACCCTATTATGTGGGAATATACTGGGTTTGTTGTTGTTGTAGATGCCATGCCCTAATACGATATGGGTTATGAATTTCCAAGATAATGTATCTTAGAGTGATCTGGATTTTAAGTAGTAATATCTAACAGATTGGAGAGCAAGACCTAGCATTCGGGCTCAAATTTAATGCTAAAGGTGTCATTGATTGTTATGAGAAAGATCTTGAAGATCTCCCCACTGGTCAGAGGCGTGATATTGAGTTTAAGATGGTAGAAGGTGACTTCAAAAATTTTGAAGGAAGATGGTCTATCGAACAGGTACAGGATTCTTTCCTCTCTTTTTTATAACTCTTCTTCTATCAAATCCCTTTGTCTCATATCTGGATAATGTGTGTCTAAATGGAAGTTCCAACATATGATGTTGCCTAAGAATTATTCATGTACCTTTGTTTTCCTTGGGTAACTTCTCCTTCTGCTTTTTCTTATTTATTCCCAAGCAAATTTGCAACATATATTCTCCTCTTGCTATTCAGTTGTGATTAGAAACTCAGTAGAGAGGTTAAAAATTGAAGCGACAATTGAAACCTTCCTCTGTTCTTTCTAGAATGTCTCAAGTTATGTATGATAAACTGCCGGTAAAAGCCATATTGGTAATTTTACTGACATCTACATCACTCAGAAAAAGTAAATCTTAAAAATCAACTCTCTGAATCCATGAGTTAAAGCTGATTTGCAACACTTCTTCAATTATGAGCTGTTTCTCTTTTTGAAGTGTAGTTGTGAGTTCTTCATTGCATGTTACCAAAAAGAAATTTTGTAGTTTTGTCGAAGCCCTTATGTTATTTAGTATTGTGAGAACATGCAGTGCAAGATAGGTGGTGAGCAAGAGCTTGATTCTTTTGTGGGCCAACCATTACATACAACTCTCTCCTACATTGTCGATGTTGAACCTAAGCTTTGGTTGCCTGTGCGGCTTATTGAAGGCAGACTTTGTAAGGAGATAAAAATCAACCTGCGGTCTGTTCGGGACGAAGCACAAAAAGTATATCTCTCTTCATTTTCATCTTGTTAACCACGAATTAATTACTACTACCATTTATTGCTGAAGAAATGTATATATTACCATTCACGTAATACAGTTTTACCTTTACTTTAGCTGCAGTCATTTTGATTATGCGGATCAACTATTATAGGTTCATATTAGTTCATATTCTTTTTTCTTTTGGCCAATATGAGCACAAGATATAAAATAAGAATCAGTTTGTTATGTGTGTGTGTGTATTTACATATCCCTCTTGTTATTTGGCGTTGTCTCCTATATAAATTCTTAGGAATTTCCATCACACAGCTCGCATTCTGATGTACCTATGAGCGAGCAATTTCTGTTATCCCATGGTCCTTAGTACCACCTTAAAATTTTAATCTTTCTTGGAGGGTGAAATTATAATCTTGCATTATTTTCCATTTTTCACCTAGTTTTTTCAGAAATATTCTCCCAAGTACTAGTCCCCATATGGCGTATCATTTTCTTTTTGCTCCATTTCACCTTCTTTCGTATTCTCTGGGAAGTACTCTGTCCGACGCCATTTCTCATCCTGTGTATATATGAGGGGGGATGAGTAAGCTCGTTATTCGTCCAGGATGATATCTTTTAGGCTGTACGAAATATTCTTTTAAGATTTTAACGTCATGGAGTTTGAGTAAAAGTTTAGCTAGAGAAAGACGGCTATTGCCGAGAAAGGGATGGAAAGTAGTATTTTCTGACTATAGCATATTGTATTGAAATTATTTTTTTATAAAAAGCTCCAAAGTCTGCAAGGACTAGATGAGAAGGGGATTTGTTATCCCAAACATGTGGGAAGTTATGGCACCTGTCGTTTTATTCCAAGGCTTACTCGTTGGTTCGTTGAATTCCAAATGTGTTCTCCTTGTGAAGCTCAATATGGAAAGACGAGTCATGATAATAGATGAAAATGTCACACCTGCAACTTGCCAGTGGAAGCTATTTATTTAGTCCACAAACTTGCCCTTACTCACAATCTCTAAGGAAAATTTTATAGTTTGTTTGTCCAAATTTATGAGCACTTGATTTTTGGGAAAAGGTTTGAATTTATATCTATTATCATGTGGAGATTTTCAGTTTGCTCTCCATTCCATTTTTAGTCCATTCTTATCCTTGGCTATGCGTAGCAAATTGTTCTGTATTTGCCTAAGCCGTTAACGAATTTCAACATGAAACGAGTGGATTTCACATGTTTAAATTCTTCGAGAAAAAAGGTTTAAGATCGTCCTGCAAATGTTGGCTATGGTTTAAATTTACTTTTAGGTGGGAGCTCCATGTCAAGGACAATAGCAAAGTTCTTTCCTAATGGCCAGGGGTAGTATTTAACCAAAAGCCTAATGAAACACAAAATTGGACAACTTGGGTAAGTACACGATAAGTTGGACTTCTTTTTTATTTGTCAATTTATTCCTACCCAGGGGCCCATAGCTGCCAATTTATATTCAGCCTCGACGAGAATAAGGAATGTGTACTTGTGATCTGCAAAATGATATATCCATCGATTATTCTTATGCACTCATTTTGCTAATTACTCCCTCCATTTCATGTACTTGGTATGGCTCCTCTACTAAGATTGGATATTTTATTTTATTTCTTCATTTCACAAATTAAGAAAATTTTATTATTTTTTTATACAATATTTAGTATTAAATAACTATATAAAATAGTAATAGTCAACTTTAGAGTTTCAAGGTATCATTAATAAGGTTAGTTTAGTAAAAATCATTAATAAGGTTAGTTTAGTAAAATATATATACTTCTAATTAAAATTTTCTTAAGAAATGTATCAAGTTAATAGAGACCAAATAATATGAAATGAAGGGAGTAGGGGCAATGTTTGGTGTCCGGTTCGATATTTTCAAAATTCAGATTCGATAATCGATAATTAAAATTGATATCAAATATCATATTAAACTTTGATTCGGTAATCAGTAAAATGAACTTCGATTTGACACGGTATTTAATAATACCATATTCCCATTTTGTTCAAAACTTTTTTTTTTGAAAATTAACCTACTCACTGTGAATGCAACTGCAAACGTATTTGAGTAAATAGGCTTGGAGCTTTTGGCTAATATTATTGTAAAGATGTGAAGAACCGAGGATGAGTCTGTTGACCTTTGGGCTAACAATAGGTGGATCTTTATTTAATAAGTAATTCGGTATTCGATAAATACCGAATGCCAAATGATATTAATATTTTGTATCAAAACCCATCTCAAACATCATAATTTTGAAATTTTACTCTTAAACACCATACCAAATACTAAATATTAAATTTCTGGATTTGAATTAATAATTTGATTTTTGGTATTTTATGTCCAGCCCTAGGAGTATATACTTAATCCAATGTTCTAAGAGCTTATTAAGAAAGTATACCGTTAGCACCAAAGGAGATATTCCTCCCCAATTGCCAAACGAGAAGCTTAGTTGGTTAGCTAAGAATAAAGAGAATAAATTCAGTCGCCGATGCTAATTTACAAACATAATAACTTTGATCAAGTGTTTCTCTTGAGAAATTTACTAACTATATGGAGTATAAGTAATTTACTCAAAAAATTACGAAGCTGTTTTTTTTCCTTCTAAAACTCAGTAATTTACTAAAAATTTAATAAGCTTTTTTTTTTCTAAAACTTAGAAGCAACCAATTCTAAATTCCCTCTAATAATTTTTGAGCCAAATTTTCTTAGAGGGTGTGATGTGATGATTATTTTCTTCTTATTCTTAAGTAAAGATTTCGGGTTCGAGCACTAAGAAATGAGAAGTTATAAGGAACGTTTTACTTGCTTAGTGAGCCTACTTGGCGTGAATTTGAACTTATCAAAGCCGGTGAATTTTGAGAATACATGGTTAGAAGTAATTAAGGGCAGTATGACGCACTGAAACTTCCGCTATGTGCAGGGTTTGGAAAAAAATCGAATCACAAGGATCTATTGCGTGCAGTCTTACTCCTATACTTCTGCAAGAGGTTGTTTCATGATTGAACCTGTGACCTCCTGAACAAATGAGACCAACTTTTTCGATTACCCCCATAGCCTCTCTTTCGCATGGTTAAATGTTTAAAAAAAACCATAAGAAGTTGGAATAATGTAGCAATGGTGCAAGAAATTCGTCCAATAGGATTGAGGCAATAAAGAGCACAATGTTGTCCAAGTCTATCAATCGTTTTCAATCAGGTATAAATTACTAGATATAGTGTAAACAATTCTTACATGCTCTCTTCTATATTTACGTATGACACACTAGTGGGCAAAAAGCTGCACGAAGAAGTTCGAGTGGCACACTAGTGGGTGTTACCTAATATTCCCTTATTCTTATTATTCCTAGCTACTTAGGGAGTTAGGTACCCCAATCTTTATAAAAAGTAAATAACCATCTACTATAAATTATCTTCAATTCTTCATGAAGTAATCATCCTCCAATCAAAGCCATTATATCCCTGCATCATACGTTATTTGTGTCCTGTAGGTGCAGGAAGCTCTCCAGCTAGTTTCTTTCCTTCAGGATTTTCATCACCCAGGTAATTAAATTAAAGCAAGCCTTTCCTTTGGTATTAGCTTCTCCATCTATTTTTACTTGGTCACTATATTAAAAATAGATGTCCACTTTACAAAATCAAGAGGTACTTTATTACTTAATTTACCCTTATTATTTACTATAATCATTAACTTCTCAATGCATCTAATAAAACATTAAATTTATTATATTCGAAGAATATAATGATTGGTAAGATTGTCATTTTAGTTATTGCTGCTTAAGAATGACTAAACAGCTAAAAATGGACGAAGGAAGTAATTTAAGGAACGATTAAAGATTTTTGGATCGGTAGTAATAATATATCACAACATTTGTTCAGTCTATTAAAGAATAGAAGATAACTTGTGGTCGGTACGTATATATTAAACATACCACACATTTCCGTGCATAAAAGAAAATAATTAAGGGTTAAATTATTTTCTAGAAAATTACTTTTCTCTTGAACACGGACTAAAAATGAAAAAAAATGTTGGCTAAAATAGAATAAAGTATATAATGAAGTAATAAACTAGGGTGTTTGTATCTTCATTTGAAGATAAAAGATATTCTGAGTTTTAGCGAGATAGGTTGATTTTTGGTCAGATAAGTCGACTAAGAAGGTAAAATATTACCCAACATCTTTTGCTTTTTAGGCAGAATATTTAAAGACTTTTATTAATTTGTTTTATTCAAATTCTTTCTAAAATATCAATAGTTTAACTACCTTCTGATCTTGACTATTTGATAGTTTTTTTTTTACCCCTTTAAACTTTGATGAGGTAAAGAGAGTGTAATCACTCTATATTTTTGGAGATAGAAAAGAACCAACACCCACCACCACCGCCCCTATCCATTATAACCCTTCCAAGTGTCACATACTTTTTAAAAATTATTTTTTATATGATATTAGATTAATTTAGTATTTTATTAAAATTTAAATATTATAAAATCAAGCAATCTTAATTATTTATTATTGAGTATTTAGATTTTAATAAAACAGATTTCTTAGTATTAGTGAAAGTAAATGAGACTTTATATATCACTTTAACTACTAGTATTAGAATTTGGAGGTTTTGCTTTAAAGTTACTACCAGAAGAGATACAATCTTTTCAAAAGAAGATATGGAATATACTTTTGATTATCCTCATTCTCCTTCCCAACTAGGAAAATGTTTCTTTTTTTTTGTTTTCCAAGACTAATCCTCCGTTCCTCTGTCAGCGCACTAAGCGGTAGGGAACTGGCCACAGAATTTGCTCCAATCGCCGGAGGCGGGGATCGAACCCCGACCTCTTGCTTAAGGGACATGGCGCTGAACCACCATGCCAACTCTAGTGGTTAACTAGGGAAATGTTTCAACAAATCATAAGTTAATTAAGAGATTTTATATAGAATTTTGAAGGTATGTTTGGCCAACCTTCTCGAAAATAAAATGTCTAGTTACTTTTTATAATTATAAAAAATTAATTATCTTAGAGAGTTAAGGCGATTGATCAATTCTTAGAAAGAAAAAAAAAAGTGATTTAATTTTGAGCAGTACCTGAAACGGAAAAAATGTACGTAATTTTTATTTTTTTTCAGAAGCATTTTTGGAACCTTGACCAAGTACAAATTTTTGTTCTGATATTTAAAAAGTATTGTTCAAATATATTAATTAGCTAAATACAAATTAATATTATCTCAAAGTACTTTTTCGAAATTCACTTTTCACAGAAAATAATATTCAAAATAAAATTTTTATAGACTATTTAAGCTAAGTGACATTTGCAGGCATAAGCGAGCGTGTCTACTCTTGAGAATGGAATCCGTTGCAAGGTCTGACAGTCTTAAGTTTGACTGCCTGCTGTTTGGTATGTTTAGTTTCTCCAACTATTATCTGGTTACATTACTGTATATATAGATATATAGTATGCTGTCTTTGTAACTTAAAAGACAACGAATTGTATATATTTCATTAATTTCTTCCTTTATTATCTTACAAAAAAAATCACTAAATTAAAAAATGACTTTCTTATCAGAAATGTAAATTGTTTTTCCCAGATATGGATGACACTTTGTATCCTCTTAGCTCAGGTGTCAACCTAGCTTGTCGCAAAAATATACAAGGTACTATACTTTATCTTATCATGCCAAGTAATTAAATAATTAACCAATAAAATTTCATCATGATCAAGGAATTATATATAATAATTGTTGGCAAATAGTAATTAACATATTTCTTTCTAGAGTATATGTTGCATCACCTAAATATTGAAGAAACTGAAGTGCCAAAGATGTGCTTGGACCTATACAGGGAGTACGGCACAACAATGGCAGGCTTGAAGGTAAATTACACTTTTTTTCATTTCAATTTATTTATCTTATTTTCTTTTTTAATCTATTTCAAAAATTGAAGAATATTTCAAAAATTGAAGAATGCTTCTTGTTTTTTTTCTTTTTGGCAACTCTAAGGTAGTGTGTGGAAAAAAGAAGGAAATATTTATGTACTTGAAAATAATTTGCCTTTAAATTAATCAACTTCTCATTTTGCCCACATGATTTTACTAACATATATACAAATGTGCCATGACATATTTAAGACAACTAGTTCAAAATATTTTTTTCCTTGATCTTCGTGCTCTATCAAAGAAAATATATCCACACCATATAATGTACCACAAGTTAATAATATGCACCAATGGTATGCAGGAGCTAGGATACGAATTTGACAACGACAAGTTTCATGAATTTGTGCATGGAAGATTGCCGTATGAGGTACTAAAACCTGATCCACTTCTGAGGAACCTCCTCCTTTCCATGCCACAACGCAAAATTGTAAGTACACTTTTAGCGAAATTTCTGGCTCCTCTACTGCTAGAGCTAGCTAGTATATTCTATAATTATAAAGATGCGATTACTATTTAGGAGAAATAATTTTTTAAAACATTAATAGTAATTTATTGGTGCTTGGTGAATTAATCAGATATTCACAAACGGGGATAAAGCACATGCAATACGAGTGCTGAGTAGGTTGGGGCTAGGAGATTGTTTTGAAGGTATTATATGCTTTGAAACTTTGAATCCTCCATTGGAGGATACTACTGATGATGAGGCTGCTAGTCGTCGTTCTCATATTTTATGCAAGCCTTCACTGGAAGCAATGGAGGCTGCTATTCGAATTGCAAATCTTGATCCAAACAAAACTGTATGTAATATACTCCCTCCTTTCACTTTTAATCTTTCGCTATACTAAAAATAGATGTTTATTCTTGTACGTACTTACCTCGTGTAGAAAACCGTTTTGTTCTTGATTAAGGAATATGTCAAATGAATAGCGGACAGGCAAAAATGGACCGAAGGTGTAATTAATGTCATGAGTAATTTAATTTGTTCCTCCTCGATTGCCTTTTCAGATATTTTTCGATGATAGCGCTCGGAACATAGCAAGTGGTAAACAAGCTGGATTACACACGGTTGTTGTATGTTCCACCTTCTTTCTAAGTCTTGATCAAAAGTAGTTGAAGAGTAACCTAGAGACAAATTTAAGATTTGAGTTTGATAAATTTAATCAATTTTTAAAATTCTTGATATTGAATTTATGAATGTGTGTGAAAAAGTATTGGATTTGATTAAACCGTTGGGTCATTATAAATTAATGAGTATTTTGGTGCAGGTGGGGAGCTCAACTTTGGTGTCAGGGGCAGATCATGCCTTGAGGAGCATACACAACATAAGAGAAGCCCTTCCTCATCAAATATGGGAAGGAGGAGGAGAATACTCACAGCAAATTATCCAATCCAATAACGCTGCTGAATTAACTGTCGTGCAAGCATGATAACCTATGTACTCTACGTGCATCGACACTTTGATTTGATGAATTTCAATAAAGATCTACGTGCAACGAAATAAGCCATGCATTATATGTATGGAATAAATGTGTTTTAAACATAGAGAACTATAAAGAAAAAAAGGCAATTGCTATAATCTACAACGAGTTTGAGTTAACTGTTAACCATTTGCTCTTTATTTGTATAGTTATAAGTATTTCGATGTAATTTGGAAGGACAATAATTGTATTGTCAAATGATAATTTCTTTAGATTCTCTCGGTCTTTCAATAGGAGAAAGACGAACGGAGGGGTACATATTAGGACGCTACATTAACAAGCAATGAGCATGTAGGGCTGTAGCTCTTGTCACCTTGGCATCAAATTTTTAACTAAATAAAAATATATAATTAGCTTTTATAAAAAGGAATTTTAAAATTGTTTATAAAATTAATCAAACAACGAGTATAATAAAGGGCATATTTGTCAAAAGTTAATTTTTTTAATATGAAAGAAACATAAGCGTGATATGATAAATTACTTAATAAATACTAAGAGTGATGAAATTATAATTTTAATTATTTGCCACTCTAATTAGATATGTACTATTCATATTCACACATTACATCTTAAATAAACCCAAAGAGTTAGATAATTCAAGCTTCTATCAAAAAATTCAAAATAAAAATCAAGCTTAATATTTTTAATCTTAAAATTGAGTTACTTCAAGCTAATGATGCAAGCACTTAAAACTAGTCTTTTATGTTTGATTTCTTGCTTAAGAATAAAACAATATTATAATAAATGTATGTTGTTGTAAATAAATACATTAAAATAAAAGGGAGGGGAGAGAGAATTATAGGTATAAGAAAATGATTTTATTTTCTTTTTGGTGTGTTTTTACAATGTAATATGCAATGCCTTTGTGTAGTATGGAGTTAATAACTCAAATGGTCACTCAACTTATGATTTTTCTTCAGAAAGTCACTCAAGTTTGTTTTTTATTCCAAAAGTCACTCAACTTAGAATTCTTCTCTTAGAAAGTCACCTAACTTTAATTTTTACTTCAAAAGTCATTTAACTATGGATATTTTACTTACAAAGTCACTCAACCAATTTAATTAAAATCTGCTAACATGAAATTTTATTTAAAAATAAAATTTTAAAAAATATAAAATCATTTGAACCATATTATTACATATTATATTTACTTTATATTTAACCCTCTGAAATTTTAAAATATCCTATATAGTTTACGTCAATTCACTTATAAAGTTAGTATTAATTTTTAAGATTTTCAGAATCATATTCATTTAGCTGATTAGATTTAATTAACTTTCAATGTGATATTTATTTAAGAAATTGATTTTCCAATCATAATGCAATTTTTTGTATTACCACTTGTATAATATACAAATGCATCAAATAAATACAATAAATTCTATTCTTAATAAGTTGATAAAAGGAAACGTTATAGATTTTAAACTAAAATGATATGATATAAAATATTAGCAAATGTTATTAAACATTAGTAACATTATAGTACATACACTGCAACGAGGTAAAATTAGCAGCAAAAATTATACAATCAAATGATTGTGATTTTAGGATATTAATTGATGATTTGTATAACTATATATACTTTAGAGTATAGAGTAATCATTGGACAAGAAAAATGTGAAAAATGCGAAAAATGCGAAAAATAGTTGTAAAACCAAAATTCTAAGAAATAAAAAAATTATTCATTTAAATAAATTTTGGATATGAGCAGATCATTGAATTGATGGTTTAAATAAAAATATTTTTTATTTTTTAAAATTTTTGTTTTAAATAAAAATTACATGTTAGAAAATTTTAATGAAAAAAATTAATTAAATAGCTTGAGTGACTTTGTAAGTAAAGACACTCATAGTTGAGTGACTTTTGGAGTAAAAACTAAAGTTGAGTGACTTTTTGAGAAAAGAATTCATAGTTGAGTGACTTTCTGAGAGAAAAATCATAAGTTG
Source organism: Capsicum pubescens (assembly GCA_030864215.1). Lineage (NCBI taxonomy): Eukaryota > Viridiplantae > Streptophyta > Magnoliopsida > Solanales > Solanaceae > Capsicum > Capsicum pubescens. Next base: position 259,931,653 of record CM061538.1, read on the forward strand.
AGTACTATTTGGGTTATTAACTCATGTAGTATGTGTAGTATGTGAAAATACATCCACAAAAGAAATAACATCTTGAAATGCTACAATAGTATGTGTAGTATGTGAAGTATGTGTAGTATGTGAATATCCATAAAAGAAATAACTTATTTACAATACTCCCCCTTGGATGTTCATGTAAAAAAAAATTCTAAAAAAAATAAGATGTACATAACGGTTTGTAATACGCATTGTTCGTTGCCTCATTAAAAACCTTACTAGGAAAACCCATTGGGATAAGACCTTAGTTAAGGAAAAAAAAGTCCAGCGTGTATTTACTCCCCCCGATAAAAACATCACTTAATATTTAGGAGACGACGAATCCCAATCTTGTATCTCAACTTCTCAAAGGTTGATGTTGGCATTGCTTTAGTGAACATATCTTCTAGATTATCGCTTGAACGAACTTGTTGAACATCTATTTCACCCGTCTTTTGAAGATCATGAGTAAAAAATAATTTTGGTGAAATGTGTTTTGTTCTGTCTCCTTGATGTATCCTCCACTTAATTGAGCTATGCATGCGGTGTTGTCTTCATACAATATTGTTGAAATATTCTTTTTCAAAGTAAGGCCACATGTTTCATGAATGTGTTGAGTTATTGACCTCAAACAGACGCATTCTCGACTTGTTTCATGAATGACTATTATCTCTGCATGATTTGAAGATGTAGCAATCATGGTTTGTGTTGTTGAACGTCATGATATAGTTGTACCTCCACATGTAAAAAAATATCCTGTTTGAGATCGACCTTTATGTGGGTTAGACAAATATCCTGCATCTGCATAACCAATTAATTGTGAATCGTACTCATTTGAGTAAAATAGTCCTATATCAATAGTTCCTCGAGATATCTAAATATATGCTTAATGTCATTCCAATGTCTTCGTGTTGGGGAAGAACTAAATCTTGCTAATAAATTTACAGCAAAAGATATATCTGGTTGTGAATTACTAGCAAGATACATTAATGCCTCAATTGCACTAAGATATGGTATTTTAGCACCAACAAGTTCTTCATCATTTTCATGAGGTCGAAATGGATCTTTATTAATATCAAGTGATCTCACAACCATCGGGGTACTTAATGAATGTGTTTTATCCATATAAAATCTCTTTAAAATATTTTCAGTATATGTGGATCGATGGACAAAGATTTCATTCGTAAAATATTTAATTTGTAGACCAAGACAAAATTTTATCTTTCCGAGGTATTTTATTTTAATTTTTTTTTTCAAACATTGTACTGTCTTTGAAAGCTCTTCAGGAGTTCCAATGATATTCAAGTCATCAACATATACAACTATTATGACAAATTTAGATCCAGACCTTTTAATAAAGACACAAGGACAGATTGGGTCATTTTTATACCCTTTTTTTAATAGGTATTCGCTAAGGAGATTATACCACATGCGTCTTGATTGTTTTAATCCGTATAAAGATTTTGGAAGATTGATTGAACAATTTTCTCGAGAATAATTATATGCATCAGGCATTTTGAATCCTTCAGGAATTTTCATATAAATATCACTGTCTAATGAGCCATATAAGTAGGCTGTGACAACGTCCATCAGATGTATATCAAGTTTTTCATAAACTGCCAAATTAATTAGATACTTGAAGATAATTGTATATACCATCGAAGAATACGTCTCCATATAATCAATGCCAAGTCTTTGCAAAAATTCATGTGCCATAAGTCGTGTTTTATATCTAACGACTTCATTTTTCTCATTTCGTTTTCGCACAAAACTCATTTCGCACAATCATTTCTCTTTCTACATTCTTCGACAGATTTTGATTCAAGATCCTCATCTTGTTGCATTATTTCATTAGCAACATTATAAGCAAAAATATTATCGATAATTATATCATTTTGATTCCATATTTTTTTATGAGACATAACTGACTGAGATCTCTTTATTTTCAGGTACCTGAACCTCTTCTGAGGTTTTATCAATTGTTATGTCTTGCTTCTCTTCACGAGTAGCTTCCTCCATATTACGATTATTTTGGTCATTAATTTTTTTTCTTTTTCGAGGATTTTTATCTTTGGAACCAATTGATCTACCATATTTTAAGTGTGGTCTAGCGATTAATTGGAGGCGTTTAATCAATGATTCTACTAGACTATTTTGAGTATGGATGTGGACAATCGGATGTTCAATTGTTATTTCGATTGATATACAATAATCATTAAATGTCTGGGATGTAAATTCACCAGCATTATCAAGACGAATTATTTTTATTGTATAATCTGAAAATTGTGCTCTTAACTTTATTATTTGAGCAAGTAATCTCGCAAATGTCAAATTACGAGTTGATAATAAATACACATGTGACCATCTTGCAGATGAATCTATTAAAATCATATAATACTTAAATGGTTCATATGGAGGGTGAATGGGCCCACATATATCACCCTGTATATGTTCCAGAAATGCAGGAAATTCAATTCCTGCAAGTATGCATCTGTTACTTTGCCAGAGAATTATGAGGAAGAACTCCCTGAGATTGAACATATGCTATGAAATTCAGTGTCTGAAGCTAACGCTACAAAATTCAGACACTGAAATCGACTGATGTCCTTCTCAATGATTAAAAAATGAGTCCAAAAAATGATTTGCTTGCGTGACTAATTTGGAGTGAAGAGATCCATTTTAATGTCAACAGAGAATGACTCATCGTCTAGGTAATATTTTAAATCACATTTTATAAATCTGAAAAATGAGGTAGATGTTGTTAGTTGAAAATTATTTTCTTAACATTTGTAGATATATTTCTATCATTGAGTTTTTCATTTGTTCCGAACACTGCTATGTAAGCAAAGAATAATATAAAGCCATATCACCAACTATTCTCTCATTAAATTTAACTCAACTTTAACTAAAGCTCACCAAAAAATTGATCTTCTAATAAATTAGTCAACATAGTTTGTGCAAACATAGATTCACCTCCAATCGTGTTAATGCGTCCAACAGATTATACTATTTTTCTCTTTATTTTTATTTTATATTTCTATTGATTAACTGAAAGATTTTGCATAAAAAGTTCAAATAGTTAAAATGTAATCTCAATTGGTGATGATTACATAATGTATGATTTGGTATTTTCAGCTGCAAATCAATGAAACTTGGAAGGTGAAAGCAACTCCTAATCGTACGTTGCTTCCCAAGGAAAAATTGCAAGCCAAGTGAGTAATAACTCATCTCTACTTTGAAGATGAATAACCCAAAAGGGTGACCTAGTTGTAGTTTGGGAGATCCTCAGGTTCGAAACATCACGTATTTTCAGTCGAGCTCATAGCATACCTCTCTTATTTGATTTGCTGACTAGTGGCTATTACACTTAAGTGAGTTTTACCTTGTGCGCACCCGAAGGGTAGCGAATGTGGGTTCCCTTGTCATAAAAATAAGAAGATGATATGGTATTTTTAAACTTGTCTGTGCATCCTTTATTCTGAGTTATCTGTAAACTCCTATGTTGTCATGTTTAGAGGATAATATACTTTATTAATTCATATTTTGTACCCTAGTAGATGTGATCTCTGCGGTCTCTTTTCTATTTTGCTCCTTCACTTGTCAGAAAGTGGAACTCAAATTCTTTTAGCAATCTATTTAATTAATGTTCTGAAAAAGCATCATAAATCTCGAAGTTTATGAGAAATTTTTTCTAATATTAGTGCTATGACAATTACTCAGTAAGTCTAGCGTCGCATCATAAATTCACAGTCACCTGGTGGAGCAAGGAAAACATATCTTCTTATTGTAACTCAGTTCTTTTAGACGCCTTTTAATTGAGCTTAGATTGGAAGAGGACAACCCTCTGAAATTAGATCATGGCATTGGAGGCTGTTTGAGTTGTTACAGAGAAACTATTATCATACCATTTTGAATTTTGGCAAAAAGAGGCTTGAGAACTCATTATTCTAGAGAATATACTGTGATTTGTGGAGTTTCCTCTGTATCTGTTTTAGCGATAGTGAATAGATATTCTGCTGAACAATATTGTTGATTTTTATGCATTTAGAAGTTATGATTTCATCATTTTTTTTTGCGATATATTCTTATTTTCAGTGCCAGAAGGGAAAGGACCTATATATGTGGATGGCCAAATGCCCCAATGGTCCATCTGTGAAGTTCTTAGTCAATGCAGGTAATCTAGTAGATGCTTTTTATCAATCATGTTCAGATTTCTGTTCATGTATAATTGGGATGCGATCGAAATTGTATGTCGACTGAAAATGAATATCTTATTTCCTCACTTATAATATTCTCTTGAATGAGGAAAGGTCCGACTTATTCTACTTTTTCCTTTTGTTTTGAAGTGTACACGATGGAAGAATTAAAATTCACTAAACATCACTTGAAGGGTTCATATCCTATTTTGACTTTCTCAAGCAATTTTGATAAACAGCCTCACTAGAAGCTTTTGAAAGAAATGTTCATGCAGGTAATTTTGCTTCATTTCAAGCATTAGTCTTTGTAATAATTTTTCGTAACTAATATTAAACTTAGATATGATAAAGTCATGAAAGGCAGAAAACATTAAATTCATTAATTAACTAATATTAAAATACATCCTTATCATATGAAGTAAAAAACTTAGATATGATAGAGTCATTATTCTTAAAAGAAATAAAATAAAACAAAAATTTAAAAGTAATTCTGGGTCATACCTAAATCTAGATCTAGAAAGTTAAAAGAAATCTAGCTAAATTTTTAAAGAAAAATTATCACACGTCTACTTCTTTAGAGATTTTTCTCCTTCTTAATCACCTTCTTTGGCTTGTTACCAAATAGCTGATCAACATCATCAGTAACTTCTGATATAGATCCTTCATTTTTCGGTCTACCTTTCTTTGCAGTGTAAATCTTTATAGGAAATATATTCTCATTATTATTTGCGGAATCCTAACACAAAAAGGAGAATAGGAAATAGTCATTTTAAAAATAAATAAATAATGAAATATCTATTATAAATTTTTTATTTAAATAAATAAAAATTGAATACCTTGTTAGCGTCTATGTCTTTTTCAACACTGATATGAGATTCCTATTTTTAGATATAAACAGATTTAAACACCCCTTTTATGGTAAAATTTAGACTACTAACAATTATTTTTTTATAGTAAAATCATACATGATGTGACTGCATCTTCTTTTGATAATTTCTTGTACTGATTTATCAATTCTTCATCGTCATTGATCTTTGAAACTCCATAGACTCGATCACGTGATTCAATATTTTCTTGTTTAACATTCACTCTAAACATGATGATTCTATCAAGAAGAACATACAGCTCGATCGGATAGAAACACTCGTAAGGAGAATCAAAAATCTAAAATGATATTAGTTGTATTAGTTGTAAGATCCATAAAACAAACTAAAAAAATATGATATACCTCCAATGGACAGTCTTTCAATTCAGAAGCAAATTTTTCAATGAGTGTGATTGCTTTGTTATCCCAAAGCAATAAAGAGACGACACCAATATCATCCATTACCTTAATTTGGATCCTATACCTGATATCATATTTTGTTTAAATATAAAAAATTAATTAAATTTATAACGTTATGAAGATAATATTCAGGTCAAGCCTATGAGTAGCTGTTTGATAATCCGACGACATCTCTTGCAGTAAAATGTATTCTTAGCAACTTCATCAACACTCTTTTAGCACTTTGTGCATCCCAGATATGACCAGTTGTTCTTAAGTTCTAAGTTCACTACTTTTGCAATAGTTCATAAATGTTCGGCCTGTAAAAATAAAAAATAATCATGTATAAAAATATGTATGAAATTTCCACAGTTTTATGTACTCTGCGTAGAAATTAATATAGAGAATATTTCACCTGCACGAAATCAAGCAACTCTTTAGCAGTTTTAAGTTTCATAGTACCAACAACTAATTTTTTAGAAATACAAAGACTACACTAAGAAGTTGCTTGACTTAACATTTCAAAGGTAGCTTCAGACACACTTCCTAATCTGCATTATTTTTAAATTAGTTTAGCACATGATTTTTATTTTAGTATCAAGATAAATGTATTATAGTGTAAAAGAAATCTGAATTTGAAATCATTAGATTTGAAAAGATCTGGATTCATCCATAGTTTGAAGGAATTCCATGTATTTTGTATAGAATATATCCCTGTAAATATTAAGATAGTATTAGTGTATAATATTTTTTAACTGAAAACGATATTTGAAGTGTAAGCTACAATATTGATAAACCTTAAAATTTATGCGCTCTTATAAGCTGCATAACAACAATGACAGGTTGATCAATCAAATTGTGTAAGTGAGGCATGATTTTATCAACAAAGTCTCCCCAAAAAGTTATTGTAATTGTGCTTCTTCTGCATTAATAAATAAATATTAGAAATTAAGGTTGTAGAAAAATATTTAAACTTATTAATTGAATCATAATCTTACTCATGATCTTCGATAACAACATTCAAAAATTGACTGATTGTACCATCTCAAAGCTGATGAGTTTATTTTTCCGAATGACAAACAATTTGGTTTATGACATCTACAGGAAGGATAGAAAAAAAGATTAAAATAGTGATATTTTGTAAATAAAAAAAATTTCAAAGAGTAACATAGAAAAAAAATTATCAAACAGTTGAGTGTCATCAATGTCAATGTGATTTTTCAAATCCTTAAACAAACGAAAATTAAAAATATTTAAGTCAAAATCTGAATCAGTTATCTCCAAAGCAATTGTCTTGGGTGTAAACTCAAGCTTCAAGTTATGTGAATTTGTTTTATAATGCATATTGTTAGGCTCAACAACAAAAGTATTCATAACATACAATCCCATTTCTTTTATTATATTTTTTTCCCCTTTGAAACGACGGACAACTGAACGTGGAATTGTTGCATGAATTCTTTCTCCCTACAAATAAATAAGTGAGAACATAAGTTAGAATTAATAAGTTAGTATTGATACAAAAAATAGTAAAATATAGAGTAATTTTAACTACCTTTTCATCTTGAAGAACTAACTCAATTGACAGAAGAAAATTTGATTTGTTTCTTGGTGTAGCATGCCACATACGTAAAACCCTTACCTTCAAGTTTCAGTCCATTTTGTTATCTGTAATTTGACTTGTATAATCAACTCTTGTCATATTTTTGAATATTTGTTTGCAAAAAAGCTATGCTACAGAATTTGAGACAATTAAATCTGCGTTGGATGTGTATTTATAGGAGACTAGCTATATTAAAATTGACTTGAAAATAGAGAATAAGATTTATTTATAAAAATAAAATTTAATCAAAAAAAGTTACAGTTGCTTAGTATCTTTGTTGTGAAAGTGATTGTGTGAAAGATTAGTGAAAAAAATAAAAGGACGTGGGTGAGATGATAAATGTGATCTATTAAAAATTTAAAATTATATTAGAAAAAGATACAAACTGCTGAGTGTCTTTTTTGTGAAAGTGATTATGTGGGAGGTTAGTGAAAAAATAATAAGACGTGGGTTAGAAGGACTTTTAGTATTTGAAAAGAAGTGGGATACTGGGGGTTAAATATGATAGAAATTTAAAAATTTTAAGTAATATACTTGATAAAAATATGAACTAACATATTTTTATATCTAAACTTAAAAACATTGTCTTCTTTGTTTTTGTTTGAAACATTTTATATAATTTTATATCTTTAAACATAATTTCTTTCATTATGTTTATCTAAATAGTGAAATATGTGATACTGATTTTTTTCCTTATTTAATATTTTTATTATGATTAAAACAATTCTAATTTTTTATAAGATTTCTTTTCAGTCGTAGTTGTTCTTATAAAATTTTTATTTATATTAGAAGATTATTAATTACTTAATAAAGAATTAAACAATAATTAAAACATGTAATTTGTTATTAACGTTTGCAGACAACGAAGACTTTGTTTGCTTTAAAGATAAAAATATAGAAATTTGTATATTTTAAAATTTATCTATATGAAAAACTGCGTAAAAAATTATTTTGCAATTTGCTTGAAAATAGAAAATGTGATTTATTTATAAAATTAAAATTGTATTAAAAAGAGTTACAAACTGCTGGGTATATTTGTTGTGGAAGTGATTGTGTGATAGGTTAGTGAAAAACGTGGGTACGAATATCACATACTTATGTATAAAATGTTGTTATCTTTTTCATTTCTTAGTGTAATACTTTAAATAGGTGTTTTCTTTTCCACAACTAACTCTTGGTGCTTTATATTAATTTATGTATTTATGTGGATTTTTTTAAAAATCGAAAGTAAATTTTGTGAGATGATTGTTGAAAATTTAGATATCTAAAGTGAATATAATATGACTTTTCAGTCACAATTATGTGTTTATAAATTGTTTTATTTATATTAAAAGATTATTAATTATGTAAAATATAATTAACAATAATTGAAACATTTAATTTACTATTTACATTTTGCAGATAACAAAAACTTCATTTATTTTAAATATAATAGAGTAAGAAAATTGGGATATAAGTATTAGAAGATAAAAATTTAAACTCTCTGGTAGAGATTTTCATGAAATTTGCTTGAACATAGGAATGTAATTTTGCTTCAAAATAGAAATTGAATCTAAAAATTATAAATTGTAAAAAAAATGTGTTGCTTTTTGTGGTTGTGTAGGAGATTAGTGAAAAACGTGGGTAAAAAATATTTAAAAATATTAACTTACCTTTTTAGATTAATTAATGATTCTTAATGTTTACTCCACTGTCTCCTTTCAAAAATCAAAATTCATGTTTCAACTGCTACGCATTTTTAATATTCTTAAGAAAATATTTTAATTTTCAAATACAGTTATATTTTTAATCTAGCATTTTAAAAATAAATTTCTAAAATGTATATATGAAAAAGTGCATAGAAACTTATCTGAGAATTTGCTTGAGAATAAGAAATGTGATTTATATGTAAAACTAAAATTGTAGTAAAAAATTATAAAATGCCAAGTATATTTATTGTGCTAGTGGTTGTGTGGCAAGTTAGTGAAAAATACAGGTATGAGTGTGCTATACATCATGTGTTTTAAATTTCTTAATGTAATTTCATAAAGAGAAAATGTATCAAAACTTTCCTAAACTTGTCCTCCCAACTCATTTTTGCACTTAAACTTGACTTTCATTTATTTACCCCCCTTAACATCTTTAAAGTGAATTAATTTATCCCCTTAATATTTAATACCACTCTCATGAGGGAGAGTGCATCACACTCGCTGCCACATCAGCGCCACGTCAGAGCCACGTAAGAAGTTCGATTTTTCTAAAAAAAAATTAATCCCCCACACTTTATTTTTATATATTTTTTTAAATAAAAAATATATATTTATTATTTTATTTATATATATATTAAATAAAAAAGGCACCTCCCCCCCTCCCAATTTTCTTTCTTCTTCACACCCCCACCTACCCCACCCACCCCGCCCCCTACCCTGCAACGCATCCCCCCCCTTTCTATCTTCTTCAAACCACCCCACCTCTCCACTCACCTCCATTTTCTATCTTCTTCAAACTTAAAGCATATTACCAATTGAAGAAACAACCAATTCAAAAAACAACAATTATTCCTTCATCAAACCACCAATTGAAGAAACTCAAATTTCAGGCACAACTTTACAGGTTCATTAGAAAACTCTAATAATCAATTTAGACATCAATCATGATTTCAACGAACTCATTTTTTTTTTTTTCAAGCTTCAACAATGGCGAATACAAAATTAAACTAGCAAAATTCATACCCATCAAACTCAAAATTTAAATACAACTTCACATTATCATCAGAAAACCCCAATAATCAATTTGAACATCAACCACAAATTCGACAATAAATTCCAACCCATTGAAAATTCATAACTTTTCACACACATTTTTCCTTTCTTGAAGAAATTAATGAAGATAATGAAAGTGGAGATGGAGAGTTAGAAGAAAGAGAAAAGAAATTGGGGTGGATTGTAAGAAAAAATACAAGAAAACGGGGGGGGGGGGGGGGGGGGGGGGTATGAAGAAGATAAAGATCGGTTGGGGTGAGAGGTAAGGGGTGGGTTTATATATATAGATATTAAAAAAAGTAGGACCATATCAGTTTTAAAATTAAAAAAGGCGCTTTTAAGAAAAAAATTCACGTCAACTTGAGGGGTGAAAATAATTCACTTTAAAGATGTTAAGGGGAGTAAATAAACGGAAGTTAAGTTTAAGTGCTAAAGTGAGTTGGGATGACAAGTTTAGGGGGGGTTTGATGTATTATCTCTTTCATAAAATAAATAATTATAAATGTTAAATAGGTGCTTTTATTTCTACAATTAACTCCCATTGCTTTGTATTGATATATGTATTTATGTGTATTTTATTTTTAAAAAAGATAATATTTGTGAGATGATTGTAGGAAATGTGGATATCTAATGTAAATATAATATGATTTTTCAATTACAGTTATGTTCTTATTAAAAAAATTTATATAAGAAATTATTAATTACTTAATAAAGAGTTGAAAAATTATAAAACATGTAATTTAGTAATAAGATTTTGCAGATAGAAAAAAGTTATGTTTGTTTTAAGTATAGAAAAATAAAAAATAGGAATGTAAATATTAAAAAATAAAAAGTTAAACTCCCTACAGATGTTTGGTGAAATTTGCTTGAAAATAGAAAATGTGAATTGTATCTAAAAATTATAAATTGGAAAGTAAATTCAATTTTTCATGATTGTGTGGGAGTTTAATGAAAAATACTGGCATAAAATTATAAAGGAGACGAAAAAGTATTTAAAAAATTTAAGTTATTTTCTCAATTTAATGCTCCTAAATATTTGATGCTGCTTTGTGTTGGTGTATGTATTTTATCCTTTTGTAGTTACAATTATGTATATAGTAAAATACGGAGCAAAAATTAAAAATCAGTGTGCACCTTTTTCTGTTACAGCAATAGGTGTCGATTTTGCTACCGAAAAATTGCCTCAAGTCTGCTTTGAACCTCTTGAAAACAAATCTTGAATCATAAACTAAATGCTCTCGCTTTGGCATTGTTTTTAATTTAGATTCTTTGTTTATGAACCAATTTTCTCTCTAGATTTTTCTTGTCAGAAAAAAAAAAGGAACATATAGAAAATTTTGGGGCGGGAACAGTTATTTTGTAACTGTTCCTCCCTTTTCTTTTGAAATAAGATTATGTGTTAATCTAATTTTTCTAACTTACAAACGGGTCGGGTCGGGTCGGTCCACATGGGTGACCCATGATCCATAATCCAACATCTCCCACTTCATACATCGTGGACATTATCCAAGCCAGTACGACATCAACAAATCACCAATTCATACGGCAAATAGTTTGTGTGATCTGTGAGCATCATGAGCTTTACCTATAAGGTTTTACAAGCTATATTAGGAATTCAATCACATGTGGAAAGAATTCTCTACTAATATAAGGATACTAATACTCACAATACCCCAAACATCATTCACTACTTCAGTAGTTACTTATCCGGTCCCTCATCCTCTTAAAGAGGTAAACTCAAGTCACTACAACAAATATGATATATAGTCACGAAATTATTAGCTATGACATAAAATTCATCATTAATTATTCACTTTTCGTGACAAAAATTATATTTTGTGTTTTAATTTAAGAGGCACATACTTTTGGTGACGAAATACAACATTTTGTAGAAAAGTTTTGTCCTCTAAAATTTTCCTCCAAAAATTATTTTGACGCCATTTATTGAGTATTGTTAACTATGAATTTAAATCTATCATTGACACAATATTTTGTCACTAAATAATGTATCCAATTTCTGATAAATCATTTTTGTACTAGAATTTATTAGTTTTTGGCCACGAAAAGTTTTCGTAACAAAAGTGTATTGATATAATAGAGACGGATTTCAAAATGTAGTTAATAATTGTATACTTTAACCTCAAAATTTTTATTAAATTGTGACATTATCTTTTGTCACTAATTGATCGAACAATTCGTGACAATTATATTATTGTCTCTATTTAACCACAATTTAGTCACAGAATTTTTTTTTCACAAAAATTATTATTTTTAAATGGCAATGATTTAAATTTCGTAGTTAAAACAATGCAGTTATTAGCTACAGTAAAATTAATGTGATAGATGAAAAAAATTAATAATGATACACATCTTGATCTAAATGCAATGGAAAAAAAAGTTTTACTCGTTAATAAATATGCACCAGCAAGCATAATTTTCTCTAAATTATAAAATTATATTGCCGACTAATTCAATTATCTGCTTTTTTTCTCATTTTTTTAGTCTTATTTATTTTCTTTTTTTCCTCCTTTATAGTTTATTTATTTTATGCCCAAATAATATTATTTTTGATTTTCTTCTTTCACCATAAATAGTTTTGATTCCCTTATTTTTGTATTTGTTAGTGTTTTGTTCTTTTTATTTTTTGATTTTTTATTTCTTGTTCATTTTCTAATTTTATTTTTTCCTTCATAATATTTTTTTTGTTCTTCTTATTTATTTATTATTTATATAATTAAAAAGAGATAACTAATATAGTGAATATTCATTCATTCATTTCTTTCTTTCTTTTCTTTTCTTTTTTTCTCATTCATTTCTTTATTTTTTTTCTTATTTTTCATTCATTTTTTCGCAAATCATATTATTATTATTTTTTCACCATAATCTATACTCAATTTTGAATTTTTTATTTTATTTATTTCTTATTTTTTAATTTTATTTTTATTTTTTCTCAATAATATAATTTTATTCATTTTTTTCCTTTTTTTTTTTTGTTGAAGGATGCTTCAATCCTTCAGTTTGATGCTATCCATTCCTCTATGATACCATCACATTATATCTATAAGTTGGCATGGTATCATGGAAGAGTGCTTCAGTGCTTCAGTCCTTCAACAAGAACTCTTTAGTATGCCATCACATTATATCTATATACTAATGTAGTATCATGGAGGATCGTTCTGTCCTTTCAATGAGACTTCCTCATTATACCATTATATATATGTGTGTGTGTGTGTGTGTGTGTGTGTGTGTTATCATGGAGGACTGCTTCAAAATTTTAGTGAGACATTTCTCATTCCTTCATGATATCATCACATTATATCGATATACTGCATAGTATTATCTTTTAATTTCACACTCCTCAGTTCTCCATATCATCGTAGTATATCTATATACTAGCATGATATCATGAATGAATTCTTCATTCTTTCTAGACACTCATCAATATACCAGCATAATATATCTATATATTGTCGTGGTATCATCCTTCATTGTGCCGCTACTCAGTCCTCTATGATACAATCATTGTATATATATATATTGACATGTGTATCGTAGATGACTACTTCTGCTCATCACAATATATTTATATACTGATGTAGTATCATAGAGGACTAATTTTGTCCTTCAATGAAACTTTCTCAATATACCATCATAATATACATACATATTGACATGTTATCATAAAGAGCTATTTTAGTCCTTCAATGAGACATTTCTCATTCCTCTATGATATCATCATATTTCAATATACTGCATAGTAATATTTTTTAATGTGACACTCTAGTCCTCCATATCATCATATTATATTTATATACTAGCATGATATAATGGAGGACTTCTTTATGCCTTTTAGACATTCATCAATATATCATCACAATATATCTATATATTGATATAGTATCACCCTTTCATAAGCGTCCTCTATGATATAATGATAATATATCTACATACTAGTATGTGTCATAAAGGACTACTTTTATTCTTCTATGAAATACTCCTAAATCCTAATTATATCAGTATAGTATATCTATATACAGGAATGATTTCATCTTTTAATAAGACACTCTTCAAGTCTTTATGATACCATCACAATTTATCTATATACTAGTATGGTATCATGGAGAACTACTTTCATTCTTCAGATGAGATACTTCCTAGTCCTTCGTGATATCATCACAGTATATCAATTTATACCATTATCTTATCATTGATGTCTTCTTTAGTCCTTTAGTGAGGCCTCCATGATACCATTACAATATATTTATTTACTGTTCTAGTATCATTGTTGTCTGCTTCAGTCATTTAGTTAGACTTTCATGATACCATCACAATGTATCTATATATTGTCATAGTATTATTGACGCCTGCTTCAGTCCATCAGTGAGACGTTCGTGATACCATTACAATATATTTAAACGGTGACATGATATTATTGACATATGCTTCAGTCCTTTAATAGATCACAAGATTCAATTTTTTCTTTTCTTTTCTTTTATTAAACTTTGTGCCAAGTCAAAACATGACAAACAAATTGAAACGAGGGAATATATGTTTTGTTTTCATTTGCAAAAATACAAAAAAATTATAACAAGTACATGTTTCATTAATTAAGATTATAATAAACAAGCTAGTGCACTTTAATTTTTTAAATTTATATTTTTATTGTATTATATAGTTAATTGGTTTAATTCTTATTAATCTAAAGGTAGTTAGATAATATTTTTATTTTTATTTTTTTTAAAATGCAACCATATAGAAAGGTTCATTTGAAATAAAATTTACACATTTAAAAACTATGTAAAGAATACATTAGTCATAAAAAAATTCAAAATATTTAAAACACATGCAAAATTAAGTAAGAGTTGACTAAATACTCCTTTGAATACCAAAAATTCAAAAGATATCACATAAGTTGGGACAAAGAAAGAATTAATAAAAAATATAATTACTATAGTTGTTAATAATCATTTTCACCGATGAATCATTGCAATTGATTGCAATTCAATGAATTATAGTAATTGATAATTATTTTATTAGTAATTTTTATTAAAATATCGTGTTATGATTTTTAAATTATGTATTATTTGATTCATTATAATATTTAATAGGAAGTCATTAAGTGAAGGAAATCAATTACGAGAACATATTACATGAAAATATTAGAGGGAAGATAAAATAACAAAAATTTAACTTTCAATTATTTTACCTTCCCTCCACTTTCATTCTCTCAATATATAAATTTCCCTCTCACCGATTACCCATTACCCATTTTCCATCCTAGTAACCACGAGCAGGAAACTACCCACTCACATTTTTATTTTAATCAAAACCTTCCCACTCACATTCAATTCATATGCAAATACATACATTTCGAAATAAAGAAGATTCTCTGTGTCTATATCGTCTCTTTCTTATTTTTCAATCTATTTTATCATGTTGATGTCCACCCATCATTTACCTATGCTCTATAACTAGCTAGAAGAAGCTATATATTTGTTTCAGTTTGCATAAGGAGCAATTATTTCACAGAGTTCTTATTAAGCTTCTACACAAAGTTTTATCTTAATGAAGGAATTTTTTATATCATTTTGATATAAAGATAGGTTTTTATTGATTGTAATAATCGAATAGTTAATGATTTTGTATAAAAGAAACTATTCCTTTCTAATTCTGTTATTTGTTTCTCTAATTAATGTTAGTTTCAGAAATAAAGTTTGAACATATATATTTTTCTAATCATGATATCACTAATATATTTTCTTTTCCCACAGGCATATAAAGGTGCAAAAAGTGACTTGTTCAGGGAAGATTATAGATAAAGAAACACTAAAACACAAAGTGACAAAGTACTTTTTCTTTTTAAATTTATTATTATTCTTAAACCTTAATTAAACTTTTTATAGGCGAGTAACTTTACTTTATTTACTCAATGAATTTGAACTCAAATGTTATCTGATTTTGTATGAATTTTAGGTGTCATGTTTCTCTTCCATTTTTGGATTTTTTTTTATTGACATAAGCTACGTACCAGTAAAAAAATGCAATATACATGTAATTAATGCCAAATAATTTAAGTACAAATTTAAATAGTATTACTACAAAACATTAAATAGTTACAATTATTTTTCATAAATAATTTGATCCTTAAATATTCATACACTTCACGAAATCATATTTTGGTCTCAAAAATGTCTTCTTAATTAAAAGTAATTTGTATTGCAATATTTTTTTCACAAATTTATTATATTTAATGAAAATAATAATTTACCCCAAAATGAGATTCATATATTGATGGCATAATATTAAAATAAAAATAAAAATTAATTAAAAATAATTATAGCATAATAATATTTTTATCTACGTATTAACTCGTCACTAGTACCGTATATTCTATACCAAAAATAAATTATCCCAAAATGACCTTCATATTTTGATGGCATAATATTAAAAGCACAAATAAAACAAATTAAATAAATATTTATAGTATAATTATATTTTTATCTACGAATGAACTCGTCACTAATATCGCATATTGCATATCAAAAATAACGATGAAAGTATTATCTTTTAGAGACATAATTACATTCATTTAACTACAATTCATGCATTGCTTTAAAGGAAGTCAACATCGTCATTAATTAAATTTATAATTAGTGACAAATTAGATTTGTCATTATTAATCATACTTTTAGTGATGATACAATATTTTTAGCTACAAAATATTTACGTTTTTAAGACAAATAAGCTCGTCACAAATACTATGAATTTGGTGATGAATTTTTTTTTTGTAGTTAATATAATATTTTTAGTGACGAAATATTAAATTGTCTTTGTATACTTTTAGCGGCCCACATTTAGAGACGGAAGATTGACGAAATTTATTTTGTCATAAAAGATATTTGGTGACGAAATATGATACTTAAGTGATAAAATTATTCGTCATTGATAATCAAATTTCTTGTAGTGAGTTCATGATTAACTTTATATACACAATTACACTTGACTCTTATATGGTTAGTGTAACAGCTGGCTTGTGCAAACAAGTTAAAATATTCATTTTAATCGTCTTTCCTTTCTACTCGAATCTATCTATTTCAAATCAACTGCTTTCCTAGACATGCTAAAGTAGCAACACCGATCGAAACTTCAAGAAACAGTCAAAGGTCTAAGGGTATTTCAATGAAAAATTAAAATAACTTTGACGG
Organism: Capsicum pubescens; assembly: GCA_030864215.1. NCBI lineage: Eukaryota > Viridiplantae > Streptophyta > Magnoliopsida > Solanales > Solanaceae > Capsicum > Capsicum pubescens. The sequence goes on from CM061538.1 coordinate 259,948,674, forward strand.
TCTCACACAATGAAGAAGCAGGGATTCATTCTTCCATTAACCCATTGGTCGCTAAGCACACGTGATATGAAATACGGACTACGATGTTCTCACCTTATATTGGTGCGTATGTCTCATTCTTTTAGCCATTCAACATCGTACAGATCTAGGTCTAGATATTCTAAATGCGTACCTGAGTTTCTTTCTTTAATAATCCTCAAATTCATATTCTTAGAGAAACTCACATATGGCTTTACAAAATAAGTCATTATCTTATGGTGGAACTTTTCTCTTCACGTTCCTCGAAGTAAGAGGCGATTGCTCTGTGAAAGAGCAAATATCGCGACTTGTTCGACACACTACATTAATAAAATATATTTTTACATGCATATGAGATTGAATATAAATTCAAGATTCTTATATTGATAATAATTACAATCAAGTTATCTATAATACATAAACATAATCATAGCCTACGTAATCCTACAGCCATAACATGTTTCTCAAACAAGTCTCTAGATATCGTCGTAATAAAGGGATCAACTATCATTTCTCGTGTAGGAATGTATTGTAAATTTATTTCTCCACTTGCTACTATTTCTCTTACAAAGTTATACTTAGTATCAATGTGTTTGGTCTTGTTGTGATATTTAGGATCCTTCGTATATGCGATAGCCGCTTGACTGTCACAATATAAAATCATGGGACCTTCAGAATTCCTTGCAATATACAAATGCTCAAAGAATCTCTTCAACCAAACAACTTCTTGTACTATAGATGCCCAAGCCACAAATTCTGATTCCATAGCTGGCAGGGCTGTGCAAGTTTGTTTCTTACTTTTCCATGAGACTGCACCACCATTTAGTAAGAAGGCATAACTAGAGGTTGATTTTCTATCATACCGGCCATCAGCCCATTCAACATCTGTATAACCTCTTCTGGATAAATCGGATCCACTATAGTATAGTGAATAATCAACAGTTTCTTTCAGGTATCGAAAAATTCTCTTTACTGCTTTTCAATAATCTTTTCCACGATTGGATTGATACCTGCTAACCAGACCTACGGCATAACAAATGTTTGGACGAGTACACATCATAGCGTACATCAAACTCCCAACTGCACTGAAATATAGTACTCGAGAGATGTCTTCTTTTTCTTTTTCAGTTCTTGGACACATTTCAAGGCTTAAAGTTTCACCTCTTTCTATAGGAGTATCTATGGATTTTCAACTATTCATTCGAAAAAATTCCAAAATTTTCATTATGTATGTTTCTTGAGATAGACTCAAAAATTTCTTGGAACGGTTTCTTTAGATTTTAACACTCAATATATAGTCTGCTTCACCCATATCTTTCATGTCAAATGACTTTGAAAGCCATGACTTAACAGTTTTTACATACTCTAAATTATTTTCAGCTAATAAAATATCATTCACGTAAAGCGAAAGAATCACAAATATTTCTTTGGACTATTTCACATAGATGCAATGGTTTTCATCGATCATGATGAAATCACTTCCTTATGAAATTTCATGTACCACTGCCTTGAAGACTGCTTAAGGCTATATATTAATCTGTTTAATTTACAAACCTTCTTTTTTTGATCTTTAACAACAAAACCTACAGGTTGTTCCATGTAGATTTCCTCATTTAGTTCTCTATTAAGAAAAACGGTCTTCACATCCATTTGGTGTAATTCTAAATCTAAATGAGCAACTATAGCCAAAAGCAAGCGACTTGAGGTAAATTTCACAACAGGTGAAAAAGTTTTCTCATAATCTATTCCAGCTTTTTGAGTAAATCTTTTGCCACCAATTGTGTTTTGTGCCTTTCTATTGACCCATATGATTTGCATTTAACTTTGAGAATCCATTTGTTCCCAATAGCTTTACGCCCAGAAGAAAGGTCAACTAGATCCCAGACTTTATTGATTTTCATGGACTCTAATTCTTCGTTCATCATTTTTATTCATTCATTTTTTTCAGGACTCAATAAAACCTCGGTCAAAGAATTAGGTTCATTCAATTCTGTGGGAGATACCAAGAAAACATAATCCTCAATCTCATAAGATCTTTTAGGTACACCTTTTCTGGTACTCTTACGTAATTGAAGTTCAGATTCCTCAATAGGATTTTGGGATTCACAACTCCCACTTGGACCAAAAATTATTTCTTGATCTATTGAATTATCAAGCATGTCCGGCGACATTATTTGATCATCTGAATTCAGCATTTTATAAAGAGGCTCATTTTTCTTTATTTCACCCCTTTTAAAAAAATTATTTTTCAGGAATGTGACCTCTCGTGATTCAATTTAAGTAGTACTTCCATCTTTCAATTCTCTAATGAACACATATCCTTTGGAGTGTTCTGAGTATCTTATAAAGATACATTTCTTTCCTTTTGGACTTAGCTTTTCAAACTTACCAAAACGATCTTTAATATATACAACACAACCCCAAGGTCGTAGATCATTAAAGTTTGGTTTATTACCAGTCCATAATTCATAAGCAGTAGAAGATACTGATTTAGAAGGCACTTTATTTAATATGTAGGCCGCAGTTAATAATGAATTTCTCCAAAAAGAGATTGGTAAATTTGCTTGTGCCATCATGGACCTTGTCATATCCAATAATATTTTATTCCTTCTTTCGGCTACGCTATTTTGTTGAGGTGTATAAAGAGTAGTTAATTGTCTGATAATGTCTTTTTCAATATACAGTTCTTCAAACTGTTTTGACAAATATTCAAGGACTCTGTCGGTTCCTAATGCCTTTATATTTTTGTCTAATTGATTCTCAACTTCATTCATATATCTTTTGAAGCATTCAAGTGCTTTAGAATTATGAGACATCAAATAGATATAACCAAAACGCGTGAAATCGTCAATAAAGGTAATGAAATATGAAGCACCAGTCCTTTCCCTCACATTCATTAGACCATAGATATCAGAATGAATTAATTGCAATGGAAATTTGACTCTTTTAGCCTTCCCAAATGATTTACGTGTAATCTTTTCGGCAAGATAATTTTCACAAGTTGGCATTTTTATTTTGAAGAAAAAACCTAGATGTCCTTCCTTTGCCAATCTATTCATTCGATCTTGCCCTATGTGACCCAATCTAATATGTCATGTACGTATATCAACATCATTATCACTAGAATAACATGACAATACACAATGGTTAACATAAAAGTCATAAGTTGAAGGATTACAATCTAAAACAATAAAGCGATCATAACGATGTCCAAAACCATAAAAAACATTATCTAGAGTAGTTATTACACAATTACGACTAAAAAATAAATGAAAATCAATATCTAAAAGAACAGAAATAGACACTAAGTTTCGTTGAATTTCTGGAGCGTATAAGACATCATACAACACTTAAGACCGGCCTCCACGCAAATCTACTTTGCAAGTGCCAATCCTTTTGACTTCAAGTCTTGCATTATTTCCTACATAGATCCACCTTGATCCAGGTGAAACTCGACAAAACTTCACAAACGCTTCTCGATCTCGACTTACATGGTCAGTGGCTCCTGAGTCTACAATCCATATAGGATAAGATTCAGTTGATAAAGCTGTGCTAAAAACATATGTAGCACTTAGAGTTGCGTTTAGAAATGCTACCTTTTTCTGCTCAGGACATTTATGAGAAAAATACCCCAGAACTTGGCAACTTTAGCCCTTCATCTTGCTCTTGTCTTTCTTCTTGAAAAATCTTTTTTCCTTCTTGGAATTTGGCTTGTTCTTTTTCTCAGAGGGTCCTTCTTCGGTCTCTTTACCCTTCCCGTTATTTTTTCACTTCTTCTTATGCTTGAATCCTAAAGACTTCTTACCACTTGATTATTCCATAAAGGCATTAGAAACAACTTTAGCAATTTCAAGCCACTCATCTTCAAGTTCAACATGACGGGCAATATCAAAAAAAAATTTGATGTTATCATTGTGGGTTAAGTTGACCTTCAAGTATTTCCAACTATTGGGAAGTGATCTGACAACTGCCTGAACCTGTTGCTCATCTGAGAGAACATGACCAACACTTTTGAGCTGAGCTATCATATTGGACATCACCCTAAGGTGTTGTTTGATATTCTGATCATGACGTTTTTTTGTAAGTGTCAAATTTAATAGTCAACTGTCTGAGATGGGTGACAGAAGTACCCTCATATGTTCCTCGCAAGTGTGCCTAGATGGCATTGGCAGTAGGAAATTCCTCTCACTCATGTATGAGGTCATCAACCACAATACTTACAATAATTTCACATGCAATGAAATCAGCCTTTTTCCAAGCCTTATAAGCTTCAAGGTCTCTTCTGTGTTATGAAGTATTACCCTTTTGGTATACTTAATACATGGTTAATACCTTCAAGAACATTTTGCTCTTCCAGTACATACCACATTTTACGACTCCAAATATCGTAGTTTTTTTCATTTAGTTTTTTTCCTTTGTGCAAGTTAGAAATTATGTTTTTTGATGTCATGTCTGTTATTAAGAGACAATCACGCAAGTATTTTATCAATTATGCATGCAAATTACACATTTAAGTAAATCATTTCACATAAGGGTTTCATGTTTAGTGTAAAATTGAAAGGACACTTAAGAATTCAATCATCATATACAAACTAAACACTTGACCAAAATTAGAAATTAATTTTTTAATGCGTATTAGGATGATAGCTTTCAATTAAGTCATTTTAAACTCAAATAAATGAATGATTCATATAAAAGGAGATAAACAACTTAATATATATATATATATATATATATATATAATATAAAACTAAGAAAGAACTTCATGTTACAAGTCAATCTAAAGATAAAAGTCATTCCATAAATATTCGAGACGACTTATATACACCCAAAAAGGCTCGCTAGGCCAAATCTCGTGGTAAACATCAATTAATCTCTCGCTCCAAGGATCACGAAGAGAATTTGCTAAAATAGCTAATGCTTTTCAATTCGAGATTTCTACATACATTTCAATTCAAACAAATGAATAAAACTAGCAACTGTAATATTAGGTGACATCTTAAAAGACTTGATTTCTTTCAATTTCTTTTTTTTTTCTCTTCGCATAGCCCTTTTATTTTGTAACAGATTTTGTGTCGCCTTGGAAACACCATTTCGTATGATCTCACGACCTCGGAAATATGTCCTTCGACGGCGTGCTCTTCCACTTTGTCTCTTTGCTCGACATTCAAAACTCCCACTCAGAGTAATTCGAGTTTGTCCTCGTTCAGCCATTTCTGAAATAGGAACCAAGAAATAATTAGAATGGTTTAACCACTCAATGTGATAACTTATGTCATAATTTTTTGTAGAAAGCAAAATCTATTTAAAATAAATTTTAGGACTTGTTAAGACAAAAATTATATCAAATATAATTCTAATACTTATATCACCAAAATTATTCAGAGTCATTTTTAATACCTTAAAAAAGGAATATATTACTATTCATGAAGTAACATGAAAAAAAATCCTGTAAAAAGAAATAGTAGCAGTACACTGTTCTCATAACTAAATAAATGGAACAAGTACTTTTCTTTCCTTTTTTCTTTTAATTTAATATTTTTCAAAAAAAAATTAGAGGCATGATTTATTATTCTTCATCCTCAAGAAACAAAGACTATGTTCACCCCTTAATTATCCTTCATCTTCACTAAAAAAAAATGAAGGAAAAAAATTGGTTAACAATCGGATCTAAAATGCAATTTCAGCGTATCTGATTTCAGCTAAGAAGGCTAAAAATTCAAGTTCTATCAGGTCCAAAAAATTTGATTCGCATCCGGTTAAGAACAATTTCTAACAGGTATGTTAATACAATTTTTTTAAAAAAAGTTTTACACATTAAAAATCCGAGATATAACATGTAAAAATAGGATAATAGAACTTGTCTCTGGTGCCATTTGTAGTAAAATATGGAGCAAAAATCAGAAATCAGTGTGTACCTTTTTCTGTTACAGCGGAAGATGTTGATTTTGCTACCGAAAAATCGCTCCAAGCCTACTTTGAATCTCTTGAAAACAAAGCTTGAATCACAAATTAAACGCTCTCGTTTTGACTTTGTTATTAATTTCAATTATTTGTTTATGACCCAATTTTCTCTTTGGGTTTTTCTTGTCAGAAAAAGAAAAGGAACATATAGAAAATTTTGGGCGGAAACAGTTATTTTGTAACTGTTTTCTCCTTTTCTTTTGAAATAAGATTATGCGTTAACCTCATTTTTTTGACTAAGAAATAAGTTGGGTCGGTCCACATGGGTGATCCATGACCCCTAATCCAATAATGTATGATATAAGTAATTGCAGTAACTTTACTTCGATTATTAAAATAGTCCGGTAAATATTTTCTTCTCATACGTAACCTTAGTGTGGTAAAGCAAGTATAATTTGTGCATATTTCTTTTATTATTAATTATTAATAATTTACTCTTAAAAATAAAAAACTAAAGCATTCATTAAGGATGTAAATGAATAGCTAAAGTATAGGTGAGAAGCTAACCAAAATATTAAAATTATACTTTAGAAAATTGGATATCCAAATACGAAAAAAGTATCAAAAATAGTCAAGTTTAATAATACTAAATTTATAAATATAAATGAAGTATAGTAATAATTTCATACCGGAAGTCAAAATATTTATATATTATATAGATAAGCAACATAATTAAGGAAATAAATTAAAGAAAAAATTTATAGAAATAAGTGTAGAGAGATAAGTAGTTAATGGAATGGAATATTGAAAGAAACGAACAAAACCTAATTAGTAGTCACAAAAACATAAATACAATTGAACAAATCAAACAAATGGGAGAGTATTAAAAGGCATAAGGACAAACAAAAATTTTGATTAAAATAATGTAAACGTACAATCAAGCTTTGATAACAGTGATAACTAAATGATAAAATTATATTACATATATAATCTTAAATTTACATAACATTGAATATTTTATGGTTGAACATTGAATATTTATTTTCTGTAATATTTTATGATGAAAATAACTAATTGAATAGGATAAAATTATTTCTCTATATTTTTCAGGTAAACATCATTTAAATTCTTTGGTGAGCTAATGTGTAGGTTTTATGTTCACGGCTGCAGTTCACAGATTTGGAGTGAATTAGACATTGTTAATTAATTTGCTGAAGACGTGAATTTATTTTCATAGCATAAATGGGTAACATTGCACCAACTTCTGCTCCCATATCTACAACAATATTTTAAAAAATTAAATAATTGAAAAAAAAATATCAATTTTAAGAGAGAATAGGTTGTTGGTAGTTCATTAGATTAAACATGTAAGTCGGGAATGAACTGTGGTTATACTTAAGAAGAAAATTAGAAATAAGCCATCAGGATTAGACGATGGAGATTTATCCTTATCTGACACCATTATAGCAGAAGTATTTTTACTATACTACCAAATATAAAAAAGTACCAATCAAATGTACAAAAGTATCAAGAGTAAATGAATGTACCATCGTTGTTGAAAGCCATGTGAATTCCTCCACTGGACATTAAGACGTTTGGAGGTGAATTTATAACTGCACAAAATATGTTAAGTAATTTATTTAAAGCTCGATTTTATGGTAAGATTTGGCTGAAGTTGAGCGAAATGTAATGAAGAGAATAGTATGTGTTATGTCTTGATATTATTATTTGACTATATTTAATAATAGAGTTGGTGAAGATTCTTAAGAGGAGGAAAATTAATATTGCGTGTGTCCAGAAGACTAAGTGGGTAAGGACTAAGGCTAGAGATATGGATGAGTTTAAGCTGTGGTACTCGGGGAGTGATAGGCGTCGGAATGGTGTGGGGATCTTAGTGGATGAGAAGCTTAGAGAGCAAGTGGTGGAGGTTAAGAGGGTTAGTAATATGATGATGACGATAAAGTTGGTCTTTGGAGGGTCTACGTTGCATATGTGTAGTGTTTATGCACCGCATGTGGTCTTGGGGGAGGAGGTGAAGCAAGGTTTTGGGAGGCTTTGGACTAGGTGGTGAGAAGATTATCTTAGCGGGGGACTTTAATGGACACATTGGGGTTCTGCCGGGAGGCTACGACGAGGTGCATGAGGGATTTGGTTTTGGTGATAAAAACGATGAAGGAGCGTCTCTGTTGGATTTTGCGAGGTCCTTTGGGCTAGTGGTGGTGAACTCAAGCTTTCAAAAGAAGGAGGATCACCTGATTACCTTCCATAGCGCGGTAGCCAAGACCCAGATTGACTTTTTACTGCTAAGGAAGGGGGATAGGGTTTTATGTAAGGACTGCAAAGTCATTTCGAGCGAGCATCTTTCGACTCAGCACAGGCTTCTGGTGATGGACTTATTTTTTAGGAAGAGAAGGGCTGGGGAGGGTCGGCCTAGAATTAGGTGGGGTGGCTTGACGCCTTAAAGTGCGCTGGTGATAGAGGAGAAAGTCGCGGGATTGGGGGTGTGGGACTGTAGAGGGGAAGTGGATGCTATATGGGATAAGACTGTCAGCTGCATCACAGAGACGGCTAGAGAAGTGTTAGGAGTTTCGAGGGGTCGGGCAGGACGTCATAAGGAAGAGTGGTGGTGGAATGAAGAAGTTAAGAAGAAAGTGGAGGTTAAGAAGGGGGTGTATGTTAAGTTGATTGAGAGTAAAGATGCAGAGGAGAAAATGGGGAATAGGAAGGTCTATAAAGTTGCAAGAAAGGAGGCTAAGCTTGCAGTTACGGCGGCTAAGACTGCAATATTTGAGAGATCATATGCGGGACTAGAGGAGAAAGGCGGGGGAAAAAGGTTGTTTAGTCTTGCTAAGGCTAGGGAGAGGAAGGTCCGGGACCTCGACCAAGTGAAATGCATTAAGGGGAGGATGGTAGAGTGTTGGTGAAGGATGCCCACATTAAGAAGAGATAGCAGGAGTATTTTTATAGGCTTTTGAACGAGGAGGGGGACAGAGACATTGAGTTAAGGGAGTTGGAACACTCGGAGGAGAGACGTGATTTTAGTTATTGTAGACGTTTTATAGTCGAGAAGGTCAGAGAATCTATTCGTACGATATGGAGGGGAAGGGCGACGGGGCCTGATGAGATTCCAATGGATTTTTGGAAGTTTATAAGTAGGGCAGGTTTAAGGTGGTTAACTATTTTGTTTAACAACATTTTCAAAATGGCGAGAATGCCCGAGGCTTGGAAGTGGAGTATAATGATTCCGTTATACAAAAATAAGGGTGACATTCAGAGTTGCACCAACTACAGGGGTATCAAACTGTTGAGTAATACTATGAAGATTTGGGAGAGGGTGGTTGAGCGGAGATTGAGAAAGATCGTGTCCATTTTGGAGAATCAGTTTGGTTTTATGCTTGATCGCTCGACGACGGAGGCAATCCACCTGGTGAGGAGATTGGTGGAGCAGTAGAGGGAAAGGAAGAAGGATTTGCACATGGTGTTCATCGACTTGGAGAAGGCGTATGAAAAAGTCCCTAGGGAGGTTTTTTGGAGATGCCTAGAGGTAACAGGGGTCTCGGTAGTGTACATCAGAGCTATTAAGGACATATACGATGGAGGAAAGACTCGGCTGAGAACGGCGGGAGGGGACTCAGAATATTTTTTCATCGTGACAGGGTTGCATCAGGGTTTGACTCTTAGTCCATTTCTGTTTGTGTTGGTGATAGACGTGTTGACACGAAGTATCCAAAGGGAGATACCATGGTGTATGTTGTTTGAGGACGGTGTAGCGTTGATTGATGAGACGCGGAGATGTGAGAATGAAAAATTGGAGGTTTGGAGGCAAACTCTGGAATCTAAGGGGTTCAGGTTGAGTAGGTCCAAGATGGAGTATATGGAATCCAAGTTTAGTGACTTGATGTAGGAGAAAGATGTAGTCGTGAGGTTGGATTCCTAGAATGTTTGTAAGAGGGATAGTTTTAAGTATCTTGGGTCTACTATTCAGGGGAATGGCGAGATTAATGAGGATGTCGCTAACCGTATTGGAGCAGGTTGGATGAAGTGGAGGCTCGCCTCGGGAGTGTTGTGCGATAAGAAGATCCTACTTAAGCTTAAAGTCAAATTCTACAAAGTGGCAGTCCGTCCAGCTATGCTATATGGAGCAGAGTGTTGGCCAGTCAAGAACTCCCAAATTCAGAAAATGATGGTGGAAAAAATGAGAATGTTGCGTTGGATGTGTGGTCTTACTAGAGGGGATAGAGTTAGGAATGAGACAGTCCGAGAGAAGGTGGGAGTGGCTTTCGTGAAGGATAAAATGCGAAAAGGAAGGTTGAGATGGTTTGGGCATGTGATGAGGAGGGGTACGGATGCCCCAATCCATAGGTGTGAGAGGATAGTGTTGGATGGTTTTAGAAGGAAGAGAGGTAGGCCGAAGAAGTACTGGAGGGAAGTGATTAGACACGATATGGAGCAGCTACAGCTTACCGAGGACATGACCCTAGATAGGAAGGCGTGGAGGTTGCGGATAAGGGTAGAAGGCTAGGATGAGTGCGTGAGTTGTAGCAAATAGGTAGGAGCCACTATTCAGGAGGGCCCAGGTGTCCATGGTCTGTGAATGTTTGTTACTACTAGGGGGGTCATATTTTGGATGCCCTATCGCTTATCTCTTATTTATTGCGCCTATTTATCTTATTTAGTATTGCTCGAATTTATACTTTATTTTATTTTTATTTTAGTATGTCTTATTCCTTTTTATGTTATGCCATCCATCATGCTTCACTACGCTTTGGTTACTATTTACTACCTGGAGCCGGGGACCTATCGAAAACAACCTCTCTACTTCTCTGGAGGTAGTGGTATAGACTGCATACATTTTACCCTCCCTAGATCCCACTTTGTGGGAATACACTGGGTTTGTTGTTATTGTTGTTGATATTTAAGAATTTAGAATTTTAGTGAATTTCATAATTTTTAAATGATTGTCAGAAGCATTCATGGATAGAGTAGAATTTCATCATTGTACCAACAACATTAATACTTGAATATCTAAACGCAATGACATATCATTATAAGATTCATGATGTTTGAGTTCAATGTATGTTATGCTTTATTTAAATTAAGAAATAATTTTGAAAATAATAAGCAAATATACAAATAAAATGCAAAAAGTATCAATTATAATATCCATATTAAAATGAAAATAATATCAATTGTTAAGAAATCTTAACTTGTAACACAAAATATCATACATCAATAAGAATAATAGAGGGGAGTTATAAAAGAGATGTGGTGAATAGGAATGAAATACATTTCATTGTGATTTTTGTCAGAGACGGAGAAGACAATAATATATTTTATTTTTGTGAACAAATATTGGTAGAGCACTTGATTTTGAGAATTTCTTCCAAAATTGAAGCTATCTCCTATGTAAAATTAATTGATGGTAAAAAAAAAAGATGTAAACAATGAAAAAAATTATCCAAAAGTCACAAAATAAAATAAAAAAACTGTCCGTGAGAATAGGCAATGGGGAAGTGGGATTAGTGGCGGTGGTTTTTGAAATAAAAAGTTAAAGTTGTTGTGTGGGAATGGGAAGTTACTCGAGAAAATTGAAGGAAAGGTGTCTTTTAAGTCTTGAATGAAGGGTGACATTGACCAATTTAAAGGGTCAAACATAATTAAAAAAATTGATTAGGTTAATTGTGGACTTGGTTAATATTTTCTAAACTTTTTAATCTTTTCAAAAATACAAATTAACCCTCACCCACAAAACTTCCCTCCCTCTGCAAATCAATCTCTCCCTCTTCTCTCCTTTTCTCGATAGTTTCTCTCTTTAACTTCTCCCAACCAACAACTTTTCAAATTTCTCCCTTCAATCTTGTGCAATTTCAACCTCTGGCAACAAATAGTTTTGAGTTCTTGCCCGTTCCTTTTTTACTTTCAACCGTCAGTCGACATGACAACATTCTCCGGCGACAACAACTTCTAGTTCTTCATCATTTTTTTATTTTCACAAGTAAAAAATTAGGGTTTTTAAGTTATGACGAAAATGAGGAACTTGATTTGTTGGTGTTTGTTATTTTTTTTGTTATTTTTTTTAATGTTTGTTATTTTTTAGTTGAATTTCTCATCTGGATATATCTGCTACTGCTGTTTTTTAATAATAGATAAAACATTTAACGTGAATCCAACAGATGAGTATTTGTTGCAACATATATGACTAATATGTTGCACAAATTAGTAATATGTTGCAACATATATGACTAATCTGTTGCAACATATATGACTAATTTATTGCAACAAATGAGTAATCTGTTACAACATATATGACTAATTTGTTGCAACATATATGACTAATTTGTTGCAACAAATAAGTAATCTGTTGCAACAAATGAGTGATTTGTTGCAACATATATGACTAATCTGTTGCAACAGATTACTCATTGGTTGGATTCGTTTTATAGTGTTGTAATATGAATCCAACGTATGGGTCATCTGTTGCAACAGATTAGTCATATATTGCAACAGATTACTCACTTGTTGTAATAGATGACGCATATGTTAGATTCATGCTGCAGGTTCTATCTATTGTAGTAGTAGCAGATACACCAAATAAGAAATTCAATAAAAATTATAATTTTACTTACAAAATAATCTATGAAGTAATGTCCAAGTGATATACGAACAAAATTTAACCTAATTTTTTTTTAAAATCTCAACAGGGGCACAAAAAAATTAGTCATATATGAATCACTATCTGAAAAAATTAATTTCATATTTTTAACACACCAAGAAAATATAATTATTGTATATAGTAGCATATTTGATCAACGATAATTCAACATTTCACTATTTTGGAGTAGAGGAAAACTCAAAAGTATAATTTTTTTTTAGAGAGAAATCGGATAATTAAGGATAGAAGTGATAATTTTTTAATATAGAATAAATATAAGAAAAATTATTAAGTTAATGAGGTAATTGATACTTCTATTTTTAAAATTTTTTATGTAAAACATAAAAATTTATTACATAGAGAAAAAAAAATTATTTGAACTACATGTAAAATATAAATAAATTTAACTAATCAAAAAATTCATAATTATTATATGTAAAAAGAGGAAAAGTAGAAGTGATGGGACATTTGTGGAAAAAGAAATTGTGGGTGGGAACCACTGCTATAAAAAAATTAAGAACACAACTTTTTGTTATGTTGAACAACTCATTTTTTAGTATCTTTTTAATTGATTTGATAATTCACTGTATTTTTTTCCTCGGTCAACGTGTAAAATGTAAGAAATTCTTACGTTTTATATTTTTTTATAAAACATAAGAATTTTTTACGTTTTACAAAAAAAAAAAATGTAAAACGTAAGAAATTGTAAAAGTCAACTCCGTTAATTGATTGTTAAGAAAAAAATAAAAAACGTAATAAATTATTATGTTTAGCCTATTTTGGTAACTTTTAAAATAGGTGACCTATTTTGGTCACTTTTTAAATTATGTGGCTCATTTTAGTTCTGAGTTCACATATATCTTATCTATTTAATAATTTTCAATAGATGAGTCATATGTTGCAACAATTTAGTCATTTGTTGCAATAGATGTCTATATTTGTTGGATATTTTTCAATAGATGAGTTAGCTATTGCAACAGGTTAGTCATCTGTTGCAACAGATGTCTATATATGTTTGGTCATTTTCAACAAATGTCTTTAACTGTTTGATCTTTTACAACAGATTACTCATCTATTACAACATGTTAATTGAAATCGTAATTGAATTTATCAATTCATCTTTAATTTTAGTTAAATCAATGTTGTTATTACTAATAATATCTTAATTTGAATCATTTCAAATAAAACTGGTCAATTAACACTTTACTCAAGACGAATACACTTAGATGATCATGTAATTACTATGAGATTAATTGAAATCGTAATTAAATTATCAATTCATCTTTAATTTTAGTTAAATCAATTTAGTTATTACTAATAATTACTTAATTTTAATTATTTCAAATCAAATTGGTCAATTGATCATTCTACTTAAGACGAAACACTTAGTTGATCATGTAATTACTATAAAATTAATTGAAATTGTAAGTCAACTTACTAATTCATCTTTAATTTTAGTTAAATCAATATAGTTATTTCTAATTATGGCTTGGTTTGAATCATTTCAAATAAAATTGGTCAATTGATCACTCTACACAGGACGAACACACTTAGTTGATCGTGTAATTACCATGAGATTAATTGAAACAGTAATTGAACTTATTAATACTACTTAAATCAATTTAGTTATTACTAATATAATGGCTTAATATGAATCAATAGATGACTAAGATGTTGCAAAATATGAGTAATCTGCTGAAAATGACCAAACAGATAAAGACATCTGTTGCAATAAATGAGTCACCTATTGCAACAAATTAGTAATCTGTTGGAAATAACAAACAGATAAAGTCATATGTTGCAACAGAATGGTTATCTATTGTAAATGACCTACAAATAAAGACATTTGTTACAACAGATGACTAATCTATTGCAACATATGTGTATATCTGTTTGATAATTTTCAACAAATGACTCATCTGCTGCAACAGATTAAATCTGTTGTAATAGGTTATACACGTAAATGATCATGTAATTACTATGCGATTAATTGAAATTGTAATTATTAAATCAATTTGGCTATTACTAATAATGGCTTAATTTGAATCATTTCAAATAAAATTAGTCAATTGATCACTCTACTCAGAACGAACACACTAAGATGATCATGTAATTAATATGAGAATAATTGAAATCGTAATTGAACTTATCAATTCATCTTTAATTTTAGTTATATCAATATATTTATTACTAATAATATCTTAATTTGAATCATTTCAAATAAAATTGGTCAATTAACACTTTACTCAAGACGAATACACTTAGATGATCATGTAACTACTAACTATGAGATTAATTGAAATCGTAATTAAAATTATCAATTCATCTTTAATTTTAGTTAAATTAATTTAATTATTTCTAATAATTGCTTGATTTTAATTATTTCAAATAAAATTGGTCAATTGATCATTCTACTTAAGACGAAACACTTAGTTGATCATGTAATTACTATAAAATTAATTGAAATTGTAAGTCAACTTACTAATTCATCTTTAATTTTAATTAAATCAATATAGTTATTTCTAATTATGGTTTGGTTTTAATCATTTCAAATAAAATTGGTCAATTGATCACTCTACTCAGGACGAACACACTTAGTTGATAGTGTAATTACCATGAGATTAATTGAAACTGTAATTGAACTTATTAATTCATGTTTAATTCTAGTTAAATAGATTTAGTTATTACTAATATAATAGCTTAATATGAATCAATAGATGACTAAAATGTTGCAAAAGATGAGTAATCTATTGAAAATGACTAAACAGATAAAAACATCTGATGGAAATGACCAAACAGATAAAGACATTTGTTGAAAATAACCAAATAAATATAGACATATGTTGCAACAGATGACTAACCTGTTGCAATAAATAACTCATCTATTGAAAATTATCAAACAAATATAGACATCTGTTGCAACAGATGACTAAGTTGTTGCAACAGATGACCCATCTGTTGAAAATTATCAAACATATAGGATATATGTTGGAAAATAATTTAAAATAGTAAAGCTCAGATGTTTTTAAGAGAACTCAAATGTTTCTCCCCTTGTCTAAGGTCTTGCCTTTAATTTTGGTTAAATCAATTTAGTTATTACTAATAATTGCTTAATTTGAATCATTTTAAATAAAATTTATCAATTGATCATTCTATTAAGGACGAATGCATTAATTGAAATTGTAAGTGGACTTATCAATTCATCTTTAATTTAGTCAAAATCAATTTATTTATTACTAATAATGACTTAATTTGAATCATTTGAAATAAAATTGGTCGATTGATCACTCTCCTCGAGACGAATACACATAGTTGACCATGTAATTACTATGAGATTAATTGAAATTGTAAGCGAACTTATCAATTCATCTTTAATTTTAATTTTATCAATTTAGTTATTACGAATAATGGCTTAATTTGATTCATTTCAAATAAAATTGGTCAATTGATCACTCTAATCATGACGAATACACTTAATTGATAATTGACTTACTATGAGATTAATTGAAATTGTAAGTTTATCTTTAATTTTAGTTAAATCAATTTAGTTATTACTAATAATATCTTAATTTGAATTATTTCAAATAAAATTGGTCGATTGATCACTCTACTCGGGACGAATACACTTAGTTAATCATATAATTACGATGAGATTAATTGAAATTGTAAGTAAACTCATTAATTCATATTTAATTTTAGTTAAATCAACATAGTTATTACTAATAATGGCTTAATTTGAATCATTTAAAATAAAATTGGTCAATTAATTATTCTACTAAGGATGAAACACTTAATTGATCATTTAATTATTGAGATTAATTGAAATCGTAATTGAACTTACTAATTCATCTTTAATTTTAGTTAAATCAATGTAGTTGTTTCTAATAATGGTTTAATTTGAATTATTTCACATAAAATTTATCAATTAATCACTCTACTCAGTACGAAACACTTAATTGATCATGTAATTACTATGAAATTAATTGAAATCGTAATTGAACTTGCTAATTCATCTTTAGTTTTAGTTAAATCAATATAGTTATTTCTAATGATGACTTAGTTTGAATCATTTCAAATAAAATTGGTCAATTGATCACTCTACTCAGGACGAACATACTTAGTTGATCGTGTAATTACCATGAGATTAATTGAAACTATAATTGAACTTATTAATTCATATTTTATTTTAGTAATCAATTTAGTTATTACTAATAATGACTTAATGTGAATCAATAGATGACTAACATGTTACAACAGATGAGTAATCTGTTGGAAATGACCAAACAAATAAAAACATCTGTTGAAAATGACCAAAATAAAAACATCCGTTGAAAATGACCAAACAGATATAGACATCTGTTGCAACAAATGACTCACTTGTTGCAACAACTAATTCATCTATTGAAAATTATCAAACAGATATAGACATCCGTTGCAACAAATGACTAAGTTGTTGCAACATATGACTCATCTATTGGAAATTACTAAATAGACAAAATATGTGTTGAAAAGCAATTGAAAATACTAAAGCTCAAATATTTTTTAGAACTCAAATGTTTTTTCCCTTGCCTAAGGTCTTGTCTTCAATTTTAGTTAAATCAATTTAATTATTATTAATAATTGCTTAATTTGAATCAACAAATGACTAACCTGTTATAAGCATTTATTGCAACAAATGACTAACTTGTTGCAACAAATAGGTGATCTGTTGAAAAATAATTAAAATACTAGGAAACTCAAACATTTTTAGGAGAACTCAAATGTTTGTCCCATTGTCTTAAAGACTTGTCTTTAATTTTAGCTAAATCAATTTAGTTATTACTAATAATTGCTTAATTTGAATCAACAGATGACTGATATGTTGCAACAGATGATTTATCTGTTGGAAATTATCAAACAAATAGAAAATCTGTTATAATAGATGGGTTATCCATTAGAAAGCATTAAAATACTAGAGAACTTAAATATTTTTAGGATAACTCAAACGTTTGTCCCCTCGATCCTTTTGCATTTGATGTATGATACACTATTTTTGTCTTCTTTACCTGTTTCATAAAAAAATTCATGTGTTTCACTTATTCGTTGTGCCCTTGTTGAAATTTTTAGAATTTTTTTAGGTCAAATTTTGTTCGTATATCACTTGGACATTACTTCATAGGTGATTTTGTAAGTATAATTATGATTTTTGTTAAATTTTTTATTTGGTATATTTGTTACTGCTACAATGGACAGAACCTGCAACATGAATCGAATATATGAGTCATTTATTGCAATAAGTGAGTAATCTGTTGCAATATATGACGAATCTGTTGCAACAGATGACCCATATATTGGATTCATGTTACAACACTATAATACAAATCCAACATATGAGTAATCTGTTGCAACAGATTAGTCATATATGTTGCAACAGATTACTCATATGTTGTAAAAGATTAGTCAATATGTTGCAACAGATTAGTCAATATGTTGCAACAGGTTACTCATCTGTGCAACAGATTACTCATCTGTTGGATTCACGTTACATGTTTTATCTTCTGTTGAAAAAACAGCAGTAACAGATACACCCAGAGGAGAAATTCAACTAAAAATTATAATTTTACTTACTAAAATCACCTATAAGTAATTCCCAAGTGATATACGAATAAAATTTGACCTAAAAAAATTTGATCAAGTAGCAATAGTAGCGGTAACAACAATGTTCAACAACAAAAAGATGATGATGATGAACAAGAAGAGATGCTAATGAAGAACAAGATGATGATAATGAAGAAGAAGATGATGAATAAAACAGCAACAACAATGAACAACATAAATCACGAAGAGAGAGAAAACTTCAATAAATGAAAAGAGAGGAAACGTGCCTTTTTTCCCTCCATTTCTAGTTATATTAGATTTACATTGGATCAAAGTGTAAATTAAAAAACTTGTAGGTTATTTTCAAATTTTTCTTACTTTCTTAATCCTTAATAAAGTAATTGTCATATTTACTCAATTATTAAGACTTGTGTCACCCACACTTCATTTTAAAACTCTTTTGTCACCTAGAGCCCAAGACCCCAAGTTACTCAAACGCAGGTTGGGGTTAATTTAGGTTAATTATTTTTTTTCTTTTTTACAAAGAATAATTTAAAGTGGATAGAAATGGATTAGCGGATGACTATAATTTAGGTGCAATTTTTTAGGCAGAGTATAACATTGTAAAAATTTGAATTTTGAATAACAACTCTTAATTTAAAAAATTACTAATGCTAATAATATAATTTTGAAAAAATAGAACAGATAATTCCAAATTGAATAATTTATTCAAATTGTTAAATTTAAATTCTCATGTAGATATGAAATTCCTAATTGAAAAGTTTATACAAATTTTTAAATTTAAATTCGCATGTAGATATGATCCTAATTGAAAAGTTTATTCAAATTTTTAAATTTAAATTGTCATCAAAGTCTTTCTGACTCGGCCTGGCCCGATCGCCATGTAGATATGAACTCAAATTAGAATATTATAAGATTTTTAAATTATCATCAGTGTGATTACAAAATTATAAATATTTGTTTTGTATTAAATAATATGTGAACGTTGTAACTTCACAAATGTTTGTATTTGAAATAGAAAATATTTATTGTTTTTAAATTTACATTAAAATAAATAATAACTAATTTTACCTAACCTAACTAATTTGTGCTAAAAAGTAATACATGGCATTATCCTATTCAGTCACTTGGCAATTATCTATGCAAGACTTTCTTGCTATTTATAATAATATAGAAGATATAGATAAATAGTATGTGTAGTATGTGTAGTATTTGTAAATATCTTATTAACAATATATGCTAATTTCTTTTATTTGGGTCATGCTATGCTAATTTTTAAGGGGAAAGGACAGAGATAATACCTAAAACTAAAATAATTCTACAAAAATAACACCTAAATTTAAAAACTCGGTAAATAGCCACTCCTGACTCCCATATGCTTAAATAATCGAAAATACAAAAAAATCAAAATATAACTTTACTTTTTTTCCTTTTTATTTACAATTTCCTTTTCATTCAAACTCCTAATTCTCCGTTTCTTTACCTTTTTTCGATATTCCAATTTATCTTTCTCATTTCACAAATTTTATATAAAATCTTCAAAAATCTGCATTCAATTAGTCTCCTATAATTTTTTTTAATTGTAAATTTGCTCAAAGTTGATACAAAATAATGGCTTCAACTTCAATTTTAGTTCCAATAATGATAAAATACGGAGTTGTATGAATGTGCTATATGTACAAAAAAAATATGCACAAATTTCTCTCTATCCATTTGAAAAGGTGTATGAATGTGCTATATGTATTGTATTAATTTGGTATAGCTACTGTATATGCTTGCACAAATTTTTTTCATAAAAGGTGTATTTATGTGGTATATATATTGTATCAACGTGGTATAAAAGTGTATCAATCTAGTATAAAAGTGTATCAATGCGGTATAAAAGTATATCAATCTAGTATAAAAGTATATCAATATAGTATAAAAGTATATCAATTGGGTATCGAGAATGCATGCGACCGACGGGCCATCATTTTTACGCTTTTTCTTTGACGATACACCATCATCTTCACCATTTTTTCCCTGAATTCACTTCTTTTTTATTCGCAGTAACAACTACACATTCATCGACCTTCTCTTTCCTTTTTGAAAGATTCTTTTCTTGATCTTTACATGCACCAAAAAGTCTCTGACTCTGTGACTGTGTCATCCTCTGAGAAGAACATGAACTTTCTGCCGTGGCTTTTCTCTTACCTTGAGACCCCATTCTATCACATTTTTTCTTTTTGAAGATTGAACAACTAGGACATTGCTTCAAGTGCAACCACATATGTGATGATTCTGTAAAATTATCGTCATTAATAATAAATTTGGGGTCAAAATTGACCCCTTTACCAGCTAATTTTAACTTTTCTTTACTTACCATTTTTTGTTTCATGTCCAGTATTTTGAATGCTACAATGCAAGAAACAGCAAATCAATTTCTGATGTTGATCACAAAACTCAAATTTATCAACGCATAATAAAGGAAAAAAAAAAAAAGATTTGGAAAAGTAATTTAAGAGTAGCCGTTGAAACAACATTTAATACTCTTTATTGTGTAAGAATATTAGTTTTGGGCCATATGGCTAACCAACTTACTCTTCCAACTTTTAAAATTGCTTATCATTTCTTTTTAAAATGGTTCGTCCATGTCTTCTCCCCAATTTTTAATAATGATTTTGAGGTAGAGGCGGGTTAAGTATGACCCGAATTTGTGGCATCCCCTGCGCAATCGTTAACCGTTACACGGCCGCACAACTGAATTCTCTTCTCATTTCCTTTTAATTTACTGCACATACAATTTTCTTTCCTGTTATTCCTCTGATCAGTTTTTCTCCATTTCACATCACTAGACATAATTATTGGAACATCGCGCGCCTATTGCGCATTCAATTCTTATTTCTCCATTCCAATAAACGAAAGATTTTATTCAACACATATTTTATGGTTCGATGCCATTCCTCAAAGATATAGCGAGGCTTGCAGATGGATTATCTCTAGTCGCTAAAGAAGCTATTAGCCGGCAACGGCCTATTGACGGCGGCAGCAACAACTTGCAATCGTTAATTAAGACGACTCTTCTCTCCGCCACCGACTTAACTGGGCTCACCAAAGGCAAAGTTCAAAAGTTCGATAAGGAGATCGATGCAAATTCGAATGATAAACAAAGTGTTGTATACTTTACTGATGAAAAACCTAGCACGTCTAATGCTAGTACGTGTACTTCTGAGCCCCAAATTGAACGCCATTTAGAGGCGAAGGAAGTTTCTGCAGCTGAAGCTGAATTTCATGATAATGTAGAGCCTCCGCCTCCGCCTCCGCCTCAGGCTGCTGGGACATCCAGCGACGGTGATCGTCAGATAGATTCGATCTCTTCTGAAAGCAAAGATGCCGAAGCTGTTGTTCCTGCTACTCCGCAGCCGAAAAGGCAGAGGAAGCTACGGGAGAGGAAAGTACCGACGACTTCTTTCTCTAGAGCGCTTGGGTATGTCATCCATTTGCTTCATTAGTCTTAAAAAAAAACAGCCTGATTTCATGATTGTTACTGTTGCAAGATTTTAGGTACAATATAGGCCCCACATCAGCTTCCCATTTAACCGATGTGGGACTCAAGTCCCATACCTTGCAATAGGATCATAACAGTTAGGATTGATTGTTTCCGTTTTACTGTACAATATCTTGCTGCTCGTTATGCTCGTTAGGTGGAACTTGAAGTTCCCTTAGTTACTTCCTGATATCCGTTGTTAGCTCCCTTTTTCAACTGCACTCATCCCCGTTAGGGAATTCGTGGACATTTTAAAGCAGTTACTTCTATTCAATACTTCTCATATGTCTAGTGAACAATGCCATAAGTCATAAATGCATGTTTGTTCTTGGCCGACTCGTACATAATTTTATAAGCTAGATTTGAGGCACACTATATAAGTCGGATTTTTCAGACAATTGTACGTGCACCATTTTTTTAGTTGATGTGGTGTCGAGGCCAGCTTGAGCACACCATGACTAATTACACCAGGTACCTTGTACCTCCAACCAATACCAGGTAATTCTATCAATCAAGGCTTGAACAGACATGGACAGACAGGAAGAATCACCTAGTATTTTTTTGTTCTGGGATTTGAACCTGAAATCTCATGATTCTCAACGAAATGTTTAACTTGTCAGAGTACATGCAAGCCTTTTTCTTTGCTGAGCACTAAATCATAGAGAGGCTGAAGATTTTGCTTACTGCTGTTGCATTAACATTTTAGGCTTTCATAGTCTTTCTAATTCAGATGTTTGGAAAAATATAGAGCATACACTTAAAAAAGATCTCTGTAACTCTAAGTCGTTCATTGTATTACTCCATTTGGTTTGCTCTTTCCTATTTGAGCTGGAAACCTGAGGTCTTAGTCTAAGGTTAAGGCTTTTAGAGATCTTTGGTTCATTGGATACTTATGCTTGACTTGGTGTAGCTTTGAGGTGACGGCCTTAGAGGTTGTACTCTTGCTTGTGCATTATGTGCAGGCAAATCAGTAAGTTGCCATGCATTCTTATCATATTATGTAATTGAAAGGCTTTTTTTAAAGGAAGAAATAAGAATTGTGCCTCAATCCCTTTGGAATAGAAAAATATGCTTTCACAGAGCTAGGCTGAATGGTCACTTTCTCGTATATAAATTTTTTTATTAAGCTTGATATTGCAGTCTTTCTATTCTCTAGCCTGAGCCGAGGGTCTATCGGAAACAACCTCTCTACTTCTTCGGAGGTAGTGGTATGGACTGCGTACATTTTACCCTCCCCAGACCTCACTTTGTGGGAATACACTGGGTATGTTGTTGTTGTTGTTGTTGTTGATATTACAGTCTTTCTTGTTATCCCAATCAATTTTGTGTTTGATTAATAATTTGCATGTAAAGAACCAAAATGCACCAGAAGTTGCTAGTATCAAGAACATCACTTTCTCTGTTCACATGACTTGGACTCTTAGCTTGAACAAAACCTTAATTTTGAAGGTTTGCGGGCCTTGGAGCTGGTCTTGCTTGGGGTACATTTCAAGAATCTGCCAAGAGGCTTGTTTTTGGTACACCAAACGTGCAAGGCAAACAATCTGCTGTATCCCCCTATCTGTCTGAGAAAAATGCAGAACGTCTGGCTCTTGCATTATGTAGAATGCGTGGAGCAGCTCTAAAATTGGGGCAGATGTTAAGCATCCAAGATGAATCTGTGGTTCCAGCTCCGGTAAATATTTTGAGTCCCAAAATATGCGTTGGAGTTATTTTCTCTTGCTTGTACTCCCTCCATTGTATTTTGGCTTTTCATAGTCTTAAATACTCTTCACTTTGTGGGAATATACTCTGTATGTTGTTGTTGTTGATAGTTTTAAATACCGATAGATTATGAAGTGTTAAGTTGACTTGTATATTATACATGTTGTAGTGATGAAACTACTAAAGTAGTAGTATGAAAGTAGATTTTATGGTGAAAAAATCACATCAAAATTTTTATTGAATTGTTAATTATATTTAAATTCTGATGATGTGAAACTTTTACAGACATGTTTATTTGTAGAAGTGTGTCAAACATTCAGGACCGAAATGGAAAATCTGCCATATAAATTGGGATGGTTGTTTGTAAGTAGTATATTTTCATCGACCAAACTGTCACCAACCCTATAGACAATATGCATTCAAGTGAGGACCATACAAAACCATTAATTTCCTAGAGACTCGTCCAATACATCTTATCTCCTTCAAATATATAAAGAAAAAGAAACTAGATATTTTGAATATGAATGAGTTTATACTTTTTCTCGGAAGATCTCAACTATTACAATGTACCGGACCGTTCAAAATGCTCCAAAACAAGTGATGTGAGATACCTTTTTTTTTGGTCTTTTTTGTTTATGAATTAGTGAAGTTTTTTAAATGCAACACAAAGGCTTGCCACAATAGGAGACACAAGGTGGAGACTTTCTGTGACTTGAGAGTTGAAAGGGAGTTACAAGACTGGAAGGTGGCTGAGTTTCAAAGATTGCTAGCCTTACTATGCAGGCAAGTCAATCCAGTTGATAATCCTAATATTTGGTGGTGAGGCCTGGGGAATAATGGAGTGTTATCTGTGAAGTCTTTCTATGTGAAACTTTTGGTTAGGGAGGAGCATGTTTTTCCATGTAATGCAATATGGATTCAAAAAGGTACTGAGTACAGTGTGCTTGTTCATTTGGCTAGCTGCTAGAGGGGTGATTTTGACAGCGGAAAATCATAAAAAGCGGAAAATTGTCTCGTCAATTGGTGTTACATGTGTCAGGAGATGGGCGAGGACGTCGATCATCTTCTTCTACATTGTGGGTTGATCATTATGTTATGGTAGGATATGTTTAGGTGGTTTGACACTTCAAGGGCAATGCCAAAAACTGGGAAAGAGTTGATGTTTAGTTGGAAGAGCGGAAGGAGTAGACAAAGGGCTTAGAACATGGTTAACTTGCATTAGTGTGGGTTGGTGAGAGATAAATGTGAGAGCTTTTGAAGGAGTAGAGTCAAGCTTCGCTCGGTTGAGGAGTAGTCTCCGCTCCCTTATTTACTTTTGGTGCACACAGAAAGATCCTTGTTATATAGACGATTGAGAGGAGTTTGTAGAGAATCATATTTTTGTAGATTCTTTGCCTTTTGATGTACCCCATGTATATGGCTGCTTATGGCCATGTTTATGAATGAAAATACATTTGCTTGATCAAAATCAACTAAAATAAAAGGCTTTCTCTAAGCAACTATCCAACCATGTAAAACAAGATTCTTTACATGGAGTTTTGGATTTCCATATTTGTTTCCATGGTCATGGCCTGATCTGTTGCTTTTCTCTAGTTAGCACTACGTTATGTTACTTGACAGTGTATAGATCTCCACTTTGTTCCTTCCTTTTCAGTCTATACTTTTCATTAGAGATCCCCTGAAACACCCAATTACACTGTAAAGTATGAAAATTCCAGCTTTCTGAATATAGTAACTATTCTAAACAGCATCAGCCAATACCTGGAACTTTTTTTTTTTTTTTGGTAAACAGGTAACTTTCCATTCAACCAAAAAGCTTTACAAATCGGCTGGATACTTTTGACTCAGTTCCAGCTCTCATTACATCTGTTTTC
The DNA here is from genome assembly GCA_030864215.1 of Capsicum pubescens. NCBI lineage: Eukaryota > Viridiplantae > Streptophyta > Magnoliopsida > Solanales > Solanaceae > Capsicum > Capsicum pubescens. The sequence goes on from CM061538.1 coordinate 259,973,950, forward strand.
TAATCTATCTGCTAGTTATCTAAATTTACATTGGATAACCTGTTAATCTATCTAAGTAAACTTTCCATTTGCTATGTGTTTGACCTGCTATATATAACTGAGTGACAATGCTTCTTACTCTTTGTCTGATATCCATTTTATGGGTAGTAAATCTTCTATCATTCCTTTCTGCCCATATGTGATACACTGCTGCTGCAAAGCAGAATCCAAGTATGCTAGCTCTTGGTCTGCTGTTGGACATTAGGTGCACCAGGTTCTGAGTGTCATGCTGCCAATCCCCTGTGCTCTGCTGATAACCTAGCCAATGCAGAATAGAGCTCCAAAGAGTTTGAGAGGAATTGCATTTAAAAAATAGATGCTCAAATGTTTCCTCCTCTGCTGATGTACAGAGCACACATTCCTTCTTCACTTGAATACTCCATTTACTTACTCTATCCACAGTTGCAAGTCTGTTATGTAAAGCCAACCAAAGAATGAAGTGGTGGGCCCTTTATTTGCACGTATAGCACCAACTTATATGGAATGATTGTCTTTCCTCAAGCTTTCAGATTGTGAATTAGAGTTCTGTGTCACTATCCAAACAAAGAATGCATTTCCACCCGTAGTTCATAATCCAATTTTTTTTATGTTAAAGTTCAATCTCCTTTTTAGTAAGATCTGGTCGAAGGATTTTGAACATATCGTTTGTTTGCTTGGCTTGTAACTTGTATACAGTTCTTCTAAATGGGTGAATGTGTTGATAGCTGTGCCAGTTTCATGTTAATATACAACTGGTGTTTGAGAATTACAGTTATTGGATAAAATGAAGTATGGACTATTGGGTGATATTTCATCAAATGGCATGCATTCCATTATATGTCTTGAACCTCCATCTATTTGGGTCAAAAAGATTTCTGGTTTCTTCCAGATCTGCAAGCAAACACAATAGGAACAGTAAAAATACTTTGTTTTCATTATGATAATCTGAGAACCTTCCTCTATAGTTTATTTGAATTAGATTCCACTTTGTTAACTCATAATCATTATTTTGTGACATTTTTGAAGAAAATTAGATGAAGTGGTAACCGGAGTGGTAAAATGTGAGAGACAGTTTGCTGTTCAATTCAGTTTTCTTTTAAAATGGTCTTTTCTCTTTCCTTTTTTTATTTTTTTGTTCTGGGTTTTGGGTTTGGGAAGACGGGGGGGTTGGGGGTGGGGGTGAGGGGGTGAACAATCGGACATGACTGGGAGGGAGGATGTCGACATTATCCTCTCAAAAGTAAAGGAGAATATATTGGAGCTAGAATTTAAAGTAATGTGTAACAAAGACCCTTTGTCGTTTTCTTTCTGTTTTATCTACCCTATGCAGGGGCCTTTTCTACTTCTGACAAGATTGTGGATTTCCACCCATTGATGTTAATTAATTTTGTTTCCTTTTGGTGTGAATTCTCTGATATGCTTGTAGATCTTAGCTGCTTTGGACATTGTCCGTCAAGGTGCAGATGTTATGCCTAGGAGTCAGCTTAATCAAGTATTGAGCAGTGAATTAGGTCATGATTGGTCATCGAAGTTGAAGAGTTTCGATTATGAGCCAATGGCAGCAGCAAGTATTGGACAGGTGATCTAGTTTCAATTAAACCAACATATTCTCTTGTTTCTTAGTTGCTCACTTCAAGCCTACTTTATACTGCATATGCTGCTTACTATCATCTTTCTTGTATGAGATGTCTCCATTATGGTCATAACATCTTTTTAAGCAATATATTCATATTAGTATTGGAACAGCTTAAAGTACAATTTTTTTAAATAAAAAGAAACATCTTAAAGTGCTATGTCTACTTCTATCTTACTTGATATAAGTGAAAGGTTTTATATCGAATAAGCGTTGGATTTCTAGTTGTATTAGTGGTGAATTCTTCCTAATTCGCCCCAGTTGAACTCATTTGTGCGGTTGAGATTGATAAGTTTATCTAATAGATTATTTAACAACAATTAAAATTATAGGAGACAGTAATAACAGGATAAATGTCTCTGCCGGAAATAAATAAATAAAGTGTTTAGTTATCTCGGACTGTGCCTAGGTATTTGTAGCTTTGGGCACATGCTTACTACTTCTAAATAATGTCCAGGTCCACCGGGCTTTCACAAAGGATGGCATGGAGGTTGCTATGAAAATACAGTACCCAGGTGTTGCTGATAGCATTGAGAGTGACATTGAAAATGTAAAACTTCTATTAGGTTACACAAACTTAATACCAGAGAAGCTGTACCTTGACAATGCAATGAAGGTAAACTTATGTGTTTATTTACATATCAATCCCTGTATTAAACATTTCAAGCACGGTTTGTATAATTTAAAATAAGAGTAGGCTAATGTGACCTAATGAAGTGGTTACAGTAGCCTTAATGAGGTGGACCTTGAAAATGTTTTGAAGGTAAATTTATCTGTTCATCAGTAGAAATTCTGGCATTTGACATGTCACCTGCAGTTCTTAGTGTGTAACTTATTACTATTTACTTTGGTTGAAAGAGGAGGATAGAGTGGAAGTTTAAGAGGTCGGTGAGATTTATTTGACTTGTTTGGTGACGAAGTAAATGAATATAGGAATCAAAATTAAAGTGAGATTAAGACGAGTCTGAAAGATGTTGGAGAAGGGAGTGAATGACTTTATTAATGACTTTATTTCCCTTTATTGTCCTACTGACGAGCAAAGGTAGCTGATGAATGCTCACTTAAGGGAAGTGAAAATTCCTCCTCCCTGTCCCCTGACGTTATACTGATAAGTAGCTTAAAGTGGAGGCACGTCTCATACAATGCTACTTTTCTTGATGAAGTTTCACAGTTGAAGTGCAATTTGGTTTCCAGTTCACATCTGGGAAGCAATACCCTCCAAAGACACTTACCTGATGACAACATGCATCCATGCTTATACTGCAATTTTGATGAAACATATGTGGTTTTATTCGTCAACCTCAGGTTGCCAAGGAAGAACTTTCTCGTGAATGCGACTATGAGCTGGAAGCAAAAAATCAAAAAAGATTTGGCGTACTATTATCTGGCAAAAAGGGATTTTATGTTCCAGTGGTCATAGATGATTTGTCAAGTAAACGAGTACTGACTTCAGAACTTGTTCCTGGTAACTGCTTTAAACTTTAGGTTACTTTTGCGCATTTTCAACATTTAGAAAATACCAAAAATTAAATGTTACAGATGGTTTCCTTTCATCACCTGCTGTATTTGGGTCGGATCCATCAGATAATTTGAAGTTCATTCTGTAATTTTTAGTGCTCTGATTATCTTTTATAGGAATTCCAATTGACAAGGTGGCGTTACTGGATCAAGAGACTCGGAACTATGTCGGAAGGAATTTGCTCGAGCTTACTCTGATGGAGTTGTTTGTTTTTCGCTTCATGCAGGTACATTGTTCATTACAATACAAAATCAGTGGGTAAAATTTCTGGCCTATTTGTACTATATAAGATCCATGGTTACAATTTCCTCCTTGTTGTAACTTGTGTACCATTAAGTGATATAATCCTCCCATTTCCGAGTAAGAAAGGTTGCTGAGAGAGTGGTCTAGGGAAGTCCCTGTAGGCCATCTACGGGCTTGACGTTTAACGTATTACTCTCTGGTTTATGATTTCTTCCTGATGTACATTACTTGACAAATATAACCATACCATGCTACGCTAAACAAGGGAGCTGAGAGAGTAACCATCATGCATGGGTTCACATTAGCCCCTTTCTCAACCCACACGGCTCTCATTTCAACTGCAAGCTTTAGAAAAACCCTGGGAAACTTTCCCTAAACAATTTTAACTTTTTTATCTCAATGATCTCTGAAATTATAGTCATATTATGCTCACTGTTACAATTTTTTACTTTAGTTCTTTCGATATGTACAACCGAACTAGGTTAGTAAGCTACCATGATTCAAGGTTTGGTTACCTGCTGGCTTATGGAGTATGTTTCTGTCTATATTTGATATTAATTGGGTAATGCCACATAGCACCAAAGAGGCCTTTGAGTGCTGGTGCAATTGGAGAGTTGGTAAGGCCATCAAGTCAATCTGGAAGATGATACCTGCTTGTATTTGTTGGTGCGTATGGTCAGAAAGGAACAACAGATGATTTGAAGGTTTATTAACTCCAAATCACTCCCTTAAGGCTAGATGTCTTTTGTATCTATATAGTTGGCATAACCTTTCACCCATAGATTCCACTGAGAACTTTTTGAACTTTGTTAGCTCCCTAGTACTAGTGTAGCGTTTTTTGTTTTTGAGCTAATGTACTATTGTCATTTTCTAACTTTTTGTACTATTCTGCATCTTTTTGATCCCAACAATTAAATTTCTTATTACTTCATCAAAAAAAAAGTATTTGTTACCTAACGTGACACGTTGAATCTAAAGTAGGTTAGTAAGCTAACATGATTCAAGAATTGAAATAGGAAAAAAAGTAAAGGTGCAAATTTAATCTAAAATAAGAAATAACTGAAGATATAATTCAGTTACCTGACGTGACACGTTGAATCTAAGTTAGGAAGCAATTGACAAAAGAAATCAATTACCTCCTTAATTGTGACCCCTAAGGTGCTGGGTATCAGCTTTAACATAGTCCAAAGGATGAGAAGGAATGACTTCAAAGATCATTTATTTTGGAGGAAGTAAAGGAAGCATTGAGAATCTATGATGGTGCCAAAACTCCTGGCCTCGACTACTGATTAACTATACAATGGCATTTACCTGAAGTGCTGGTAATTGCGAAAGAGTAAATGATGAATACTTTTCAACGTAAGAGCGTTGAGAATAAGCTTCACATTGCTCTTATACCAAAGAGAAGTGATGCCAAGGAGCTAAAGAATGATGAGCCTAAACGTTTGATAGGAGCCAGGAGGCATATACCTTTTAGAAATACAATTCTACTATAAGTATTTTCTTTGAGGAACAACTTATATCCTACTTTGCATTTTGAAGACTTTGTAAGTGTAAGTTTCCTTATTTAGAATCATGCTTTTCATCATTAAAGTTTTTAATTTTTTAGGTACAAAATTTGGAACTGGTAAGTGTTATTATATGATTCGATGATACTAGTATCTTTTTTCCACCTTCAGGATGGGTTAGTGTTCAAAGTGTCTTTGTTGATAAACTATGTGGTGGTATGGGAATTTGGAAACTACACCTGAGAGCAAATTTGTATGTCTTTCAAGTGTTGATTAAACAAATTTGCATACATCTATAAATATACTGTCTCTATCACATCAGAAAAGGAGAAACAAAGGAAAAGGAAAAAACTACAAAGCATAACAAAATTCATGAAAACAAGCTGTCCTTTTTCTTCTCCCTAATGTTGACTTATTTAAGCAGACCGATCCAAACTGGAGCAATTTCCTCTATGATGAGTCTGAAAAAGTAATCAATCTCATCGACTTTGGAGCAGCTCGTGACTACCCCAAAAGTTTTGTGGATGATTATCTAAGAATGGTAAGATGCCTTTTCTTACTTGAATTGCTCTGGAATTTATGTTCATTATTTACAAGTTATGTAGTTATGTTTCACTGGACAGAGCTCTGGGGGAAGCTTTAAATAATTATATGGTTCAGCCAAATGAATAATGATATGTCTTTGCCCCACTTTGGAACTACCAAATCTACATAAAAAAACTGGTGCTCAAGTTGTAGTGGTCTTATCTCTGATCTCAACTATTGTTTATTGGCGTTGAAGCTTGCATTTTTTCGCCAACTTTCTTTAAAGATTATATATATGAAGCATTCTTTTATTGTCATAAGTTAGCAGTAGCTTTCTCTAGTAAAAGCATAATCATCTCTGGCAAACTACATATTTTAGACCCACTTTGACTTTAGCTTTTGGTTATAACAAATAATACATGGTTGGCATTTAGTCTTTAGACCTAGATGAGCACACTTTTATATTTCATTATTCTTTACTCTGAGATACTGATCGATCACCAAAACCAGGTTTTTGCTTGTGCAAACAATGACCGGGAAGCAATAATAAAGTTGTCTCAGAGGCTTGGTTTTCTCACAGGGGAAGAATCTGAAATAATGACGGAGACACATGTTCAGGCAGGTTTTGTTGTGGGGTTGCCATTCTCAAAGCCTGGAGGTTATGATTTTCGAGCTAACAATATTACTCAAAGCATTTCAAATCTTGGAGCAACGATGCTGAGGCACAGGCTGACACCGCCACCTGAGGAGGCTTACAGTCTTCACCGTAAGCTTTCTGGAGCTTTCCTTGCTTGCATAAAGCTTGGGGCTGTAGTGCCATGCAGGGAGTTGTTACTTGAAGTGTACGAGAAATATGAGTTTGGCGAACATGATAGTGAAAGATTGGCAAGCGGATGAGAGTCACGATGGAGATCCATCTACCGCATTGTAAACAGTCCGTCGGGTTCAAGGATGAGGCAGAAAGTCCTTAAGAATGAGAAAGCCAACTAAAAAGCTATTCATGGTCTGGAATGCATTTAAATGACAGTATCTGCGGCTCTATTTGCTGTTCCATTGGCTATACCTCCATTTAGTGAAGCCCATGTTCACATAAACTCATGAGTGACATATATTGATTTATGATCCTTCTAGCACAACTTGCTGAAGTGTCGTTCCTGCTTTTCAGGAACTGAGGAAATCTTTTTGGAATAATACAAATTTGAAAAGGGGGAGGATATACAAATTTGAAGTCTATGTAATTGCTATAGGAAAATTTAAGAGAAATAATTCTGGAAAATGTACTGTACACTTTTAGCCATTTTCGTCTTCAATATAAGCGCTATTAGTTGAATCCCCTCAAATGAAATTAGCTGTTCAAAAGAAATGGTTTAACTTTAGTCATATCTGAAAAGTCAAAATGCAAACTAAAATTGGCTTTTGTATATTATTTATGTAAAATAATCCATGCATAGTTGCTTATTTATAGATGAAAAGCAAATGCTTTTGCCAAATCTTGCAAAATGGACAACCACCGTGGACATATGCTTTGGTACCATAATGATGTAAGTAGCTTGGCTAACATCTTGTGTAAAATAGAGTTTCTTCAAATTTGTATTCAAACAAAATATATATATATATATATATATATATATATTGGGATTCACTTGGAACTCCTAAGAAAAGTAGGTGATTTGATCCTATTAAGGGACATAGGGATTTGTATCAAACCCCTGTTAACACAGGAGGTGAACCCCCGTGTGGGGATAGTTCTATTAAAAAATAATAATCCAATAAACAAAGATCCTAACATATTCAAATCTTTGCTTGTGGTTCTATTGAGGGAAAATTTTTATTTCGAGTCTCACATGCCAAAGTCATAGTTGTATGAGACTCTTCAAAACTTGACATGGGAACAAAACGGGCCCATTTGAATCACAATTTTGTCTCTTCGATAAATCTGTGCTCCTCTTCCAAATAAATCTCTTTTACTTTTCCTTCTTTTACTCTTATATAAACTTGAAAAGAAAAAAAAATCCATTACTTTTACATTATCGTTTTGTGAGGAGTTCATCGAAGAAATAAAGTGATGTAAAAATATTTCTCCCATATTAACTTTGGATCTCCATTTTTATTTTTTTATCTATTCACAATCTATTTTCTAATTATTATTAAATACTTCATATCTTTTTTAGTATGTAAATTAATTTTTTTCGGGGATTATTCCATCTTCTTGAAAGGCTGCCATGAATCAACTGTAGTAGTTTAATTGCTAATAGATATGGATAAAAGTAGGGTTGGGCATAAAATATCAAAAATTAAATTATCGAACCGATTAATTGAAATTCGGTAATTCGATATTTGGTATGGTATTCGGGAGTAAAATTTAGATATTTTGGTATTCGAAATTGGGTTTGGTACAAGATATTAATACCGTTTGGTATTCGGTATTTACCAAATATCGAAATATATATATAATATGATATGTGTAACCAACCCAATAGACAATAGTATTAGTCATCCCAAAGAATCTTTTGGACCTTAGTAACATATTCATAAAAAGTAACAAAAGGAATACTAAATATGGTTTCTATTAAATATACTCTTTGAAGTTTAAACGTACATTTGCGCATCTCTAATTTTAATATGGTATTACCAAAAATCGTACCGAACCAAAATTTAATTTATCAATTACCAAATTACCGAATCGATATTTATAAGTATGGTATGTGGTATCTACGTTCAAATACCGATTATCGATTTACCGAATCCGAACTTTGAAAATACTGAACCGAATACTGAACGTCCACCCCTAGATAAAAGGGATTTCATGAAATGTTTATAGCTCTTTCTAAACGAGCAAGGGAAAAATTAAAAAGAAAGAGGAGACAAATATTAGACTATAGAAAGAGAGAGTGAAGAGAATATACTTCCTCCATCCCATAAATTTATGTGCCGCAGTTTTTTTTTATTCGTCTCAAAAAGATATCGTCTTTTTTTATTTGATAACTATTTAAAAATATAATTTCTTATTTATCCTTATTGGTTCACTTAATTGAAAAATAATAGTAATACATTTTCAATAAAGGATAATTTTATAAACATCACTAAGTCTTTTCTTATTTTTAAACTCCGCCGATTAAAGTATGTTACATAAAATGGGACGAAGGAGTTGATCAAAGCATGTTACATAAAATAGGCGGAAAAGAGTAATTTTTATTAGGATAGAGAGTAATTAGAGGAGTTTGTTTGGACAAAGAAAAATGATTTAAAGAAAGAGAAAAATTATAGTACAGGTGGGCTCCACTTGTTCAAATGTCAAGTTTTGAAAAGTCTCACACAAGTATAAGTTTGGCAAGTGAGACTCAAAATAAAATTTAGGTGAAGTTTGAAGAAGTCCGCGTTTATGATGAAAATTAAATTTTTTTCTATAGATTGTGGCAGCACCAATTAAATAATTTTTTAAAATTTGGTCAATTTTTAAATTTTCTGTCAAACTTCATTTGCAATAATTGCGTATATTTCTTACCTCGTAGATATCCAAAATGCTCTATATACCAACCAAATTACCTTTTAGATAGACGTAGTATGTGTCTGTACATTTATTAATGACTATACCTTTTATTGTATTTGATTATCAATTAAAATCATAAAATTGAGTATTTGAAATTGTTGTAATATTTGCTAGACACGTAGTGTTCACTATAATTTGTTATAGTGTAACTCATTTCATTTTTATCCATTCAAGAGTGTTTTTTTTTTCGGAAGAGGTATGCATCGTTTTCATTTATATTTTTTTTCTAATGAATTTTAGAAATAAAATTAATTATATATGCATATTTATGACGACAACAATTCCAACGACCAATTTCTACATCAAATTGTCGGAATCCGACGAACGGATTCAAGAACACGTACTCACTTCATCTTCATCTTCTCCTCGAATTAGGTGCACTCGTTTCATCTCTTCTAGTTTATTTGGTCTAGATTTCTTGACTATTGAAGGCGGAAACGTCCTGTCTCATTTTGATATATATATTTTTCATCTCGTTTGATTTTTGTTTGCTTATTTAGCTGTTTTTAACCGTCCCCTTTTGCTCGTCGTGTTCTTCTTTGCTTTCTTCTATCGTATCCGTTTGAGTGGTGGTTGGAGTGATAGATGGTGGACTAGGGTCATGTCATAGGTTGGGGTCAGGGATGGGATCGGGTCTAGGTTCGAGTCGGGGATTGGGGGCAAAATGGAGTAGGGCTAGGTAGGATAAGGGTGATTCTAGGTTGAGAGTTGGGTCCTGGAACATAGGGTCGCTTCAAGGTAAATCTATAGAGCTGGTGAGGATTCTTAGAAAGAGGAGGGTTAGTATAGCGTGTGTTTAGAAAACTAAATGGGTAGGCACTAAGGCGAGAGATGTGGGTGGATATAAGTTGCGGTATTAAGGTAGCGTGAGACATAGAAATGGGGTAGGTAGCTTAGTAGATGAAGAACTTAGAGAGAAGGTAGTAGAGGTTAAGAGTGTTAGTGATAGGTTGAAGTCTATTACGTTGGTCATTGGAGGGTCTACGATGAACATTATTAGTGCCTACGCCCCGCAAGTAGGTTTGGACGAGGAGGAAAAGAAGGGCTTTTGAGAGGTTTTGGATGAGGTGGTGAGGAGCATTTCGAGCACTGAGTAGCTTTTCGCGGGAGGATATTTCAATGGGCATATTGGGTGTTTGTCGAGAGGTTATGATGATGTGTATTACAGTTTCAGTTTTGGGGAGAAGAATGAAGGATGAGCTTCTTTTTTGGATTTTTCTAGGGCTTTTGGGTTGTGGATAACGAATTCGAGCTTTCTGAAGAAGGAGGAATGCCTTATTACCTTTCGTAGTTCAGTGGCCAAGACTCAGATAGACTTTTTGCTTCTTAGGAAGGGTGATAGAGCGCTATGTAATGACTGTAAAGTCATACCTAGCGAGAATCTTTCGACTCAATATAGGTTGTTGGTGATGGACTTGGCCATCAATAAGGGAAAAAAAAAGGAACGTGGAGGCTCGATCTAGGATTAAGTGGGGTAGCTTGACTTTGGCTAGTGCTTTGGAAATGAGGGAGAAGTTGAAGAGTATGGAGACTTGGGAGAGTAGAAGGGATGTGGATAGTTTGTGGGAGATGACTGTCAGTTGCATTAAGGAGACCGCTAGAGAGGTTTTGAGGTATTTCGAGAGGTTAATATGGCAAGCAACGAGGAGACTGGTGGTGGAATGAAAAGGTTAAGAGGAGGGTGAAGTCTAAGAAGATGGTTTATGCTAAGTTGGTTGAGAGAAAGGATGATAAAGAAAGACAGACGAATAAGGAGGAGTATAAGTTAGCTAGTAGGGATGCTAAGTTAGCGGTTACGGCGGCTAAGACAATAGATTTTGAGAGCTTGTACGTGGATTTAGAGGAGAAAGACAGGGATAAGAAGTTGTATAGGCTTGCCGAGACAAGGGAGCAGAGAGCTCGTGACCTTGACCAAGTGAACTGCATCAAGGAAGAGGATGGTATAATGTTGGTTGAGGATGCCCTTATTAGGGAGAGGTGGCAGTCCTATTTTCATAAACTTTTGAATGACGAGGGGGACAAAGGTTTCGTGTTGGGGGACTTGGAGAAATATGAGGAGTGTTACGATTATTATTATTGTAGGCGTATCAAGGTTGAGGATGTCAAGGAAGCTATTCGCAGGATGCGGCGAGGTAGGGCGATAGGTCCAGACGAGATTCCAATAGATTTTTGGAAGAGCACTAGTGGGGCAAGTTTGGAGTGATTGACATGGTTGTTTAACATTATTTTTAGGATCGTGAAAATACCTGAAGTGTGGAGGTGGAGTACGATGATTCCATTATATAAGAACAAGAGATACATACAAAGTTGCAACAACTATAGATGTATTAAGTTGTTGAGTCATACTATGAAGGTTTGGGAAAGGATAGTAGAGCTGAGGCTGAGAAGGATCGTGACTATCTCTGAGAATCAGTTCGATTTCATGCCAGTTTGCTCAACCACTGAGGCTATTCACCTTATGAGGAAATTAGTGGAGCAGTTTTGGGAGAAGAAAAAGGACTTGTACATTGTGTTTATTGATCTTGAGAAGACATATGACAGAGTTCCCAGGGAGATTCTGTGGAGGTGCTTGGAGACTAGAGGGTTGTCTGTGGCATACAATAGGTCGATTCTGGACATGTATGATGGTGCAAAGATTCATGTAAGAATGGTAGGTGGAGATTCGAAGCACTTTCTAGTTTTGATAGGGTTGCGCCAACGATCGACTCTTAGCCCATTTTTATTTGCCTTGATGATAAATGTTTTGACGTGACATATTTAAGATGAGGTGCCTTGGCGTATGTTATTTGTGGATGATGTGGTACTGATTGACGAGACTCGGAGAGGAGTTAATGATAAGTTGGAGATTTGGAGACAGACGCTTGAGTCTAAAGGATTTCGGTTAAGCAGAACCAAGACGGAGTACTTGGAGTAGAATTGTAGTGATGTGTCGTAGGAGGCTGGAGTGGTTGTAAAGCTGTACTCTCAGGCCATTCAGAAGAGGGAGAGTTCCAAGTATCTGAGGTCTATGATTCAGGGCAATGGTGAGATTGACGAGGATGTCACACATCGTATTGGGGCAGGGTGGTTGAAATGGAGGTTCGCTTTGGGAGTTTTATATGATAAGAAGGTGTCCCTAAAGCTTAAAGGTAAATTCTATAGAGTGACAGTCCGGCCAGCTATGTTGTATGGAGCGGAGTGTTGGCCAGTTATGAACTCCCACATCCAAAAGTTGAAAGTGACGGAGATGAGAATGTTGCGATGGATGTGGAGGAAAAGATACAAGAAGTAAGGTTACGTTGGTTCGGGCACGTAATGAGGAGGGGCCCTGATGCTCCAGTGAGGAGGTGTGAGACACTGACTATGAATGATTTTAGGCGGGGTAGAGATAAACTGAAGAAATATTGGAGGGAGGTGATTAGGCATGATATGGAGCAATTACAACTTACGGAGGGCATGACCCTTGTAGGAAGGTGTGGAGGACGTGGATTAGGGTAGAGGGTTAGGGGTGGGAGTGCATCGGTAATAGTAGGAGAGTGTTCTTTTGTGTCTGAAGTTTCTTGTTCGTGATGTTGTGGTTGTAGTATTATCTTGTGGCTAGTGATGTTAGTTTATTTTTGCATACCGTACTAGTTTATATGCACTTATATTTTGTATTTATTATACTGTTATCGACAGTCCTAAGCCGGGGGTCTATCAGAAACAATCTCTCTACTTCTCCTGAGGTAGTGGTATGGTCTGCGTACACTCTACCCTCCCCAGATCCCACTATGTGGGAATACACTGGGTATGTTGTTTTTGTTGTATATGCATGTTTATGCTGTTCTTTTCTCTCAATATAATCGAGTTTAATTAAATTTTTATGATTTGTTTTCTGGCCAACAACTCTATTTAAAATAAATTTATTTATGGGTGCTGACAATATTGTTCACGATAAATTTATCAACACTAGTCTTAAATCAATATAGGCTTAAATTTTTTTATAATTAATATTGTTATGAGTTGTGGAATAAATATAGTGATTTAACGCCGTAGTTCTTTCATCAAGTTTATTAATTTAATTAGTAACATATCCGCAACTCCGTAGTGTTGCATCAAGTTTATAAATTTAATTAGTAACGTATCCGCATTTCGCGCGATTAAAAATAATATTAATATAGCTACAAATTTATCAAAACCCAATAATGGATATAAATATATATATATTTTGAGTGAGTTCATACTGTGGGCAATGCAATTTTATTAAATTTAAATTCGTACAAAATTCGGATTATATTAAATTCAAAATATATTAGTCCCAAATAAATATTGCAGATTAATATAATTGAATTAATTATTTAAGTCCAAATAGGTATGGATTTAAATAAAGTCCAATATTTATTGGGTTAGTCCATTAATCTGGGCTACAAATAATGAGCTCACTTTGCTAAACCCAAGATATTGTCATATTCTAGAGGCCCAAATAAGCGCCACGTGTCAAGTGACGTGACATGCCAAGTCAAGTGAAGGAGCCAATAGGACCGTGCCACATGTCAAACTGATGCAGCAGGCCCATGAAATAAAAGTCCATAAAAGGCGCCACATCACTTAAATCTGATTGGTCAAAGGAAGTCCATATTCATCATGACTCTTCCTTTCCTACAACTATAAATATGGGCCTCATAATTCAGAAAAAAGACCTCCCCAAAAACTCTAACAAGTAGCAAGAGAAAGCTCGTGGATCAAACACCGTAATTTCTCTAAAAAGCTCAAGCATTCAAATCAAGTTCATCAAGATTCAAGATCAGGACCGCAATATTCAAGAACAAGCTCTAAAGCCCTTGAATTCAAGCACAAGTCAAGATCAAATCCATCAAATCAAGTTCAAATTCAAGATCACGCTTTAAGCCCTTGAATTTATATTTGAAAAGGCGAATCAGAGGATTCATAGAGATTGTAACACTCACATTGAAATCAATAAATTGATTGTTGCAATATATTTTTCTTATCTCGATTATTTATTTTTCGGTCTCAAAAAATTTATTGTCCAACAAATTCTGGCACGCTCAGTGGGACCGTCTCTACCTCTCATCTCAACTTTTTCAACTGCAAAGTTCAACAACACTGAAATGACTTCCAAGAAGGTCAACTCTCAATCAACTGCTTCCAAGGCTACTGATTCAAAGTTCTCTGCTGAAGTAGAAAACATCCTTGGTGTTACTTTCAGAAGCTTAGGAGCTGTCACGAGGAGCAAGGCAGGCTTGCTAGGACAACAAACACTTCCAGTGTCGTCCGCGCCAACTCCAGTTTTTGGATATTCAACCCCAAAAGGAATGAAGTCCAATGCAAGTGCTTTGGAAGGAGGAAGCAGTGTGGCAGAATCGCTTAAGAAGACTCTAGCTCTACTTGAGCATTCCGGTTCTAAATACTCTGGCACAAAGAGTGATGATCGTTCAAGCAACTCATCATCTCCGACCATACCACATAAGTTGAGCACTTCAAAGATCAACTTGTGCGATAATCCGTGTTACTCTCCAACATCTCCAGTGATTATGCAAGCGATGGTGACTGATACCTCGTCTAGGGAGAAGCAACTTGTGAATCTAACAAAGGTAATTGAGAGTCTGGCCAAATATGTTCAGAATCAAGATGCTCAAATTGATAAGATAGTGGATAGGGTGGAAGGTCTGATAGACGGAGAGTCTAGCCATGCACCTGGAAAATCTCCAGAGGCTCACAAGTCTGAACATCCTGTGAAACAAACACCACTAACTAAAGAGAGGTACAAGTTTCTTCTGAGGAAATGATCTCGATTGAACAATTGAAGGAATTCATTGAAGGAACCTTCAAATACAAATATGATGTCGTCACCAAATCTTCCCTTGCGTATGCCAAGCCCTACACTGTAAGGATAGATAGTCTTAAAATGCTTGCCGGCTATCAACCCCCCAAATTTTAACAATTTGAGGGCAAAGGGAACCCAAAACAACATGTCGCACACTTTGTTGAGACATGTAATAATGCTGGAACTTACGGTGACTATCTTGTCAAGCAGTTTGTTCGTTCCCTAAAAGGAAACACCTTTGATTGGTATACGGACCTTGAGCCTAATTCTATCAATAGTTGGGAGCAATTGGAGCATGAGTTCCTAAATCACTTTTATAACACAAGGCGTACAGTGAGCATGGTAGAGCTCACAAATACTCGACAAAGAAAGGATGAAACAGTCATTGACTTTATTAATCGATGGAGAAATGCTAGCCTAAACTGCAAAGACAGGCTCAGCGAAGCTTCTGCAATAGAGATGTGCGTCCAAGCAATGCACTGGGAGCTTATCTACATCTTGCAAGGCATTAAGCCTAAATTTTTTGAAGAACTAGCTACCCGTGCTCACGATATGGAGTTGAGCATGTCTTCTGCTGGAAAGGGATCAACGTCTATCCATGACCTACGAAGGGGAAAGGATAAGTAGGAACCCAAAAGATAGGGCAAGTTTTTCCCCAAAAATGACAACAAGGAGTCTATTAATGTTGATGTGTCTCCTGTGAAAGTCACCACAAAGGTGAGCAAGAAAGAAAGTGTGAAGACGACTTCTGGAGCACGTCCGAATCAGAAAACTTTAAAGGAAATGCAAGAAAAAAAATATCTCTTCCTTGATTCTGATGTTGCTGAGATTTTCGATAAACTCTGTTAGCATAAGCTCATTGAACTCCTAGAGATAAAGCGTCCCAATGAAGATGGGAGGACCAATGACCCTAATTATTGCAAATATCATAGACTCATAAGTCACCCTCTGAAAAAGTGTTTTGTCTTTAAAGATAAAGTCATGTAACTGGCAAGAGAGAAGAAGATCTTCTTCGATGATGAGACGACCAGTTTTCATCAAATATCTATCACATTTGGTTTGCTCGATCCAGTTCAAATGTGTTAAAGAGCATAATGAGAAAATATTAGAGCCTGGCAGGCCTTCAGTTGATGAAGGCGATGATGAAGGTTGGACTTTGGTGACCAGGCGCAGACATAGGAGGAAAATTTTACGAAAGGAGTCGATCGAGCAACCAACTAGGAGGAAAATGGTAGAGAAACCAATCAAACAAAAGTTGGTTGAATTCCTAAAGAAGACGAGGGTGACGAAACTTCACCCCCAAAAACCTCGACGTCCGGTGACTTTAGAGGAATTCTTACCGAATTGGTTTCGTGTAAAGATTGCCCAAGTCAACCTTGAGGTGTCTTATTTTAATACTACCAAAGAGGGGTCAAAGGCTGAGAATCTACCCATGGAAGTTCCTTCACCTTCCGAAAAGATTGTTGAAACTCTTGGCGAAGAGGCACATGTGTGTGATACAAAAATCACATTTGCAAATAACGATCTTCTTCTTGGTGAGGCCCTACATAACCGTCCCTTATACATGGTGGGTAAAATTCTAGAAAAGAAGATCAATAGAATCTTGATAGATGAGGGATCTGGAATCAACATCCTGCCTATCCGCACGACGAAGAAACTTGGCATCGCTACTAGCGAACTGGACGAAAGTCGTATAATGATCCAAGGCTTCAACCAAGGGGGATAGAGGGCCATGGGATGTATCATGTTGGGGATTCGTATGGATGATTTTCAATCAAACCCATGGATGCATGTGATCGATGCCAAAACTTCATACAATATATTGCTTGGTAGGCCTTGGGTGCATGGGAACAAAATTATATCGTCCTCTTACTATCAATGCTTGAAGTACCTTGAAGGCGGAGTGGAAAAAAAGATAGTTGTCGATGACAAGTCATTCATTGAAGCTGAGTCACATTTTGCCAATGCAAAATTCTACTTAAAGAAGCATGTTGTGGATGAGAAAAGGGTTGAAGATGTCCCCAAGACCAAGTGTGACAATCTTGCATCTAAGAAGGCCGCGGTGACTATCGAAAAAGTCACCACCAAGAAGCCTTTCTCCACTTCAAATAAAGAAAGTGTCACTTCTACGAAAAAAAGGGAACTCCCATTCTTCGCTACGTACCGAAGGTAAGGAAAGATAAAGATCACCCAACGGATTCCCAAGATAATGTGCTAAAGGGGCTAACTTTACCTATCAGGAAGATTGATGCAATAAATCCATCCTCAAGACTTCTTGAAGAGTCTGTGGCTCAAAAATCTGCCACAATATATGACACTCCCTACGAAGCGTACGAAAGAAGGCTTTGACCCAAATGCATATAAGCTATTTATAAAGGCTGGATACAATCCTGATGAGCCATCAAGGTTGGTCAAACTTCCATCGGAGGGTACAACCAGGCAGACACGTGAAGGCCTAGGATACACGCAGCCACCTCCAATTCGCATCTCCATAAGAAGGGTAGTCAGTAATTACATTACCGTGGAAGAAGAATCCACTGCTGCTAATAAAAAACCCTCTATATTTGACCGACTTGGAGGGTCAACTGCAAGAACTTCTGTGTTTGAAAGGTTGGGACCTCTAAATAAGAAGAAAAACAACAACAGTAAGAGGAGTCGTCAAAGCACGATGATGTACTCTTCACTTAAAATACAGAAGGATTTCCAAAGTTTGATTTCTTCTAGAATGAAGCAACAGATGAAACTGGTAGTTTCATGTAACGAGGTGCTAAAAGCAAAGGCGCATACTATGGTTTATACCAAGCAATGCGAAGAAGATGAAGAGAGTGTTGGCTCCTCATATCATGTTATGACCAAGAATGAGAAAGATATCTCGTCTCAAATGAAGGTTGATGAAGAGATAGAAGATGTCTTTTGGTGTCATCATATATTCGTCAACGACGATGATCCTCAAGAGGAGGAAAAGGCTGGAGATGCTCCATCGTAACTTGAATAAGGAGTAAAGGCCACAATAGATCCCTTGAAGAAATTTAATCTTGGAACCAATGAAGACCCAAGACCAACTTACCTGAGTATATTTCTAGAAGTGGATGAGGAAATCGCTTACATGGACATACTCAAAGAAGAATGGCCAGAGTTGGTTCCATTGATCGAAAATGAAGTTAACAAACTCATTGAAGCTGGATTTATTCGCAAAGTCAAATATCCCACGTGGATTCAAGTATTGTTCCAGTATGGAAGAAGAATAGCCAAATTTGAGTTTGTGTCGACTTTCGGGATCTCAATAACGCCTGCCCTAAAGATGACTTTCCAATCCCCATACCAAAGTTGATGATTGATGCCACCACTGGTTATGAGGAAATGTCCTTCATGGATGGTTCATCCGGCTACAACCAAATATTTATGGCGCCAAAGGATGAAGAACTCACTGCATTTCGTACGCCCAAAGGTATTTATTGCTACAAGGTGATGCCTTTTGGCTTGAAGAACGCTGGTGCCCCTTATCAAAGGGCTATGCAGAACATCTTTGATGGCCTACTCCATAAAAATATTGAATTCTACGTGGATGATCTAGTGGTGAAGTCAAGAAAGAGAGACGACCACTTAAAAGACCTAAGAATGGTATTTGAATTACTTCATAAATATCAACTTAGGATGAATCCATTGAAGTGTGCCTTTGGAGTTACTTCTGGAAAGTTTCTTGGCTTCATTGTGCGACACCAAGAAATTCAAATTGATCAAGACAAGGTTGATGCGATTTTGAAGATGCCCGAACCTCGAAATATTCATGAGTTAAAAAGCTTTCAAGGAAGGCTAGCACATTTAAGGAGGTTCATCTCAAACCTGGCCGGAAAATGTCAACCATTTAGTCATCTCATGAAGAAAGACATTCCCTTCGAATGGGACCAAACTTGTAGTAATGCCTTTGAGAGTATCAAATCATACTTAATGAAGCCACCAGTTCTTGCGGCACCCATACTTGGAAAACCGTTGATACTTTACATTGCGGCACAAGAAAGGTCAGTCGGAGCACTATTGGCTCAAAAAAATAGTAAAGGTAGAGAGAACTCTCTTTACTATCTGAGCAGAATGTTGACACCAAACGAGCTGAAGTATTCTCCAATCAAAAAGTTATGTTTGGCATTGGCTTTCTCAATCCAAAAGATGAAACACTACTTTCAAGCTCATGTTGTTCGTCTTGTGTCTAGGGAGAATCCCATCAAGTTTGTAATGTCGAAACTAGTCCTTAGTGACCGACTTGCAAGATGGTACCTTCAATTTCAACAGTTTGAGATTGTATACGTTCCCCAAAAGGACGTAAAGGGACAAGCATTGGTTGACTTCTTGGCAGACCACCAAATACCTGATGATTGGGAATTGAGTGATGAACTTCCTAATGAAGATGCAATGGTTATTGAATCTAAACCCCCGTGGAAAATGTACTTTGATGAGGCCGCACGTTGACATAAATCTGGTGCCGGGGTGGTGTTCGTCACTCCACAAGAAGAGGTCATCCCATACTCATTTACCCTAACAAACCGTTGCTCTAATAATGTTGTTGAATATCAAGCGTTAATACTTGGACTTGAGATGGCAGTTGACATGAAACAACTGCAATTACAAGTGTTTGGTGACTCCCAATTAGTGATCAAGAAACTTTTGGAAAGCTATGAAGTTAGAAATCCTGAGCTACGACTATATCATGATTGTGTCTTGGAGAAGTAACCCTCCAACATGTACCAAGGAGAGAAAATAAGCAAGCTGATGCCCTAGCTGCTTTGGCCTCAACCCTGACTCTTCTAAATCAGATGCAAGTTACTATCCTCCAAGAATGGGTAGTACCACCATCAACTGAGGATGAATAAAGTAAATTCGAATACCTCGTTGCCATATCTGAAGCTGCAAAAGAAGATTGGAGACAACCTATCATTGATTACTTATGTTTTGGGATACTTCCAGAGGATCCAAGGAGAAGGACGGACATTCATTATTGTGCACCTCGCTTCCTTTACTACAAATACACACTGTACCGAAGATCATTTAAAGGAGTGCTCTTACAGTGTTTAGGAGAGAAAGAAGCAATTCAAGCTTTGCAAGAAGCACACTCGGGAGTTTGTGGATCACATCAGTCTAGACCGAAGCTTTATTTTCACATTAAAAGGATGGAATATTATTGGACAACAATGGTGAAAGATTGCTTGGACTATGCTAGAAGATGCAAAGCTTGCCAATTCCATGCAAATTTCATACATCAACCTCCAGAGTTACTACATCCAACTGTAGCATCTTGGTCATTCAATGCTTGGGGAATGGATGTTGTTGGTCCACTACCAAAGTCTTCTGGTGGATACTTATACATCTTGGCCACGACAGATTACTTCTCAAAGTGGACAGAAGTTGTTGCTCTTAAGGAAGTAAAGAAAGAAAATATTGCAAACTTCATCCGAGTAAATATCGTCTACCGCTTTGGAATCCCTCAATATATAATAAATGACAATGGCAAGCCGTTCCCTAATAAACTGATGAATAAGATTTTTGATCTCTTTGGCTTCAAGTAGCGCAAGTCTTCTATGTACCATGCTTCCACCAATGGTCTAGCCGAAGCATTCAATAAGACTTTATGCAACTTGTTGAAGAAAGTCATCTCCAAATCCAAACGAGACTGGCATGAGCAAATGGAAGAAGATTTATGGGCGTATAGGATAACTTACCATACACCAACACAAGTAACTCCATACTCGCTTTCTTTTGGAGTAGAAGTAGTCTTGCCACATGAGCGTCAAATACCTTCTTTGAAACTGGATATTCAAGAAGGACTCACCGATGAAAAAAATGCTAAGTTGTATCTTGCGGAGTTAGAAGCTCTTGATGAGAAAAGGCTGGAGGCTCACCAAAATCTTGAATGCTATCAAGACCGACTATCTCGTTCTTTCAACAAAAGAGTTCGCTTGAGGTTCTTCCAAGTTGGAAACCAAGTCCTTGCATTAAGGAGACCCATTATCACTTCTCATAAGTCTGGGGGAAAATTCACCTCGAAGTGGGATGGACCATATGTCGTACAAGAGGCATATTCAAATGGTTCTTACAAGCTTGTCGATGCAGATGGCGTGAGGATTGGCCCCATCAACGCCAAGTTCTTGAAGAAGTACTATCCTTAAAGGAAGATAACACTCCTTAAGGCACGAGTATAAACTGCATGTGTACTCTTTAAGGAACGAGTATAAACTGCATGTCCACTCCTGGACCGCAAGAGTATAAATTGTGTACGGCTCAAAAAAAAAAACCTCACCCAAAACTACGTTGTGACTTGATCCTGTTACTGAGGTACGTAGGCGCTTAAAATTTCATTCTGAGTTCAGTTGCATGAGTGTCAAAAAAAAATATGTTCCTGCAAGTATCTACCATATGGATACCAAGTATGAAAATATTCTAATTAAATTTTGGACTTACTCTAAATATCGGTGACTCAATGGAGGCAACCTGTCGAAAAGAAAGAGAGTTCCTTCAATGGAATTTGGAATGCCAAAGTTCTCTAAGCCTACAACTAGAAGAATCTCAAAATTTTCATGCCTTAAGGTGGACAAGATTTGTTCCTTTGCACCTTAAGCGGGCCTCTAACGAGTTTATCCTTAAAGGATATTGAAATTTTTATGCCTTAAGGTGGATAAGTTTGTCCCTTTGCACCTTAAGCTAACCTCTCACGGGCTTATCCTTAAAAGGATATCAAAACTTCCATGCCTTAAGGTGGACAAGATTTGTCCCTTTTCACCTTAACCTGGCCTCTAACGGGTTTATCCTTAAAAGGATATCAAAATTTCCATGCCTTAAGGTGGACAAAATTTGTCCCTTTGCACCTTAAGCTGGTCTCTCACGGGTTTATTCTTAAAGGATATCAAAATTTTCATGCCTTAAGATGGACAAAATTTGTCCCTTTGCACCTTAAGCTGGCCTCTAACATGTTTATCCTTAAAAGGATCTCAAAATTATCATGCCTTAAGGTGGACAAAATTTGTCCCTTTGCACCTTAAGCTGGCCTCTCGCAGATTTATCCTTAAAAGGATATCAAAATTTTCATGCCTTAAGGTGGACAAGATTTGTCCCTTTGCACCTTAAGCTGAACATTGAAAAGGGTCCATACTTAAAGAAAATCACTGCACCATCTTCGAGTAAAATTGGTCGGACTTAAGGTGACGGAGGCGAAGTTAAACTCTGGTATCTTAAGCCGATGCCCACCGTCTTCAAGTAAAATTGGTCATACTTAAGGTGACGGAGGTGATGTTAAACTCTCGCACCTTAAGCCGATGCCCACCGTCTTCAAGTAAAATTGGTCTGACTTAAAGTGACAGAGGCGAAGTTAAACTCTTGCACCTTAAGCAGATGTCCACCATCTTCAAGTAAAATTGGTCGGACTTAAGGTGACGGAGGCGAATTTATACTCTCGCACCTTAATCCGATTCCCACCGTCTTCAAATAAAATTGGTCAGACTTAAAGTGATAGAGGTAAAGTTAAACTCTCGCACCTTAAGCCGATGTCCACCATCTTCAAGTAAAATTGGTCGGACTTAAAGTGACAGAGGCGAAGTTAAACTCTCGCACCCTAAGCCGATTGTTGCATATTTCTATCTGTTTTAATTCTCCAAAAAAAAAAGAGAAGGAACAAGAAAGAAAGCAAAATCACAAATAGAAAGGATGTTACCTATCAAAGCGTTGTGATCTTAAAAGTTGTATATCACCAACTTGGATTGAGACAAGATGCCATGATGTGAATAAATCCCTCAAAATCTAGTTTGAGGCAATCAAAATGTCCTTTGGTGGTGATGGTCCCACATTAATAAATAAATTATTTGGTGAGGCAATGCAAATCTGGAATCCTCTGCCGGATAGCATATAAAATCGACTTCAAAAAATCGTCTAGAACAATCAAAAAAGTGTTAAAATCCAAATTTTGGATATATTTTCCCGGCATCTATAGAATCAAGTGGATCATAATTTTGGTACTCTCACATTGAGATATAATTTTTTTGGTGATGTCACGTAAATCTGAAATTGTTGATGCGTCAAAACTCAATGTTGATTTCGGGATAATACCTGAAAATATCTTGATTGTATTAAATTATGAATTTTGGAAATGTTATAGATCATTGTGTTTAATTTTACAAGAATTTAGAGGTTTGTGATTTCATTCTTCCTACTTCAAGATATGAAAGTTTTAGTAAAGACGTGCAAATCTGAAATTTTCAGCATGATAAAATTCTGGGCTAACTTCAAAAAATTATCGAGAATTATATTGAAGGAATTTAAATATAAATTTTTGATATGTTATTGATCTCGAAGTCTGGTCTCTGGAATATCAAACGGTTCATAATTTTGATAGTCCTACAATTAGATATGAACTTTCTACCACTAACATGTTGTGCTAAAAAAAAGTGACGAAAATAAGAGAAAAGTAGGAGGGAAAGAAATTACCTCAATATTGTTGATGGCTTGAAAACCCCAAAATTGATATTGAAAAAGTGGGAAAACTACCTCCTTTTATAGAGTTGTAGGATAGATGTTTTCTTTTCCAATATAAATTCAGATTGGAATAACTTTCATCTCCAAATTTAAATTGGAGATTGTTTCTTTATTCAGATTGGAATAACTTCCATCTCCAAATTCAAATTGGAGATTGTTTCTTTCTCCAATATAAATTCAGATTGGGATAACTTCCATCTCCAAATTCAAATTGGAGATTGTTTCTTTTTCCCATATAAATTCAATTTGGAAGTTATTTCCTTCTCCCATACAAATTCAAATTGGAGGTAGTTTCCTTCTCCCATACAAAGTCAAATTGGAGGTTGTTTCCTTCTCCAATCTAAGTTTAAATTGGAAGAGTTTTATTCCTGGTTAAGTAAGGTAATGAAAAAGTCTTCTAAAACTGTTTGAAATTGGATATCATGCCTCACCAACGGGTCTTAAGTATAGAGATTCGTGAAAAAATAAGAGAGCTTTGAGAGACAATGTCAATATGGTTCGTTTTTAAAGTTTTTGAATGAGGTGTTCTTGTGTATGAAAAATCATTGAAGCATGAAGGAAACAAGTTTAAATAATCATACTTCAAGGCTAGTCTCTAAAATATTAAACGTCTCGACAAGTCTTGAAGTAGGGTGTATTTGTGGGCGATGCAATTTTATTAAATTTAAATCCGTACAAAATTCAGATTATTTTAAATTGAAAATATATTAGTTCCAAACAAATATTGCTGATTAATATAATTGAATTAATTATTTAAGTCCAAATAGGTATGGATTTAAATAAGGCCCAATACTTATTGGGTTAGTCCATTAATTTGGGCTACATAATGAACCCACTTTGCTAAGCCCAAGATATTATCATATTCTAGAGGCCCAAATAAGCATCACGTGTCAAATGACGTGGCATGCCAAGTCAAGTGAAAGAGCCAATAGGACCGTGCCACATGTCAAACTGATGCAGCTGGCCCATGAAATAAAAGCCCATAAAAGGCGTCACATTACTTAAATCTGATTGGTCAAAAGAAGTTCATATTTATTATGACTCTTCCTTTCCTGCAACTATAAATAGGGCCCTCATAATTCAGAAAAAAGATCCCCCAAAAATTAAAACAAGTAGCAAGAGAAAGCTCGTGGATCAAACGCCATAATTTCTCTAAAAAGCTCAAGCATTCAAATCAAGTTCATCAAGATTCAAGATCAGGACCGCAATATTCAAGAACAAGCTTCAAAGCCTTTGAATTCAAGCACAAGTCAAGATCAAATCCCTCAAGTCCATCAAATCAAGTTTAAATTCAAGATCACGCTTTAAGCCCTTGAATTTATATTTGAAAAGGCAAATCAGAGGATTCATAGAGATTGTAACACTCGCATTGAAATCAATAAATTGATTGTTGCAATATATTTTTCTTGTCTCGATTATTTATTTTCGGCCTCGAGAATTTTATTGTCCAACAAATTCTAATTTATTTCCAACATAATTTAAATTCATGGAAAAGAAATTTAAACCACAAACAAAATACGAAGAAACAATAATTTTATTGATAAACGATTGTGGGTACAAATCTGTTCCTCCCTTGATTCTTCTCTCTCGATTTTCTCCATAATTCGAGGGCCATTAGTGGCGTTATTTCTTGAATGTAGGAAGATTTGGATATGAATTTCCCCGTAATTCGAGTGTCGTTAGTGGCGTATTTCTCGAAAATAGGAATATTTGAATTTGATATCCATGAAAGGAGGATTTGTCGATCTTCTTGATTTATTTGATTAATCAAGAAGAGAGGGTTTTGATCCCTTTGAGATATTCGAGATTTATGAATATCTCATGAATTTGTGGGATATTTGAGATCTTGGAGATACCTCTTTAAAGAGATATTTTCTCCCTTTATATAGGCATAATTTAGGGTTTAAGGTAGAGTAGCCACCAAGTTAGATTTAGGGTAAATAGCCCAAGAACTCTAACCAAAATTGAACTCTTTTTATAGAGTCCACAAAATTTCAATGTCTACAAATGCCCCCTACTTCAAGGCTTGTCGAAGTGTAGACTTGATGACGAGTCTTAAAGTACCCATAGAGCTTCCATCTTGATGTGGATACAGATCCATCTTGATGCGGCTACAGATTTGCAGATATGATTTATGAGAGAAGAGATGAAGGGCAGATTTGGTCCCACTGGGCGTGCCAATTTGTTTCCAACATAATTTAAATTCATGGAAAAGAAATTTCAACCACAAACAAAAATACGAAGAAACAATAATTTTATTGATAAACGATTATGGGTACAAATCTGTTCCTCCCTTGATTCTTCTCTCTCAATTTTCTCCATAATTCGAGGGTCGTTAGCTGCGTTATTTCTCGAATGTAGGAAGATTTGGACATGAATTTTCCCGTAATTCGAGGGCCGTTTGTGGCGTATTTCTCAAACATAGGAATATTTGGATTTGATCTCCATGAAAGGAGGATTTATCGATCTTCTTGATTTATTTGATTAATCAAGAAGAGAGGGTTTTGATCCCTTTGAGATATTCGAGATTTATGAATATCTCATGAATTTGTGGGATATTTGAGATCTTAGAGATACCTCTTTAAAGAGATATTTGCCCCCTTTATATAGGCGTAATTTAGGGTTTAAGGTAGAGTAGTCACCAAGTTAGATTTAGGGTAAATAGCCCAAGAACTCTAACCAAAATTGAACTCTTTCTATAGAGTTCACAAAATTTCAATGTCTACACATACATTAGGATTATTTAAAGCATATATTTCTATATAAAATTAGCTAATTATTTATCTTCAGAGTTCAGTGAAATTTGTTTAATTATACCTAAATAAGAATGATTTGTGGAGTATTAAGAGCACAACAAGATAAATTTAAAATTATACAACTTATATTAACGTAAAAGTGAAACATTCAAATCACTTTTAATGCAAAATGAGAAGATATAATTTTATACAAAAAAAATAAAAGTTTTGATTAGCAAAAGTCTTCTTTAGCAATAAAATTAGCCATAGAATAGAATTGATATTTGAAAAGAAAAAAAAAACACTTCTTATTCAGTTCCCCAACCTTCCTCAAAGTCAAGGGCATGTATACCTTGAAACAATTATATTCGATCTTTGTTATCAAATTACTTATTTAAAAAATGATTCAAAAGTGCAATAAAATGAGTTTATCCAAAAAAAAAAACTATAAAAACACAATTTTGATATAAAATATGTAATAGTACCTAAAACTAAAACATAAAAAATGGAGAGTATCAAGTTATAGTAATTATCGCATCCTTCATTGTTGTCTTATCATATGGCTATTTATAGCCTACAATGAAAAATTCTCCACTTATTATTGACAAAGGGGTGGAGGATTAGTAGGCTTCTTGCCTACTTAATATGTAGCCACATGGCATACATGTGGCATCCATGGCATTCATTTCACAATACTCCCCTTGAATGTCCATGTAAAGTGAAATTTACTGAATACGTATTTGAGTGTTGTCTCATTAAAAACCTTACCAGAAAAAGTCCAGTGGGATAAAAACCATGGTTAAGAAAAAAAGAGTACAATGCGTATTCTTACTCCCCCTAATGAAGACCCCGATTCAACCGGCTCAGTCTTCGCATCCCAATCCTGTGTACCATCTTCTCAAAGATTGAGGTTGGTAAAGATTTGGTAAACAAATCTGCTGGATTGTCACTTGAACGAATTTGTTGTACATCAATATCGTTATTATTCTGGAGATCATGTGTGAAGAAAAACTTTGGAGAGATGTACTTCGTTCTATCTTCCTGTATAAAGCCTCTTTTTAATTGAGTTATGCATGTTGCATTATCTTCAAATATGACCGTGAGTACCTTGATATCGAGCTTCAGGCAACATCTCTCTTTGAAGGAGTGTACCACTGATCTCAACCATATGCATTCTCTACTTGTTTCATAGATTGCTATTATCTCAGCATGATTAGAAGAAGTAGAAACGATGGACTGCTTTGTCGATCTCCATGATACTGCAGTACCTCCACATGTAAACACATAGCCTATTTGAGATCGTGATTTATGTGGGTTAGATAAATAACTTGCATCTGCATGACTGATAACGCTCAATCTACAGCTCTCGTAGGAGTGTAAAGCGGTCGTTTGTCAAATATAGAACCCAACTGGGTTGGGTATCGATCCCACAGGGAATAGCTTGGTCAGCAAGTAAGCGAAGATTACTAGACTTTTAGTGAAAGTCTCAAAAAAGGGGGGAGTCTTGTTGTGCAAGTAATGTAACCAAATAGTAGAGAAAAACGAAAATAGCAAAGTAAAAAGAAAGAATGTTTAGTGAGATGTAAACAATGAGAATTTAGAAGTTGGGGTTATGTCCACCTTATGAGTTGTACGTCTCTATTGGCTATGAGTTATGCGGAGTTCAGACATGCATGTGCTTATAGAGAATTGTATTCGATGGTAAATCCAAGCGTCTTTCGACCTGAACAAGGACTATTTCACTTTAACTCTTTCGAGCTTAAAGCGTATCTAACGGTACAAATTCTCCAAGAGGTTAATCCAGTTACGGCACTAACTTTTTAATAGGGGATGGGACCCTATTACCTTGACATTATCTCTTTTCCAGACATATAACCTTTCTTTCGAACAAGTTAATGCTATACTGGCGTATTCTATGCGTTTGCAACCACAAAGAATTTAGATTAAGATGAAGAGAATAATGATATAAGCAATATACGTGTCACGAATTCACAAACTCATAGCAATAGATAGTATCTCATATGGCTTCCATAACCCCAACAGAGAAGTTTAGTTACCCATGAGTGCGAAGGAAATCACAATAGACATTGTTATTATACCACAATAAATATTTCGTGTAGCAAAGTGTGGTAGGCGTTAGGCGTGAATTCCTTGCAAAGTAACGTTTCTCTTGTTGTGGAAATTAAGAATTGATTAGATGAATAGAAGAAGAATAAAAAGTAGAATTAATAGAAAAGGTATTGCGGAAGTAGAATAAGAATTGAAAAGTAGAATTAGAATTGTAATTCGAAGTTAAAGTTCTGGAAGAATTCTCAAAATCTCTAGCAGAATAGGGTATTTATAATACCCATATCCTAATTCTACTAAGCTAATGAAATACTTAACCCAATTGTACTAGGTTAATGTATCATTATCCTAATCCTAATAAGCTAATGAAATACTTAACCCAATTGTACTAGGTTAATGTATCATTATCCTAATCCTACTAAATTACTGCTAGTCCCCAAAGTCTTCAGAAATGTTGTTTTAGCCCGAGACAAATTTTCCATGCGCCATTTTTAGTCCTTGGCGTCCAAGATTGGATTTTCTCCTTTCGTGAAGCTTTCTTTGGCGTCAAGTTATCCATAAAATGCTGAATTCTGCATCATTTATACCTGAAACTTTGCTAATCATGTTTGTTAGCTCACTTACAGGAAAAAGGACTAAAAGTGCATAAAATATATAATTTGTTCTCGAAACTAGGCTAAAATATGGGCAAAATATAGTGCTATAGGCGTGTAAATTCGCCTATCATCAATGACCAACAAGATCTGAACTAGCTTTGCTAGTATAAAATAGACCCATATCAATAGGCCCCTTTAGATATCGCAATATATGCTTACCTCTGTTTCAATGTCTATATGAAAGAAAACTGTACCTGGCTAGAAAATTAATAGAATGGGATATATGAAGCCTTGCATATTAGAAAAATACATAAGTGTACCAATAGCATTGAGATATGGTACTTCAGGACCAAAAATATCTTCACCCTCTTTTGGAGGTCGGAATGAATCTTTACTCACTTCATGATCGAACAATCATTAGATTATTTAATGAATGTGCTTTGTCCAAGTAAAATTATTTCAATACATTCTCAGTATAGGAAGATTGGTAGATGAAGATCATGTTTGCTAAATGTTCAATCTGCAGACCAATACAAAACTTTATCTTCCCAAGATCTTTCATTTTGAATTCTTTTTTTAGATATTCAATTGCCTTCCGAACCTCTTCTGGAGTTCCAACGAGATTTATGTCATCCACATAAACAGTGAGTATAATAAACTCTAATGTCATTTTCTTAATGAAAATATAAGGACAAATGACATCATTTATGTAACCTTCGTTTATCAAGTACTCACTAAGGCGATTATACCGCATACGCACTGATTGTTTTAAATCGTATAGCGATCTTTATAATTTGATTAAATATAATTCTCAAAACTTTGAACTATATGCTTCAGGCATCTTTAATCCTTCTGAGATTCTCATCTAAATTTCATTATCAAGTGAACCATTCAATATTAAATACATGACATCTTCTAGTGTCAGGACTGCAGGCCAAATAAATCTTATGCTTATAAAGAAGCATATTCTCCTTGATAATTATTTCTACATCAGCATGCTTAAATAAACATAGAATTCAAATCCTCATAATATTATACAATATTGCGTGCTATTATACTAAACATATCATTGACGATATATCATTAGTATCAGTTCACATTATGACATAACTTATTGAGATCTCATCACTTCATTATTTTCAGGTACCTGAACCTCTTCTGAAGGTTTCATGAAGCGTTATGTCATTGCTTTTCAAGAGCATATTGCCTCTTTATTATTATCATTTGCTCTATTTTTTTGTCAAGAATTATCTTATTTGGAATCAATTGATCTACCATGCTTCATGCATGTTATAGAATCTGTCCTTAAGGGACACATAGTAGGAGCATCTGCAGCTAAATATAAAATCAATTTTGGGTTAGCAAATGCTTCTAGCATTTGACTAGAATTATCTTTTAAATGAGGATCATACTAAATTCACAACATATTTCTTAGCTGCTTATTATCTACCCCTTATGTTAGGAAAACTAATATATACTCCAATCTATTTTGGAGAATCCATCTTTGTGAGTCATGGTATATCTATTAATTACATACCGCATGTCAAAAAGCTATTAGATAGAAAATATATGGTTCCTGACCCTGAACCAATTGAGAGGAAAGAATTGATCATAATTTATTGGTCTAATACACACAAGTTCTATTGTATCCAATACTTTTTATCTTTGTTCTCATAAGCAACGATTTAGCTATTTATTGAGGCATTCAATGCTAAACCAACTTGAATATAACCAGCATTATCAAGACCAATTGTCTTGACTACATTATCTGAAAATTATGCTCTTGACTCAATTTAATTGAGAAGACAATTTTATGAATATCAAACTACAGGTTGACAATAAACGTACATGTGACCATCTTATGGATGCATCATCTCATATGACGGGTGAATGGGCCTTTATTCACCTTTTACATTTTTCAGAATTTAGGAAATTCAGTCCCAACATTAGCTGGTTCAATTAACTTATCATGAGAACAAGTAATAGTTCATGAAGAATCTTCTAGTCCTTCATTATATGTCTAAATATCAATATACTCATCTTCAGGATGACAAAATCGTTCACGTAATAGATAGAATTATTTAAACTAGTAAACTTCAAATTTATCATGGCATGAGTTATTTATTAGAGTAAAAGGTCTGCCACTTCGAGAGTAGTTTGCAAGATTTTACTATTGCGCAATCTTATTACTTCGGGAGTAATTATCAAATTTACTACTTCACAAGTAAATATCAGATTCATTACTTCTGGAGTAAATTTCAAGGTTCTATTATTTCAGGAGTAGATTTAAGATAAATTCCAGACTTACTACTTCGGGAGTAAATTTCAGAATAATTCTTTCTACTCCTTCTAAATGTGGTTTTCCCAATCAAGTGCACATTTATATACCTTACTAAATATCACATTCACCTCAGAGAATGGATTTGTAATTGTAACATTTATCAAAAATTCTCATTCCTTGAGAATGAAGGATAATTAACAATTTATCAAAAGTTTTCATTCTTTGAGAATGAAATATAATTATTACAATGTGCTCTAAGCATATGAAACGATGATATCTTAGGACTTCTTTCAATATTTTTCTACTTCAGGAGCAAATCGAGGTATACATATAGCTGTAGAGAATTTTCTCTATCATATCTTTAATTTCAGATTTACTACTTCAGGAGTAAAATTCTGATTTTCTACTTCAGGAGTATTCATGTATTCTTCAAGATGAAAACATAAACTATGTAAACATTATAATATTACTAACACATAACGTATTACACAAATTTTATCAATTTACAAAATTAGTGAGATACTATTAACAAAAATGTAAGCTAATTCAACTAAACAGGAAAGTAAAACAATCAGACTATTTCATATTAATCATCTACAGGATGATTAGCATATCCTTCGGGAATTGTAAAGAAATCTGAGGTATCTAAATTCATGTTCTTAATATTATCTTCAGAGATAAAGTTTGCCTCAACGTCATCATCTATTTTCTCAAGGGATACCTGATAGATCTTCACCAGATGTTTTGGCGTACGACAGATATGCGACCAATGTCCCTTTACTCTACATCGACAACATCTATTTCCAGTGTTCGTCTTTGGCGCTGCTTCAGGAGCTTCACCCTTTTTTTACACTGCTGGTGTTGATGATCATTGTTTATTGCAAGGCAATCACCCTGATTAAAATATCTACCTTTTTCACGACCACGACCATGACCACGATTGGGGTCAGGGCTTCTTTCACGCCTGATTTGGTAAAAATGTGCAGCATTTACTTCAGAAAATGGAGAAGTACCAGGAGGACGACTTTCATGATTTCTCATTAAAAGTTCATTATGTTGTTTAGCAACAAGAAGATGAGCAAGCAATTCAGAATACTTTTTAAATCTCATTTCTCGATACTACTGCTGCAGGAGCATACTCGACGCGAAAAAAGTAGAGAATATTTTCTCTAACATGTCGTGATCAGTTATATTTTCTCTGCATAAATTCAAATGCGATTTAATTTTGAACATCGCTGAATTATAATCAGTTATATTTTTAAAGTCCTGTAACCTCAAATGAGTCCACTCATAATGTACCTGTGGAAGGACGACCATCTTCAGGTGGTCGTATCTTTCTATTAAATTATTCCACAATATAAGTGGATCCTTAATTGTGAGGTATTTCATTTCCAGACCTTCGATAAGATGATGACAGAGAAATATCATGACTTTATCCTTGTCTTGATTTGATGCCTGATTTTCATTTTTGATGGTGTCTGCCAGACCCATCTCATCTAAATATATTTCATTATCCAGTTTCCAAGACATGTAAGTTTTGCCCGATATATCTAAGGCAACAAATTCGCATTTGGATATATTTGACATTATTTAAGAAAAATAAATACTTACCTTTATTACCTGTATTTGGTCAAAATGGTAGAGACTCGTGCTAATAACGTGATATAAAATATATAATAGTACCTAAAAGTAAAACATACAAAACAGAGAGTATCAAACTGTAGTAATTATTGCATCCTCCATTATTGTCTTATCATATGGCTATTTATAGCCTACAATGAAAAATTCTCCACTTATTATTGACAAAGGGGTGGGGGATTAGTAGCTTCTTGCCTACTTAATATATAGCCACATGGCATACATGTGGCATCCATGGCATTCATTTCACAACAAATTTTCAATTTTTTTATAACTAACATTTTATTGGTTACCAAGTGAAGCATTACAAAACTGGTGCAAGTCAACATAACTATGCAACCATCATGAAAAGAAAAAACTTAACTCCTACTTAGCAACTGGAATAATACTATTAGAACGAGAAACATAATCCTTAATACCTGTTGGTTTTGAAGCATTTTAATATGAATAACAACTTTATTATTATTGTAGTAAGTGTTCTTAATAAGGGCAGAATGCGAAAGTTTTTGTTTTGTTGTCATTATGAGCTTACTTAGACCGTTTCTTTGATTGGTAGTGCAACATTATCCTTCATGTTTAATTCTATTATTTGGAAATGAACCCACGATGGATGGCTGCATTTTCAACCTCCAAAACTCTAATTTCATTTGTGTTTTTGTGTCTTTAAATACAATAGTTAGTGGTGATATAATGTGGATATAAGTTTCATGTAACTTCTCACACTTTATTCCTTCATTATCCTACTCTTTATGTATTGTAACTCTTGCAACCTAAAGGCCTTTGATATTCCATCTTTACTACCCCTCATTCATTCTTACCTACCCCTCATTCATTCTTACTCATTGCATGAAAGACTTTCTCTCCTATAAATAGAGG
Organism: Capsicum pubescens; assembly: GCA_030864215.1. Taxonomy (NCBI): domain Eukaryota; kingdom Viridiplantae; phylum Streptophyta; class Magnoliopsida; order Solanales; family Solanaceae; genus Capsicum; species Capsicum pubescens. The sequence goes on from CM061538.1 coordinate 260,007,456, forward strand.
TGACCTTGCATATTTTTTCACGGACAAGATAATATAGAATTTACAAAAGTTAATAAAAAAGAAAATTTATTAGTTGAAGGGAGGTGTTCTTTTTGTGGAGCTTTGAACTCTATTAATTCTTTTATAGAGTTATTGAGTTGTTCTTTGTGAGAAGGCGGTTATATCTTGGAGGGAACAAGTCATGAAGATTACTGTTGGATCGGTGAAATAATTTGTTGCAGTGATCTTGAATCTCCTTAATAAAGAGAGTGAGATATCCGTGCCTCAGCCGGAGAAGAAGAAGGTAACTTTTATTTTTCTCCACTTGTATTTTTTTCAGTTGTAATATTATTGTAATTTCACTAACAATTTTGAGGAATTCAATGACAAAAACTGAAAAATTCGAGGATGTGAAGATGGAAGATCTTAACAAGATATTTTGGTTCAACAGTACTCATTTCAAGAGGTGGAAGGGTAAGTGTTTTCCTACTTACGTCTTATCAAAGTTTCTTATGTGTTAACTTAGGAGAATCCAAACAAAGTAGATAACTCTTCCATGAGTGATGAAGAACTTATTTCTCTTCAAGAAAAAGTTAAAAAATACGATGGTGACTCTTACAAGTGTCGGTACTTTTTACTTAATTTTCTATCTGATATTTTTTATGATTATTATGATAGAATTTACTCTAGTGCAAAAAAAATTTGGAAAGAATTGCAGAGTACGTATGACAGTGAGAAGGCTAGAGAGAAAAAGTATGCCACTAGCAAATTTTTTCATTTCAAAATGGTGGACAATAAATCAGTGTTAGACCAAGCGCAGGACTTCATAATGATTTTTGGAGAGCTCAGGTTCGAGAAAGTCAAAATTGGAGATAACCTTATTGTTTGTGGCATAATAGATAAACTTTCTCCTTCTTGGAAGGTATTTCAAAAAACTATGTGCCACAAGCAAAAGAAACTTCTCTTGAGACTTTGATAATGAGAATTCACATGGAAGAAGAGGCAAGGGGCCAAGATTTACTTTTGCAAACAGAAGAGAACATCACACCGAAAGTAAATTTAACTACTTCAAATAAAGCTACCCCTGAAACTAATAAAAATACTACTTTGAAGCCTAAGAAGAAAAAATTCAAGAAAAATAAAGGTAGACATCCCAAAGACAATAATGGTAGAAATAACCAAGCAAAAAATCAACATATACAATAAAAGAGACCTTGATTTATCTGTGGCAAGAGTGAGAATATTGCTCGATTTTGTAAATTTCAAAAATATGGACCATACCCTAGGCAATCATTACTGAAGAATGTGGCGGTGATAACAAACATAAACCTAGTGAAGAATGTTGATGAATGGTGGGATGACTCTGGTTCAAACCGCCATGTCTGTTATGACAAAGACTGGTTTAAAATATATACTAATTTTGAGGAGCCCAAAACGATCATGCTTGGAGATTCACACACTACTCAAGTACTTGAAATGGGAGATGTCGAGTTGAGTTTTACTTCTGAAAGGGTATTAATTTTAAAAGATGTACTTTATACTCATTTCATGAGAAAAAATGATGTCTAGTTTTCTTCTTAATAAAGCAGGCTTCAAACAGATTGTTGAATCTGACTAGTATATAATTGTGAAAAATAATATTTTTATGGGAAAGGGGTATGCTTGTGATGGGATGTTCAAGTTGAATATTGCAATGAATAAAACATCTTCTTCTGTTTTACATGTTTTCTTCTATTAATTTTTGGCATGATCATTTGCGTCATATAAATGATTGCTATGTGAGAATTATGAGTAGTTCAGGACTAACTCCAGTGATCAAAAAGAATTTTAAAAATTGTGAGGCTTGTAGTAAAGCCAAAATCACAAAAAAGCTTATTTTCAAGTTGAAATAAAAGTTAATTTATTAGAATTAGTTCATACTGATATTTGTGAACTGAACTTGAAAGAATTTTAACTCGTGGAGAAAAGAGATATTTTATCACTTTCATTGATGATTTTTCTAAGTTTACATATATTTACTTAATGAAAAATAAAAGTGATACTTTTGAGAATTTTAAAAGAGTAAATGCTATGTTTCCACACTGAACTATATACGAAATTGCTGAGACACACCCAAACTTTAGGAGGGTCCTATACCCCCTGGACTAATTAAAATCGTATTTTTGGCAACCCTAGTGCCTACGTGGTACATCAATAAATTAACACAATGAAGGTCCACGTAGGCACACGTATGTGCCAGTAGACACTAAGGTTGCCAAAAATAGGATTTTAATTAGTCCAAGGGTAATAGGACCCTCCTAAAGTCCGGGTGTGTTCCAATAATTTCTTGTATAGTTTAGGGTGGAAACACAATATTTTCTCATTTTAAAACTTTTCTTAATGAAGTTGAAAATCAGTTTAGTAGAAAAATGAAAAGAACTAGAAGTGATAGAGGTTGTGAATATAAGTCACATGAGTTCAATTCTCTTGTTAGATCATTAGGTATAATTAATGAAACTGCTCCTCCTTATTCTCTTGCATCTAATGATGAAGTGGAAAGAAAGAATAGAACTTTGGTTGAGTTGACTAATGCCATGTTAATTGAGTTTTGTGCACCTTTAAATTTTTGGGGTTAAGCTCTTTTGACTGATTATTATGCGTTGAATCGTGTGCCTCATAAAAAGACCAAATTAACACCTTTTGAGTTGTGAAAATGTCATAAGCCAAATTTGGGATATCTAAGAGTTTGGGATTCCTTAGCCTATGTAAGGTTAATGGATCCTAAAATCTCTAAGTTGGGTAAAAAGGTTACTACTTGTGCTTTTCTTGGTTATGCTTCAAATAGTATAGTTTATAAAAATTTTAATCTTGAAGATAATACTATAATAGAATCTAGTGATGCTATTTTTCATGAAAATAAATTTTCTTTTGATTCTAAAAATCGTGGGGTTCTAAGGACTAAAGAAAATATTGTCACTACCTAGTTCTTCTACTTTTAACTTTGAAAAATAAAGAAAATAATGATTTTGAGTTAAGAAGAAGTAAGCGAGCTAGAGTAGAAAAAGATTTTGGTCCTGATTATTATGTTTTTAACGTTGGAGATGACCCTATCACTTTAAAATAAGCTTTGTATTCACATGATGCTATTTTTTTTTTTGAAAAGAGAATGTAAATGATGAAATGAAATCACTAATTTCCAATAAAACTTGGAAGCTAGTTGATTTACCATCGGATTTTAAAATAATTGAATGTAAATGGGTCTTACATAAAAAGTTAAAATCGAATAGCTCTATTGATAAATACAAAGCTAGGCTAGCCATTAAAGGTTTTAAACAACTAGAATGCCTAGAATTTTTTGATACTTTTTTTCCGATAACTAGAATTATATCAATTAGACTTTTAATTGCTATTGCTGCAATTTTTGATTTGCAAATTCATTAAATAAATATAAAAACTACTTTTTAAAATGGAGACCTAAATGAGAAGATTTACATGGAACAACTCGAATGTTTTGTTGAAGCTGGCCAAGAAAGCAAAGTGTGTAAACTTACTAAAATTCTATATGGATTGAAACATGCACCAAAGCAATGACATAAAAAGTTTGATTCCTGCATTATTGATAGTGGCTTTAAGCAAATGAGTGTGAAGTGCATATATCATAAATCTTGAAATAATTCGCATGTTATTATTTATCTATATGTTGATGATTTATTGATCTTTGACTCTAACATGAATGTTATTGGAGAGACTAAAAATATTCTTAGAAGTTATTTTGATATGAAAGATCTTGGTGAGACAAATTTTATTCTAGGAATAAAAATTACTAGAACATATGATGGAATTTCCTTGATCAGTCACACTATGTTGAGAAAAAATTTAAAAAATATAATTTTCTTGATTGCAAGCATGTTGTAACTCTTTTTTATTCTAGTGTTCACTTGTTTCCCGTTGAAAGTGAAAATAATGTTATAAATCAAAAGAAATATGCTAGCATAATTGAAAGTTTGAGATATGTGACTGATTGCACTAGGCTTGATATTGTATATGCAGTAGGAGTACTTAGCAGGTTTATTAGCAAGCCAAGTAATGAACATTGACATGTTATAATGAGAGTAATGAGATATTTAATTGAAACGAAAACTTGTTGTTTGTTCTATAAAAAATATCTTGTTGTACTTGAAGGCTTTTGTAATGCCGATTGGAACACTTTATCAGGTGATTCCTTATTTACTACTGGTTATCTTTTTACTTTGGGTGGTGGTGCTATTTGTTGAAAGTCTAAAAAGAAAAATATTATTGCTAACTCTATCATGGAGGCTGAACTAATTGTTTTATCTTCAACTAGTGAGGAAGCGAATTGGTTGAAAGATTTGTTATTTCAAATACTTATTTTGAAAAATCAATTCCTCCTATTTTAATTCATTGTGATAGCATTGCTACGATTAGTAGAGTTTAAAACCATCATTACAACGATAAATCTAAATCTATAAGGAGAAAATACAATAATGCATGTGATATCATATTCTACAAATGGTACCATTAATGTTGATTATGTCAAATCTTGCAGATCATTGACTAAGTCCTTAGCAAGAGAAAAGGTCTAAAGCATATCGGGGGAATGAGATTGAAGCCTATTGAATCTTGAGTCATATGTGAGCAAACCCAATCTGGGACAAGGGATCTTATAACTAAGTTCAATGGGGAAAATGAATCACATGATGACTTATTGTGAAAAATGCACTATTTTTTTTATCCCTCTCTATGGTGTGAGTGCATTTATCTGTAATGATTTTGAGGTTGAGTTTTAAAAAATTCTTAATGAAAAAAATTGTAACTCGTATGAGTGGGGTGCTAAATTACAGGAGCACTGTCGACAGATTTCACCTATGTGAGTGTGGAAGTAGACCGCTTCCTATGAGAATTAGTCTCATTCTCAAAGACACTCATGAAACCAGGATAGCACAAGACCATAATGTGTTGGCTATAAAGCTCACGTCAATACCTTGATTATTATGTGTAAGCAATTAGTTTTTATTTCTCTTAAGCAGTCATAGTTCAAGTCTGAGATCACTACGGCTCTGGAATAAAAATTATTATTTTACTAACTGAAGGTTCAATGCAGATCACACCTTCATTATGCATGGTAGTCGTCCTTCAGCTAGTAGAATATCTTTTATTAATATTAAAATGAGTGAGGAATTGTTGGTTTTGAAGCATTTTAATATGAATAACAGCTTCTTTATTATTGTAGTAAGTGTTGTTAATAAGGACAGAATGTCGGAGTTTTTGTTTTGTTGTCATTATGGTCTTACTTAGACCGTTTCTTTGATTGGTAGTGCAACATTATCCTTTCATGTTTAATGTCATTATTTGGCAATAAACCCACAATGCATGGCTGCATTTTCAGCCTCCAAAACTCTCATTTTATTTGTGTTTTTTATGTCTTTAAATATAATAGTTAGTGGTGATATAATGTGGATATAAGTTTCATGTAACTTCCAACTCTTTATTCCTCCATTATCCTACTCTTTATGATTGTAACTTTTGTAATCTAAAGGCCTTTGATATTCCATCTTTACTACACCTCATTCATTCTTATTCATTGCATGAAAGACTTCCTCTCCTATAAATAGAGGTGATCTTGCATATTTTTTCATGTACAAGATAATATAGAGTTTACAAAAGTTAATAAAAAAGAGAGTTTATTAGTTGAAGGGAGGTGTTCTTTTGTGGAGCTTTGAACTCAACTCTTGTCTAGAGTTGTTGAGTTGTTCTTTGTGAGAAGGTTGTTGTAACCTGGAGGGAATAAGTCAAGAAGATTATTGCGGGACTGATGAAATAATTTGCTGCAGTGGGCTTGAATCTTCTTAAAGAGAGCTAGATATCCGCACCTTAGCCGAAGAAGAAAAAGAAGATAACTTTATTTTTTTTCATTTGTAATTTTTTCAGTTGTAATATTATTGTAGTTTCACCAATAATACCCACGGGTGCTCTCACATTATATACATATGCAATCCCCTCATGCAGTTTGACACCAATTTTGGTGCTTCTCTAAAAAAAAATTCTGATCTTTTTCTATTCACAGACAAATTATTTCTGTGTAGACAAGTTTGAAGAGTTGAGCTGGCAGGAGTCATGCCTTTAGAACATTTCACCACCAAATGAAGATGTTGATGTCAAGTCATCATGTTCAAGGCCAATATACAAATTAAATATAAATTTTACTCCCTCTTGTTTCGTTTTAGTTGACCCTCTTCCTAAAAATATTTATTTTAATTTAGTCGTCCCTTTGATAAAATCAAGAGAATTTTATTATGTTCTTCCAATAATACCTTTAATATTAAATGACTAAACAAAATGTATTTACTCGCATTTATATTTTCAAAGCATAATTAATAAGGTTAATTTGTAAAATAAATCCCCTAATTAATATTTTCTTAATGGGTATGCCAAGTTCATAGGAGTCAACTAATTGAAACGGAGGAAGAATATATTGTACTTACCAAAAAGTTTTAGCCACATGTAGTTATTTATCATTTAACGAATTACAACTTTAATATTTTTAATCAAACTTTAATTAAAATAGTTGGATATATTTACTACCTCATAAATATCCATATGCTCTAATATTGTATGTTGACACCATAAAGTCATAATTAGCAAGACTGCAATAACCTTTCTCTTTCAAAACAAACTAATTCTTTTTTCTTTTTTTAATTAAAATCTTTGTTATTTCTAAACTTAAAAGTCAATTTTTACATTAAAAAATAAAAATAAATAAATGACCATTCATTAAAATCACAGAATGTATTTATTTATTTTAAATAAGTTATATTTTAATAAGATATGATACAACTTAATAGGATATTACAACTTATTTTAAAATGGGAGGGGGGGGGAGGGCTTAATGCACGTAGTTAGGTCGATTAGGACAATTGAAACATTACAAAATGCAATTCCATAAATGGGAAATTCTCTCTCTCTCTCTCTCTCTCTCTCTCTCTCTCTATATATATATATATATATATATATATATATATATATATATATATAATTCATTATATTTAATTTCAAATTTTCAATATATAAATGATTAGTATTGAACACTTTATAATATGAATATACTTTCTAAATTTTAAAATGAAATGCTTACACATGTACTTTGATAATTTTACACTTACACCTCCTATGAAGTGTCTCTATAGTTAAATATATAATATAATTTTTAAACGATAAATTATAACCATAAATATAAATAAAATATTTTTGCAAAGTTATTCTAACGAATATTTAAAACAAGGGTATAAAAAATTATTCATATATTTGATTAAAAGATAAATAAATATTTTGAAAATAGGTTACGATACAACTTATTTAAAAGATATATCCACTATAAATTATAACTTTCTATGGCTTTAAGTACGTAAATGTTTTGTAATTTTATTAACTATAATATTTTATTATATATAATCTCTTTTAATTGTAGTTTTTATTTATTTTTTCTTGAAAACTATTTATATATAACTAGTTAAATAAAGTTTCAGTTACGTAGGATCTACATTATATGCAAGGTTTAAATGTTTTTAGAAAAAATAGGATTAATGTTTTTGGGGATGTAACTGTAGGTTTTTCATAACATAGAAGATGTAAGTGTAATTAATTATTGTTGATAATTATAAAGTGTTTTGAGCTTTGACTATCTTTATTGATATATTTTAAAATTATATTTAAAAAATATTTAAATATGTAGTTTCTAAATTTATTTAAATATAATAAATAATAGAATTACTTAATTAGAGGTTTCATTAATTATAAAATTAACTAATGATTCACAAGTTATCAAATCGTCTTAATATAGAAGAGCAAGACTGCAACATTAGTTAGTGAGTATTCTCTTAGGTCGATGTCAACTAGGGTCATCATTAATTATTTGAATTTTTATTGTAATTTTTAAAAGATGATAACTAATATATATGTAAAACGTCAACATTTTTTTTTGGTAAATAAACAATTTTATTTAACCAAGTGAGCGTTTACAACACCAGGAAGCTATAAAACTTCAACATTAATACGTGAATCTCTTGAGTTGTTATAAAATATGATTGACACTTATGGATCAATGATATTTATGATTTATATAGATTGGTGATTTCTACCATGTCTAAAATATTTTTAGTTTAATTTCTACTGTCGTTATTGTATTATTTTCAAATTGTGTTTTAATATTTATTTAAATATGTATTTTAAATTTATTTAAACATAATAATTTATAAAATTATTTAATTAGAAGTCATAATAATAACAAATATAAGTAATGATTCTTAAATTATCAAATCAGTGTAATATGGGCGCAAGACTACAATATTAACGTGTGACTCTCTTGGGTTGTTGTTAACTAGAGTCGACGATAATGAATACTTTGATTTTTATAACTTGTCAATGTCCACCACATCTAAAGTGTTTAAGTCTTGACTGTCGTTATTACAATATTTTAAATTATATTTAAAATATCGTTCAAATATGAAAAAATTTAGATTTAAAATTTAACAAATAAAATATGCTCAAATATAAGTAATGATTCACAAATTATCAAACCAGCATAACATAAGGGTGCAAGTCGACACATTATAAAAATTATTTATATAGTCATATGTGTCGAACCAAAAACAGTGAGACATAAGTGTTGATGGTACAAGTTTTTCGCCCCTATGTTACGCCGGTTTGATAAATTATGAATCATTACTTATATTTGTTACTAAAATGACTCTAATTCTTTATTTTTTAAGTATATGATTAAATAAAATATAAATATATATTTAAATAATTCTCAGGCATAATTGTAAGATATCGCAATAACGATAATTCAACATACCTTAAACTTGATAAACATTGACACTTATAGAAATTATGCATATAGTTCATATCTATCAAACAAAAGAGAATGAGGCATAAGTGTTAATCATATAAGTCTTTCACCCCTATATTACGACGTTTTGATAAATTATGAATTATTACTTATATTTGTTACTAAAATGATCTCTAATGATTTTTTTATTATTACACTTAAATAATATATATATATATATATATATATATATATATATATATATATAATTTTCAAATATAATTTGTAAAATATTATGATAACAACAATCAACACACTTTACCTTGATCAAGTGTTATGGCAACAGTTATTTTATTTGAAGATTCGAACCTCATCTATTTGAACAATATTTTTATAGTCTAATACTAAATTATTAATTAATAATTACTATAAATATAGTTATAATTAATTAAACCAAGGATTAATAATTGAACATAGCTATCACAAAAGTGTATTTGTACAATAATTTATATCTAGATAAATAAGTGATTAAATTTTGTTATTTTTTAATCAACTTATTATAACAAATTTAAACAAATTAACTTTACTAAATTTTACTTTAGACTTGTTTCATTGAAATAATATGTCACGCAGGGCCCTGACCGAGATGGGCATCCCAAACCACAAAGGCTCGAGAGACCCCTGTCTCTGCCCAACCCACTAGTAATATTGTCCGCTCTGGGCCTAGGCCCGCACGGCTTTAAAACGCGTCACTAGGGAGTAAGACTTGCTTACTTATATACCCAGCATCCCTCCTGTATTTTGCCGATGTGGGACTCCTTATCCTAATTTAGGGTGTTACACTTCATCGGTCTGGTTTAATTAGTGTTGTCAATGATGCGATTCAATTTTATAACTTGTAAGTTTCAAATATAATTTATAAAAAAATAAGTGTCTATATTAATGATTCTATTAACTTCAATTAACTAATTATAAAGAATTTAAACAAGATTTTAATATGTTTCACTCAAACTTCATCATGATCAAGTGTTTTTAAGAATTTTAGAGGTGTTTATTATTCGACTTAATTCAAATTTACAGGATCTTATTTATAAGTTTCAAATATAATTTGAATAAATAAATTATTATATCTAATTATTGTATTAATTAATATACTTAATCTAAAGAAAATTTTATAAATTCTCGTTAATTATATGAATATAGATACAAATTATTTATCATGGATAAAATCACTTACTATATATATATATATATATATATATATATATATATTGTAAAGTGAAATTTTCTTTATTGCTACAGTCTACAACATAATAGATTTCATAGCGATAAGTATAAATTCTTAGTCATGGATCATGTAAAATATGTATATAAGCTTTAGTCATATTTATTGCTACAAATGTTACGAAGAAAAAAATATTGTGGTTAAATTATTTAGCAAAATAACTTTTTACATTTAACCACGACGTATTTTTTAGTATATCTATCTATAGACAAATATAAAATAACAAAATTTTAAACATGCCAAAACATATTATTATTAAAACTCTGAGTGAATTTAAAAATTTCTTTCAAAAATGACTTATATTTCATTTAGGACCACAATATTACTCAACTATCACTCTTTTCCTAAAAAAAAATACTAAACACCTCAAAAATATATTTCTCTCTTAGTTGACATGCCATGTCATTAAAATCACATTTTTAACTAATAAATCATTTAATTCATCAAACGCATCTACTCAAAATTATAACTATATTTCTTTTTTTAAAAAAATGCATTAGTTTAATTTTCTGTTTAGAAATTCTTTACCATACTTAATCTTTATCATATTATTTTAAATGCAAATTAAAATCTCTAGATAACTTATGTAATTTAGTAATATTATTTTCTTTAGAAAACAACTGATCTTTGTAGGCAATTATATATAAAAACCTGAATGATTATCTAGAAAAATAACTCTAGAAAAAAAATATAAATACCTAAATATGAGAATTTCTTCTTAATAAATTACTCCCTCCGTCCCATTTTATGTGTCGCCATTTGACCGGACACGGAGTTTAAGAAATAAGGGAAGACTTGGTAAAGTTTACCAAATTATCCTTTACCAAAAAATATGCCAATATATTTTTTTTTTAATTAAGTGGGACCAATAAGGGTAAAAGGGTAATTGTGCCTTTAAAAAGTTGCCAAATAAGGAAAGACGACACTTATTTTGGGATGGATTAAAAAGAAAATGATGACACATAATTTGGGACGGAGGGAGTAATATATATTTTTAAAAAAAGATAAAACTATTATTTTGTTAAATGAGTTTGCGGAGTTAATATGTTTATTATTTTATTTTTAAATGATGGTTTACTGACATGACATGCTAATTAGAAGAGGAGGAAACTTACGGGGTACTTAGTGATTTTTTGAGAAAAATATTAATAACTGAGTGATATTATTGTCTTAGAAAAAACAAAATGTGATTTTTATAAGCGACTTCAAAAATATTTATAACAATCCAAGAAAATAACCTTAGAAAACATTTGAAAGTTTAAGTAATGATAAAAGATTTCTAAGCATGAAATTTTCTTCTTAATAAATTAATATATTTTTTTTAAAGAAAACAATAAGAATATAATTTTGACTAAATAAGTTTGTTGATTTAAATAAGTCTATTATTAAAAAATAATTTAATAACATGGCTCGCCAATTAGAAGAGAAAGAGACATATAAGATACTTGGTTTTTTTCTTTTGAGAATAATAGTGATAGTTGAGTCATATTACTATCTCTAAAAAGACAAAAATAATTTTTGTAGGAAATTCAAAAAATATGAGTGGCCATTGAGAAAAATAACCCTTGAAAAAATATATGTCAAGTTTTAGTACCGATAAAGTTTTTCTAAGTATATATTTTTTTTAAAATAAACTAATGCATTTTTCAAAGAAAAAAAATTATAGTTTGATTAAATGAGTTAAATAGTTCTAGTCTTTAAAAAAAAAAAAATTAGTGACATTCATGTCAACTAAGAGAGAAAAAGACTTTTGAGGTGTTTACTATTTTTGTGAGGAAAAAAGTGATAGTGGAGTGATATTGTGGTCCTAAATAAACCATAAGTAATATTTGAAGAAAGTTTTAAAACTTAGATGACTATTTAGAAAATTCACCCTTAAAACTCTATTTTCATACAATAATTTTCATATTCATTACAAAAAATCATAAAATCGAACTAGATAAACAATAAATAAAATAATTTAATTAAATTTCTCAAAATATGTACAAAGTATAAACTATACTACATAATTAAAAGTTGAACTAAAATTAAACAACTACAAACGTAAAAAAGAAAAAGATATAACTAACAATTAATAAATAAATTTGTGCTAATTAATTTATATTTTTCTTAATTACATATTACTACATTTGACAATTATTTAAGGGAAAGGACAAAAACAACCTCCCAATAAAAAAAAAGACATGGAAATGGCCATGAATACAAAATTTCATTTTTTGGCCATTCGCTAGTTAAGCCGCTTTCTTTGACTGACTTTTTTTATTTTTTTTTATAGTTGATATTGTATGTTTTGTTTTACTTTTGTTGTTGCTCTTTCTACTTCTTTCATCATCATCATCATCATCATCATCATCATCATCATTGTCGTCGTCGTCGTCGTCGTCGTCGTCGTCGTCGTCCCTCGTCCTCATCGTCGTCTTCATCATCATCATCATATAAAGTGTATAAATTGTATTTGTTTTTTGTTGTTGTTTTTTCTTCTAGTTGTATAATAAATAAAGTAATGTTAGAAATTCAAATTTAGGATGAAAAGGGTAAAAATGTCTTAAAACTAATTAGTTTATAGTATGAATAAGATTTATTACTATTATGATCAAAAAGATTTTTTCATACTTTTATTACTATCTATGATACAGGCCTTTTTTTTTTTTTTGCTCAAATTGATATTTTGATGAAATCGTATTATATTTTCAACTTAAGACATTTATTAATAACTCTGACTTTATTGTAGTATTTCATTAATAATAATAATTAAAACTGTAAATAAAATCCGAATAAATTATTGTAGCCTTTATTAGACACAAAATATTCATTACTCCCTCCATTTAAAAAAGAATGATCTATTTTGATTTAACACAAAATTTAAGAAAATAAAGAAATTTTTGAATCTTGTGATCTTAAATTAAAGTTGTGTCAAATATATCAAAATGTCCTTTAATCTTGTGGTTCTAAACATGTTATATGGAAAGTCAAAATTAAAATATTATAAAACTTTTTTTTTATTTTTTTAAACGGATTAAAAAAAAAAAAATTGTTCTTTTTGAAACGGAGAGTATAAAACTTGTGAAAGACTTTATTCATTTTATGATTTGGGGAAATAGCACAAAGAAAGTTGAGACTTTTGGGGGAAATGAAATTTCCGAAATCTGGGTCTCTCCCCGCTTCATGAAATTTTCACTTTCACTCCCCCGCGATTCTCTTCCCTCCTTTTACCATTCGTACTCTCTCAAATTCGTATAAGATATATTATCTCTTTCTGTAGCCAAATCTTTGGAGGTTCCTTTTCATCCATCGATCACGAATGCGGCGTGGAGCATGAGGAATATACGTTGGAGACTTGTATATACATGTCTAGTGCATCTCACTGGTTGATAGTATGTTGATTGGGATTTTGATGGAGTGCAACAAGGATGAAGCCCTAAGGGCTAAAGAGTTGGCTGGGAAGAAAATGCACAGTAATGACTTTTTAGGGGCTCAAAAGGTTGCATTGATAGCTGATCGGCTTTACCCTCAGCTAGAGAATATATCGTAGCTACTTACTGTTTGTAATGTTCATTGTTCAGCTCAAAGCATCAGTACAGTGGGGGATCAGAAAAGGACTGGTATGGGATTCTCCAAATTGATATGGTTGCTGACCAAGTGACCGTCAAGAAACAACACCGGAGACTTGTACTTGTGCTTCATCCTGACAAGAACAAGTTTCCAGGTGCAGAAGCAGCTTTCAAGCTAATTGGGGAAGCAAATATGGTGCTTTCCGACCCGACGAAAAGGGCTATGCATGATAGTAAGTACAGGGTTTGTTTATCTAAAGGTGCAGCAGCAAGACGATCATCTCATCAGGTTAATAGAAATCCTTCGGCTAGACAAGATAATAATATTCCAAATGGTTTCGGTTCTCAGTTCAGTAATCTGAATAATATTCAGAAAACACAACCGATTCCGTCAGCAATGCCGGAAACATTTTGGAATGGATGTCCTTTTTGCAATATTAGGTACCAGTACTACCGGAGTTTTGTGAACAGAGCTTTACGCTGTCAGAAATGCTCAAAACCTTTCATTGCACATGATTTAGGTTCTCAAGGTGCTCCTCTCGGACCTAAATGGAGTCAGGATGTGGGCCCGCCGTATCAGAAGAAAGAGGTTTCCAACCAGGGAATCTCAAGAATGACACAAGGAGCTGGCAAAATGGGATCTCAACAGGGTCCTATGGGGTCACAACCAGAGGTACGAAGAGAAGAAACTGCTCAGGTAAATAACACTAATTTAAAGGCTAAAGGGAAGGCTGAAAAGTATGACAAGGAAATGGGCGATACAAATGAAGGGGCTTCTGTGCCAAAGGCTAGTAAAAATAACAGGAAAAGGAGTAGGAAGCAGACAGTTGAATCAAGTGAGGGCTGATACTTCCAGCTGCAGCACCGAGCCTGAAACTGAGGACATTGAGTCTGGTAGCTGCGGCCCTAGGAGATCTTCTCGCCTATGGCAGCATGTCTCCTACATTGAAGGTGCAAGTGATGACGAGAATGATTTGGCAAACCCTCTGAGGAAGGTACGGGCAAACCAATTAGCTGGAGATGATAATTCAAAGCAGGAAGAAGCGGTGAGTGGTGATGACTTATGGAATGCCAAATTTACTGGTTTTCATGGTAATTCCAAGGCAAAGGCTATCTGGTTATCTCCTAAAGAGAAAGGGCAAGATAAAAGTGCCAACAGTAGGAAATTTGACAAACAGGTTGCTGGACCTCCATCAAGTGGGGTAGAAAAAGTTGAAGTCATTGATTCTGATTCCGAACCAGATAGTGGTGATCCTCCAGAGTTATACGAGTGTCCTGATCCAGAGTTTAGTGATTTTGATAAGCACAGGGAAGAAAGTTGCTTTGCTGTTAACCAAATCTGGGCTTGTTATGACACCGCTGATGGAATGCCAAGATACTATTGTCAGATTAGGAAGGCTTTTTTGTCTCCTGAATTTGAGCTACGGTTCACTTGGCTCGAGGCTAATCCAGAGGATCAAGGAGACATGGAATGGGTAGAGGCAGAGTTACCAGCTGGTTGTGGGAAATTTAGACGTGGGAGGTCTCAAAAGTCTACATTCTCTCATCTAGTGCAGTGCGGAAAGGGTAAGAGAGGTGCATTCATTGTTTATCCGAGGAAAGGGGAGACATGGGCTCTCTTTAAAAATTGGGATATTGGTTGGAGTTCAGATCCAGAAAAACATAGCAAGTACAAGTATGAAATTGTGGAGGTTCTTAATGATTTTGTCGAGGATGTTGGTATAAAAGTAAATTACCTGGATAAAGTGTGTGGATTTGGTAGCCTTTTCCAGCCCACCAGCCAGACTAAGGTTGGCTCATTTTTTGTGAAGCCAAATGAACTTTACAAGTTCTCTCATCGAATCCCATCATTCAGAATGACTGGAACTGAAAAAGAGGGTGTACCTGTGGGATCGTTTGAACTTGATCCCGCTGCTTTACCTCTTAATCCAGATGACATTTGGTACCCTGAGAAACTGAGCAGAAATGCAACATCTGAACTGGAGAATTTGACAACACCCAACAAGTCTGTGGTTTTGAAAGGAATGTGTGCTACTAGTGGAGGGTCATCTAAGGTTCGAAGATCTCCCAGGAGGGTGAATATCTCCATGACCAGAAAATTGTAGACATGACAGATTCTTTTCTTCTGTTTTGCTTGCTCAGTGGAGCTTTCATTGGGCTAGACTTGTGGATTTTGTCATCACTATAACTTGTAGGGATACCATTAGGATTAAGAGGATAGTTGTTGCTGGCCTGAGCTCTTTTTTTGACTGCAGTATGTGTTCCAACAACTATTATTGCCAGTGTATGTCCTTTGTGTAGTTTTTTCTGAATCAATGTATTTTCAGATCGTTTTCTGAGATGGATTAAGGATATTGAATTTGAAGGAAAAAAAAAAGATTAAATTCATTTTACTTTTCTCCATTCCAGACTTTCTTGTGCAAGGTATGAGTGTTTTTGTTGACATGTTCTCTCTTTTTATGAACTTAAGAAATGGGGTGGGGTGTGAGGGCTGGGGTGGGGTGGGGTGTGAGGGCTGGGGTGGGGTGGAGAGGCTGGGGTGGGGGTGGGGAAGGGCTGGACGGGTGTTGGGGGTGGGGGTGGGGAGGTTGGAGGTGGGGTAGGATGGGGCTGGGTGGGGTGTGGGGGTGGGGGTGGGGAGGTTGGAGGTGGGGTAGGATGGGGCTGGGTGGGGTGTGGGGGTGGGGCCGGGCTGGGGAGGGGAAAATATATTTTTATTTTTGTAAAATTTTTAAAAATATTTTTAAATTATTTTTAAAAATATTTTTAAATTAAAAAAGATGGAGGGAAAAAAGGAACCTTTTTTATTTTTTTTAAATTTTTAAAAATATTTTAAAATTATTTTTAAATTTTGAAAAATATTTTTAAATTATTTTTAAATTTAAAAAGATGGAGGAAAAAAAAGATCTTTTTTATTTTTTTTTAAATTTTAATATTTTTTTAATTATTTTAATGTAAAATTGGTCAAAAATTGACCCCCATTCGCATTTTCAGACGAGAGGCTATACTCTCTTTGTCCTAGTCACCATGATCTTGCCACATAGGCAAGGTCAACGATCAAAGGGTGCAAAATGTTATTTTTTATGGGTTCAAAGATCCAAATGACAAACATGTAAATAGAAGTGTCAACTTACAAAATTGACATAGTACAAGGGTCGAGAAGGTTATTTTGCTAGAGTAAATTTTAGTTAAATTCTTTAATCTGATTCTTTGACTTTGAAAAAGGGTACCCTTCACCTCTTGAATGATAAAAGAGCCCTTAGATCTCAAATGTGGAAGTTATTTTATAGAAATAACTAAATTTCGTTTAACAGTCCTAGTATTTTAATAAGAAAATAAAGCATTTTTTGGATTAGCAAATCAGATGGTTTTCAAAAATTCAAATATCACATTACCTATAAAGTATGTAACATTCAAAGTTATTTCCTTTTATTTGTAAAATAATTGTCAATAAAATATTTTTAGAAATAACTTCACGTAATTTGTAAGAATAAAGTGAAACAAAATAAATGCTTTACACAATCAGCTTTGTGCAATTGATAATTTGTAGGTTTTCCATTCCCTGTTCATTAATTATAAAAACATAGCTGTAAAGAGTATAAACAAACAAAATTATCACTTTATATTTAAAATCATATTATGTAAGAGTTTATTGTATTTCTAATAAGAACTATTATAATAGATTGCAAATATCCTATAACTTATTATTTTTCAACTTTTATTTTGACAATTTTTAGAACTTATTATAATCATATCGTCTCACGATTTTGATGGAGGTGGCTCATTTAGTACTCATGGGTTGTCAAGTGTTGCTAACAATGACATTTTGTAAACGTTATTTTTCACTTTGTCACCTCAAGTAAACGTTGTTTACTTTAGGCACCTCAACTAGCATACGAATGTGTCATTTTGACACTTTTTTTTACAATCAGCTACTATTACAAAGTGTGTGTAATACACACATTGATGACATGACATAACTACCAATTAAAAAAAGACAGGTGGCATTATTGTGTAAAATATTGATTTAAAATAAATTATAATTAAAAAATCAATAATTTTTTAAAACAATTCCTATACCTCTTTCTTCCCCTTTCCGCCGGTTTTCATTTTCTAGCTTCGATGCACTCTCCTCTCCAGTTTTTTTTTCTTTCATTTTCATTAATTTAATAAAAAAAAATGTCGAAAATGCTTCTCTTCTTATGTTCCCATTAATTTTACTCTTGAATCTTGCAAAAAATATGTACAATTTGGTGAAGGAATTTCTTGTGTTTGAACATTTTATTATCTATACAAAACAACATCCAAAAAATTGCTTATGAGCAGCACATGATTAATGTGAGTTTATATGGAACATGAGGTCATTTCAACAAAAAAAGTTAAAAAAATAAATTAAATCTTTGGGATGTTACAATCAAGTTGAAGATTTTTGAAACTCCAGCGACGAGGAATTTTTGCTTTATTGAAATTTTTCAAGAACTCATTAAAGAATTTCACTAATTGCTTGAAGTTCTAACTTCTCATTACTTGAAGATTTGAAATTGGAAATTTGCGAGTTTGGTCGAAGCTAAAATTTTAATGGAGGAAGTGAAGAAAATTGTGATACCGAAAAATTTATGTATACGAGGTTAAATAATTATACCATCAATGGAGATGGTATGATGATTCCGGCGAATTTATGGTCTTAGGAGATCCAAAAATGGTGATGAAGAAGAAGGGCCAAAAAAATGAAGAGAAAGTAGATTTTTTAAAATTATTTCCGGATAAATAAGAACTCCACGCGCTGAATTCGAGTGTACCACACTCACTATGCCATGTCAGCTAAAAGTGTCAAAATGACACAGTTGGTGGCTGGTTTAGGTGTCTAAAATGAACACAGTCAACTTAAGATGTCAAAGTGAAAGATCGTGCCAAGTTAACGTGTCTGTCGATGAATTTGGCCTTTTCTATATTATAACTTGAGCATTTAATAATTAATGTTGTCTTATGTTAAAATAAATACGTACATAGTAATTATATAGTTATGGTGTATTAATTAAGTGAATAGAAAGGATCTATACTTGAGTTTTAAGTGTTTAAATTAAAGAGCTCCGACTTTAGTTCACAAATAGTTAAAAATATAATATGTCACACCCCCTTTTCGTTCGATGGGTCGAGTTGAAGAGTTTTTTCAATTAAAGTGTCAATTTTGAATAGATATTATTTTATCATTTTAGAGTCGTCACTTGAAATTGAGTTATGGTGTTTCAAGTCACCTTTTGAATTCCTAATTAAAAGGATATGACTCTTTTATTGGTTTGCAAAAATAGTAGATCGGGTAAAGAATTCTGTTGACCGAGGAGAAGATGTGAGGCACTCCTTGAATCCCGTGGTTCTAGCACGATCGCTTTATTGACTTATACATAACTAAAATTATTTTGATAAATTATGTTAAGATCTAAATTCATTCATTTTATTATATTAAATTAATAAAAAAATAATTTTAGAAAAATATTTATCAAGGTGCATTATTGCATTCATGAATTTTAAACATGACTAAAATTTGTCTATCATTATAAGCATGACACTATAAATTCGTAATGATTTTTATTTATTCAAAATGCTGTATAATTTTAACAATAAATTGAGCAAAACTCACTTAAAAGCAATAAATTAATTTAATAAATAATTATTAAGTCTTATCTCTCAATAAATTGAGCAAAACTCACTTAAAAGCAATAAAATAATTTAATAAATAATTATTAAGTCTTATCAATGAGAGTAAATAAATAAATAAGATAATAATAATAAAATAATAAAAATAAAAATAATATAAAGATACCATTTTGTATTCATCAATAAATTAAATAAAAAATTACGTAAAAAGAAACACACGACATTAGTGATATTTTTTTTGTATTTGAACAGTAACTACGGAGTGATTCCGGCGAGGAGGTTGACCGGAGAAGTGGCGCCAATGCATGGAATTGATGGCCGGAGAGGGCCGGCACCACATCTGATTTTTGGGTGGTTGCCGGCGGCGGTTGGGGTTGGCCGGTGTTATTATTTTTTGTAGATTTTCCGGCGGAATAGTCGCCGGAATAGTGACGGTAGTGGCGGAAAAGAGTAGATCCCGCTGTTTGGTCGCCATTTTTATGTTTTTTCCGACGGGATCTGGAGGGAGGAAGAAGTGGCGGCACTGTTGGGCTTCGCGGACCGGTTCGCCGCTGTGGCGGCGTGATTTGTTGAAAAGGGGAGGGGGGTCGCAGGCGGTTTTGATTGGTTTTAGGGGTTTCCGACGGGTTATCGTCGGAATCAATCATGGGGTCGGATTTGAGGCATTTTCCGGTGGTAGAGAGGTAATTTTGGTCGCTGGTTTACATGATTATGGTGGGTTTTCATCGTTTTCTGGCAGGTTTGGCCGGCAAGAGTCAAATGAAAATGGAACTATGGTTTTGTTGGTCACCATTTTCAGCGTTTTCCGGCGATAACTTCGCCGGGAAATTATACAGCCTTCACTGGAACTTGTCCCATCTAAAATTTCTTTTTCGTTCACCTTTTCAACTAATTTTCCTCCGTATTTTTTATTTCTTCCTTCCTTTTTTTTTTTTTTTTTTTTTTCTCTCCGGCCTATTTCCGGCGTGCGTGTGTATATTAGTTAGTGTATGATATGTATTTGCAAGAAGATATGAAAATATTCATTGTTGCTTAGAAGTTTATATGTGAATTCTATTTATATGAAAGTGTATCTGTTACCACGTTCATTTCTATTAATTTAATGCAGCACATAAATAATACTTCCACCAATTAAAAAAAAATGATCTACTTTGACTTGACACAAAATTTAAGAAAATAAAAAATACTTTTGAATCTTGTGGTCTTAAATTAGTCTTAAATTAAAATTGTGTTAAATATATCAAAATAACCTTTAATCTTATTGTCCTAAACATGTCATGTGAAAAGTTGAAATTAAAGTATTATAAAAAAAGAAAAAAAATTATTTTTTTTAAGCAAACTAAAAAGAAAAATAGGCCATTTTTTTTTAAATGAAGGGAATATCGCATATTAAACCACAATCATTAACGCAACTATGAACATGATTTGATTCAATAAAAGAAACCATACAGTAAATAATATAAAATTGAATAAGAACCTGTTAATGAATTAAAATAAAAATTCGAATGTCGTCACCGAAAATTTCAAAAGAAACTTCGCACTCTAAATCTGACCCTTTCTGCTTTCTTTATGATTGATTCTTAGTGTTGTGTTGATTCTTAGTGTTGTTTTCTCTCTTTTTCTCAGTAGTTTCTCAGATTTTTTTTTGTTTTTATCTGATGCAGTATCTGATAGTAATAGTGTACGTTGTTTTTTCTGGAGTTGAGGGAGTCTTTAAATAGAAGGATTCTTAGGAAAAAAAGTTGGGGGAACAGTTACTTCAGATAAGGGGGAGGGATTTAAATTTTAAAAATATTTTTTATTAATAATAATAAATAAAAATAAATAATTAATAAAAATAAATGAATAAATAAATAAAATAATAATAATAATAATAATAATAAATATAAATATAACTAATTAATTTTTAAGAAAGTACAATAAAAAATTATAAATAACCTTAAATAAATATAATTAAGATAGTACTAAAACTACTAATTATTTATTTAAAATTTAAAAAGAAAAATATTTTTGAATTTTTGTATTATTTTTAAAATTAGAATAAAAATAAAATAAAATATCTGAAAATTAACTTTTTTTAGTTATTTATTTTTTAACTAAAAATTTATTAAAAATAAAATAAGAAATTAAATAATATCAGACCAAATATAAATATTTAATATCGAAAAATAAATTAAAATTCGAGGAGGATAAAAAACCACGTGTCTACATTTTTGCCCCTCTTTGTGTGGAATCTCAAAGAGTTTTCATACAAAGAAGTAGACAAGATATGATTTTTGATCCTCCGATCATTTGAAAGGTAAGGATAAAACAAAATTAAAATAAAAAAAAATGTGACCGAGTCTTGGTTTTGGACCTCCTACCTATCTCGGGTTATAAGAAAATTAGGTCACGAGTAGTTCAAAGGTAACATGGTGAGAGAATGAGTTAGACGTCGAGTGAGATTCCGTTGAGTTTCCTGTTAACGACTTCTGCTTTTTACATCAAATGACTAACAAAAATAAAAAATGAAAAATGCAATTTCTCTGGAATTTTAGTTCGAATCTTCATGACTTGAACTTGAAAATTCACCCTATTCTTTTCAAGTTATGGGTGTGCAAAAACCGAACCGATAAGATTGTTATTGGGTTATTGGGTTATTGGGTTAACGAGTTTTTATTGGTTTTATAAAAATTTTAATTGGGTAAACAATTTGATTTTGGTTTTAGCTTGTTGAGTTATCGGTTAAACCGATAACCCAATAAGGATACACTAAGTTATTGTTTTACTCCTATCTGTGTTATATATATAAATATTTATATTACTAATACACACACACACTACTTATTCACAATTCAGAGATTCACAAAGTATTAATCTATTCAAGGCAACAAAGACACAATACAAAGCTCGGGTATTGTTGTATTGGAAAGCTTGAAGCATTTAGTAGCTTCCAACAATTAGGATTCAGTTTTTTCTGAACTAACATTCAGTTCAAGTTTGAAGATTCTCGTAAACTAAAACGCATTACGTATGATTTTGGCGGCAACTAAGATTTCATTTTTTTATTTTAGTGGTTACTATTTTTATTTATGAGTATTTTCTTATTGTTTAAATCGAAAATCGAACCGTTATGTATAAAAAATCGATAAGCCGAAAATCGATAAGAAAATATCTTATTGGTTGCTTATTGGTTTTGCATATTTAAAAACCGAAAACCGAACCAATAACTCATAAAACCGAATCGAACCGACCGACACACGCCCCTACTTCAAACGGGCTCCTGGCTTGCTTTTTTCCTCTTCATCCTATTCTTCAGGCGGACTTCTTATTTGTTGTTTCTTCACCCTATTCTTCAGGCGGGCTCCTGACTAATTACTTTTTCACCCTGTACTTCAGGCGAACTCCTGACTTGTTATTACTTCTTCACCCTATTCTTCAGGCGGACTCCTGACTTGTTATTACTTCTTCACCCTGTTATTCAGGCAGGTTCCTGGACTCAAAGTAAATAGTGAAACAAAAAAATAACATCCCATTCTTCAGGAAGGTCCTGAGCATAAAATAAATTCTCATTCTTCAGGAGGGTCCTGAGCATAAAATAATTTTTCATTCTTCAGGAGGGTCCTGTTCCATTCTTCGGGAGGGTCCTGAACATAAAGTAAACTTTTTATTTTTCAGGAGGGTCCTGAGCATAAAATAAATTCTCATTCTTCAGGAGGGTCCTGAGCATAAAATAAATTCTCGTTCTTCATAAGGGTCCTGCCCCATTCTTCAGGAGGGTCCTGAACATAAAATAAATTTTCATTCTTCAGGAGGGTCCTGTCCCATTCTTTAGGAGGGTCTTGAGCATAAAATAAATTCCCATTCTTCTGGAAGGTCCTAAGCAAAAAATAAATTTTCATTCTTCAGGAGGGTCCTGTCCCATTCTTCAGGAGGGTCCTGAGCAAAAAATAAATTTTTATTCTTCATACAGGAAACTTTTTTTTTTCCAGTTTGTACTGAAAAAATTTGTGTGTATCACCGGATCTTAATGTTTTGAAAAATATAGTGAAAGGATAAATCAAAGCCTAGAATATCTTTAGTAAGTACATCTTGCAAAGAATAAAATTTATCATAACCGAGATCCAGCATTGTGTGCTGTAATCATGCTCTTTGCGTTGACAGAAGTGTGGAATTGCATCCTTTTATTTGAAACTTTAATATGAAAACAATATCCTATCTCTATTTCAAACAAAGAAAAATTGTGAGTTTTAAAACATGTGGTGGTTGGTTTGTGGCATTTGGCTTTTGAAGTGACCGCTCTTGCACTTGCCATGCTCAACTTCTTTTCCAATCCTTGATAAATATTTATTGACTTGTCATACTTCTGTCCCCAAATTCTGACTATTGAGACTTTCAACTCAAAACATATTTCTCTTATATTATGCCTCTGGATTTAACTTTCAATACACCTTTTATCTTTTCACGAGTCCAAAATTATCAGATCACAATCATTCTGAGTGTCTTAATTTACTTTGAAACATTGTCCTAGTGCGTCGATCCTTTGTCTTGCTTTGTACCATTAAAGAAGTTGGTAGTAAGTTTGAAGTCCTTTCTCACTTGATTTGACGTGAATTTAACTCAACAATACACGAAAGATGACAATAATTTTCGTTTGACGACAAGGATACAAAAAATCAAAAATTAAAATAAAACAAAAAGAAAAGGAAAAGACAATAGACATCTCTTTTTCAAAACAAAAAGGAAAGCTTATATGGGTATGGAAGTCGATTCCAATGATTATGACATGTATTTTGAATTACACAACCATATCTAATCACCAATCATTATTAACTTTTGCCCATTTATTGAACTTGAAATTGAGTCAATCTTGAACTTGTTCCTTCTGTATTATAATTCCCCTTCGGCTAGTGACACCTCAATGAATTTTTACCAATGAGCCTATTTCATTTTCATTTCTTTCTCGACTCGCAGTCGCCTCATGGTTCCCATAGGGGTTTTCACCAATAAGACTCTCTCATTTCATTATTCTCACAATTCACTGTCGCCTTATGGTGTCCAAGAGGATTTTCACCAATAAGACTCTCTCATTTTTATTTTCATTTTATTTTTTAAAAGAAAAATAACACCCAAATATGAAATATCATGCACCCATAAGATGTTAAGTCTTGACATTCTCAAAGATTAATCTGAAGGTCTTTATTTGATTGTAATTTAGCTTTTGGAAAGGTTTAGAAAGAAAGGGCAGCATGAGGCTAAAAAATTTATATAACATTGGGTGAAGTATACAACTTTTGGAATCGACTCTTTAAGGAAATAAGCTTTTGCCCCAGTTTTATTTCATTCTTGGTAACTTAAATTTTCTTTTGGTTGGACCAAACCTCAGAGTAGGGCTGCCTACGTATCTTGTCATAGAAAGAATCAGGTCAAACGTAGTTCATGAAAGTCATTCTTTTGCCTAATTTTGATTATATTTTTTTTTCTTTTTTTTTCATCGTCAACATCATTTTTTTTCACTCTGTGTTTTTGTTGTTGTTGTTGTTAAAACTTTTGACTTTAATTGATTCCAAAAGAGTGGTACGAAAGAAAGATAAAATCTTAAAGGGGGTAAGCAAAGGTTGATATATTATTCAGCTAGTAGAACAAAATGTCTTCATCATTTCAATCTTTTAAAATACAAGTACAAAACATACATAACATAATTGTACATGAATATTATACATAATATTTCTTAACTGCGTCAGCATTGACCGACATTCCTTCTATTTTGCCTTTTACATCAGTTAAATATAATTCACCATTAGGTAACATTTTCTTCACCATGAACGGTCCATGCCAATTAGGAGAAAACTTACCTTTGGCTTTAATCTGATGGGGAAGAATGCATCTTAGTACTAACTGACCGACATCAAATTGCCTGGGACACACCTTTCTGTTATAGGATAGAGCCATTCTCTTTTGGTACAGTTAGCCATGACATACCGACGTCGGTCTTTTCTCTTCAATCAAACTCAATTGCTCCAATCGGGTTTTGACCCATTGATCATCATCAATTTCGGCTTCTACAACAACTCGAAGAGATGGAATCTCAATTTCTATAGGTATAATTACTTCAGTTTCGTACACCAACAAGTAAGGAGTTGCACCAATTGAAGTCCAAACTGTAGTACGATAACCCAACAAAGAAAAAAGTAACTTTTCATGCCATTGTCGGGAACCCTGCACCATCTTGTGGAGTATTTTCTTTAAGTTCTTGTTGGCAGCTTCTATAGCCCCATTTGCCTTTCAGCAATAAGGAGTTGAATTCCGATGCATAATCTTAAATTGTTGGCACACTTTTTACATCAAGTGACTGTTGAGATTTGCAGCATTATCAGTAACAATTATCTTTGAAATGCCAAACCGACAAATAATGTTGAAGTGAACAAAATCAACCACCGCTTTCTTGGTTACTAACTTGAAAGTCACTACTTCTACCCACTTTGTAAAATAATCAATAGCTACTAAGATGAACCTATGCCTATTCGAGGCCTTCAGTTTAATTGGTCCAATTACATTCATTCCCCAAGCTACAAAAGGCCATGAAATAGTCATTTTATGCAACTCAGATGGAGGGAAATGTATCATGTCCCCGTGTATCCGGCATTCATGATATTTAGAACGAAATTGATGGAATCTCGCTCCATGGTGAGCCAATAATAACCTACTGGAAGTATTTTCTTTACCAAAACATACCCGCCCATGTGCGGTCCACAAGTCTCAGAATGTACTTCAGTCATGATTTTTGAAGCTTCTTTAGCATCTATGCACATTAAAAGTCCCAAATCCAGAGTCCTCTTATACAAGATTCCCCCACTGAGGAAAAATCCACTAGCCAAACGTTGAATAATTCTCTTTTGGTTACCATCGGCATGTACAGAATATTTTCCAGTCTGAATATATTCTTTCATGCCATGGAACCATGGCTCTCCATCAAGTTCTTCCTCAACCACATTGCAATATGCATGTTGATCACAGATCTGTATATGTAAGGGATTGATATGAGTTTTATCGGGATGTTGGAGCATCGAAGATAAAGTTACCAAAGTATCAACAATCTCATTATGAGCTCTGGGAATATGTTTGAATTTTATTGATACAAATCGTTGACAAAGAGCTTGTAAACAACCTCGATACAACATAAGCTTATAGTCACGAGTGTCCCAATCTCCTTGGATCTGGTGGACTAGTAATTCTGAATCTCCTAACACCAATAGTTCTTGGATTCCCATATCAATGGATAGTCTCAAACCCAGAATCAAGCTTCATATTCTGCCATGTTATTGGTAGAGTAGAATCGAAGTTGAGCTGTTACAGGATAGTATTGTTCCGATTCAAAAATAAGAACTGCCCATATCTCTACTCCTTTTACATTAACGGCTCCATCAAATAACAACTTCCAACCTGAGTGGCAATCATCAGAAATAATCTCATCAACACATAAGACCTCTTCATCCAGAAAGTAAGTCTTTAATGGCTCATATTCCTCATCGATTGGATTTTCAGCCAAATGATCCGCAAAGGCTTGAGCTTTCATTACAGTTCGTGTCACATAAACAATATCAAACTCTGTGAGTAGCATCTGCCATTTTGCGAGTCTGCCTATGGGCATAAACTTCTGAAAAATATACTTTAAGGGATCCATATGGGAAATGAGGTAAGTAGTGTAAGATGACAAGTAATGCTTCGACTTTTGTGCTACCCAAGTTAAAGCGCAACATGTCTTTTCAAGAAGAGTATACTTAGCATCATAAGTGGTAAACTTTTTGCTAAGGTAGTAGATGGCTTATTTTTTTCTTCCTGTGACATTATGTTGACCCAACACACATCCAAAAGAATTGTCTAACACAGACATATACAATATCAAGGGTCTGCCTGGCTCTGGAGGAACCAAAATAGGCAGATTCGACAAGTACCTCTTAATTATGTCAAATACCTCTTGACATTCTTCAGTCCATTCAACTTTAGCATTCTTCTTCAACAACTTTAATATTGGTTCACAAGTCGTCGTGAGTTGGGAAATGAATCTACTGATATAATTCAACCTTCCAAGTAAGCTCATCAACTTTGTTTTGTTCTTTGGTGGAGGCAAATCTTGAATAGCTTTTATTTTGAAGGATCTAACTCAATGCCACGTCGACTGACTATAAACCCCAAGAGCTTTCCCGACGAGACTCCAAATACACATTTTATTGGGTTAAGTTTGAGATCATACCTTCAAAGCCTTTCAAAGAATTTTCTCAGATTTTTACCATGGTCAGACTGCTCTCTTGACTTAATGATCATGTCGTCCATATAAACTTCAATCTCTTTGTGCATCATATCATGAAACATTGTGGTCATTGCCCTCATGTAAGTTGACCTAGCATTCTTAAGTTCGAAAGACATAACTCGATAATAATATGTCCCTCGTGATGTAATAAATGATGTCTTTTCCGCATTTTCTGGATCCATAATGATCTGGTGATACCCCGCATAACAATCCATAAAAGATGCAAGATCATGTTTGGCATAATTGTCCAACAAAATATAGATATTGGGAAGTGGAAAATCATCTTTCGGACTTACTTTATTTAGATTACGATAATCAACACACATTCGAACTTTGATATCCTTTTTTGGAATAGAAACAATATTTGCCAACCAAGTAAGATATTGGGCCACTCGAATGACTTCAGCCTCAAGTTGCTTCGTGATTTCCTCTTTGATCTTTACACTCATGTTGGTTTTAAGCTTCCTTAACTTTTGCTTGTCAGGAGGGAAATCAGGATCTATTGGTAACTTATGAACTATCAAATTAGTGCTCAAACCGGGCATATCATCATAAGACCACACAAAGATGTCTTTGTACTTGAGCAAAGCTTCAATTATAGCTTTCTTTTGTTGTGGTTGAGCATGTACACTTATCTTAGTCTCTCTAATATTTTCATTATCTTCTAAATTGATCGCATCAGTTTCATCCAAATTGGAGTTTGACTTATTCTCAAATTGTTTGAAATCTTTGCTTATATCCACAAATGCTTCCTCTTCATCGTATTCAACTTCTTTATTCATTATTTTATAATTAGATTTATTTTTTAAATCTGGTTGACAATTCTTTATGCATGTCATATCATTAGAATCGGCACAGAAAGAACTGTATGATAGAAAATAAATAAGTAAATGTTAGACACAAAATAAAATAAAGGGAAATTACGTTTTATTAAAACACCGATAGAATGAGTTTAACCTAAAATACCAAGGTAAAGATCTGAATTACTATCATAGAAAGATTTAAATTATAGAAACAAAAACAAACAAACTACCAAGACTGAAAGAAAAACAAATAAACTACCAAGACTCCTTCATAGTAGGGAGAGGAGTGGCCTCCCAATTATTAAGCTGGACATCAGGGCCGATAAATTGCACATCTGCATTGATGGTACCTTCCCCAATCTCAACCATATCAACTTTAATGAACATGTTCTGTAAAAGGCCAATCAACTCTATATCATCACCATTCATTGACTCTACAACAGGTAACATGTAGGACCCATTGATGAAAGATTTATGAAGTGGCGGTATCGGCTTGGTAAGTGACCATGACTCTTTCTTATGCTTTTTAGCCTTATTTTTGTCTTCAGCAGTAGGCTCGTATCCCAAACCAAAGGTATTGAGGTTCTCATGGAGGTTTACTGGATGAGCCCTGCCTTGTAAAAACATCCCTAAACCTTTTCCTGGTTTGAAACCATGCTTTAATATTTCATTCACTACCATAACAGATGTTGAGGACAGTTGTGGTCTTGCGATGAGATTCCCCTCGGGGATATTCTCAATAGCCACTACCTCAAAAGCTTGATGAATTAGCACTCTATCTACAGTATCTGCTTTGATGGAAAAAATGAAATAGTTTTTATACATGGATAAGTCTCCTTCACCATGAACAACTATTTCTTGCCTGTCGTGTTCAAATTTAATCTTTTGATGCAATGTTGATGTGACTGCTTAAGCCCTATGAACCCATGGCCTACCCAATAACATATTATATGAAGCATCAATGTTCAACACTTGGAAATCCACGACAAAATCCTCAAACCCGATTGTCAATATGAGCTCTATTTCACCAATGACGTCCATTTTTGCTCCATCAAAACCTTTGATGCATACATTATAAGGTCGGATTCTTTCCATGTTAACATTCAACTTTTGCAAAGTTAACATAGGAAAAATGTTAGCACCTGATCCTCCATTAATCAACACTCGAGTGACATAGGAATGCTCATATTTCACAGTAATGTAGAGACCTCGGTTATGTCCTGTACCTTCTACTGGCATTTCATCATCTGAGAAAGTGATCCTATTTACCTCAAGGATTCTTCCAATAACTTTTTCCAACTGATTCACCTTAATCTCACTGGGAATATATGCCTCATTAAGAATCTTCATTATAGCCTTGTGGTGATTCTCTGAATGTATCAATGAAGACAGCAAAGAAATCTGGGTTGGCATCTTCTTCAACTGTTCTACAACAGAATATTCTGGCAATTTCATCTTCTTCAAGAATTCTTCAGCCTCTTCTTCAGTAACTGGTTTCTTGACTGCCATTCGTTCCTCATTTCCTTGTTTATTCTTTGTTAACTCCACTGGGGCATAACACTTCCCAGAACAGGTTAATCTTCATACTTTATCCACCTCTTCAATTATTTCCTTCCTTTCTTGCATCACCACAACGCGATTGTAGTTCGAGGGGACCGCCTTGGTATTAACCATAGGCAACTGTGATATTGGTTTAATGACAATGGGAGCTCCTTTTATGATTAAGAGAGGCTTAGTGGATTTTCCAGGATCAATGAGCTTTGGTTATACTTGACCTGACTCAATATTTTCTGGAATCTTTTTCTCCATGACCAAGGGAACATTTGATGATTCAGGCTTTGTTATCACCTCCTCCACTTTTGAAGTTTTTTCTTTCATCAAATCCACAACATTTATTGACTTTTCCAAATCATTTTAATCTTAATGATTGGCTTGAAATAAATCACAACATCTTCACTACTAGGTATCACTTCGAGCATGTTTATTTCATTATGATCTGGCAGTGGATTTTGATTAATATTTGGAGCATTTAGACTTTGCACGATGATTTGTTGTGTGTCAATCATCTCTTGAATTTCTCTTTTCAAGTACCAACATTTCTCTATGTCATACCCTGGGGCATCAGAATAGTATTCACATCTTCTAGAATAATCCAAGTTCTTTGGGGGAGGATTTGGGATCTGTCTCTCAATTGGGCTTAGAACATTAATTTTCCTCAGCCTCTAAAACAAGATGGTGTAAAATATTCCAATAGGAGTGAAATTATATTTGCCCATGTTATCCTTCTTGTACTGCACTCTAGGCCAGAAATTAGACCTAGGGGGGCCTCTTTGAACTTGTGGGACCGATGGATGATTTTGGATGGCTGGTGCACACTATTACGGTAAGAAAGAATCCGAACATATGGTTGTTAATTATAGGTAGAATACTAAGGAGATGGAATAGAATATAATGAATTTTGTGGAGGAACATATTTTCGTGGATGGTTACATGGGTCTTGGACATACATTTAGGATTGAGATTGTGCGTAAGGGTGACACAGACCTCTCCAATTTTGTCGTGGACCTGGCACGATATTAGCTATATCCTCTTTTCTTTTCTTTCCACCAAAACTTGCTGAACCACTTTGAATTGCCTGTGTTGTTGCTTTCAAAGCGGCCTGGATGATAATCTTTTCAGACTTAATTCTATTCTCTACCATCTCTCCAACTTTAATGACTTCAGCAAATGTGCTTCCAATAGTAGAAAGAAAATGATGGAAATAATCAGGTTCTTATGCCTGTAGAAAGATATCAATCATTTCAGACTCCTTTATTGATGGTTTGACTCTTACAACCAGCTCTCTCCATCTGACAGCATATTCTCGGAAACTTTTAGTTGCCTTTTTCTCATGTTAGAAAGTGTAGTGTGATCTGGCACTATCTCGATATTATATTGAAATTGTTGAACAAAATCCCGAGCCATGTCATCCTACATGTGCCAACGGGAAATGTCTTGGTCAATAAACCATTCAGAAGCTATTCCCGCTAGGTTTTTTCCAAAGTAAGCCATGAATAATTCTTCTTTTCCTCCTGCTCTCCTTAATTGATTGTAGAACTTTTTCAAGTGAGCTACAGGATCGCCATGACCTTCGTATTTTTTAAAATTTGGCATTTTGAACCCCAACGACAAATGGACATCAAGAAACATATACAAATCCTTGTATGAAACACTCTTTAGTCCTTATAATCCTTGCATATTTCTCATAATCTTCTTCAAGCTTCTTACTTTCCTAGCCATCTCCTCTTGTTCCTCATTCTTAACAATCTTCTCAATCACGATAGGAGAATCATTTTGATGAGCATGATAATGTGGATTTTGGGGTTTGAAATTCATTTCAGAAGGATATAACAAATCATGACTTGGTTTCCCCATATTCTTCTATACTATTGAATGAGGGCCCACAATAACTGGTGCTACAGAAGTGAAAACGGGTTATTTGTGACAGATGGATTTAGTGGTCGCATGTTAGAAGTACCAAAAATGCCAGTCACATTAGCATACAGGCGAAATCTAGGTGGGTATAATGGATTGTTAGTTCGAGCTTGAGTAGGATTTGGATAATTTGTATTCGAAAGTCCAGGGGATTGAGAAAGGTGAGGCTTGTCCATTCAATCAAGCTTGGTACATTTCTGCCATCTGTTGTTTTAATAACTTAATTTTTTCCATTGATGCTAATTCCTACAAAATCAACTAATTTTGTTCTTCCTCACTGTCAGACCCTACACCTTCTCTTCAGGTCATCTTTCTCTTTCCTTTGTATCTGGTGTTGTATGAATGTGATGCCAGCTTAAACCACAAATCAACCACCAACAATTTTATATTTTCTATTACCAAGTAGCAAATGGATGAGTGTTACACATTTAACACATTTTAATGCCACGTTGTATGTTATGCTTCTATATGCATTCTCCAACCTATCATGGAAGGCTTTATGTTTCATCTCGATTTTTCTAGGTGCATTTTTTGAACAGTTTTGATCGAACCCTTTGAGGTTTGCCTATGTATCATGCCAAGGCATGAATCAGATCTTGCGTAGTTCGGAAAGACTAAAAAAAACAATTATTTTTCTTTTTTTCTTTTTAATTTTTTTAAAAAGAAAATAAATAAAGTAAAATATATGTAACATATATAGAAATAAACGACCAACTACATTATATTCCATAATTTTTCGAATAAAGATACGACACAACTCCTAAAATAAACTTACTAACTGACATCTGAAAAAAACAAATAAAATTAACTTAAAAAAATATAACATCTAAACAAGAAATTCTAAAACTGAAATCGAAAAACTGTGACAAAAAAAAAATAGCTATCCATCCATACAACTAAAATCCACTGTCTCCAGGTCTTCAAGTGATTCTCATAACTTCAACATACGCAATCAAGGAGATTTTGGCTTAATATGACCTCCCAAACCTAGTATATGTCCTCCAATGAAGTGGTGAGATATTGGCTGAAAGCTGGTACTTGTGCCAAAAATTCTTCACGATTCAACTGCTGGTAGTCTACACCCATTCTGGCGGTATCCTGCGCTACACGACGGACTTTCTCTCGAAGGGAACTGAAGGCTTGATCCCATTCTTAAGCCTGTCGATCTCGAGAATAAATCATCTCTTTTGCACACTGTTCACGAGCAGAAGCAACCTCCAACTGTTCTCGCAATATCCCTCTTTCACGTATCCACTAAGATCTCTCTCGGTCAAATTCTTTTTGCATATTCTTTTCAACTTCTTGCAACTGCTGTCGGCGAGATGCGACAAGTTCTGCAATATGTGACCCCCTAGTTGTAGCCATTTTGATTTGTCCTCGAAGTGTGATGATACCAAACGGTATCTAAAAAAGCATAAAAATAGTCCACAAACACATAAACAGTCCACACGCGCAAGACAGTAAACGGAAACAACTAACTCAAACTTAAATGATAAAGAAGATATGTAACTTGACACAATGAAACAATGAGAACTCATAATGCAGCAACTAAAGAGTGTATTAATACTCTAAAACCTCTACAAAAGAAGTTAACAAGAACCACGTTCTTACGGAACACAAGAGGAGCTCGGTTCCTTCAAGCACTCTCGTTTCTAGCCGATACCCACAACACAAGAAGAAACCATTTCTTGTGATGTCAAAGTGGTGGTCTACTCTCTTCTTGAGAGGAAAGTGATGTTCAATATTACAAGTGATTTCAATAATAAGCTAACTAAGGAGCAAGACTAAGGAAAATGTTTAAATAGTCTATTACAAAAGGTGTTGCAAAAGGACTCATTTGCCCTTAATGAGGGTGGAGGGTGTGAAGTGTATTTGGGGCAACCTTTGGTGTATTTTTGAGAACCTAAGGCCATATCTCACATGTCAAGGCGTACACTCCCTTGGGCGCGTTCACAACAAGCTCAAACGCGTCCATTTTCATAAACGCGCCTTGTAGTCTTTGTAGTTCCCGAGCTTGGACAAGGCTTTGAAAAAGGTCTTCAATTCACTTTGCAAATAGGAAACTTGGACCTTCACCAAAAACTTGTAATCCTTGTGCTCCTCATGCTTGTATCATCATCTCCATCTTAAAAAGAATTTGTCCTTAAATTCGCACCTTGCAAAACCAAATAGAGGGAAAACAAGCACACAGAGCTCATGATAGGAGGGTTAGCATTAGTACCACAAATTATATAGACATGCCAAGGGGGGTACACTTTTGGAATACAACCAACAATCCTTTGTTATGATCATGAAAAACGTACCACAAGAATCACAAAGGACATGGCTAAGATAAACATCAAGGAAAGAGGAATGCAATCCGAATCTATCACATATGTCATCAAGCCAAGGTTGTTCACATTTGGAATATACCCTCGGGTCCTTTGTGTGTGACATGAAAAACTTATCATGAATGGCATAAAGGAAGTGGCTTTGGCAAATATCAAGATATAAAGAAACTACAATGGTCTTAATGGCTTTACCATACCTAAAAAGTAAGACTACCTTCATCTTAGGAACCATAAGATACATTTGTTTCATTACCTCTACAAAGGACCTCATTAAATATAGTGCCACTATTGATCTTAAGATCCACCTCAACCACATATTACCATTACGCAAACAAGAAAACCAGCCACCAAACTTCCTAGCACTACATAATACAAATTCAAAATTAACAGGGTTATTATCATAGGTAAAGAGGTAGTATAGAAAGGAATCAAATGTGAAGAAATCTTGCCGAGAGGGTACACTTTTAAAATTCGACCAGAAATCCTTTATTTTTACCATGAAACACGTAGTTTGAAAATTACAAAGCATCGAGATAAGATAATCATCAAGGAAAGATAAGCATAAGTCGAGGCAAACCCTTTTCCAACCCACTAGTGTTCCGGGATCAAAAGAATGGTGTAACCAAGGTTATAAGCTGAGATTAATCAATCCTTTTACTAGGATATCATCCAAGACTAAATATTTGTGGCCTATAAATATTCTCTTAAGAGAAAGTACACCATTATTCAAAAGTTTTCCAAGCATATGATTACCTTAAGCAAAACTAGTAGCACGGTTTGTATCACACAAGCTCAAAGGAATATGTACAATATCATGGTCAATATTACAAGAATGAACACTAACTTGAGGATTTTGAATCACATCACTCACATGATCAAGTAGTGAACTATCCTTAAGACCAAATTGACCAACATATGCAATAAGAGAACTACCAAGGAAAGATTCATGCGTTTCTACACTATGTAAACCCGAATCTACTTCACATTGGATACTAATATCCTTATCACAACATTTAAAGCCTAAGGAAGAGTAGATGGTAGAAATTATACCTTGGTGTATGCCACGACAGTCCACTTGTTTGGATCATTCGACCAAAGATATCACTAGCTCATTTCCCATGTTATCGTGTGGATCCCCTTTTTGATCCTTCTTTGATAGCATATGAACTTGAACCTGTACATAAGAAGGATCAATGTTAGGCAAAGTACTAGAATGTGGGTTAGTGACTATCAAATATCCTTTATGGGCAAATACCACAAGCACATTTTTCTTTTCCTTTCCTACTTCACTACCCACAGTTTCCCTTTCCCTTGCCCTCTTTTCTTCACATTTTTTTTGTATATCACCACTACGTTTCTCTCTATTTTAAGTCTTGGTCTCATTCTCGTTGGATTCTAACTCTCCCTCTTTTTCTACTTGGATGTGGTGTTTCTGGGTTAGTGTAGCTTGGGAAGGAGACATTGGATTTAGTGAAGTGTAGGGTCTTTGAATTGGAGGATTTTGGAGTGGAGGATTCAGGTTTAGGGATGGAATTTTGGTTCCAAGTCCTCCTTGTGGAACTTGGTAGAGTGAAGAACGGTTAGGTCCATCTTATTCTCGGATTTGGTAGTAAAGATTGACTTGGTTTGCAGCACTTGATGGATACAATCTTTGGTGCAAGGTCTCAGGAGTAATAGTAGGTGAGGTGATTTGAGGGGTATGAGGTCGAGAACTCCTTTGGCTTTCCAGCCTCTCCAACCTCTCACTCGTTGAGGCCACATCCTAACCCAATTTCTCAACATTTGCCTTCATCCTAGCCACGCCTCGAGACAAAGTTTCAAGACTAGCTAAGAGGACATTCATAACATTATTGTCCACGGTTGGAGCATTGGAATTTTTGGGTTCCATTTGCAATTGTTCCTACAAAACAAGCAAACATTAGTTCAAAATACACTCACACATTCTTCACACTCGTCTTCTTCACTTGGCTCTTCAAGTGTTGTAAGCCGGCTATCAATCCTTGAGTGCTTAGAAATGAGTCTACTCTTGAGTTAGAATGGATTTAGGTTTTGAAGAGTCAAGGAAGTTTTGTACGCACTTGAACCAAGAACAATTACGAATTGTAAACGAGAAAAGCACCACAAAGAACGATGACATGAAGAAGTACTCAAAAACTGATTCACAACTTAGTAGGTTGTTACTTAGTTGCCAACTAGTGTAGGAGTCAATAGAAAGGAAACTAGTAGAGACAAGGAAAGAAACTTGGAAGGTCCTATGACTTGAGTTTGTTGT
This sequence comes from Capsicum pubescens, assembly GCA_030864215.1. Classification (NCBI taxonomy): domain Eukaryota; kingdom Viridiplantae; phylum Streptophyta; class Magnoliopsida; order Solanales; family Solanaceae; genus Capsicum; species Capsicum pubescens. The sequence goes on from CM061538.1 coordinate 260,043,919, forward strand.
TGATGTGGCCCACAATTTTTTATTTTGGCCGTTTGGTGTTGTTGTTTTTGTTTAAGTTTGATGTTGTCCCACTTGAATGACTCAATCTTGATTGTTTGGTGAGGCTTTTTAGGTTTTTGGAGTGAAAATGAAAGACTTGGAACTCTTTTTCCAAAGGTCAAGGTGTCAATAAGCTTTTCACCAACTTGCACCAAAATGGAAAAACACCTTTTTGGCTTTGGTTTGTCCCTTTCCCCTTTTGGTTCTTTTTGAAAATGGTTTGACACCCTTTTGGTAAGTAAGCTTTTTGGAAGGCCCTTTGTCTATTTGCCTCTTTGGTGTTGTCTTGAAACTAATCCCTAGACAAACACAAGACCTTGCCTCTCTCTTCCTTTTTTTCAAATCAAAAAAGCCTTCTGCCCAACATTCATCTCAAGAACAATATGAACAACAACAAGAACACTTATGAACAACAGCATTCCAAACCGTCCAACCCTTCAACAACACTAAACAAAGCTCAAATATTGGACCTTAGACTCAAGTGTTCTAGGGAAACAACAATCTAACACATGAAACTACTAAGACAAGCAAAATAACACCTAAATCTAGACACAAATTTGGCCAAACAATAACAACACTTCGGCCAAGACACCAAACCAGTAGAATAACTTCTTTTTGTGAGATTTTCGACCTTGGAAACCTCTTCTAATGTTAGAAAACAAAGATATAACACTAGAACACACAAAATACATAAAAATCACAAGAAAACTAGGCTTCAAATTTTGGCCTAAACACAAAAACGTTGACAGATTACTATTTTTAGAGTTTTTCAGCTTTTCAACACTTTTTTTTATTTTTGAGTGAACAATCCCAAGATTGATCTCGTGGGAACGAAATCAATGATGGCTCTGATATAAAATGATACCAAACAACATCTAAATAAGCACGAAAACAGTACGTAAACAGACAAACAGTCCACACGCACAAGACACTAAACGGAAATAACAAATTCAAACTTAAACGATAAAGAAGATATGTAACTTGATACAATGAGAACTCATAATGTAACAACTATAGAGTGTATTAATACTCTAAAACCTCCACAAAATAAGTTAACAAGCCCCACGTTTTAACGGAACACAAGAGGAACTCCGTTCACTCAAGCACTCTCATTTCTAGTCGATACACACAACACAAGAAGAACCAATTTTTTGTGATGTCAAAGTGGTGGTCTACTCTCTTCTTGATAGAAAAGTGATGTTCAATATTACAAGTGATTTCAAGAATAATCTAACTAAGGAATAAGACTCAGGAAAATGTTTAAATAGTCTATTACAAAAGGTGTTGCAAAAGGACTCCTTTGCCCTTAATGAGGTGGGGGGTATGGAGTGTGTTTAGAGCAACCTTGGGTGTATTTTTGAGAACCTAATTCCATTCCTCACATGTCAAGGCGTACACTCCCTTGGGCGCATTCACAATAAGCTCAAACACGTCCATTTTCATAAACACGCCTTGTAGTCTTTGTAGTTCTCGAGCTCGGACAAGGCTTTGAAAAAGGTATTCAATTCACTTTGCAAATCCAAAACTTGGACCTTCAACAAAAACTTGTAATCCTTGTGCTCCTCATGCTTGTATCATGCGACCTCAATATCCGCTGACTTAGCTTTCTCTTCAGCAAATTCCCTTTGTTGTTCTTCTATTTTTGCCCTGGCATGCTCTAATTCTACTCTCAAAGCTTGGTTGGCAGCATGACTTTCTTGCATGGCTCTCTGAATCCCTATCCTAATTGAATATTCTTGATGAATGGGTCCCTTAATCGATCTTTTCGATCTGACTGGGGGACTTGGTTGTTTTTCAAATAATTCACGGTAGTCTGGGTGTACTTTTCCTTTCTCATGCTATATGACCATTGTTTCAATTCCCATGATACAAAAACTATCCCAAATCTATTGGGCCAATCCCTCCGGAAGTGGAATCTCTGGTCTAACCTCAAATACAATCTCAGTCATATTTTCTGTTATGGGAATTACTTGACGTCTGCCTAGCTGACGTAAGACCTGCAATGGCACGTAAGGTTAAACACCCCTAATACCTATTAAAAACAAGAACGTCCGAATGAAATAACTATGTATGACTTGCCTCCAAGGGAACCAAGAGAGATTTCAAGTGATTTTATCTGCTGTCAGAGAACGAAAAAGCTTATCCAATCTTTAATTCCTTCTGGGCACTTATATTTCTCCATCATTTCCTTGTAATACTTGATGTGATTGAATCATTCAGGGACAAATCTCGCCACTGTAGGATGTTGATAAAGATGCTCTACAATCCACATCTATAACAAGATATTACATCCCTAAAAAAACCCTTTCCTTTTTGACAAGCGGTCAGAGCACGGTAAATATCGGCCAAGATCATTGGTATCATAGTGTAATCCTTCTTAATAAGTATATGTACTACTCTAGCTAAACGAATATTAATTTTTCTCTCTCTCCTCGGGAAGACCATAGTTCCAAAAAAGGCTACCATGAATGCGAATCGTCTATGAACTTTCCAAGCCTCAAAACTTCCCTTATTACAGAGTTGTTTTCCAAACTTCTCAAACCCCTCTTTCCTTCTATATTTTTTATACAAAAACTGTAAAGAGACCCAACCTTTTTTTATTGATTCTTCTTTTGAGTTCTGTATGTTCATGAGCTTGCAGAATCTGTTTATCGAGATGAGTCTTGGGGCTATAATTTTTTTTTTATGCATATCCCCATATCCAACATAGGCCGCTATCTCCTCTAAAGTCGGGGTCAAATCGAAATCTGAAAAGCGGAATACATTGTTCTTCGGGTCCCAGAAAGTCAGGAATGCATCAACCACCTCCCTACTAGGGTTTATTGTCATGATACTTGTCAAAAAAGCCAAATACTTATGTATCTCATCATAATCGAATGTATTCATTTCGTTCCACCACAACCAAAGCTGCAGAGGGGTGCAATCCATAACCTGAAGTGGAACACTCCCATCCCTCTTCCTATTTTGACACTTTCCACGAACTGGAGGAGACATGTTATACCTATGGATAAGGAGACAATATAATGAGATGTCTAGACTTATGCAGAACTTAATTCACTAATTTTGACTTTTTAAACTTGACTCGTTAATGTGACCACCAAATTGGACTTAGATGTAAATAATTTTATTCAAAAATAAAAATTGAGAAAAACATGAATGACAACATTTTATTTTTCTTTCTAAAAGAGAGCACTTATTTAAACCGACTCTATCGAAAATTTACAACAACAGACCTCTAGACAATTTTGACCATGTGTTTGGAAAAATACCCTCTAAGTACACTTAAAAGAAAATGACTTAGAAATAAAGAAAAAAAATAATTGTTTTATATATGAAGTTGTATAAAATTTTCAGCCTCACGACCCCTAAAGATTCAGGACTATTAAAATATATGCTTACATATTTTATTACTTTATAAGAATTCAGCTCACGACCTAAAGGTTCAGGCTATTAGGATTTGTATTAAAATTAATTTTAATTTTGAGAATAAAAAGGAAAAAATAAGATAAAGATAATAATACTCATGAAAATAATCATTTTTTTTTAATTTTATTATTTTTTATTAATTTTTTTCAAAAAAAAAATCCTTCAATAAATTTGTGAATATATTTTTTAAAATATAGGGTCATATCCCGGGTAGAATTTCCTACGTATCTCACTAAAGAGTGAGAATCAGACCCTTGTAGTTCATGAAGACCGTAAAACTATGTTACTATATATTTAAAAAAAATTCTTTCTTTTAAAAATAAAATTTTTCTTTGAAAAATGATTCACTAAATTTGAAGATAATATAATCTCTTGCATTTCAAAGTTGATTAAAAGCCGGTCAACAAACAAATAACCTTTCAAACAAATATCAAAGAGCAAGTAGGATGCACATGTTGGTCATTATAAAGTTGGTCACCTGTCCTAGACAGACCCGTCCCCTGTGCCGATTCTCGCTTAGTCAAATGCACATGATGCAAATAAAGCGGAACCTAATAGGGATAACCAGATTCTGAGTTTTTAGTTCTTCTAAGTTTAGACTGATAGGGATAGGTGTCTAGACTGGATTACCCGAGCGGACACTCGAGTCGGGGAGGGACAACTTGTTCGATAGCAGTGCTACCCCGCCTAACATGTGTGGCTATAATCCTTCATCAGGTGCCTTGACACTCTGGCTATCTCAAAAAGAAAGTAGGATGCATACACTGCATTCCTTCTATCCTATTTTAGAGACTCAGAGGGGGTGCGCAAGAGAAGACAATTTATAAAACAGTTCAACAATATCAAAGCAGTAAATGAGAGACAAGTAGCACATAAGGCCAACAAAAATAATTAAAGCAAGTAAAAGTCAGTATCAAAAGCTCAAATTCTTATATTTCCCCAGCAGAGTCGCCAGAGATGTCACATCTCTTTTTTGCCCGATGGGTCGAGTCGAAGGGTTTTTTTCAATTAAAGTGATGGTTTTGAATAGGGATTATTTTATCATTTTTAGAGTCACCACTTGAAATTGAGTTATGGTGTTCCAAGTCACCTTTTGAATCCCTAATTAAAAGGATATGAATCTTTTATTGGTCTGCAAAAATAGTAGACCGGGTAAGGAATTCTGTTGACCGAGGAAAAGGTGTGAGGCACCCCTCGAATCCCGTGGTTCTAGCACGATCGCTTTATTGACTTATACTTAACTAAAACTATTTTGATAAATTATGTTAAGGCCTAAATTCGCTCATTTTATTATATTAAATTAATAAAAAATTAATTTTAGAAAAATATTTGTCAAGGTGCATTATTGCATCCGTGAATTTTTAAATGCCTCAAAAAGATGTGTACGCCACATTATTAATTGAGACGAACATTTTAAACATGCCTAAAATTTGTCTATAATAAGCATGACTAGTCTACTATAAATTCGTAATGATTTTTATTTATTCAAAATGCTATATAATTTTAACAATAAATTGATCAAAACTCACTTAAAAGCAATACATTAATTTAATAAATAATTATTAAGTCTTATCAATGACAATAAATAAATAAATAAAATAATAATAAAATAATAGAAATAAAAATAATATAAAGATACCATTTTGTATTCATCAGTAAATTAAATTAAAAATTATGGTAAATAGAAAAACACAACATTAGTGATATTTTTTTTGTATTTGAACAATAACTACGGAGTGATTCCGATGAGGAGGTTGGCCGGAGAAACAGAGTGATTCCGGTGCCAATGCATGGAATTAATGGCCGAAGGGGGGCGACGCCAGATCTAATTTTTGGGTGGTTGTCGACGACGGTTGGGGTTGGCCGGTTTTTTTTTTCTAGATTTTCCGGTGGAATAGTGATAGTAGTGGCGGAAAAGAGTAAATCCGACTGTTTGGTTGCCATTTTTTATGGTTTTTCCGATGGGATCTGGAGGGTGTAAGAAGTAGCGGCACTGGTTGGGCTTCGCTGACCGGTTCACCATTGTGGCGGCGTGATTGGTTGAAAAGAGTGGGGGGGGGTCCACTCCAAAAAAATCGCGTTTAGCAACGGATTTGTTGCAACAAGGACATTTTCGTCGCTAATTAATGACGGAATTACAACAAAATAGAACTTTTGTCGCTAAATAAATGAAATTAAAATTAATAGCCTATTTAGTGATGGATCAGCGACAGAAAATAAAATTTGCTGCTATATTTTGGCGGTAAATATTGGCGCCTTTATTTTGGTGACAAAATTAGCGACATAAAATGTGGAAATTTTTTTTGACATGGTGGAGACGGAAATAACAACGGAATTATTGTCACTGGAATTATTTTACCAATTTTAAAAAATATATTAGGTATATTTTAATAAATAATTAGCAATGGCTTTAAATTCATTGTTGAATCTGTTACCCTACCAACTAAATATTAGGGAAAAGTCTTTTATTTCACTTTGTTCCCAAAATATAGTAGCATCGACCTCTCTCCAAAAATAGTCTCCTTTCTTTTTTCTCTCTCTTTTCTCTCAATTGAGAAAAGAGAATCACTCAATATCAATAGAAAAGGGTGTCAATCGATCAATTTCGTATCTAAATTAGAGGTACGATTCTATATCTCGTAATTTGAGTTGTTTTTCCTCTTTTAATTTCTTAATTTTTATGTTAGAAGTCACTTGTAAATGATAGGTTTAGGGTTGTTTGAGATCTTTCACTTAGGGTTGTTCAATTATTGTGTTAAAAAGTTTGATAAATGGTTATTTACTCGAAATGAGAACCGAATTTATTTCTCAGAATTTCTGTCTGTGGGTTTTTTGATATTTTCTGTTGCATGTTTATTAATCTGAAATTTCTTCAACAAATTTTTTGTTTGTGTGGTTGAATTTTCACTATTTTGCGTACACTGATTATGTTAGAGTTTTTGATTTTTTCTTAGAAGTTCTATTTGTGGTTTGTTTGAGCTCTTTCACTTTGCTTTGTTCAATTATTGTGTTAAAATTTTTGGTTAGTGGTTATTTAATCGAAATGGGAACAATATTTTTCCTCGTAACTTTTATTTGTGATTTTTTTTGTATTTTATGTTGCATGTTCATTAATCTCAAATTTCTTCAACAAATTTTTTATTTGTGTGGTTTAATTTTTAGTTTTTTATGTACAGTGTTTATGTAAGACTGTACTTAGTGTGTTGCATGTTCAAAAAAGTAGAAAACATACAGCAGTTTGAGTTATTTTTGCTTATTGTTGATCTAATTTTGTGTAAACAATAAAATTGACTATGTTTCATGTTCCTTTGAAATTGTGTAATTGTCATAATCATTTTCTCTTTTGTTGTGTAGACTGTTTATCCTTTATCCTTCCGCAGATTTCATTTCTGGGATCACACTTGATATATGTTGTTGTTTTTCTTAATCTGATGGTGATGTTATGCTTTAAATTTTTGGAGAGATCCACTAAGGATACCAGCAAGTGCTAGAAAGTGAGCTAACATCTATATGGTACTATAACATTCTCCCTTTTAAATGATTTTCTATCAGTTTTTCATATGTTTCTCTGTTTCCGTTTGTGTTCTTGAGTATTCGTGAAACTGTTTCTATTTTCTTTTACTTACCAATTTCTTGAAAAGGAGCAACCATGAAAATTCTGATGCCTTAATAGTCTACATACAATTGAGGATTTATTTTTAATCCGATTCACCATTCAAATACAATCAGTTCATTTATTCTTAACTTTTGTGATGTAACTTTGTGTTAAAGTTGTAAACTTTTTTTATTTATTTTTGCCAATAAAGTTGCAACTTATTTTTTAGTTTTGTTTAATGTTCAGATTTTACGTATGTATTTTTTTGAAATTTGATATTATTATATATTATTTTTTATTTATAATAGACCTCTAAATAATGTCGTCACATTGATACAGATTGCAACCTTCTAAAGCATGCTCCAACAGCCTACACGAGTCTTTCAAAAGTGAACTTGATCACAATGGAGTCAATTGAAAAGGTGTCTCATGTGATATAAAAGATGGCTATTTTGGGGAATTCAAGGTATACATCTTCCTCATAATTGAGTTTTTAAAGTGTATTCACTTTTATAAATATGATATTAATGTGTTATTTTGGAAATTTATTTCAGAAACACTTCTATTGGGATTCTTCCATTAGTTAAGCTGCAGTAAAGAAACAGTGGCAGATTAAGGCAACAACTGTGTATAGAAATTTTATTGCTAAAATCAAAGAGAAAGGGATTAGGCAAGATTTTATACATGAAGATGTTTGGAAAAACTGGCAGCGACTTTGGGCAGATCCTAAGTGTGTTGAAAAGTCAAAAATAAATACGCAGAATCGTCGTGGCGACAATGAAGTTGCCGCTGGAACTCACACGGGAGGCTCTATCTCAATTGGAGAGTACCGAAAGAGACTTGTAAGTATATATTTCAAGTACTACCCCCTAATTTCTTTCAATATGAATCTGTTAGCTGGTTTCATAGTCCCTAATAGCTCTATAGTGGTAGGAAATGTGATCAGCATTACAACAAGTTCTACTATTATATTGCATTGAGTTTGAACTATATTTATCCTTGTGTGGTGGGTTTTGCTTCTCTCATGTGTTGCGTGTTAAGATGAAGTTTTCCTACTATTTTTTGAAAACAGAATCTATGCATTTCCCACATTTTTCTGCCCATATGAAAAATTTTCTACTGTTTTTATGAAAATAGTATTGGTGAATTTCGCACATTGCGCTGTCCATGCATATGCATTTCCCACATTGTCCCTTGTATGCAACCATGTTGATTCCTTCCTCTTCTATTAGCTGTTGATGTTGTTGTATTGAAAGTTTAAAATAGTGAGTTACACTTTAATACGTGAAATAAATGTTCCAGCAGTTTCGTTGTAGTACAATGCACAACACTTCTTTTTTACAAACTGCTGAAATGGGTCGAGATCCGACACCAAGTGAGTTACATTTGCATGTTCACACACATGGTCATGATGAAAAATCGTTCGTTGATGAACATTCCCAAATCGTCCATGTAAGACTAAATCTTACTATAGTAGTTTACTTAATTCATATTTTTTAGTTTAAAGTAGTTTTTGGTATCTAATCATTTTGAAGTATAATCCGTTATAATTTCACTTCCACTATTACAGGAAATATTTGAAGAAATATTATGAGAAAAAATATTATCAGAATCTGTTATTGATCAAATTGATGCATATTACCAAGCTGCCGGAGGAGAAAAGAAGCGAAGAGTATTTGGTCTTGGATCTGAAGCAAAAGGCTACTACGGGCAAACTCTTGTGTTTCTTGTGGAAAGACTTCATCTTCAGCTTCACATGAATCGATACCAGCTGCAGATTCGAATTTGGATGAGTTTGTGAAGCGATTGATTCCCGCACTTAAAAATTAATTTATTCCTATTGTCATTGAGGAGGTACAAAAGTTGGTTTCTTCACGATTAGTTGTGACACCTCCGACTACTACTTTGGACGATCTTGATTCCTTAGATGATGATTGCAATGATCTTGATTCCTTAGATGATGATTGCAATGATCTTGATCAGTTGTGATACTTTTGACGATCAGTGCATTGGTTTTTTATGGTCTATTTTGTTGAAATGTTTAAAATTGTGCAACAACAATATACACTTGATGGATGTTAGTTCTTTTAAGAATAGTTCGTACATGTTTGGTACTATGGATGTTTTGGACATAATTGTTTTTAGATTTTGCTATCTTTTGTATTGTGGATGATGTGGGTTCTTTTAAGGATAGTTGGTAGATGTTTGGTACTATGGATGTTTTGGACATAATTATGTGTTTAGATGTTGCTATGTTTGATATTGAGGATGTTTAGATTTTTGCTAGCTATATATGTGGGTTCTTTTATATGAATGTTGGATATTTAAAGAAGATTTTTCTATCTATATATGTGGGTTCTTTTATATGAATGTTGGGTATTTTAAGAATTTTATAATATGCTTTTAATATTCAAAATACAAATTAAAAAGGTTTTTGGAAGAAAAGTAATGATGACAGATTTAGCGACAAATTCCATCATTGCCAAAGAAAAAATATTTGCAACGGATTGAGGAAAATAATCTTTTGTCACAAAAAACTGGGGATTAAATAACAAAATTTTTAGCGACGGACTAGCAATGAAATATTTGATCACGAAATAATCAAAATGATGCAATACAATATGAAATTAGTAATGATTTTTATAAATATAACAACGAATATATTCGTTGCTACAAAATGACAACAGATATAGGTCGTCTCTATGTCATTGCAAAATTGGCAACAAATTTTATTTTTTCCATTGCTAAATGGTTAGCAACGCGCAAAATAGCAACGACACATATTCCGGCGTTGATCCGTCTCTAAATTGATATAGCGATAGATATATGTTTATTAGCGATGTTTTTGGTTTGTTGCTAAACATGATTTTTTTTTATAGTGGTCGCCGACGGTTTTGACTGGTTTTAGGGGGTTTTCTACGGGTTATCGTCGGAATCAACCATGGGATCGGATTTAAGGTGTTTTCCCATAGTAGAGGGGTAATTTTGGTTGCTGGTTTACATGATTATGGTGGGTTTTCGCCATTTTCTGGCGGGTTTGGCCGACAAAAGTCAAATGAAAATGGAACTATGGTTTTGTTGGTCACCATTTTCTGGCGATAACTTCGCCGGAAAATTATACAGCCTTCACTGGAACTTGTCCCATCTAAAATTTCTTTTTCGTTCACCTTTCCAAATAATTTTCCTCCGTATTTTTCATTTCTTACTGATTTTACCTTTTTTTTCTCTCCGGCCTATTTCCAGCGTGCGTGTGTATATTAGTGTATGATATGTATCTGTGAAGAAGATGATGGAACTATTCTCATTGTTGCTAAGAAGTTTATATGTGAATTCTATTTATATGAAAGTGTATCTGTTACTACGTCCATTTCTATTAATTTAATGCAGTACATAAATAATATCACATATTAAACCACGAATCATTAACGTAACTATAAACATGATTTGATTCACTAAAAGAAATCATACAATAAATAATATAAATTGAATAAGAACCTGCTAATGAATGAAAATAGATATTCGAACGTCGTTAGCGAAAATTTCGAAAGAAACTTCGCACTCTAAATCTGACCCCTTCTTCTTTCTGCTTTCTTTATGACTGATTGTTAGTGTTGTTTTCTCTCTTTTTCTCAGTAGTTTCTCAGATTTTTTTTTTTGGTTATTGTCTGATGCACTATCTGATAGTGATAGTGTACGTTGTTTTTTCTGGGGGTTGAGGGAGTCTTTAAGTAGAAGAATTCTTGGGGGGGAAAGTTAGGGGGAACAGTTACTTCAGATAAGGGGGAGGGAATTTAAATTTTAAAAATAATTTTTTAAAATTAATAATAATAAATAAAAATAAATAAATAAATAAATAAATAGAATAATAATAATAAATATAAATATAACTAATTAATTTTTAAGAAAATACAATAAAAATTTAGAAATAGCCTCAAATAAATATAATTAAGATAGTACTAAAACTACTAGCTTATTTATTTAAAATTTTAAGAGAAAAATATTTTTGAATTTTTGTATAATTTTTAAAATTAGAATAAAAATAAAATAAAATATCTCAAAATTAACTTTATTTAGTTATTTATTTTTAACTAAAAATTTATTAAAAATAAAATAAAATAAGAATTTAAATAATATCAGACCAAATATAAATATTTAATATCAAAAAATAAATTAAAATTCGAGGAGGATCAAAAATCACGTGTCTACACAATATATTTTGACGGACATTATTTTGTGGATTCATCGACTTTAATCAAGACGTTGATCATGAAATTACAAGTTATCCAATTAGAATTTCACATCCTATAAAATCGTACCAACTTGCATCATCACTGAGGTAATTGTGCCAGATATTTTTAAAAATAATTATGTTTTATGAATTATGATATTTTGAATTTTATATTTTATTTCTTTGTGTTGTTGTTAATTGTTTTGATACGTTAATTTAATATAGCACAATTGAAGGAAAACAAATATCCTCACTGGCACCAGAGGAAAGTACAATGGTATAAAAATGAGCAGGGCACCGAACCGTAATAAACCTTATCAAGCCACAAATGGCAACAAAGTTGTCAAGGAGAAGAGGGAAAAATCTGAAATTCAAGAGGGGGGGGGGGGGTGAATTAAAAATTTTCTTCTATGAGTCGACTACTGACCCAGTCGACTCGCCTGCAGATCAGAACACTTCACAAAAAAATTAAATTCAAAACAGTTAAGCAAGAAAGTAACAAGAAGTAAAGTAACAACACAAAGATTTATTCTGGTTCGACACACCAATGTAGTGCCTACGTCCAATCCCTTTAGGTTTTGAAGTTTCATTAGATCGTTGAAAGTTTGGCTCGAGTACATAGAAAACAAGTTCTGAAGATTTATTTTGCGCTTCAGATCTTGTGATACAACTTCATTTGATGTTACAAAGTTGACTCGATCCTACTTTTTATATAGCAGCTGTAAACTAAAGTTACAGAGCTTTGTAAGACTAAGAATGAGACACTTTGAATTTTCTCCTTGAAGTTGCGTAAATAGTTTCTGTCTTCGGTCTTCTTCTTGTATAGTCTTCGGTTGTGACTCTTCATAAGGAAACCCAAGAGATTTCTTCTCAATCAACGATTTAAATTAATTTCTTGATTGGGGAATGTAGCAGTTTGATATGTCCATATGCGGCTTTGGATCACGTCCATATCAGATATGTCCGTGATCTATTTTTCCTTATAGTCTTGATGGCTATGTGACGGTTGTGTCCTTCCTTCTTTCGTTCAGATTCTGATTGATCTAATCTGCCGTGTTTCTGGGATGGTGATTCTCTTTCCATTTTTAAGATATTTGATTAATTCTCTTGCCATGCTTGTTTGAGTGTTGCGATCTTCTGTTGATTGGATGTCCTTCAATTTCTAGAGCCAGTTTCCTTTATCAGTGGTCTTCAATATCCTACAAGGAACCACTTGTTAGTTTTTCATTATTAAAATATAGACTTTAGAGGCTAACAAATCAACAAAAAGGTCTACATTGTCCAAAAGAAAGAAAACTAGTCCATGAATGTTTGACTTAATTTTGAGATCAGAGAGCTATAGTTATATCGTAGACTCTTCATTAGATTTCTAAAGAAATTATCGGTGCTTTGTTTATTTTGCAAATGGTTATTTTCATTTCTCAGCTTTTGATTATATTCTTTATGTGATTTTAAAAGTGCTCACAAATTTAAGATATATTTTAAATTTATAAATTTTGAATCATAATGTTTTTTCTTTAGGTTGTTTTGTATGGATTACTTATACCTATTAAGTGAATTTCTTTACATAAATATATGGTGTGTGTGTTTAACTTTTATCTTTATCATCAACAGAGGAAATTCTAGGATTTCTAGAATATAGGTGCACCATTGTCACCATCCAAAAATAAGGGTCATGATGACACTTGTCGTGGCATACCTTGACAAGTAAGTCTATCACCCAACTGATACAAAAAGGAAAAAGAAAAGAAATACCCAAGGTAAGACTTCTAGAACGAAATTGAACCAAACAAGTAATCATAACAATGCGAAAAAAACTTATCCAAAATACCAATCATGCCCAAAATCAGGTGTCAATAGTGTAAGAACTACTAATACAATTCAGGAGTCAAATACATCATAAAAATAATCACAAAAGAATAATATCTATCTCTGAATACTAATAAAGACATAACTAATACAGAAAGATAGAGGTGAACTACGAACGTATGACTGTTCAACCGCTACCTTGAGTAATCTGAAGGCGTTTGAAATCAATCAGTTTGAGGTGCACTCGAACCTGAAGCTGCAACGAAAGGGTGAAGTAGGATACGGTCCACTTGTACTCAGTAGGTATCATAGGCCGACCGAGCAAAATAGAAAATAAAGCATACAAAATACACACTAAGGGCACGTCACTTGCAATCAGAAAATGTCCCATAATGGTAGCCCACACCGCTTGCACTAACAATTCTAATATATCATATATATTATAACATCACACCAAGATAGAACACAAATGTGCATTATATCACATATAAGTAAAACAAGGGGGAAAATGCATATACAAGTTCATCAAATATAAGTAAAAGAAGATAAGACAATTACATAGATGGCAAGTCAATATGAAAATACAACACAATATAAACACCATACAGTAAGTGCAATGTATGATGATGATGATGCACGAGGTCATCGTACAACCTCCGAGATAATCGCACAATCTCCGTATACACCTACGGAGGCAAGCCTCCCAAGGCAGGATCCATGGGGGGATTCGTCAACCCGTATACAATCCACATATATCATATCTCCTTTTCGAAATATCCCTCGAAAAAACTTTTATAAGGTGTTACAATATCTCCTCCCTGGCACATTCCTTCGGGAGAGTTTTTAAAAAGGTGTTGCTAGTGTTACTCAGGTGTTACCACAATGATACCTATGTTTCATGAATGAGTATGATATAAGGATGAAATGCTCACGACCAATCACAATGAGTATTTTCATAACCAACCACATGATATATTTTCACAACCAACTGCAATGATACATTTCCACGACCATGTGAGTCAATATCCACTCATTATTTTTGTTTCATCCATAAATTTTCACATGTCTCATATGCCAATAAAGTATGAATATAATTACAATACACCAATGATACCACATTAAGCATTTTAACAACACCATACAATTATTCACATGCATTCAAGGCTATCAATATCACATAGGACCCCACATGATCACACATATCACGTAACATCTCAATTTTGATAATTACATCACATATAGACCCCCACATAGGCACAATACATAGATAGATATTTTTTATGATTAGTTTCCACCCTTAACATGTATTTTGTATCATCATTTACTACCCAACCCAGTCTGAAAGAGTAAAGCCATAACCTACCTCGAATGTCAAAATCGGTCCGCTACACTTCGAACACACAACCTTACTTTCCACAAACGATTTTGAAATCAACTAAAACCGAGAAATATAGAATCTACGCGTCAAAACAAAGCCAACGATACTCATATTGCCTACTTTTAATTCGGGGTCAAAATAAACCCTCAGAATGAATTTTTGAAACAGAACGGCAAAATCTTAATTTTACTTCAAAAACGTGTTTTTCACATTTTTAAAAATCTACCGCTGAAAACTCAAGTCAAATTGAGTCAAAACGAGGCTCAAATTGAAGAAAAATTAATTTTAAGCTTTATTGGGTATTTTTTTTGAAATCCGTGTTAAAATCAAGAATCAAAGTTGTTTGAAGGTTAAAGTGATGAAAAACTAGTAATTATGAGATTAAAACATTATATAAGTGAAAATGAGTGAAATTGGGGCTTAAAATCAAGCCCTAAGATTTTTGGGGTTTTGAAAAATTAATCAAGAAATTACTAAGAAAATGAATGATCTTTTACCTTAAATCCATAATAGAATCAAGAAATAGGTGTTAATCTAGCTTTTCCAAGCTCCCCCAAGCTTCATTTTTAAGCTCTCATACTATTTTAGGGTTTAACTCCCAAGATGCAAGGTGAAAGAATGGACAAAATGGGTCCAAAAAGGGTAAAAAAGTTGTTATATGTTGCAGAAGAATCTGCACTTTTTCTAAGTCCAAACGAACTTCGATGGGGTGCTCGAGATTCGTTCGGAGTTCGATATACGCAAACGAACTATGTAACCACACTAAATTTGACGCTTCGGACTCAATGACGTAGTTGGATTTTAAAAAAAATAAATTATTTTCATAGAGTTGACCCCCGAAATTCAAAATCACAATTTTCCAAATCGAGGGTCGAAGTGAGATTTAAAAGCCGTAAAATCACACCAAACATGTTACCACTCTAAAATCGACATTTCAGATCTGCTGATGAAGTTGAATTTTTCATCCGAGGTTGTTTCAATCAAATGTGGATCCCACACCCATATTTCTAATTTTTCAACTTTCCGACCAACAGGTCGAAATGAGCTCGGGTACACTGGGACCCGAATCAAAGGTCTACCTAGCCTAAAATCAATATTCCGAAGCTGCTGGCGCAGTCCATTCAACCATCCGTCGCACGGATCAAAGATATCCACCTGAGACCAAAATAAGTCTCTCGAAGCCATTAAAAGCCACAATATCACATAAATAGTACCAAAATGTATCGAAAATCATGCCAATTCCCCACACCCCAGAAATACCATAACGTAACTATGGGGAGGGATAAAATAGTCAAATCACACAAAATCACGAATTTTACATATTTCATCAAATTTTCAGATCGTTACAATCATTAAATGAAAGACAAAAAATGTAATTAGTGATGAAGGTAGATAATTTAACCTTTAACCAACTTAAGGATGAATTGTTAAAATTCAAATCATCTACTTTGGAAACCAAGAACTTTTATCTGATGAACTATACCAAAATTAATTGAAACATTATATCTAATCATTTCTTGATGGACCAAATGTTTGTTCGGTTGTTGCCAGGTGAAAGAAAATCATTAAAACATATAAAAGAGTAAATTCACTTGACCCCTTAACCTGGCCCTTAGATCTTAGAAATAATACCTTTTTTTTTCCTTTTTGAATCGTACGAATACTTAAATCTTAAATCTATTATAAAGATTTGTTGTCTAGATATGAATAAATTTCACTTAACCCCTAATCTGCCTCTATAAATTTGGGAAGACAAAACTTTCTATAATGGGTTTAATATTCCTAAAACCCTTTATATATTGCGCCATGCACAAGGGGAAGCCAGTATTATTTTCCAAATCCAAAACTTAAAAGCTTAAGAGGGTTAAGTAAAATTTATACCCTATACAAAAATAATAATGATAAAACATTTGGTGGTGAGAAACTAAAATAATAAAGTATATTTACATAAAATAAAAAGAGCTCTTTGGATATTTTCCTTTTATTTTCATATGATATGATAATATCTTAAACTAGTTTCAATTTCTAGAACTTTAGGAATTTCTCTTTTGACCAACGATTGTCACGTTTCTTTGTTTTTCTCTTTCTTGAGATTGTTCAAGTTTAAACATTTTATACAAATTCTTAGTAAACAATTTTAGGCTATGAGTAATAGGTCAGATAATAAAAGAGTCAACTAATTTATGCAACTGTATTTCCCAATTTCCCTGAAGTGTTGGTAATTGCAAAATTTATTGTGGTAAACAATTACTACTCAAATTTAGGCTTCTATTATTTTATTTTATCTTTTAAGGGGCCTTTGTGATTAAATAAACTAGAATTACCTTCTTTCATAAGAAGAACAAAGAAGAGCTCCAACTGACTCTTTAACCTTCCTTGGTTTACTAATCTTAGTGCTTTGAATTATGTTTAGTTCAAAGGCATCAGGTTATGATTCTATAGGATTAAAGATCTTCTGAATCAAGATGATTAAAGATAAGTGTAACTTCCTGTCTCTAATTGTAAAAGTAGGCCAGGCACTAAGTGTCTAAGTTCCTCTCTATTTGGTGGTGTATTTTTTTGTGACATATTGACACGGTACGAGACTTTTCAAGCCTCCATAACCGCACGAAGTGAAAGTCTGGGTGAATGAATTTTGGTGAAGAAAATGTTAAAGGTGTCAAATGGGTCGGTTTGATCCGATCCGACCTGACCCATTTAGCAAATCGGCCCGATTAGCCCCCGAGCTGTAGGGTTCCAGGCTTCAGGCTAGGCTAATTTTATTTTTGGGTCCGGTTAACCCGATCCGGACCAAAATCGGTCCAGGCCCGCCGGTTAATTGGCCCGACCCGATTTTTTTTTTTTTTTTTTTTTTTTAAATTAAATTTTTGAGACAGTTGGGCCCGACGGCTTGGTCTTTTGGACCCAAAAACGGCTATTTTGGCCTTTTTAATTTAAAATAAAATCATTTAAAATATTTTTTAAATCCCAAAAAAATTCCTATAAATATCCTACACTTTCAAATCATTTTCCACACAATTTTCATTCTCTCAAATCTCAATTCTCAAATATTCTATATTTCTATATATTTCCTAAAGTGTTCAATTTAATTTTTTAATTTTGCGATTACAAAGTACGAGTGGAAGTTTCTAAAGTCGCAACTTTCGAATACTTTCAAAATTTGGTATTGTCGTTCCATCTCTTACTTTTAATTTTTAATTAGTGTATTAATTGTTGAATATTTAATTTTATTATTTTTGTGTATTTTTTTTTTTTTAGTTTGATTTATAATTTTATATTATGGATAAGTTAAGAAATCTTGCAACTAAAAGTGTCATAAAAAATTTGTCCCGAAAGTGGTAGTGATAGTAAAAAGTAAATTACTGGCGGTAGAGGTAGTTCAAGTAGTAGATATACCCGTGTGCCTCCGGTACCGCTTAGTCAACCTTTTGAGGAAGAAGTAGGTGTAGGTGCTCATGATATGAATTATGCAGAAGCTCAAAAAAATTACGGTATAGAAGAAGAAAATGAAGTAGATGCGGTTAATTTAGAAGAAGATGATGAAAATATTGGTGAGACACTCGCAGTAGGAAATGCTAATGTTAGATCTGAATCGGTTAATCGACCTCCCCATGCCCCAAGAGCTCGTAGAACAACTAGTATTGCATGATAATTTTTTACACGTATAGAAAGAGAGACTAAGGTGCAATGCAATATTTGTCAACAAGTATATGAACATAAAAAAGAAGGCAATCAAGGGGTACGATTATATTAATGAGACATATAAATGATAATCACGAAAAAGAGTTATTTATTGCACGAGGTGATGAGGCTGTTGCTGGGCCAACACAAACTAGAATGAACCCAACAACCGGTCAGGTAATTAAGAATTATAATAAATATAGAGACCGGGAAGAAATAGCAAAAATGATAGCTATGGGTTGTTTGCCTTTCAGTTTTCCTTCTTCGGATGCTTTTATTCATTATATTCAAGCAATTTATAATCATATGTTTAATGGTATTCCTAGAAGTACTTGTCGGACCAATATTTTTAGACTTCATTCACAATATATTTTTTATTTATCTACATTGTTAAAAAATATTCAATGTAGAATGACTCTAACTTCTGATCTTGGTTGTGCTGTTAATAAAAATAATTATTTAACCATTACTTGTCACTGGATAGATAGTAATTTTGTTATGCAAAAACGTATTCTAACTTTTTGTATGATGAAAATCGTAGACATACTGGAGAATTTATTACTGATTCGATTAGTAAAGTTGCAGAATTTTATGGTATTGAAAAAAAAGTCTTATGTATTGCTTTTGATAATGCTTCTAACAACAAGAGAAACTAGTCTCTCTCCGCTGCTACCTGAAATATTTCATGTTAAGTGTGGTTGTCATATATATAATTTAATTGTAAGAGATGATCTTAAATTTTTTGAGTTTTATATTCACCAAATTCAGCTTGCTGTTGGTTTTATTCAAGAAAATAATCGAAGAAAAAGAATTAGAGAATTTAAAGTTAAATGTGAATAAAATGGACTTAGACCGATATTGATGCCTAAAGAATGTGATACTAGATGGAATGCTACGTATGATTATTTAAAAACTTGTCATGCTTATAGAGTTTCTATTACACTAACTTTTAACCAACATTGTGGTTCATTTGTTGATTCGGCTGAATGTATGCTACATGATTTTGATTGGGCTGTAATTGATGATCTTGTTAAGTTTTTTGAATTTTTTTTATATAGTTGCGGTTGAATTTTTTGGTGCTCATTATCCTATTATTTGTAATATTTTAGCATATATAGCCGATATTTCTGCTTTGCTCAAAGAATATAAGAATAAAGAAGGTTACAAAGAAGCTGTTGGTGTTATATTTGCTAAATTTTAAAAATATTTTTTTTCTATCCCCACTATTTACTTGGTTGGTGCTATACTAAATTCATGTATGAAATATACTACTATGTGCCACTTTAGTACTCTTATTTATTCTAACTTAGAGATAAATACTAACAATGATTCTGATGATGAAGAACAAGAATAACCAGATTTGTATACGACTATGAGTGATGCGAACATTTACATAGATAAATTATATAACCATTATGCTGAATTACTTGATTTAGTTGTACCGATAAATATCCCTCCAATTGTCGCTCCTCATTCTCCCGAGGAGCCATCATCTTCTAAAAGGTTGGCACATTGTGGTTTTCCTGATTACTTTTATGATTTAAATGTTTGGAACAGTTTTGAGGAGGGAACTTACATAACTACTTCTCGGGAAAAGCTTAAGTATTATCTTCAAACACCGATAGAGGATCGTAGACGACGGATCAATGCGTTGGATTGGTGGAAGAATAATGAAACACAATATCTTGTGCTTTCAAGATTAGCTAGAGATATATTGAATGTTCCAATGTCAACCGTTGCATCGAAGAACGCTTTTAGTCAGGGACAACAACAGCTTGGAGGCAACCGACACTCATTGAAAAGCAATGCTATGAATGTTCTAGTTTGCCTTAGAGATTGGATTAGAGCGGAACGAAGAAATCAAAGAATGGAGGTGGAGCCGAAAGACGAACAGAATCTTAAAGAAATTATGACTTCAAGGGAGAACTCAGCACAATCAAGTCTAATGCATGATTTTTGCCCCCATTGATTTTGACTATCCTATGCAAGTTCCCGTTAATGTTAACATGGATGAGTTGGAAAAAATGATGAAAACTTTGTAGATTTTTCATTCATGTACATTATAAATTTTGAATCATTTTGCAATCAATAAAATATAACATTCATTCACTCCTTACTTTGTAATTTTTTTCATTTAATGATTTAAATTGAATTTCTAGTTTAAATTAAATACTTAGTTTTAATATATTACTAATTTACTATCAACCTTTACATTAAGTAATAGACAATTAAAATTTAAACATAACAAACATATAATCATATATACACATAATGAAAAAATAAATTTCTTTTAAGTTCAAAACCTCAAGTATTATTAATTTATTATATTAAGTAGCATATTTTTTATTTAAAGTAGTACATATATTGGATGATACGTATATATGTGTATATATTTTCTATAGACTCTAAAGTAGAATATATTTAAGGTATACATGTATATATGTTTTATAAATCAGCATATATATATATTATAGTATATGTTTTATTTATCTTGTAGTATATGTTTTATTTAAAGGTATACATGTGTATATGTTTTATAAATTAGTATATATATATATATTGTAGTATATATCTTGTAGTATATGTTTTATTTAAAGTAGTACATCTACTGAATGGTACGTATATATGTGTATATATTTTCTATAGACTCTAATGTAGTAGTATATATTTAAGGTATACATGTGTATATGTTTTATAAATTAGCATATATATATATATATATATATATATATATATATTGTAGTATATATTTTATTTAAAGTAGTACATATATTGAAAGGTACGTATATATGTGTATATATTTTCTATAGACTCTAAAGTAGTATGTATTTAACGTATACGTGTGTATATCTTGTATAAAGTAGTATATAACTATATATATAGTGTGTGTATATATTGTAGTATATATATTGTAGTATATATTTTATTTAAATTAGTACATTTATTGAATGGTACGTATATATGTGTATATATTTTCTATAGACTCTAAAGTAGTATATATTTAACGTATACATGTGTATATGTTTTATAAATTAGTATATATATATATATATTGTAGTATATATATTGTAGTATATGTTTTATTTAAAGTAGTACATATATTGAATGGTACGTATATATGTGTATATATTTTCTATAGACTCTAAAGTAGTATATATTTAACGTATACATGTATATATATTTTATAAATTAGTATATATATTGTAGTAAATATCCTGTAGTATATGTTTTATTTAAAGTGGTATATATATTTAACTAACGTATAGTCGTATACATGATTACATGTGTAATTGTGTATATGTTTTTTAAATTCTAATGTAATATATACGATATATATAGTGTATATATATTGTTTAACGTATTTAAAATGTATATAGGTGGGTATATATAGTGTATATTAGAGAAAAAACTTTTTTTTTTTTTTTTTGTTTTGACCGATTTTGATCGGGTTTAGACAGGTTGGACCGGGTTAGGGCTAATGGGCCGATCCCGGATTGTTTCTTGAAAATTTACTATTGGACTCGAAATCGAACTGGCCCGTTAAACCAAGCCCGGAACCGGACCGACCCACAATCCGTTTAAATGTGATGGGCCGGTTTCGGGTTGACCCGGCCCGGTCCCGTTAACTGGCCTAGAAAATGTTCAACATGTATATTGATTGAAGACAATGGGCGTGCCCAACAAATTAGTTGAGATACATGCAAATTGATCAAGTAAAATTTAAAATTTCACACCACGATTTCTTTAGTTTCTTAGTTGCTTTTAGATCAGTGTACATATTTTACTCTTAACTTATATACATGTTACTACTGAGGTTATCTAAATTTGATTACATTCAAATTATCTTTGCCCTAAACGTAAAGAGGTCGTCTTTCATGAAATAATATCTAAATGTTTGAACTTCTGCTTTCCTTAATATCCATCCACAAATTTATACGTGACTGGTAGTGAAATTAGAGAGATAATATTTAATTTGCAAAGTTCCAATATTTAGTTAGCACTTGTTTAGATCACTCAACGACGAATTGGATAATTGCATTTTTCATTTATGGCAAGTCGATTTGATGCTTCTACTTCGTGTGTTTACTTTCAAAATTTTATTAAACATGAAAGGGATTTATGCCAAATCCTCTCCGATGAAAAAAAGTCAGTAAGATTGATGTGTAACTTGAACACTGAAAATGATTGTTCATGATCTAATATGTGCAAACTATATATATATAGACTGCTAAAAAACAAATGAACAATGAAATGGAAATTCATAATAATTAATTGAAAATGCTCTAAACAGTTGCAATTACTTATAGAAGAAACGAATAGTAGTATTAATTATCTTTGGAAAATACAAAGTTATAAGTTGAACGACTTTTGAGGCAGAGATTTAGTGAAATTATATTATATATGACTCATCATGCTTTATAAATTGTGTAAGTAGACGCGTGATTTTTTATCCTCCCCGAGTTTTAACCTATTTTTCGATATTAAATATTTATATGTTTGCCCAATATCTATTTTAATTCTTATTTCATTTTAAATAAATTTTTAGTTAAAAATAAATAATTAAATGAAGTTACATTTTGGGTATTTTATTTTTATTTCTATTTTAAAGAAAAGTATAAAAAAATAAAATAATACAAGAAATTCAAAAATATATTTTTTCTTTTAAATTTTAATAAATAAACTAGTATTTTTAATACTACCTTAATTATATTTATTTTTGGCTATTTATAAACTTTTATTGCATTTTCTTAAATATAAAATTAATTAATTATTATTGTATTTATTATTATTATTTATTTATTAATTTTATTTATTATTATTATTATTACTTTCTTTAATAGTAATTAAAAAAATAAAAAAAAATAAAAATTTAACCCCTATCCGATGTTTGTAACTGTTCCCCCTAAAATCCCTGTATTTAAGGACTTTCTCACCCCAAACTACGTAGATCCCTATCAGACATATACAAAAAGTAAAAAAAACATCAAAAATCAGAAAACGTAGACCAAAGGAAAAAAAGTAGAGAGACAGAGAAAAGACACAAACTGAAAAACAAAGAAAAAGAAGAAGAGTTTGAGTTTGGAGTTCCTATCGAGTTCTCGGTGACGTCTATCGTGCTTCTCTTTTAATCAGTTCATTATTCAGAAACTGCGTTGTACACTTTGGCTCTAAATTGTTTGCCACTCAAAGTTAAATGAAGGAGTTTTCGGCTCATAAAGGTCCATTTTTAATATGTAATTGTTACACTATTATGTCATGACATGCTTTAATTAGTCCGTTTTTCTTTAGTGTTCTCGTGTTCTTGATTTGATTATTCGACCCGGAAGTGGCCTAATGTATATTGTCTCATATTGTTTATTATTGTACCACTAAGTTGCTGGCATCTTCATGTAAATGGAGTAAAATATCATATTTTTGGCAAAAAGTGACCTTTAATAATATTTTGGTAGCATCATTACGTTAGTAAGCTACGTCTCTTTGATTAATTTTGGTTTCTTCCTAATCGTATATTTAGTTCAAGATTTGTTTTTGTTTGGCTCCAGGCATTCCCTTCTTTTTTTTTTAAGTTGGCTTTTGGGCTAGTTTGATGGAGAAAAATGAGCCAGAAGGGCCTTCCAAGTTTCCAATTAAAAAAAGGGGATAAGTGGGTCCCACAAACTTGTTCCTTAAAAGAACTAACTCCCTTGAATAACTGGGATAGTTGTTGGACAAGTACATTAGTTGTCTGAACAACTTTGCGCAGTTGTTGAACAACTTCTCTCAGTTGTCGAATAACTACGCCAAGTTGTTCAACAACTAGGCGCAGTTGTCGAACAACTACGCTTAGTTGTTGAACAACTTGCGCAGTTGTTGAACAACTTTGGTAGTTGTTCGACAACTGCGCCTAATTGTCGAACAACTACCAAAGTTGTTCTACAACTGGGACAAGTTGTTAGAACGGAAAAACTTAAAAAAAAAAGAATAAAAAAAGTTATCCCTCCCACCTAATTTTAAAAACTTGGAGGACTTCCACTTAATTGGACAACGTGTTTGTCCTTTTTAATTCAAAGTCCCAGTTTGATGTGCAACAGTTTAGTATATTTTTGTTGGTTTTGGTTTTGTCTTACTTGACAAATGATTCAAGAATTTGTATGCTCTTTAATTAATGTCCTAGTCACGTGTTTCAATTTTCCATTTGATTAATATTGTATCAACCTTCAAGTTGTCTTGCTCATAATTTTCTTTTCATTTTACGTTGTTAATCTTACTTCCTGGAAGGGTTTGTAATAGAGAATTAGTCATGTTAGTTGTTACAATCGAACACTCTTTGGCATAGATCAAAATAAAAGGCCCAAAATATTTTATTTATTTAGTGTGAGGATGAACGAGACGGGTTGCGAATTTATTCAAGATCCATTGCAATTGATAAAATATATAAACCCCATTGTATAAAAAAAAGAAAAGAGAGGAAAAATCTATTTGTGAGGGAGCGAGACGAATTACGGAATGATCCAAAACTCGTTGCAAAATAAAGAGCGAAAAAAGGGGCGTGACATCTCTGGCGACTCTGCTGGGGACTATTACAATTTGAGCTTTTGATATTGACTTTTACTTGCTTTAATTATTTTAATATTGTGTTTGTTGGCCTAATGTGTTACTTGTTGCTCATTTACCGCTTTGATATTGTTGAATTGTATTTATAAACTGTCTTCTCTTGCGCACCCCCTCTGAGTCTCTAAAATAGGATAGAAGGAATGCAACGCATGCATCCTACCTTCTTTTTGAGATAGCCGGAGAGTCAAGACACCTGGTGAAGGAGTATTAGTCACACATGTTAGGTGAGGTTTGGATTCACAATGAAGTCGGAGTAGCACTGTTATCGAACAAGTTGTCCCTTCCCGACTCGAGTGTCCGCTCGGCTAAGCCAGTCTAGACACCTATCCCTATTAGGCTAAACTTAGTATAACTGAAACTCAGAATCTGGTTATCCCTATTAGATTCCACTTTATTTGCATCATATGTATTTGACTTAGTGAGACTTGGCACAAGAATCGGATATTATTTTATTTTATATTCACTTTTTGCTTTTTTCTTATTCTCAAATTTAATCTTTATACATATTTTAATAGCCCTGAACCTTTAGGGGTCGTGAGCTAAGTTTTAATAAATTAATACAATATGTAAATCTATAACTTAACAGTCCTGAATCTTCAGGGATCATGAGGCTAAGTTTTACTAAATAAAAATATATATAAATCTTAAAGCCCTGAGTCTTTAGGGATCATGAGACTTAATTTTTACAAAATAAAAAATATATATATAAATCTTAACAACCCTGAATCTTTAGGGATCTTGAGGCTGAGTTTTGTATGACATATATTGCACGAACTACGCACACCTGATTCTCACCTTGATGAGATACGTAGGCAATCCATATCGGGTTCGGTGATATTCTTAAGAAATTTTTTGAAAATGTCAAGCCTTGACATATTCGCTATTTTCAAAATCAAAATAGTATTAAGGTGGTTGGTTTGTGGTTAAGCTAGCATCTCATACATACAACACTAGGTCCAAAGATAAGACAAGGTGATCCACAAAAAGAATGCAAAATCTGAGATGAGGTGGTATAGACTGTTAGAAATTTGGAACAAGAGGGGATTACCAAAAAAGTGATAAGTTGGAGGAAAATATGAGAAACATGAAAGGATTGGGAAAGAAAAAGAGTGTATTTTACAAGGATTTGTACATGTTTCCCAATGATCACATGTCTCTAGGGTTCAAAACACCAAATTTGGACAAATACAACGGGCATAGTGATCTTTTAGGTCATTTGAAAAGGTTTTGTAATCAACTAAGAGGAGCAAGGAAAGAAAAACTGTTGATAGCTTACTTTGGAAAGAGTCTGGTGGGGATCGATACTCTACTAAAAATAAGAGGAAAACCGACCACAGTGGTCGATTTTCCTCAATTTTCGACCACAAAACCGACCAAAGTGTGTGATCGGTAAAACTGTGGTAGCTTTTTAAAAACCGACCACGTGTGGTCGATTTTTTTATTTTTTTTTAAATATATATATATATATTTAAAATTCATTACTATTTTATTAAAATAGAAAAAAATAATTTTAAAAATAAAAAAATTCAAAATAAACCGACCATAAGTGGTCGGTTTTTTTATAAATTAATTTAATGAAAACCGACCATATGTGGTCGGTTTTTTATAAATTAATTAATTGATTTTAAAAAAACCGACAACATGTGGTCGATTTTCATTAAATTAATTTATAAAAAAATGACCACTTGTGGTCGGTTTTCATTAAATTAATTAATTAATTTTATAAAAACCGCCCACATGTGGTCGGTTTTTTGTAAAAGGATTCAGAAAAACCGACCACACGTTGTCGGTTTTTTTGATAAATTTTTTTAAAAAAATATTGAAAATTTCCAAAATATAAACATTAAAAATCAAATTATTTAGAATACAGTCCACCAATCATTTACAAACATTAAAAATTAAATCAATTTATTTACAATACAACCACCAATCATTTAATATACAATCAACCAACCACCATAAGAATACAAACATTAAAAATCAAATTATTTACAAATTTATTAGAGGTTTCAAATCCAAACTATAAAACATACAAAAGACTAAAAACTACAACTCACCATCCGCATCTTCATTCTCAGCCTCACCCATTCTATTATCAATATTTCGTTGATATATCCAATTATAATCAGGTTACATCTACACAATCAATCACATTCAAGTAATTAGTTCAAGTCACAAAAGTTCACATTTTAAATACCTACACCTAAACATTTTCAAGTCACTAACTCACTTCACAAGTTACCAAACTAAACTTAATTCAAAATGAAAAGTTCACGTTTTAAGTACTTACGCTTAAACACTTTGAAGTCACAAATTCACTTCTCAAGTGACCACACTTTACTAAAATCAAAACGCAAGTTCACATTTCAAGTACCTAAATTCAAAAGAAAAGTCACTAATCCATAATTCAAGTAACTACACTTAAACATTTCAAGTCACTAAGTCACTTCACAAGTTACCTAACTAAACTAAATTCAAAATGAAAAATTCACATTTCAAGTACTTAAATATTTTCGACTCACTAATGCACTTCTCAAATGACCACACTTAACTAAATTCAAAACACAAGTTCACATTACCTACACTTAAACATTTTCAAGTCACTAACTCACTTCTCAAGTGACCACACTTAGCTATATTCAAAAAAACAGTCCACCTTTCAAGTAACTACACTTAAACATTTTCGACTCACTAATGCACTTCTCAAGTGACCACACTTAACTAAATTCAAAACACAAGTACACCTTTCAAGTCACTACACTTAACCATTTTCAAATAACTAATTCACATTGTAAGTCACTACACTTAACCATTTTCAAATAATTAATTCACATTTCAAATCATTATACTTAACAATTTTCAGGTAACTACTTCACATTTCAAATAACTATACTTAATCATTTTCAAGTCACTACACTTAATCATGCATTTCAAGTCACTATACTTAACCACTTTCAAGTAACTAATTCACATTTCAAGTAACTACACTTAACTATTTTCAAGTCACTAGTTCACAATTTCAAGTAACTACACTTAACCGTTTTCAAGTCACAAGTTTGCAATGTCAAGTAACTACACTTAATAATTTTCAAATAACTTATTCACATTTCAATTTACTTACCATGTTCAAATAGCTAATTGTCATTTCAAGTCACTATAACCATTTTCAACTCTAGAATTCACATTTCAAGTGACTAAACCTAACTATGTTCATGTCATGAATTCACATTTCACGTGCCAACACTAAATCAATTTCAAGTCATAAATTGACATTTTCAAGTGATTACACTTTACAAATTTCAAAAAACAAGTTCACCTTCAAGTAACTACACAAAACCATTTTCAAGTCGCTAATCCACTTCTCAAGTGACTTGAGCATGTGTTTGGAGAAAAACAGAGCCAATGAGGAAATTATGGACAATATTTCTATTCCTAGTTCATGGATACTTGGAGATTTAGTTGTGGATCCAGGAAATTATGGACAATGTTTCTATCCAAGTCGTTCACCTATTATTTCAATTTCACCTCTGTTATACTTCATCAAGTACAGAACTACTAACATGATCACTTGCTTACCAACTCTAAACCAATCAATAACCATCTGGAAATAATTCAAACTCACTAATATGGTTGGTCACATTCAAAACAAAGAAATTCACCTAACAAAAAGCATTCATCCTAAGAAATCAGTTTTACGTAACAGGGCATAGAATATTCCTAACAAAAAAAATCATAGACCAAAGACTTTGTTAAGCTTGTCGTGTATTGTAACAAACCAAAATGTAAGTGATCAAAGCTATTGCAACTCGCACTAGAGCAGGGAAGCAGTAGAACCCGGATATGGGCACAAAATATCAGGAAAATAATCAAGTCATATCAAGTAATTTACAAGAAGCAAATATGGAAATACCATCTAATTTATCTACAGCATTGGCGGCGGCTGGAGAAGCTGGTAGCCGGAGGGACCGTTTGGTTGGTCGTCGTTGTTGTTGTTATTGCGGCGACTGGCGACGGAGAGGAGGCAGTGGCGGCTGCTGCATGTGACGAAGAGAAGATCTGGCGTTTGGTTCGGGTTTGTCGGTGGACTGCCTGACGACAACATCTATGGTGGATGGCGATGACGATGAGGGAAAAGTGGCGGTGGCGGCTGATGGTCGTTTCACCTGTCCTGGTTGGTTTGCCGCTGTGGATAGCGGTGGCGATGGGTTCGCCGGACGGAGAGATGGATAAATAAAGGGGTGCGTTGGTGGTTCACCTGCGGCTAATTTAGCCGGTGGAGGTTCGCTGGAGAAAGGGTGTTGGACGGTGGTTGTTGGCTGATCTTTAGAGAGAGATAGAATAGAGAGGAGAGAGGGGTAGGCGGCCATTTTATTGAAATTGAGGGATTAGGGTTTGTATGAGTTTTAAAAAGAAAGGGGGATTAAGACGATTTCAGCCGTTGGATTAGTTTTGATCAATGGCTGAGATTAAAATTATTTAAAAGAAGGTTAGCCTTTGAATTTTAATTTGGGGTTAAAAATTGGATTGATTTTTGGCTATAACTGCGATAAATTGAATAGAACTTAGGCTAAAATCATTATATTATGATAAAAATTGGGTGAAAAATTAAATAAATTAGATAAATTGATTTAATTTAGGTTATTTACTTAAATAATAGTAATAAAAATAACAAACAATAATAATAATAATAATAATAAAATAATAATAATAAAAACTAGACAATGTATTTGTAAAATGTGAGTGTGCACAATTACGTGGAAAAATAATTTAATAAATATTAATATCATGTAAAATGCAGTATTTGAGTTAAAAAATCATAAGAAAAAATGATACTAAAATGTAATAAAAATAATTTGTGCATTTTTTGATCATGAATGTGGCACGTCAGTATGTATTTAATATAAGAATAACGTGTAAAAAAATAATATTTAAAATTAATAATTTTGATAGAATAGCAGCTTAAAGGAGTATCGAGAGGTTAAAATTGAGTGTCAACAATAGTACTAATAAATTTAAAAATATTATAAAAATTATTATTCTTACAAATAAATTACGCATGTCACATAGAAAATATTATATAAAAATTACCAATAATAAATTTGAAATAAATTGAGCATAATAATAATAATAATAATAATAATAATAATAATAATAATAATAATAATAATAATAATAATAATAATAATAATAATAATAATAATAATAATAATCAATCATTCAATCAATCAATTAATCAATCAAGGTGACATCTTTTGATTGTTTTCGCTATGAGATTTTGAGAAAATAAATACAACAACTAACCCGATTTAGTCCCACAAATTGGAGTCTGTAGAGGGTACAATGTACGCAGACCTTACCGTTAAGGTAAATAGGTTGTTTCCAATAGACCTCCGATTCAAGAAAAATAGTTTGAAGCTATCCAATTTCAAGATTAAAAATAGTGAATCGGGGGTACGCATCGAATAACATAAAAAAATGGCTCTTCGTTGATCAAATATGATGAATGGTTGAGATTAGAATTGAGGAGACGAGTTAAATTAAGTTAAAAAAAATTGAATTGGAAATTTTGATTGAGTCAAATTAAACCCAATTGACACAAATAAAACTCAAATGAATTATCGATTTACACACACACAGATATACACACTATCGACTATCAAGTTTTAAATGCGTACTATATACATCACATACGTAAACGAGTATATTACCCCGTAATATAAAGCGACGTATTTCATATACATACTTTGACGAGTTGTCGATTAATTTGATTATTAGCTTACATTAATATAACTTCAACATATAGTATATTATTACTTCGATCGTTTTAAATCAAGGTATTTAATATGTTTGGATAGATTCTGCTAGTTTTTTACTACATAGTTCATCGATCACTACATCATATATATATATATATATATATATATATATATATACACATACATACACACACACGCACACGCGCGCACACACACACATATATATACATCAATTCTATAATACGTACTGTATACATTACGTACACGATTTTACTATTCCATAATAATTACAACGTATTTCACATATACTCAGATGAATTATTGGTTAGTTTATCTTATGTTATTATACCTTCACTAAATAATATATATATATATATATATATATATATATATATATACCTATACATACACACACATACACACCATCGACTATATCAAGTTCTAAATACGTACTATATACATTGCATATGTACACGAGTATATTATCCAATAATATAATGCGACATATTTCATATACATACTTGGATGAGTTATCGATTAATTTGATTAGCTTACATTAATATAACTTCAACGTATAGTATATTATTACTTCTATCATTTTAAATCAAGGTATTCAATATGTTTGGATAGATTCTACTACTTTTTGACTACATCGTTAATCAATCAATCACTACATTATATTTATTTTATATATTGAAACATAAGTAAAAGATAAAGATTACAATTAACTTAATTTATTTATTTTATTTGATATATTTCTTAGTATAATTTTTTTAACAACATATAAGCTTGATTGATATTTATTATTATTATATTGGTTATCGAATACGTGTGATCAGTGTAATTTCAAAAAAATTATATATTAGATTTTACATATAATTATTTTTCAATAAAAATCAATCACAAGTGGTCTCTTTTTTATGATATTTATTTTTTAATACAAAAACGACCACAAGTGATCGATTTTTTAAAATTATTTTCTTTTTTATTTTTTTTTAATTACTAAACCAATCACTTGTGGTGGCTTTTATAAAATATTTTAAATTTAATTTTTAAAATAAAATCGACCACAAGTGGTCGCTTTTAAAAATACTTTTTAATTATATATATATATATATATATATATATATATTAGATTATATATATAATTATTTTTTAATGAAAATAATATATATATTTGATTACATATATATTATTATTGGTTTCTAAAAATTATTTACTTTTTTAGTTCAAAAAACGACCACAAGTGGTCGGTTTTTTAAAATTATTTTCTTTTTTATTTTAATTAAAAAACCGACCACAAGTGGTCGGTTCTTAAAAATTATTTTCATTTTATTTTAATAAAAAACCGACCACAAGTGGTCGGTTTTTTAAAGTTAATTTATTTTTTATTTTAATTAAAAATTGACCACAAGTGGTCGGTTTTTAAAAATTATTTTATTTTTATTTTAATTAAAAACCGACCACAAGTGGTCAGTTTTTTAAAAATATTTTCTTTTTTTTTTTTAAAATAAAAACCAACCACTAGTGGTCGATTTTTTTAAAAAAATTAATTAAAAAAGAAAATTTAAAAACCGACCACTTGTGGTCGGTTTTTTAAAAATATTTTTTAATTTTTTTTTTAAAGAAAACCGACCACAAGTGGTCGGTTTATTATTTTTTTATTTTTAAAAGAAATAATAACTAATACAAAAATTATTGAAATGATTATTTTGATATTTTAAAATATAAAAGCGACCACATGTGGTCATTTTTTTATTTTTTTTAAATATAAATTTAAAAACCGACCACATGTGGTTGGTTTTTTCCGACCACAATGCGTGGTCGATTTTTTCCGACCACAATGCGTGATCGATTTTTTGTGGTCGATTTTTTTAATTTTTTTAGTAGTGATAGTTTCAAAATGGTTCAGGATACTTTGGGATCAAGAAGAAAAAACTGATGAGATAGCAATGACTGTGGAGACTCCATTAAGGCTGACGTGCAAATCAATGGCTAAGATGTCAAACTCGATAATTCAGTAGTCACTTCGCTCCCCGTAAGAAGAGAGTCTTGGTAGTCTATTTTTTTTTCTTTCTGTTACCCAAATTATTTCAGGGTAATAGTTCAGGATCTATCTTGTCTTATTTTTTTTTTTACTTTTTTTATCATTTTTGTTCAAACCTTTTTGTCTTTTCTGTCAACAAAATGTTGTGTCCCTTTTATTTTTTTTAATTTATATATATATGTTGTTTGTTCGTCTTTCCTTTCTTTACATAGTTCTTTCTATGGGGATTTTAGTGATATGATATGCATGATGAATTTTCACCAGATCTTAAAACCTAATCTAATCCTGAAACATTTGACCAAGAAGATAGAGTTAAAAAACATATAAGGAAATAAGTAAAGTGTTTAGATGTTTGGGGACCTAGTTACAGCCTCACTTGAATCTATTGAGGCAATCACTTTGCGAATAAAAAATGACTTGGTCTTCAATGAGAATATCCATCTCAAGCATTTTGAATGAGATCAACCAGATGATATATAGTTTATATTATCAGGAGAAACAAAAGGAAGTTAACTCTAAAAATGCATGATCCTTTAATGGGAGGAATGTGAACATAATTGGACTTTTATGTTTGACAAGTGCATAAAAAGTATTGACATACGTGCTCAGTCAAGGTCAATGTTGGAAAAAGAAGTGCATGATCTTTATGTTCCACTCTCAGATTGCATGTTATATACTTGCATTTTTAAGGATTGATATGACGAAGACATTTTATTCTGTTATCCAAATGTTGTGTCATCCTTTGTTACCCCTTTTTTAGCTTTAGTTTTATTTTCTTTCGTACCTCTCTTTTGGAATTAAAATAGAATTTTAAAAGTGTCAAAGAAAAATAAAGTCAGAATAAGTGCCAAGAAAGAAAGATAGATTCAGAAAAAAATCTCAAAAAGAGAAAAGTCGAAGAAAAAAAAGAGTAAAAAAAATTTAAAAAAATCAAGCAAAAGAACAAGATGCCTGAACTACGTTTGACCTGATTCTTGCTATGACAAGATACGTAGGCAGCCCTACTCTGGGGTTCGGTCCAACCAAGTGAAAATTCAAGTTACCCAGTATGAAATAAAACTGGGAAAAAAATCATTTCTCTTAAAAGTAGATTCCAAAAGTTGTATGCTTCACCCAATGTCATGTATATTTTTGAGCCTCATGCCACCCTTTTCTTCTAACCCTTTTCAAAAGCCAAG
Organism: Capsicum pubescens; assembly: GCA_030864215.1. Taxonomy (NCBI): domain Eukaryota; kingdom Viridiplantae; phylum Streptophyta; class Magnoliopsida; order Solanales; family Solanaceae; genus Capsicum; species Capsicum pubescens. The sequence goes on from CM061538.1 coordinate 260,077,650, forward strand.
TTACAATCAAAGAAAGACCTTCAGATTGATCTTTGAGAATGTCAAGGCTAAACATGTTTGAGTGCATGATGTTTCATACTTTGGGCATCGTTTTTCTTAAAAAAAAATAAAAAAATAAATATGAGAGGGTCTTATTGGTGAAAATCTTTTTGGGCACTATAAGACAACGGTGAACTGAGAAAGAAATGAAAATGAGATAGGCTCGTTGGTGAAAAATCCATTGAGGTGCCACTAGCCGAATGAGGATTGTGATCTAAAGGAAGCATGTTCAAGAATGACTCCATTTCAAACTCAATAAGTGGGCAAAAGTTATAATGATTGGTGTGAGTAAATCAGGTTGTTTAATTCAAAATTCATGTCATAATTGTTGGAATCGACTATTGCACCCAAATAAGTTTTTCTTTTGTTGTTTTGAAAAAGAGATGCCTCTTGTCTTTTTTTCTTTTTTCTTTTTTGTATCTTTGTCGTCAAATGAAAAATCATCGTCATCTTTCACATATTTTTTAAGTCTAATTCACATCAAGTCAAATAAGAAAAGACTTCAAAACTTTCTACCAATTCATTCAATTGTACAAAGCAAGAAAAAGGACTGACGCACAAGGATAACATATTTCAAAATAAAGTAAGGTACTCAAGAATGCTTGTGACCTGACAGTTTGGACTTGTGAAAAGAGTAAAGGTGTGTTAGAAATTGAACCCAGAGGCATCATGCAAGAGAAATATGATTTGAGTCAAGAGTCTTAGTAGTCAGAATTCGGGGTCAGAAGTACGACAAATCAATGAATATTTTTCAAGGATTGAAAAAGAAGTTAAGCATGGCAAGTGCAAGACCGATCACCTCAAAAGCCAAATGCCACAAACCAACCACCACATGTTTTAAAACTCACGATTTTTCTTTGTTTGAAACATAGATGGGATGTTGTTTTCACATTAAAGTTTTCAAATAAAGAATGCAATTTCACACTTCTGTCGATGCAAGAAGCATGGCTACAACACACGATACTGGATCTCGGTTATGATAAATTTTATTCTTTGCGATATGTACTTACCAAAGCTATTCCAGACTTTGATTTATCCTTTCACTATATTTTTAAAAACATTAAGATCCGGTGATACACATAAATTTTTCCAATGCGAATTGGGGCCAAAGAAAAAAGTTTTGTATGTGAAGAATGAGAATTTATTTTATGCTCAGGACCCTCCTAAAAAATAAAAATTTATTTTATGCCCAGGATGCTTCTGAAGAATGAAAATTTATTTTTTGCCCAGGACCCTCCTGAAGAATGAAAATTTATTTTATGCCCAGGACCCTCCTGAAGAATGAGAATTTATTTTATGCTCATGACCTCCTGAAGAATAGAAATTTATTTTATGCTCAGGACCCTCCTGAAGATTGAGAATTTATTTTATGCTCATGACCTCCTGAAGAATAGAAATTTATTTTATGCTCAGGACCCTCCTGAAGATTGAGAATTTATTTTATGCTTAGGATTCTCCTGAACAATGAGAATTTATTTATGCTCAGGACCCTCCTGAAGAATGAGAATTTATTTTATGCCTAGGACCCTCCTGAAGAATGAAAATTTATTTTATGCTCAGGACCCTCCTGAAGAATGGAAATTTATTTTTTGATCAGGACCCTACTGAAGAATGGAAATTTATTTTACGCTCAGGACCCTCCTAAAGAATGAAAATTTATTGTATGCTTAGGACCCTCCTAAAGAATGAGAATTTATTTTATGCCCAAGACCCTCCTGAAGAATGAAAAATTATTTTTATGCTTAGAACCCTCCTGAAGAATGAGAATTTATTTTATGCTCAGGACCCTACTGAAGAATGAGAATTTATTTTATGCCAGGACCCTCCTGAAGCATGAGAATTTATTTTTGCTCAGGACCCTCCTAAAGAATGAGAATTTATTTTATGATCAGGACCCTCCTGAAGAATAAAAATTTATTTTATGCTTAGGACCCTCCCGATGAATGGAAATTTATTTCTGCTCAGGACCCTCCTAAGAATGAAAATTTATTTTATGCCCAGGACCCTCCTGAAGAATGAGAATTTATTTTATGCTCAGGACCCTCCTGAAGAATGGGATATTATTTTTCTGTTTCACTATTTACTTTAAGTTCAGGAACCCGCCTAAAGAACAGGGTCAAGAAATAGCAAGTCAGGAGCCCACTTGAAGAACAAGGTGAAGAAATAGCAAGTTAGAAACCTGCCTGAAGAATAGGGTGAAGATTTTCAAGTCCAAATCAGAAGAAAGTCTGAAAAATAAGTCAATTGCCAAATTCCTCTTCAATGTCAAGAGCCAACATAGAGGAACATTTCATTTTTCAAAGTTCCAACTCAAAATAATGACTATCTCACCACTTGAGAAGTCATGAAGATTCACGTCAAGATTACAGAAAAGCTGAATAGATAGGATCTTTCACTTGTATCTTCAATTTTATTTTTGTTATTCATTTGAATGTAAAAGCAGAAGTCGTGAATCGAAAACTCGACGGAACCTCACTCTACCTCTAACTCGTTCTCTCACCATTTTACTTCTGAACTACATGTGACCTGATTCTCTTATAACCCGGGATAGGTAGGAGGTCCAAAATCAGGACTCGGTTACATCTTTTATTTTATTTTATTTTATTTTATCGTTACCTTTCGAATAATCGGAGGGTCAAAGATCATATCTTGTCTACTTCTTTTCATAAAAACTCTTCGAGATTTCATACAAAGAGAGCAAAATGTAGACATATGATTTTTCATCCTCTCCGAATTTTAACCTATTTTTCAGTATTAGATATTTATATTTTTGTTCAATATCTATTTTAACTCTTATTTCATTTTTAATAAATTTTTAGTTAAAAATAAATAATTAAATGAAGTTACATTTTGGGTATTTTATTTTTATTTCTATTTTAAAGAAAAGTATAAATAAATAAAATAATAATAAAAATTAAAAATATATTTTTCTTTTAAATTTTAATAAATAAACTAGTAGTTTTAATATTACCTTAATTATATTTATTTTTGGCTATTTATAAACTTTTATTGTATTTTCTTAAATATAAAATTAATTAATTATTATTGCATTTATTATTATTATTTTATTTATTTATTTATTTTTATTTATTTATTATTATTATTTTCTATAATAGTAATTAAAAAATAAAAAAATCAAAATTTAACCCCTATATGATGTTTGTAACTGTTTCCCCTAAAATTCCCGTATTTAAGGACTTTCCCACCCCAAACTACGTAGATCCTATCAGACATATACCAGACAGTAAAAAAAACAGAAATCAGAAAACGTAGATTAGAGAAAAAAATAGAGAGAGAAAGAAAAGACACAAACTGGAAAACAAAGAAAAAGAAGAAGAGTTTGAGTTTCGAGTTCCTGTCGAGTTCTCGGTGATGTCTATCGTGCTTCTCTTTTAATTAGTTCATTATTCAGGAACTGCGTTGTACACTTTGGCTCTAGTTTGCTACTCAAAGTTAAATGAAGGAGTTTTCGGTAAATATCGACGTTTATCAAATTTTTGTGGCCTTAACTGGTAAATCGACGTTTATCAGGTCTAATTTATCCAAAAATTAGAACCACAAGGTAAGATTCTATAATGAATATGATGTGTCTAGTTAAGGCCACAAAAATTTGGCCCAAAATTTGCCACAATGATAAAAATACCATATTACCTTTTTCTTTCTAATAAAGAAAGTTTTTTCTTTTTTCTTTTTAAGACAAGGCAATTAAAGTACTCTTATTCCCTATATTGCAATTAAATTTCAACACAAATTCTAAGGCTAAGAATATGAATAGTCTTATACAATTGAAATACATGTATTTCTTGTTGAAAAGAATACGTATATTTGTGAAATATTTCAAATAATTCATATAGCTCATATTTGTCAAACACAATAACATAAATATTTCTAATTAATTATTTTTTAATTATTATGTTAAAATTAAATTAAACTATATATTTGAATAATTTATAAACGTAATTTGTGAAATATTTCAATAACGACAACTCATGACACTTTAGAACTGGTAAATATCGATACATTATAAAAATCATTCATATAGCTCATATTTGTCAAACAAAAAAGAGCGAGACACAAGTGTTGATGATCCACAAGTCTTTCGCCTCTATGTTACGCCGATTTGATAAATTGTAAATCATTGCTTATATATATTTGTTATTAAAATGACCTCTAATAATTATTTTTTAAGTATTATGTTTAAATAAAATTAAAATATATATTCAAATAATTCTCAGACATAATTTGTAAGATATTGCAATAACGACAACTCAACGTACTTTAGACCCGATAAACATCGTCATATTATAGAAATCATGCATATAGTTCACATCTGTCGAACCAAATAGAGTGAGATATGAGTGTTGATCATACACATCTTTCGCCTTTATGTACGCCAATTTGATAAATTGCAGGTCTTTACTTATATATATTACTAAATTAACCTCCAATCAATTATCTTTTAATTATTATATTCAAATAAAATTAAACTTTATTTTAAATATTTTTTAAACATAATTTATGAAATATTTCAATAACGAAAACTCAACATACTTTAGAACTGGTAAATATGGACAGATTATAAAAATCATGCATATAGTTCATATGTGTCAAACCAAAAAGAGTGATACATAAGTGTTGATTGTACGAGTATTTCGCTTCTATGTTACGGGAATTTGATAAATTATGAATTATCACTTATATTAGTTAGTAAGGCGACCTCTAATTAATTATTTTTTAATAATTATGTTAAAATAAAATTAAACTATATATTTGAATAATTTATAAACGTAATTTGTAAAATATTTCAATAACGACAACTCATGGCACCTTAGAACTGGTAAATATCAATACACTATAAAAATCATTCATATAGCTCATATTTGTCAAACAAAAAAGAGCGAGACACAAGTGTTGATCCACAAGTCTTTCGCCTTTATGTTACGCCGATTTGATAAATTGTAAATCATTGCTTATATTTGTTATTAAAATGACCTTTAATAATTATGTTTTAAGTATTATGTTTAAATAAAATTAAAATATATATTCAATTTAGACATAATTTGTAAGATATTGCAATAACGACAACTCAACGTACTTTAGGCCTGATAACCGTCGTCATATTATAGAAATCATACATATAGTTCACACATCTGTCGAACCAAATAGAGTGAGATATGAGTGTTGATCATACAAGTCTTTCGCCTTTATGTACGCCAATTTGATAAATTGCAGGTCTTTACTTATATATATTACTAAATTAACCTCCAATTAATTATCTTTTAATTATTATATTTAAATAAATTAAACTTTATTTTTAATATTTTTTAAACATAATTTGTGAAATATTTCAATAACGAAAACTCAACATACTTTAGAACTGGTAAATATTGACAGATTATAAAAATCATGCATATAGTTCATATGTGTCAAACCAAAAAGAGTGATACATAAGTGTTGATTGAACGAGTATTTCGCTTCTATGTTACGCGAATTTGATAAATTATGAATTATTACTTATATTTGTTAGTAAGACGACCTCTAATTAATTATTTTTTAATAATTATGTTAAAATAAAATTAAACTATATATTTGAATAATTTATAAAGGTAATTTGTGAAATATTTCAATAACGACAGCTCATGGCACTTTAGAACTGGTAAATATCGATACACTATAAAAATTATTCATATAGCTCATATTTGTCAAACAAAAAAGAGCGAGACACAAGTGTTGATCCACAAGTCTTTCGCCTCTATGTTACGCCAATTTGATAAATTGTAAATTATTGCTTATATTTGTTATTAAAATGACCTCTAATAATTATTTTTTAAGTATTATGTGTAAATAAAACTATAAAATATATTTAAATAATTCTCGGGCATAATTTGTAAGATATTGCAATAATGACAACTCAACATACCTTATACCTGATAAACGCTGACACTTATAGAAATCATGCATATAGTTCATATTTGTCGAACAAAAGAGAATAAGATATAAGTGTTAATCATACAAGTCTTTCGCCCCTATATTACGCCGATTTGATAAATTATGAATTATTACTTATATTTGTTACTAAAATGACCTTGAATGAATTATTTTTTTAATTATTACGCTTAAATAAAGTCAATATATATATATATAATTTTCAAACATAAGTTTTAGAATATTGCGATAACAACAATTCAACACACTTTACACGTGGTAATCCTATAAATCGAACCACTAGTCCAGTAACCAAATTATCATTACAGATTATTGATTTCGATTTGATTTTAAACAGTCGTAACTAGAGTCGAGATGTTATGTTCAAACTTAGAAAATCCGAACTAAAGTACCTATTTTCTTTCACTGTCACAAATAGAAATTTGAGATCTCTACCTAATTATGTTTTCTTGACTTGAAAAAGTGTAAATTATACTATCTAAAATTAGGAATTTCTACCTAATACGTTTTTCAAGAATACGTATTTGTTTTTCTACCACATATTCCCATTTGAACAATAACACTGCATGTGAGATATATGAGATACAACCTGTTTGAACACTTCATGGTATATGAGATACTTATAAGGTAGCTTATATTCTTCAACCTCTTATTTGTATATTATATGGCGAAAATCCTTATATGGCATACAACCTGTTTGCATTGTTTGTACCGGGACTTTTTATGGCTATGAAAACAGAATTATGAAAAGAACATTTTCCCATGAACATGAGAATTAACTAATTAAGGTAATCAATGTATTGGAAATAAGAGAGAAAAATATATTTAATTTTTTAAGGTAAAAGGATAAAAATGTCCAAAACTTAACTAGTTTATAATGTGAACTTAACATTTTTCTATTGTGGCCAAAAAATTATGGTCAAAAGGACTTTTTCAAGAATATATTTAATTTTTTAAGATAAAAAGGATAAAAATATCCAAAACTTAACTAGTTTATAATTTGGCTAAGAGCTTCATTCGATCGATTATTCTTTGATGCACTGATTCTTCTTCTTGATCTTTTCTTTTATGCAGACCCCACATACAGTATTACTAAAAAAAGGGAGGAGCATGGAGAATGATGATTTGCTATAGTTTCTTTATATCTTCTTCCTTCCATTCTGTATTAATGTTATGTACACATTGATTAACTATGACATTATCTTGCCAATCTTCTCAAGACTATTTTGCATATGTGGGATCACAATTTTATATATTTCATGTTTGCAAAATTTATAATATTTTCCTTTGGTGTTGTTCAAGAGCTCTTTTTTTCTACTTGCATTATTATTATGTTAATCTACTTTTTGTACCAGAAACTGACTTTGTTTATTCAATTATTTGTAGTTCCATCTCTTTTGAAATGGGTATATAATACCAAAGTTATCGCTGCAGTTTATGGTCCTAGGGAGGTAATTCCACATCTCAATCGATCTGTCGATTCGACTCTTTTTGGATTATGAATCAACTTTTTGGTTATTTTTTGGCATTAAGGTCGGGTGAAGTGATGGTTTTGAACTGAAAAATAAAAGAAGGAAGTTGATCATGCAGTAGTTTGTGTGACATTGTCTTCCACGGTGAAGGGCGAATGGCATCGTAATTCAAAATATACGAACTCCTCTATCAGTCGTGCCATGTGAAATTGCCTTCCTAAATAATTCATCACATAATTTTATTATTCTTATCTATTGAAATTTTCCTTTGATGCAGTAAAGTAATTAATTGATTGGCAACTGATGCCTAACAGAACAAAAGTGAAAATTTTGATTGGCTTAGTGCATTTTATTGAAAAGGTAAATAGTTTGATTTATAATAGGAACATCTCCAGTATACAAGCAGTATACCAAAAATTAGAAATTACCTCCTTCACTACCTAGCATCACCGATTGCAATTCAAACCATCTTAAAAACTCACATTATAAGAGAGTTTCCACTACACAATGTACATCTTCACGTGCATGCTTGCAAATGACGCATCAGCCGCCATATGTAATATTGAGATAGCTGTGAAGAGACCATAAGGAAGCTCAGGCATGGTGTAAACGAATTTACTAACGAGATCGTATTGATCGCGAAGCTTCAGCCCAAAAAGTTTGTGAAACTACTGGGATATTACTATGCAGGAGAGGAAAAAATACTTGTCCTAGCCAAAAGTCTTGGCTATTTCTTATTTAGTTGGTTTCAATCTTCTATAATTTTTTATAGCTACAATTTGTCGATATGGAAATGAACTACCGCTTGCAGAAATGTGAGTGGTAAGGCTGCATAATATAGAATCAATGTGCTCTGCTCCAGTGGTGGAGCTATCTTATGCGAAGGGATATCAAATGAGATCAGTGGTGGACCACCTCATACGAAGGAATGTCTCCAGAAAATTACACCGTTTAAGCTAAGTAAAATTTTAGTTTTATGTATTTAGTTATATGTTGACTCCTCTTATTTTTTGTATAGTTTTCTACTTTTTCATGTTTTGACATCCATTAGCATGAATATAGTGTAAGTTTTGTACACTGGGTTGCTTTTTTTTTTTCCTATCGCAGAGATATATTTTCTTAATCTATTGACAATCTAGATTTTGTAGCTTACATTCTGCATTTTACATGAAGTGATTTTTAAAGAAAATTAAGAGTTGTTGTTACCTATTGTCTTGATCGTTATTTTGTACTGTTGGATTTTACATCCATTTTACGTAAATAAAACTTTGTTGTTGGTAAGCGTTTGAATCCAGAAATATAATAGTTACTGTACTGGTCGAGACGTTACAAGGTTATAGTTTATAGGTGGAATTGCACTTGAAGTACTTTACCTTCACGAGGATTATCATCTAAGAATTATACACCGTGACCATAAAGCAAGCAATATGTTGTTAAATGCAGAAAAGAACCCAAAAATATCAGATTTTGGAATAGCAATAATATTTGGTGAACAAACTGCAGAAATTATGAGCAAAATTATTGGGACATAGTAAGTATTGAATCTGTATATGTTTAATTGTATCTATATCCTTGCTTCTTGTCTTAGTTGGCTTCAGTTAGATAGACCGTGGTAAGGTTTGTTTCCCCTTTTTTCTCTTTCTTATTCCACATTGTCACTTTCACATGTTTGACGTTTTAATTGTGTACCAGCCTGTGGACCATGGGGGTTGACTTGAAAGGAGGTTCATTGTAAATCAAGCCTTAAGTAAATGTTACACCAGAATGGAAAGAGAAAGCCAGGGGCTATAAAAGAGCGAGATCAAAATTCAATATTGAGGTGCCTTTTTGGGTTAACACCCTGTTGGAATCCCACATTGGTGGGTTAAAGGGTTCTTGGTCTCCTTATATGGTCTTGGGCAACCCTCCCTTCATGAGCTAACTTTTGAAGTTAAGTTAGGTCCAAGGTCTATTTCTTTACCATGGTATCAGAGCCAGGCCCACCCAGTTCATTATTTCCGATGTTGGGCCCCCCATCTTATATTGTCCGTGCTCCAGATATCCATCCCTGGGCATGCGGGGGGTGTTGGAATCCTACATCGGTAGGTTAAAGGGTCCTTGGTCTCCTTATATGATCCTGGGCAATCCTCCCCTCATGAGCTAGATTTTGAAGTTGAGTTAGGCCCAAGGTCCATTTCTTTACCATGGTATCAAAGCCAGGCCCACCCAGTTCATTGTTTCCGATGTTGGGCCCCCCGTCTTATATTATCCACGCTCCAGATGTCCAGCACTGGGCGTGCGGGGGTATTGGAATCCCATATTGGTGGGTTAAAGGGTCCTTGGTCTCCTTATATGGTCTTGGGCAATTCTCCCTTCATGAGCTAGCTTTTGAAGTTGAGTTAGGCCCAAGGTTCATTTCTTTACCATAGCTATTGAGGTTGAGTTAGGTCCAAGGTCCATTTTTTTATCATGATATCAGAGCCAGGCCCACCCAATTCATTATTTTCGATATTGGGCCCCCTATCTTATATTGTCCACGCTCCAGATGTCCAGCCCTGGGCTTGTGGGGGGTGTTGGAGTCCCACATCGGTGGGTTAAAGGGTCCTTGGTCTCCTTATATGGTCTTGGGAAATCCTCCCCTCATGAGCTAGCTTTTAAGGTTGAGTTAGGCTCAAGGTCCATATAAGGAGACCAAGGATCCTTTAACCCATCGATGTAGGACTCCAATGTGGTCCTTGGTCTCCTTATATGGTCTTGGGAAATCCTCCCCTCATGAGCTAGCTTTTGAGGTTGAGTTAAGCCCAAGTTCCATTTCTTTATCATGGTATCAGAGCTAGGCCCACCCAATCATTGTTTTCGATGTTGGGCCCTCCGACTTATATTTTCCACGCTCCATATGTCCAATCCTGGGCGTGCAGGGGGGAGGGGTGTTGGAGTCCCACATCGGTGGGTTAAAGGGTCCTTGATCTCCTTATATGGTTTTGGGAAATTCTCCCCTCATGAGCTAGCTTTTGAGGTTGAGTTAGGCCCAAAGTCCATTTCTTTATCACACCCAATGAGACAAAATCGTCAAACTTGAAGGTTGGCCAGGTCGAAGACTTTTGTAATTGAATCTAGACCGTTGCAAATGGTAGCAAAGTAATATGTTGTATTTACCCTAATATAATGCTAGGATAAATCTTAGTAGAATACTGAGTCCCCAAGGAATGAAGAGGGATGAAGGGCGAGTACGATGGCTCACACACCACTAGCTTATTAGGAGCAATAAAAGTTAAATTCAGAATCAACTTTTACGTAGTTTTTCTAAGTAAAAGTTCAAAAAGACAAAATATGAGACTTTAAATATATACATAAGATGAAAGGACACTGTACCTTTTCAATTGAGTTTCAATCATTACAACTTGTCTACTGAATCACTCAACATACTAAGTTTTACATTCATAACCATTAACTTTTTTTTTTTTCTTATCTTAGTTAACTTAACATGATAGTATAAAAAGTCTATATTTGTAATTGAATATATGTAATATAAAAGTGATTGAATGAGGTGTAGTTCTCTATTTTATGGACTTCTTTTTTAAACGTAAAACTCAATGCAATGCACGTATCCTATACTAGTTTCTAAAATATGGGTGCACCATTAAAAGAAAGAAGAAAAAAATGTATTTAGTGAGAATTGATCATTAGTCCTCAAGGTAGATAAATTAACCTTTAATCAGGTGCATCGTTTAGTCTTCTTATAGCGTGGGTGTCAACAGGTAATATTACACTAATATTAAAAAACTATATACATAAACTACCTAAATTTATAAAGAGATCACGGATTCCTGTGCCCCGTTTTTAAGTGTAAATTCGTCCAAGATAAATGGAGTTTCAGTAAGTACTTTCACATATATAATGTATCAATTTGAGTTTTGTCTCATTGTTATTATTTGTGGACGATCAATTGTTTCAGAAATGTTTTTCAACATCAAATTGCAAAAATGTCGTGTAGGTAGTCACTTTACCCAAAAATATTTGTCCCATGCATGATAGTGAATGCTATATACTAATATGTTTTATTAAATAGGACTATAGGAGGAATATATGCCTATAGGGGGATGGGTATATTAAGAAAGGAAATGAGAAGTTTTTTTGGGGGAGGGGGTACTAATTCGGATAGCGCATTATAGGGCCCATTCTAGGGTGACGCTCCCAACTGAAATTTCTTCATATTCAGGGCTCGAATCCGAGACCTCTGGTTAGGGATGAAGTAGCTCCACCACTCCACCACAAGGTAAGAAAATCAAAAGTTATGATAGCAGTTAAGACATAAGTTCATGAAAGGCAACAACTTCTTTACGTTTTAAAGCAAATATGATTTGCACGATCTAGAGAACCTTAGTATTTGCAAATTGCCTCACTTGTAGTATTCAAATATTAGTTGTTTTGTTTTCAAAAAATTTGGTGGTGCACGGTTATGTTGGAGAAAATACTACAATATTGATATTTGATAGAAATTAGTAATAGTAAGAGAATAGTCACAAATACCGTGTCGTGGCAAGCCACTGCCTTGAAAGCAATTTTGGCCTGACTCCGGTGCAAATTCTTCTAGCCGGTCGCTCGCCAAGGTTCCACAACTACTTCCAAACACGTGCACTCGTAGCTGGAAGTTTGGAGGTTGCCCAAACCAATTACCCAAAAGTTGTCAAAGAATAGAAAACCAAGATTAAGGCAGAGAATTGATGAAGGGGAGAGAGTATATTGTTTTCTATGTTTTCTTACCTCTTATTTCTCAAATGATACTCCTTAAATAGGTATATCATTTACGTTTCATCCATCAAAAGAGTGAGAGAAGACACATAGAGTTAATGTACGTAATGTAACATTACTCTTGAATTAATGACAAGTCATAAAGGGTAGTAACTTTCAAGACTTCTGAATGTCTCTTCATTCACAAAGTTACAATTAATCGTCATTTAAATGAATGTACATTTATGAAGTAATAACTCTCACATCCTATAAAATTTTATGCCTTACGGATGTTCACACAAATTTATTACAGAGAGTTATGAGAGTTTTTTAATCTTTGCATTAATTAAGAAGGAATTATCCTTCAATTCCCCACTAATGCAAAGATAAAGAATGGAATAATTTTGGGCAAAAGAAAGGAACATGTACTTACGTGTCAATATCTTTCGATTTAAATTGACACGTAGTGAAGTGAGGCAACAACAAATGTCCAAAAAGTGAAGTAATCTTGAACTGGATGGACATAAGTTGAGACCCCCACAACACATACCAAATTCTTGATTTTAAGCAACCTCCGCGATACTACAAAGTGCTTTTATGGTCATGCACACAAACCTTGGATCTCAAGAGGGCTCTAGAAAGACAATCCAAGTCTTTCATAAAAAGGTGACCAACCTTTTACACTCACATAGGTGATCCATCAAGTCTATCTCATAGACCACCTTAAGGCTATGGATCATTAAAATAAAAAATAAGCTCAACCTTATTATACACTACCTCACGCTATAGGGATAGGATATGTAGTTTTTATTGAAGGTCTATATGGCTTCGTTTAACCGCAAATGGGTATCCACCATATTACCTCAATCCATGGGCTTTAGCCCTATCTCCCTCGACGATTCAAGAACCATCTTACTCGTCAAACCTTGGTCATAGGATCCGCCAATTTTTTTTGGACCTTACATATTCCAAGAAAATAACACCATGCTTCAATAATTATTTAACTGCACCATGTCTTATGCGAATATATCTCTTTTTTTCATTGTATACACAAATTTTAGCAATCTCAATTGTCTCTTGTGAGTCACAATGTAAAGAGACCGGTGACACTTGTCTTCCCCATAAAGGCACATCTATCAAAAGGTTTCTCAGCCACTCAACTTTTTTTCATACCAACTCGAGAGCAATAAATTCATATTTCATGGTAGAACGTGCTATACAAGTCTACTTTAAAGACTACCATGAAATAACACCTATACCCAAAGTAAACACATAGCCACTAGTGGAGATAACTTCATCATCGTCAGTTACCCAATTTGCATCACAAAAACCTTCTAAAATAGTAGGAAATTGTAATGCCCCGAGTCTGTACCCCGGATGCCACACGGTGCTTACAACCCCAAAGGACCACAAGCTAACTCATGACTGGTACCTGCTGTGAGCACTGAATAATAATACTGTAATAATGCGGAACATAGGCTGAAATGCCATAAGGTTCATTATCTGAATACTAATAATAATAACATCTGACGATAATATCTGAAAACTGAATGTTGTCTAAACTAGTCTAGTCTGAAAAGACTCTAAATGAACTATCTGAATGTGGAGTTAATGGTACAAGCCCCCAACTAACTTCGACTACTAAAATACTGAAGCTACTGAGAATACTAAAATAAAAGTATATCCTCGATAAATGAGGACTCACTACTGAATCTACTGCTGCTATCTGAATCTGTCTAAGCGCGATTGGGAACCTGAGCGTCCAAACCTATGATATGAGACATCATAGCGTAAAGAGAAAGTATACGTCAGTACGTGGAATATACTGATATGCTAGATGAGGTAAGTCTGAATGCAAAGATTCATATGCATGAATAATAACTGACTGAATAATATGTAGAAACTGAATAAGAGTACATGGATAACTAAAACTGCTGTAAATACTGAGTATGCAATACTGCGCATACACATGTGTACTATATCTGAGCTTTTACTAAAGCTGAGTACTGATTTCTGATAACTGAGTAACTGATATCTGAGATTTATTGATAACTGAGTTTCTAATATTGATTGACTGTATCTGACAGTCCTGATTCTGTAGAACTGAACTGAGTTCTATACTGAGACTGAAACTGAAACTGTGGGAGGTAATCATCTAACTGACATGCCCCTTTTCTAAATTGATTTGGGGTCCAACCTGTAACTCTAGCTGGAAGGGTGTCGGTATCGTGCCACGGGTAAAGACAAGCTGAAGAGTCACCCTCATCTGGAAAGTGCCCTGAATGAGAATAGTGGTACCCTCAACTGGCAGGTAAAAAACCTCATCAACTGGCAGGTAAAACACCTCATCAACTGGCAGGTTGACGTCTCAACCTACGCTGGCTACGTAGTTCTGGAATGCAAAGACTGCTACTAAGGGTCACACCCTCTACCGGCAGGTGAGCTCCCATCCTTGGGTTCACTCGGTGTTGAATCCTACTCCTATACGAAGGACACTGAGTCTTATACTGGACTTAACTGGACTGATACTGAGTTTCACTGAGTTCTATAACTGACTGAGTACTACTGATCATGACATTACCAAAACTATTTTGTAACTACTGTAGCTCTTGGTAAATAAATAGATTTTTTGGGTATTGGATACCCCCAGGACTCGATAGCATTGAAAGTAAAGCATAGCATAATCATAAAAGCATAAATCATTTAGACATTTTGTCAAACACTTGGTATACATAACTTGTACATGAATTAGGCCACATAATAAGATGTCATAAATTCACTATCCAATGCACTTGAGCATTTTATCAAACACTTGAGGAGCATGCTTACGTCATATAATACTAAACATATAATAATATTATGACTACTACATTCAACTTGTAATTCAAGAGTTCAACATGAAGATCACATAATTCAACCCACAAACTATTTATTTTTCATGAGACTTGTAATTAATCATGAAATTAAATCCCAAATAATATCATGAACATGAATTCAATCTAATTCAATCATGGAAATCATAAATTTGAGATCTTATACGTTTAAAAGGGGTTCTTGGACTTCATGAGTGAAAGGAACCCATGAATAAATACCTAACATACCTGAGAAGATTAATTCTTAAAGGTTCTTGGTGAAATTCTTGAGATCGTTCTTGATTCTTGAAGCTAGGATTTTGTTTATTTGAGAGAGAATAACTTAATCTTGAGAGAAAGTGAGTGAATAATGAAATAATTAGCAATTAGTGCTCTTTTAGGGCTTAATTTCGTGTTTAGGACTGATTAGGGCCGTGAAAAATACCAATTTACCCCTAAAAAATTATTAAAATTTGTCACTGAGAAACTAGATTTTGGGCTTCACTGCGATGCGATGGCATAGCGGTGAGCCACTGAAATTCGACTGGAAATTGTGTAAAAAAGACGAGCGTGAAATTAACCCTTGGCGCGATGCGGCACTATCGCGGAGTCTCACTGAATTTTGACAATTGAAAAAATGGCCCTTGGCACGACACAGTGGGATCGCGGTCCCTCATTGAAAAATGACCATTATGAACTGGAACATTGGCGCGACGCATAATTATCGTGGAGATTTACTGAAAATTGATGAATGTCATTTGAACTGGCTCCATGACGAGGTGCTGCACCAGGTGGCACACTATTTTACAAAAATTTCTCTAACTCTTCATCCGGGTATCAGATTTGGGCAAATTTTATATCGTTGAAAAGCTGACTGAATTTCCTACACATGGTAAGATCTAAACTAAAAAATTCTAAGTATTTTAAAATTTTCATATAGAAATACTCATATACTGAGAGTTAAACTGAGCTAGGAAAATACGGGGTATTACAATATCTCCTCCTTAGGAACATTCGCCCTTGAATGAGACTGATTAAACTAAGGACTGATGATAGACTGAGTTTATATATATACTGAACATGCATATCTGATGCATGAGTGCATGACTGAACTGATTTATGAATGCATGACTGTCATGAAGATGAGATGCACTGTAACTGACCTTATTCAGTTACAATGCACTTTAACTGAAACTACATCAAAATAATTAAATTTTTTCAACATCTTTTGAATATAATAAGACTAACACAAAGAGAAACCATTAACAGTTCTTTTGATTTTTATCCCTAAAATCACATCAGCTTCTCCAAGGTCTTTCATTAAAATTTAGAAAATAAAAATTTCTTAGTCTCATTTACAACATTCACATTAGGGCAAAAGATTAACATGTCATTCATATATAAACATATAATCACACAATCTGAACCTATCAATTTAGAATAAACACAGGTATCAGATGAATTAACAACAAGACCATTATCCATTAATGTGAAATTAATTTTTTCATACCACTAATTAGGTGCCTGCTTAAGTCCATATAAGGACTTTCTCAATTTGCATACTTTATCCTTTTGTCCTAGGACCACAAAACCCTCAGGTTGAGTTATATAGATTTCTTCCTCTAAATCACTATTTTAAAATACATTTTTGACATTCATTTGGTATACCACTAAACTATGAATAAAAGCTAGAGCAATAAGATTCCTA
Organism: Capsicum pubescens; assembly: GCA_030864215.1. NCBI lineage: Eukaryota > Viridiplantae > Streptophyta > Magnoliopsida > Solanales > Solanaceae > Capsicum > Capsicum pubescens. The sequence goes on from CM061538.1 coordinate 260,094,377, forward strand.
ATGGTCGTTATTTTAGTCACAAGAGAATAAGTATCAAAATAATCAACACCTTTCTTTTGGTTCAAACCCCTAATAACAAGTCTATCCTTATATTTATCAATTGTACCATCAGGTCTCAATTTCTTCTTAAATATCCACTTGCTACTTATGGGTTTACAACCTTTAGGCAAATCATACAAGTCCCATGTGTGATTAGAGACTATAGAGTCTAATTCACTTTTAATAGTCTCTTTCCAAAATATCGCATTTATTGAACTCATTACTTCATCATATGTCTTAGGATCTTCTTCTATTAAGTATATAGACATTAATTCATCATTTAAAGTATCAATATTAAAATCCTCAGTTAAGAAAATGGTGATAAAATCAGGACCAAAATTAGTCTCAGATCTATGTCTTTTACTCCTTTGAAGTTTATTTTCATGCTTATTAGCAATAACATCCGATGCAGGCATTACTTGAGAGTTAACAGACATAGATATAGAAGTATTATTTTGCACATCAACAGACACATCATTTTTCAAAGGAAAAACAAGCTCAAAAAATTCTGCAACTGTAGATTCACAAATAGAATAATTATTTAATGACACAAATCTATATGCAACACTATTTTGAGCATAACTAATAAAGAAAGTGTCAAAGGTATTAGAACCTACATTTATCCATTTAAAATAAGGTAGATCAATCTTAGCCAAACACCTTCACACTTTCAAAAATTTCAAGTTAGGAGCAAATCCTTTCCACAGTTCATATGAGTATTGTCTAACTTTTTATGAGGGGCTCTATTAAGAATATAACATGCAAATAAGATAGCTTCCCTCTACATATATTCATGTAGACCCAAGCTTGAAAGCATAGAATTCATCATTTCCTTAAGTGTTCTATTCTTTCGTTCGGCTACACCATTTCGTTGGGGAGTATTGGGAGCACTAAACTCATGGATAATATCATTTTTCTCACAAAAATCTTTTAGAGTTTTAGTACTATATTCACCGCCCCTATTAGATTTAAATCTCTTGATTTTCCTGTCTAATTAATTTTCTACTTCTGTTTTGAATTTTAAAAACATGCTTTCAACCTCATCTTTAGACTTAAGGAGGTATACCTTAGTGTACCTACAAAAATTATCAACAAAAGTAATGTAATCATTCTTTCCACCTTTTCTAATAGTGTTCTTAAAATCTGCTAAGTCTAAAAGTACTAGTTCAAGAAATTCGGTTTTTCTACTAGTAACATATTTAAAAGGTTTCTTGGCATGATTTGCTCCTATACACACAAAACATTTAGAAATGTTGTCAAAATTTACTACAGGAATTAAATTTATTTTTCTAAATCTTTTAATAGAAACAATATTAATATGACCTAATCTACCATGCCACAAATTAATAGACTCAGTAATATAAGCAGAATTAAAAATACTTGCATTATTGGCGGTCTCTTGAACAATGTTCAGTATATATAAACTCTCACTAAGGTATTCTTTTCCAACAAAGTCTCTTCCATGAAAAATAATCATTTTATCAGCTTGAAAAATAAGTTTAAGGCTTACTTTATTTAGAAGTGCTCCAGAAATTAAGTTTCTACGGAGGGAGGAAACATATAGAACATTGTTCAAGACTAATGTTTTATCAGAAGTTAACTTAAGAGAATTTTTTCCCTTACCCATAACTCCACTCCAGCAGTAGTGGAGTTACTTATGTTGACGCACTCGTCATCAATGGACTCGACAAAGTCATGGAAAATTTTTTTATTGGCGCAAAAACGCTTTGAAGCCCCTGTGTCCAACACTCAGTCAATCTTATTAGCTACCAGGTTAGTCTCGATGACTACTACAACAATCACTTTATCACCCTTAGAAAAATAAACTTGGACATCATTTTGTCTTACTTGTTTTGAGTTTTGAAAATTATCCCACATTTCTTTAGTAGATTTGTAAGTAACAGATTAATCAAATAAAGTATAAGATATATGACTCAATACATGTCATGTAGCATTTTTGCTATCCTTTTTAAACTTTTTTAGCCGATTCATCAACAACCATAATAGTATTAGAACCAGTAGTAATGTTAGAACAATTAATAAATAAAACATTATCAACTTCTTATTGTTCGAAGAAAATCAGAAGTTTTTGTGACTGGCGTCTAAAATTATTTTCGTCCAATGACTCAAGTTTTGACAAATCATAATAAGTTTTGTTCAAAAAAATATCCATTTATCAATATTGTATATAAGAAAATCGCTTTTAAATTGTTGGAGAAAATACTACAATATTGATATTTGATAGAAATTAGTAATAGTAAGAGAATAGTCACAAATACTGTGTCGTGGCAAGCCACTGCCTTGAAAGCGATTTCAGCCCGACTCCGGTGCAAATCCTTCTAGCCTGTCGCTCCCCAAGGTTCCACAGTTACTTCTAAACACGTGCAACCGTGGCTGGAAGTTTGGAGGTTGCCCAAATCAATTGGCCAAAAGTTGTCAAAGAATAGAAAGCCAAGATTAAGGCAGACAATTGATGAAGGGGAGAGAATATATTATTTTTTATATTTTCTTGCCTCTTATTTCTCAAATGATACTTCTTAAATAGGTATATCATTTACGTTTCATCCATCAAAAGAGTGAGAGAAGACACACAGAGCTAATGTACATAATGTAATATTACTCTTGAATTAATGACAAGTCATAAAGGTAGTAACTTTCAAGACTTCTGAATGTCTCTTCATTCACAAAGTTACATTTAATCATCATTTGAATGAATGTACATTTATGATGTAATAACTCTCACATCCTACAAACTTTTATGACTTACGGATATTCGCACAAATTTATTACAGAGAGTTATGCGAGTTTTTTAATCTTTGCATTAATTAAGAAAAAATTATCCTTCAGGTTAAAACTGAAATCCAGGTGAAATGAGATAAGACAATATTTGTTTATAAGGTGTTGTTTGAAGGAATTTGGGTGTACCTCAATTATTTTACCAAGCACATCATCTAACCAATATAAATATCAAATAACTTTGTCTATTAATAATTAGGCGTATGGGGTTGGGGGTGGGGAGGCGGGGGTGAATCCTCTAATAATTTACTCCCTCCGTTTAAAAAAGAATGATCTACTTTCCTTTTTAGTCTGTTTAAAAAAGAATGATCCTCTTTTTTTTTGGCAATACTTTAATTTCAACTTTCCACATGGCATGTTTAGAACCACAAGATTAAAGGACATTTTGGTACATTTGACACAACTTTAATTTAAAGCCACAAAATTTAAAAGTCTTCTTTATTTTCTTAAACTTTGTGCCAAGTCAAAGTAGGTCATTCCTTTTTAAACGAAGGGAGTACTAATTTTGCCTCTGGTGGAAGGATTCAAATGTTGTTCTCCAAGGTTCCTTAAAATATTTTCCACCTTTATACATGTAGGAATTTATACACGAGGTGAATATCTTCACAATTTATAGTTAATAATTAAGAAGCACACGTAATGTAGTACTATCAGAAAGACTTGCCACCGCCAAAGGATATAGTTAATAATTAAGAAGCACACGTAATATAGTTCTTAAGGATTTTTCTCCTTTTTCACTTTGCTAATAAACTTCTTAACATGCTATTTTTCGAATAATTCTACTATAAAGCAACTAACATGAACTTATTTTATCATATCATGATTGTTAGGAATTTATGAATTTAGCTATTCATAATAGTAAATGAATATACCTGTTTTGGTAGGTTTGGTAATTCTAAGCTTTGTTCCTCCATAGATTTTTCCATTAAAATATACCTGTTTTTTAATGAATAAGCAAAATATTTGTTGTAGACGAGAGAGAGCTTTTTGCTTCAACTCATGAAGGCTTACCTTCATCTGAGCAAATGTTCTTCCATTTATAATACTGAAATCGAATATTTTACATTGTTCTAAGTTTACACGTATCTACATACTATTCCTAAAAGTTTAGCTAAAGTCTTAAAAACTTAAAAAGGTCAAAAAGCCTATAGTAGGCTAATAATGGTACCTAACCTAGTAAAGACTAACTATACAATGTCTTTTACGTAAAAGAAATCAAAAGCTATAATAATTCACATGTTGAAAACTATAAGTCATATGTCCTTTTCATATCTTTAATGACTTTTTGATTTTTTGATAACTTTGTCTTCTTTTCTTTATCCGTAGTTGATTTTCCTTCGTTGTTGTATCTATCTTCTTTTTATTGCTCTGTATCTCCATTATTGCTTCATATCTTGCATCTTCCAGCTGTCGTTTTTATCTTCTTTTTATATATTCTGGTGCATTTGATACGTTTATATTATTATCTAATAATTGTTTTGTCATATATCCTATCCATAATTGTATTATTTTTTCTGTATCTATTACACAATCTAAGTCTAAAAAGTTATAATTTTTATTAACTATTTGTTTTGGTGTCCAATTGTCATATTCATCTTTTAGATTATATATTTTAAACTTATTCTTATAATATGTAGGTTTTCTTATTTCTGATATTCTAGGTATTATATTTTCATCATCTTTTTTATCAAGAGTATTTATTTCTGTGTTTCTATTTTCTATGTTTTCTTCATTAATTACTTCTTGTTTTTCATTGATTTCTAAATTTTTTGTAATTGTTAAGATTTCTGTATATGTTTCACTATCTTCTGAATTATAATTATCTGTTTCATCAATATCTATTGTATTTATTTCTAATTTTTCTTTAAATTGATTTATCTCGTTTAATAATTTTTGTTTTATATCTTTTTCTTCTTTTTCTTTCGGTCTTTTTCATACAAATCTTTTAGTATTTGTAGTTCTTTTTCTAATTCAGCAATCCTACTATTTTTAGTTTCTTCTATTTTTCGTATTTCTTCTGTAGTTTGTTGTTTTATTTTTTCTATTCCCTTTTTTCTATCTATTTCTTTATTTTCTTTTTCTATTCTTACCATAGCTGTCAATTTATCTTCTAATTTTAATTCTTTTTTTTCTAACATTAAATATAAATGTTCACCTATTTTCTTATAACTTCTTCCTAGATTAGAAAATACTATTTTTATTTTTAATCCTTCATGGTTTTCATATATTTTTTCATCTATTATAAATTCTTCTTTGTTCATTTTTATTTAATTGTTAATAGATCATGTTGGTATGTATATTCTAGACTATCTATTGTTGATTCTAAATTTGATATTTCTTCTTTTTGTGCATTTATTGAGTTTTTACTAACTCCGGCAATTATGTTATATTGTAGTCTTTCTATCCTTATTTTTAATTCTTTACGTTTTTTAGATATTATTTGTTTTAATTCTTTATATTTTTGTACTTTATTCATCAAAATTTAGTTTTATCGAATAAGTCAATCATATTTAATAAATTAATCAAATAAATCCAAATATATACTACTTCCCTAACTTTAAACATAATAGGCTCTGATACCAATTGTAGGGGGGTGCAGATAACTTGTGTGGTAAACTTGTATGGTAAAATATAACTTGTGTGGTAAACTTGTATGGTAAAGTAGATCTAATGGATCTATTTTTATTTGTGCGTGGATATTTCTTAACTTCTCTAAATATTTTTATTTTTATTTTTATTTTTATTTATGTTAGTTTTATCGTTATTCATATCTTGGGGGGTGATTATATGGTAATTGATTAAATGTTTTACTATAGTATTCTTTATTTTTTTCTTAGTTTTTGTAATTCTTCTATATTATTTTGAAGATATTCTAAATATTCTATATCTTTTGTCTCAAAATATCCAATTAGATTATATTTCATAAGTTTTTCTAATAATATTATTTCATCCATATTTTGTCTCCAATATTTTAAATATTCATAGTCTATCATTTTATCCTGTAGTAATTGCAGAGTTATAAATTTCTGTATAATAATTTATCCAAATTATACTGTAATGTATATCTAATTCTAGATTTTCAATGCTATTTATTATCTTGTGTTGTTCTTCTCGTAGCGAGTTTTTTAAATTATATAAACTATCACATGTACTTTTTCCTAAATTTTCTAGGGTTTCTTCTATCCATATTATTTTTTCTTTTAGATTCTCCATTATTTTTCTAATTTGGTTTCTATAATTAATTTCTTCATTTAGATAATATTGATTTTCTCTAGTTTTTCTAATATATTCTAACATCTCTTAATCTGAATAATATCCATCTAGGTAATTATCTAGGTATAACTGTTCTATCCAATTTATAGTTTCAATTTCATAGTCTAATACTTTTTCTAATATTATTCTCTTAATATCTATAATTTCTATATCTCTAAGTATATATAAGATTAAGATTTTAAGATTATCTATCATTTAAAATTGGTTAAATACTTTATTATAATATTTTTTAGTTGTTTGTTTTAATCTCATTAATTCTTCTATATTTTCATTAAGAAATTGTATATATTTTATATCTATTTTTCAAAATTCTAAATATTCATAATTAATCATAGTTAGCGTGTGAGTTTGGTATGTAAGTATTTATAAGAGTAGTTCGGTAGGTGTGGTATATAATTAATTCTAGTCATAAAAAATCTATCAAATATTTTTTTCAATATGATTTTTCTTATATCTACTATTTCTATATCCTTAAGTACATATAAAACGAGTATTTTAAATTTATCTACCATTTTGTCAGATAAATAATTATCCATTTTTCATAAAATTGCTATTTTCAAAATATTCTTTTCAATCATGCACATAACAAAATATGATCACTTTAGATTGCTATATACTAGATTATTCTTAAATAACATATTCTTCGGTCACAATTAACATGATAATCTGGATACTTTTGCCTTAAACAGCGCCTCTACTCTGGTTACTCCCCTATCACGAGCGAATGCTCTTCCATTTATACTACTGAAATCGAATATTTTACACTGTTCTAAGTTTACACGTATCTGCATACCTAACCTAGGAAAGACTAACTACACAATGTCTTTTACGTAAAAGAAATCAAAAGCTATAATAATTCACATGTTGAAAACTATAAGTCATATGTCCTTTTCATATCTTTAATGACTTTTTGATTTTTTGACAACTTTGTCTTCATTTCTTTATTCGTAGTTGATTTTCCTTTACTGTTGTATCTATCTTCTTTTTATTGCTCAGTATCTCCATTATTGCTTCATTCTTGCATCTTCCAGCTGTCGCTTTTATCTTCTTCTATTCCAGTTGAACTTCCGCAATTAGAACAAGTACATTCTTTTATGGTATCAGAGCCCATTATGTTTAAAGTTAGGGAAGTAGTATATATTTGGATTTATTTGATTAATTTATTAATTATGATTGATTTATTTGATAAAATTAAATTTTGATAAAACTAAATTTTGATGAATAAAGTACAAAAATATAAAGAATTAAAGCAAATAATATCTAAAAAACGTAAAAAATTAAAAATAAGGATAGAAAGACTATAATATAACATAATTATCGGAGTTAGTAAAAACTCAATAAATGCACAAAAAGAAGAAATATCAAATTTAGAATCAACAATAGATAGTCTAGAATATACATACCAACATGATCTATTACCAATTAAATAAAAATGAACAAAGAAGAATTTATAATAGGCGAAAAAATATATGAAAACCATGAAGGATTAAAAATAAAAATAGTATTTTCTAATCTAGGAAGAAGTTATAAGAAAATAGGTGAAAATTTATATTTAATGTTAGAAAAAAAAGAATTAAAATTAGAAGATAAATTGACAGTTATGGTAAGAATAGAAAAAAAATGAAGAAATAGATAGAAAAAAGGAAATAGAAAAAATAAAACAACAAACTACAGAAGAAATACGAAAAATAGAAGAAACTAAAAATAGTAGGATTGCTGAATTAGAAAAAGAACTACAAATGCTAAAAGATTTGTATGAAAAAAGTCCGAAAGAAAAAGAAGAAAAAGATATAGAACAAAAATTATTAAACGGGATAAATCAATTTAAAGAAAAAATTAGAAATAAATACAATAAATATTGAAGAAACAGATAATATGATTCAGAAGATAGTTAAACATATACAGAAATCTTAACAAATACAAAAAATTTAGAAATCAATAAAAAACAAGAAGTAATTAATGAAGAAAACTTAGGAAATAGAAACACAGAAATAAATACTCTTGATAAAAAAGAAGATGAAAATATAATACCTAGAACATCAGAAATAAGAAAACCTACATATTATAAGAATAAGTTTAAAAGATATAATCTAAAAGATGAATATGACAACTGGACACCAAAACAAATAGTTAATAAAAATTATAACTTTTTAGACTTAGATTGTGTAATAGATACAGAAAAAACAATACAATTATGGATAGGATATATGACAAAACAATTATTAGATAATAATATAAACGTATCAGATGCACCAGAATATAAAGAAAGAACACTAATAGGAACAGTGAAATTATGGTTTTCAAATTTAACTGAAAATAGGAAAAAGGTATTAAGAACTGATAAACCTACAGAAGGAACATCATCAACAACTACAACTAAATTAACACCTATAGAGTTATTAAAAAAATATGAAATAACTATAAAAGACGAATTTAGCAGCATGACAACAACAAAAGAAGAACAAAATGAAGAGAAAGATACAAATAGGAATTTAATGTTAAAATTAACAATATGTAATATGTGTTACATAGATGAGTATACTTTCGCATGTAAAGAATATTATTATAAGGGAACATATAATACAGAAGAAAGTAAAGAAATAAAAAAATTATATTTTAATAAATTACCTGAACCATTTAGTTCAAAAATAATAAAAAGTTGGGATGAAGCAAAAATAGTCGATACCTTAGGAGCAAGAATAAAATTTTTACAACAATGGTATTGAAACCTATGTGAAAAATATAGAGAAGAAATAAAAATGGAAAAAACATTAATAAGAAATTTAGCATGTTGCAAAATAAAATATCACCTCAATTTGGATGCGAAGAAAGATATTATAAGAAAAGAAAAAGACATAAGAAATATAAGAAATACAAAAAATCAAAATAAAAATATAAGAAACCAAGAAAAAGATATTATGTAAAAAATTATAAACATAAAAGACCATATAGGAAAAAGAAATCTATAAAAGAATGTACTTGTTATAATTGCGGAAAATTAGGACATTTAGCTAGAGATTGTAAATTACCTAAAAACCCAAAAAATAAACAAATATCTGAAATAAAAATAGAAAATACAGAATATATGCAGATAGATTATGGAGATTACGAATTAGAAAGTGAAGATAGTATATATGAAATTTCAGAAAATGAAACAGATAATGAAATAGATAGTGAATTAGATGAATTAAATGATTGGAGAAGATATAAGAATAAACCAAATAACTGAAGAAGATATAAAAATAATAACAAAAGAAGAATATTTAAATCAAGAAGAAACAGATCAAAAAATAATATTTGATAGTCATATATTTGATGAAATAAAAGGAAAAGAATTAGATTTAAGTGTAGAAAAAATATTTAAAATACCAACAATAAAAAACAAATTTAGTAGAAGAAAAGAAGAATACTACGTAGTAAGCCAAAAAGAACATATAATAGACTGTAGATATGCAAAAGGTAAACCTAGTATACCACAAGTAACAAAAAGGATAATTAATAAAGAAATAAACGATATAAAAAGTAGAGACCCAATAAAATATGTACACCTTGGAGGTACAGAGATAATAATAAAAACATGTTTTAGAGAAGGAATAGATGCACCAATAGAATTATACCTAGCAGATGATAGAATTATAAAACCTATAGAAAAAAGTATAATAACTGGCATAAAAGGAAATTTAATATACCAAAAATTTAAATTTATAATAAGTGTGAATTATTCAGTAGCAATAACAGATAAAAATATAGATTAATCATTCGTATTATATTGGAAAATATCAGGAATAGAACTAACCCCAGGAAGTAAAATATTTACAGCAAGATGTAAAAATCTGTATGTATTAACAACAAAACATAAAATAATGGGAAAAAATAAAATTAACAAAATACAAATAGAAAGTCCTTTCGAACAATTTGTAAAAACAATTGATTATAATGATTATAGTTATAGAGACATAGATATAGAAGAAACTTTAGAAATAATAAATGATAGAATAAGTACAACAAAAAGAATAGCTTATGAAAAACCAGAATCATCAAGTTCATCAAAAAGAACAAGTTATGAAACAAGTTCAACAACTAATTTAAACCAATATTACATAACAGGAATAATAAATGAAAAAGAATATTTAATACTCTTAAATACAGGACAAGAAGAAAATTATATAGATAATATCTAATAAAAAATGAGGAAATAAAATCTAACAATAATATATGCCCAGATCTACCAAGAAGCTTAATAAACACTAAAAATATAGCAGAAAAAGAAATAAGAATAGGAGTTAGAAAAATAAAAATAGAATTTGAAATAAAGGAAGAAATACAAAAAACAGATATAATATTAAGAATAAAAGGGCTAAAACAAGTAAAACCATATAATATAGAGCATACACAACTATCTATAACATATAACAAAGAGAAATTATTCTTAAGAAGAGCTTTAACGTGATATGAAAATATATGTATTAATGAAGATAGTAGTAGAAGGGTATTATAGTAGATATTATACGCCTATGATAGATACAGGAGTAGAAGCTAATTTATGTAGATATAATTGTTTACCAAAAAGTAAATGGGATGAATTAAAGACACCAATAATAGTTAAAGGATTTAATAACGAAGGAAGCTTAATTAATTATAAAGCTAAGAATGTAAAAACACAAGTATGGGATAAAATATTAACAATAGAAGAAATCTATAATTCTGAGCTAACATCAAAAGATATACTTTTAGGAATGCTGTTTTTAGATAAATTATACCCATATATAATAACTAGAACGGATTGGTGGTTTACAACACCATGTAAACAGAAAGTAAGAACAAAAAGTGTTACTAATAAAATAAGAAAGAAAACTGATTGGATAGAAGGAAGTGAAAAAATTATACAAAAATTAGAAAATATAAAAAATACTGAAAATACAATAGAATTGGTCGTATTTTCAATAAATAAAAAGGAAATAACTATATTTTCAATAAGTAAGATAGAAATAATTAAGAAAAAAATAGAACAATTATATAGTGAAGACTCATTAAAAGGATGGGAAAAACATAAAGCCACTATAAAAATTGAATTAATAGATAAAAATAACATAATTACTCAAAAACCATTAACATATAATTTTGACGATTTAAAAGAATTTAAAATGCACATAGAAGAATTATTAGAAAAACAAAATATACAAAAAAAGTAATAGTAAACATAATAGCCCAGCATTTATAGTAAATAAACATAGTGAACAAAAAAGAGGAAAAAGTAGAATGGTTATTGATTATAGAAATTTAAATGCAAAAACTATGGCATATAATTATCCAATACCAACTAAGATATTAAAAATAAGACACATACAAGGATATAATTACTTTAGTAAATTTGATTGTAAATCAGGATTTTACCATTTAAAGTTAGAAGAAGAATCTAAGGAATTAACCGCATTTACGGTACCACAAGGATTTTATGAATGGAATGTACTACCATTTGGATATAAAAATGCACCAGGTAGATATCAACATTTTATGTATAGTTATTTTAAATAATTGCCTAATTGTATAGTATATATAGATGATATACTATTATATACAAAAACCAAAGAAGAACATTTAAAATTATTAGAACAATTTACGGATATAATAGAAAAATCGGGAATAAGTTTAAGTGAAAAGAAAGCTGAAATTATGAAAAACCAGATAGAATTTTTAGGAATACAAATAGATAAAAGTGGAGTAAAAATGCAACAACATATAGTACAAAAAATAATAAATTCTAAAGAAGAATTAGATACAAAAAAGAAATTACAATCATTTTTGGGATTAGTAAACCAAGTAAGGAAATATATACCAAAATTAGAAGAAAATCTAAAGCCTTTACAGAAAAAATTAAAAAAGGATGTAGAATATAATTATAACGAAGAAGATAAAAAACAAGTCCAGAAAATAAAAACACTTTGTAAAGAATTACCAAAATTACAATTTCCAGACGAAAATATAAAATTTATATATATAGTAGAAGCAGATGCCAGTGAATGTAGTTATGGAGGAGTACTTAAATATAGGTATGAAAATAAAAAAATAGAACATCATTGTAGATATTATTCATGAACGTTTAATGAAACAGAAATAAAATGGGAAATAAATAGAAAAGAATTATGTTCATTATATAAATGTTTATTAGCATTTGAGCCATATATTGTATATAACAAGTTTATTATACGAACAGATAATACACAGGTACGTTGGTGGCTAACAAAGAAAATACAAAATTCAATTACAACAAAAGAGATTCGGAGACTAGTATTGAATATATTAAATTTTACATTTACAATTGAAGTAATTAGTACTAACAAAAACGTTATTGAAGATTACATATCAAGACAAAGCTACACAGACTGATATAATAGAAGAGGATACTCTAGAAAAGATAATCAACACCCTAACTACGCTTTCAATGAAAGTGGCAGTATGGGTAATGAAATAGAAAAGCTAAAGACTAATGAAGTTAAACTGAAGTCTGAAGCTACAAATCAACTAACTCAGAAGTGTGCAGAGCTATGTCAATTGGAAGACATTAAAATTCAGAGCTAGAAGGAGACGTTGGGATACTCCATAAAACCCATAACGTTTATCAATCTACTTATGTAGGTACAAGCAAAGGAGTTAGGAAAAACACAAATATGAGCCTAAACAGGCTATTTGATAAACCATTTATTCCAACTACACCAAAAGATTCTATGTTCATACCCCCACAAATTACCACATACCGAGATAGTTTAAACCAAGACAAAAAAACCTACAACTATACAGCCCGAACATACATAGAAAATATTTACAAAATACAAACCTTCTTAAATACCAACCTCAGAGCTATAAACATCCAAGAACCACATACGAATTACATAACCCAGAAGCTGACCGGATACAATAAGCTAATTGTTTTTCCCAAAACCAAACCAAGTCTAGTTAAAACCTGTTACGAATATGGACTACTTAGTACCATATATACCCAAGACGGAAATGAAATATCCACTATACTAGAAATATATGAGTCATTTAATATTTTTAAAAGAATAACCAAAGGTAACCTATTTTTATAAAATTTTACACAACACCAGTAAAGATATTGTATGATGAAGTTAAATCATCTATACAAGTTGTAAAAATAGGAATGACCCGAGATATGATTATACCAGAAGATATTACTCAACAACCTGAAATACCTAGAATTGAGATACCAAATTTTTATGCAAATAAGAGAATTATTGGACTATCCACGATTCTTCAAGAGTTAGCAAACACTTATCGCAACAGAAATCCTATATGGAGTTATTATTCAAGAGGTAATGTAATAGTATACTCAAATTCCAAGGAACTACGAGAAGCAGATATGGAAGACGTTAGACAATGGATCTTGACGTTACTCAATCCAGAGAAAAAATCTATCGCCAGAGCCATTAGAGAAAAATTTATTTCGGAAGAATTATTAACCAGATATTGCAAGTTAATTGGACATAAATATCCAGACCATCAATGTTCAAAATATAATGGAGAAGATAATATTGTCCCAGAAGTTCAACTGGAGTAGAAGAAGATAAAGCGACAGCTGGAAGATGCAAGATATGAAGCAATAATGGAGATACAGAGCAATAAAAAGAAGATAGATATAGCAACAAAGAAAAATCAACCACGGATAAAGAAAAGAAGACAAAGTTATCAAAAAATCAAAAAGTCATTAAAGATATGAAAAGGACATATGACTTATAGTTTTCAACATGTGAATTATTATAGCTTTTGATTTCTTTTACGTAAAAGACATTGTATAGTTAGTCTTTACTAGGTTAGGTACCATTATTAGCCTACTATAGACTTTTTGACCTTTTTAAGTTTTTAAGACTTTAGCTAAACTTTTAGGAATAGTATGTAGATACGTGTAAACTTCGAACAGTGTAAAATATTCGATTTCAGTAGTATAAATGGAAGAGCATTCGCTCAAATGAAGGTAAGCCTTCATGAGTTGAAGCAAAAAGCTCTCTCTCGTCTACAACAAATATTTTACTTATTCACTAAAAAACATGTATATTTTAATGGAAAAATCTATGGAGGAACAAAGCTTAGAATTATCAAACCTACCAAAACAGGTATATTCATTTACTATTATGAATAGCTAAATTCATAAATTCCTAACAATCATGATATGATAAAATAAGTTCATGTTAGTTGCTTTATAGTAGAATTATTTGAAAAATAGCATGTTAAGAAGTTTATTAGCAAAGTGGAAAAGGAGAAAAATCCCTAAGAACTATGCCATCCTAAAGGTGAAACCGGTGAAGCAAGAAAGCCGTGATAGGGGAGTAACCAGAGTAGAGGCGATGTTTAAGGGAAAAGTATACAGATTACCATGCTAATAGTGACCGAAGAATATGTTATTTAAGAATAATCTAGTATATAGCAATCTAAAGTGATCATATTTTTTATGTGCATGATTGAAGGGAATATTTTGAAAATATCAATTTTATGAAAAATGGATAATTATTTATCTGACAAAATGATAGATAAATTTAAAATACTCGTTTTATATGTACTTAAGGATATAGAAATAGTAGATATAAGAAAAATCATATTGGAAAAAATATTTGATAGATATTTTATGACTAGAATTAACTATATACCACACCTACCGAACTACTCTTATAAATACTTACATACCAAACCAACACACTAACTATGATAAATTATGTATATTTAGAATTTTGGAAAATAGATATAAAATATATACAATTTCTTAGTGAAAATATAGAAGAATTAATGAGATTAAAACAAACAACAAAAAATATTATAATAAAGTATTTAACCAATTTTAAATGATAGATAATCTTAAAATCTTAATCTTATATATACTTAGAGATATAGAAATTATAGATATTAAGAGAATAATATTAGAAAAAGTATTAGACTATGAAATTGAAAATATAAATTGGATAGAACAGTTATACCTGGATAATTACCCAGATGGATATTATTCAGATTAAGAGATGTTAGAATATATTAGAAAAACTAGAGAAAATCAAGATAATCTAAATAAAGAAATTAATTATAGAAACCGAATTAGAAACATAATGGAGAATCTAAAAGAAAAAATAATATGGATAGAAGAAACCCTAGAAAATTTAGAAAAAAGTACATGTGATAGTTTATATAATTTAAAAAACTCGTTACGAGAAGAACAACACAAGATAATAAATAGCATTGAAAATCTAGAATTAGATATACATTACAGTATAATTAGGATAAATTATGATACATAAATTTGTAACTCTGCAATTACTACAGGATAAAATGATAGACTATGAATATTTAAAATATTGGAGACAAAATATGGATGAAATAATATTATTAGAAAAACTTATGAAAGATAATCTAATTGGATATTTTGAAACAAAAGATATAGAATATTTAGAATACCTTCAAAATAATACAGAAGAATTACAAAAACTAAGAAAAAAAAATAAAGAATACTATAGTAAAACATTTAACCAATTACTATATAATCACCTCCCAAGATATGAATATCGATAAAACTAACATAAATAAAAATAAAAATAAAAATAAAATTATTTAGAGAAGTTAAGAACTATCCACGCACAAATAAAAATAGATCCATTAGATCTATTTTACCATACAAGTTTACCACACAAGTTATATTTTACCATACAAGTTTACCACACAATTTATATTTTACCATACAAGTTTACCACACAAGTTATCCGCACCCCCCTATAATTGGTATCAAAGTTTTTTCCGTAATTATAACAAGTACATTCTTTTATAGATTTCTTTTTCCTATATGGTCTTTTATGTTTATAATTTTTTACATAATATCTTTTTCTTGGTTTCTTATATTTATATTTTGATTTTTCGTATTTCTTATGTCTTTTTCTTTTCTTATAATATCTTTCTTCGCATCCAAATTGAGGTGCTATTTTATCTTTGCAACATGCTAAATTTCTTATTAATGTTTTTTCCATTTTTATTTCTTCTCTATATTTTTCACATAGGTTTCTATACCATTGTTGTAAAAATTTTATTCTTGCTCCTAAAGTATCTACTATTTTTGCTTCATCCCAACTTTTTATTATTTTTTAACTAAATGGTTCAGGTAATTTATTAAAATATAATTTTCTTATTTCTTTACTTTCTTCTGTATTATATGTTCCTTTATAATAATAATCTTTAAATGCGCAAGTATACTCATCTATGTAACACATATTACATATTGCTAATTTTAACATTAAATTCCTATTTGTATCTTTCTCTTCATTTTGTTCTTCTTCTGTTGTTGTCATGCTGCTAAATTCGTCTTTTATAACTATTTCATATTTTTTAAATAATTCTATAGGTGTTAATTTAGTTGTAGTTGTTGATGATGTTCCTTCTGTAGGTTTATCAGTTCTTAATACCTTTTTGCTATTTTCAGTTAAATTTGAAAACCATAATTTCACTGTTCCTATTAGTGTTCTTTCTATATATTCTGGTGCATCTGTTACGTTTATATTATTATCTAATAATTATTTTGTCATATATTCTATCCATTATTGTATTGTTTTTTCTGTATCTATTACACAATCTAAGTTAAAAAAGTTATAATTTTTATTAACTATTTGTTTTGGTGTCCAGTTGTCTTATTCATCTTTTAGATTATATCTTTTAAACTTATTCTAATAATATGTAGGTTTTCTTATTTCTGATGTTCTAGGTATTATATTTTATCTTTTTTTTATCAAGAGTATTTATTTCTGTGTTTCTATTTTCTAAGTTTTCTTCATTAATTACTTCTTGTTTTTCATTGATTTCTAATTTTTTTTGTATTTGTTAAGATTTCTGTATATGTTTCACTATCTTCTGAATCATAATTATCTGTTTCTTCAATATCTATTGTATTTATTTCTAATTTTTCTTTAAATTGATTTATCTCGTTTAATAATTTTTGTTCTATATCTTTTTCTTCTTTTTCTTTCTGTCTTTTTTCATACAAATCTTTTAGCATTTGTAGTTCTTTTTCTAATTCAGCAATCCTACTATTTTTAGTTTCTTCTATTTTCGTATTTCTTCTGTAGTTTGTTATTTTATTTTTTTTTATTTCTTTTTTTTTTATCTATTTCTTCATTTTCTTTTTCTATTCTTACCATAACTGTCAATTTATCTTCTAATTTTAATTCTTCTTTTTCTAACATTAAATATAAATATTCACCTATTTTCTTGTACCTTCTTCCTAGATTAGAAAATACTATTTTTATTTTTAATCCTTCATGGTTTTTATATATTTTTTCATCTATTATAAATTCTTCTTTGTTCATTTTTATTTAATTGTTAATAGATCATGTTGGTATGTATATTCTAGACTATCTATTGTTGATTCTAAATTTGATATTTCTTCTTTTTGTGCATTTATTGAGTTTTTACTAACTCCGACAATTATGTTATATTGTAGTCTTTCTATCCTTATTTTTAATTCTTTACGTTTTTTAGATATTATTTGCTTTAATTCTTTATATTTTTGTACTCACAAGGATTTTATGAATGGAATGTACTGCCATTTGGATATAAAAATGCACCAGGTAGATATCAATATTTTATGGATAGTTATTTTAAATAATTGCCTAATTGTATAGTATATATAGATAATATACTATTATATACAAAAACCAAAGAAGAACATTTAAAATTATTAGAATAATTTACGGATATAATAAAAAAATCGGGAAAAAGTTTAAGTGAAAAGAAAACTGAAATTATGAAAACCAGATAGAATTTTTAGGAATACAAATAGATAAAAGTGGAGTAAAAATGCAACAACATATAGTACAAAAAATAATAAATTCTAAAGAAGAATTAGATACAAAAAAGAAATTACAATCATTTTTGGGATTAGTAAACCAAATAAGGAAATATATACCAAAATTAGCAGAAAATCTAAATCCTTTACAGAAAAAATTAAAAAAGGATGTAGAATATAATTATAACGAAGAAGATAAAAAACAAGTCCAGGAAATAAAAACACTTTGTAAAGAATTACCAAAATTACAATTCCCCGACGAAAATAGAAAATTTATATATATACTAGAAGCAAATGTTAGTGAATGTAGTTATGGAGGAGTACTTAAATATAGGCATGATAATAAAAAAAATAGAACATCATTGTAGATATTATTCAGGAACGTTTAATGAAACAGAAATAAAATGGGAAATAAATAGAAAAAAATTATGTTCATTATATAAATGTTTATTAGCATTTGAGCCATATATTGTATATAACAAGTTTATTGTACGAACAGATAATACACAGGTACGTTGGTGGCTAACAAAGAAAATACAAAATTCAGTTACAACAAAAGAGATTCAGAGACTAGTATTGAATATATTAAATTTTACATTTACAATTGAAGTAATTAGTACTAACAAAAACATTATTGCAGATTACATATCAAGACAAAGCTACACAGACTGATATAATAGAAGAGGATACTCTAGAAAAGATAATCAACACCCTAACTACGCTTTCAATGAAAGTGGACAGTATGGGTAATGAAATAGAAAAGCTAAAGACTAATGAAGTTAAACTGAAGTCTGAAGCTAAAAATCAGCTAACTCAGCAGTGTGCAGAGCTATGTCGATCGGAAGACATTAAAATTCCAGAGCTAGAAGGAGACGTTGGGATACTCCATAAAACCCATAACGTTTATCAATCTACTTCTGCAGGTACAAGCAAAGGAGTTAGGAAAAACACAAATATGAGCCTAAACAAGCTATTTGATAAACCATTTATTCCAACTACACCAAAAGATCCTATGTTCATACCCCCACAAATTACCACATACCGAGATAGTTAACCAAGACAAAAAGACCTACAACTATACAGCCCGAACATACATAGAAAATATTTACAAAATACAAACCTTCTTAAATACCAACCTCAGAGCTATAAATATCCAAGAACCACATACGAATTACATAACCCAGAAGTTAACCGGATACAATAAGCTAATTGCTTTACCCAAAACCAAACCAAGTCTAGTTAAAAACTGTTACGAATATGGACTACTTAGTACCATATATACCCAAGACGGAAATGAAATATCCACTATACCAGAAATATATGAGTCATTTAATATTTTTAAACGAATAACCAAAGGTAACCTATTTTTTATAAAATTTTACACAACACCAGAAGAGATATTGTATGATGATGGGGGGTGAGGATAACTTGTGTGGTAAACTTGTATGATAAAATAGATTTAATGGATCTATTTTTATTTGTGCGTGGATATTTCTTAACTTCTCTAAATATTTTTATTTTTATTTTTATTTATGTTAGTTTTATCGATATTCATATCTTGGGGGGGGGGGGGGTGATTATATGGTAATTGGTTAAATGCTTTACTATAGTATTCTTTATTTTTTTTTTTCTTATTTTTTGTAATTCTTCTATATTATTTTGAAGGTATTCAAAATATTCTATATCTTTTGTTTCAAAATATCCAATTAGATTATCTTTCATAAGTTTTTCTAATAATATTATTTCATCCATATTTTATCTCCAATATTTTAAATATTCATAGTCTATCATTTTATCCTGTAGTAATTGCAGAGTTACAAATTTTTGTATAATAATTTATCCTAATTGTACTGTAATGTATATCTAATTCTAGATTTTCAATGTTATTTATTATCTTGTGTTGTTCTTCTCGTAACGAGTTTTTTAAATTATATAAACTATCACATGTACTTTTTCCTAAATTTTCTAGGGTTTCTTCTATCCATATTAATTTTTCTTTTAGATTCTCCATTATTTTTCTAATTCGGTTTCTATAATTAATTTCTTCATTTAGATTATCTTGATTTTCTCTAGTTTTTCTAATATATTCTAACATCTCTTAATCTGAATAATATCCATTTGGGTAATTATCCAGGTATAATTGTTCTATCCAATTTATAGTTTCAATTTCATAGTCTAATACTTTTTCTAATATTATTCTCTTAATATCTATAATTTCTATATCTCTAAGTATATATAAGATTAAGATTTTAAGATTATCTATCATTTAAAATTGGTTAAATACTTTATTATAATATTTTTTAGTTGTTTGTTTTAATCTCATTAATTCTTCTATATTTTCACTAAGAAATTGTATATATTTTATATCTATTTTCCAAAATTCTAAATATTCATAATTTATCATAGTTAGCGTGTGAGTTTGGTATGTAAGTATTTATAAGAGTAGTTCGGTAGGTGTGGTATATAATTAATTCTAGTCATAAAAAATCTATCAAATATTTTTTTCAATATGATTTTTCTTATATCTACTATTTCTATATCCTTAAGTACATATAAAACGAGTATTTTAAATTTATCTACCATTTTGTCAGATAAATAATTATCCATTTTTCATAAAATTGCTATTTTCAAAATATTCCCTTCAATCATGCACATAAAAAATATGATCACTTTAGATTGCTATATACTAGATTATTCTTAAATAACATATTCTTCGGTCACTATTAGCATGGTAATCTGGATACTTTTCCCTTAAACAGCGCCTCTACTCTGGTTACTCCCCTATCACGGCTTTCTTGCCTCAACGGTTTCACCTTTAGGATGACATAGTTTTTAGGGATTTTTCTCCTTTTCCACTTTGCTAATAAACTTCTTAACATGCTATTTTTCAAATAATTCTACTATAAAGCAACTAACATGAACTTATTTTATCATATCATAATTGTTAGGAATTTATGAATTTAGCTATTCATAATAGTAAATGAATATACCTGTTTTGGTAGGTTTGGTAATTCTAAGTTTTGTTCCTCCATAGATTTTTTCATTAAAATATACCTGTTTTTTAATGAATAAGAAAAATATTTGTTGTACACGAGAGAGAGTTTTTTGCTTCAACTCATGAACATACAGAAATAAAAATAGAAAATAAAAAGTTTTTTGCTTCAACTCATGAACATACAAAAAATAAACAAATATCAGAAATAAAAATAAAAAATACAGAATATATGCAGATAGATTATATAGATTACGAATTAGAAAGTGAAGATAGTATATATGAAATTTCAGAGAATGAAACAGATAATGAAATAGATAGTGAATTAGATGAATTAAATGACTGGAGAAGATATAAGAATAAACCAAATAACTGAAGAAGATATAAAAATAATAACAAAAGAAGAATATTTAAATGAAGAAGGAACAAATCAAAAAAATAATATTTGATAGTCATATATTTGATGAAATAAAAGGAAAAGAATTAGATTTAAATGTAGAAAAAATATTTAAAATACCAATAATAAAAAATATATTTAGTAGAAGAAAAGAAGAATACTACGTAGTAAGCCAAAAAGAACATATAATAGACTGTAGATATGCAAAAGGTAAAACTAGTATACCACTAGTAACAAAAAAAATAATTAATAAAGAAATAAACGATATAAAAAGTAGAGACCCAATAAAATATGTACACCTTGGAGGTACAGAGATATTAATAAAAACATGTTTTAGAGAAGGAATAGATACACCAATAGAATTATACCTAGCAGATATAGAATTATAAAACCTATAGTAAAAAGTATAATAACTGGCATAAAAGGAAATTTAATATACCAAAAATTTAAATTTATAATAAGTGCGAATTATTCAGTAGCAATAACAGATAAAAATATAGATAAATCATTAGTATTATATTGGAAAATATCAGGAATAGAACTAACCCCAGAAAGTAAAATATTTACAGCAAGATGTAAAAATCTGTATGTATTAACAACAAAACATAAAATAACGGGAAAAAATAAAATTAACAAAATACAAATAGAAAGTCCTTTCAAACAATTTGTAAAAACAATTGATAATAATGATTATAGTTATAGAGACATAGATATAGAAGAAACTTTAGAAATAATAAATGATAGAATAAGTACAACAAAAAGAATAGCTTATGAAAAACCAGAATCATCAAGTTCATCAAAAAGAACAAGTTATGAAACAAGTTCAACAACTTAAACCAATATTACATAACATGAACAATAAATGAAAAAGAATATTTAATACTCTTAAATACAGGACAAGAAGAAAATTATATAGCAAGATATCTAATAAAAAATGAGGAAATAAAATCTGACAATAATATATGCCCAGATCTATCAAGAAACTTAATAAACACTAAAAATATAACAGGAAAAGAAATCACAATAGGAGTTACAAAAATAAAAATAGAATTTGAAATAAAGGAAGAAATGCAAAAAGCAGATATAATATTAGGAATAAAATGGCTAAAACAAGTAAAACCATATAATATAGAGCATACACAATTATCTATAACATATAACAAAGAGAAATTATTCTTAAGAAGAGCTTTAACGTGATATGAAAATATATGTATTAATGAAGATAGTAGTTGAAGGGTATTACAGTAGATATTATACGCCTATGATAGATACAGGAGCAGAAGCTAATTTATGTAGATATAATTGTTTACCAAATAGTAAATGGGATGAATTAAAGACACCAATAATAGTTAAAGGATTTAATAACGACGGAAGCTTAATTACTTATAAAGCTAAGAATGTAAAAACACAAGTATGGGATAAAATATTAACAATAGAAGAAATCTATAATTATGAGCTAACATCAAAAGATATACTTTTAGGAATGCTGTTTTTAGATAAATTATACCCATATATAATAACTAGAACGGATTGATGGTTTACAACACCATGTAAACAGAAAGTAAGAGCAAAAAGAGTTACTAATAAAATAAGAAAGAAAACTGATTGGATAGAAGGAAGTGAAAAAATTACACAAAAATTAGAAAATATAAAAAATACTGAAGATACAATAGAATTGGTCGTATTTTCAATAAATAAAAAGGAAATAACTATATTTTCAATAAGTAAGATAGAAATAATTAAGAAAAAAATAGAACAATTATATAGTGAAGACTCATTAAAAGGATGGGAAAAACATAAAACCACAATAAAAATTGAATTAATAGATAAAAATAGCATAATAACTCAAAAATCATTAACATATAATTTTGACGATTTAAAAGAATTTAAAATGCACATAGAAGAATTATTAGAAAAACAATATATACAAAAAAGTAATAGTAAACATAATAGCCCAACATTTATAGTAAATAAACACAGTGAACAAAAAAGAGGAAAAAATAGAATGATTATTTATTATAGAAATTTAAATGCAAAAACTATGACATATAATTACCCAATACTAAATAAGATATTAAAAATAAGACAAATACAAGGATATAATTACTTTAGTAAATTTGATTGTAAATCAGGATTTTACCATTTAAAGTTAGAAGAAGAATCTAAGGAATTAACCGCAATTTTAAGATTATTGGTGCACTATTATAAAATATTAAATTTAGGATTTTATATTTGGTGAGTTCAACCTCTAGGTTCTTAGATTGAATTTATTAAATATTTGAAACTATATATTCAAAAGTATCTTTTTACAATTTTAGTAATTTTCACAAATATATCTATTCTGTATCGAGAATATGTGATCAGCTGAACCCATTGACTATGTATTATATCTGCCAGACATTCGATTTGATTATACAAAATGTGACGATGATATCCATTAAGTCTATGAATTTCAATGTGCAAACTTTGACAATTTTAAAACTATAAAAACAAAAGAATGAAATAAAGACCAAAGCATAATTGAAATGCATGAAGAAGGGGACACAAGACATGCTCATTTCCCGTGAACGTCCTAAATCTGAAAAGAAAAAAAAAAGGAAGGTTAAACTATTAAGACATACATGAAATTTGAACATCAATGTCAATCCCAAAAAAGAAAAAATAGTCGTGACACAGAAAATCCGATTTCATTTGTATAGATACACTTAATAAATATTACATGATTGAACTCTTTGAATTTGAACGTATGCTAATTAAGAACTTGATATACAATATATACACTTAATATATACTATTCATGTTCTTTCTGTGTCTCTTTTGAAACTTAACTCAAATTTTGCTTAAATTTACTCCAAACACTTCAAACTTAAAATCGTATTCTCAAGTTCTATTCGGAGCAAACCAAATGATCCTCTCTGTGGTTCCAAATCAATTCCTTCTCACCAGCCATTGATAGAGGGGGGAGAGGAGAGGGGGTGTGCAGGAGAAAGAAGAGGGAGATTATGTAATTAACTGCATTTGTTTGAAATGGAAACTTTAACTCATTTGATCATGAAATTTTCTTTACTTTATTTGAAGTTTAGTATTTGGCCATGAAAATTTCAAATACAATTCGAAATTGTTTTGAAAAATAGTCAAAACCCTATTTTCACTTTTTAGTTTTTTTTTCAAACAAATCTCTATTTTTTATTTCATATAGACACGTTTAAATTTTATTTCATGTCTCTTTCACTGAGAACTAATTGAATGTCTTTACGCAGGTGAGCAGTCCTATATTATGCTAGGAAAGTTTAGATTCAAGCCCAACTCATGAAAAAGCCTTTGCTATGAGTTTGACATTTCCTCGTTCAATCTCATATCAGTCAGTCATCTTATTGACATTCGGAATGAATTCTTTCCCAAAAAAAACTCATCTTTTTTTCAATAAACTAACATTGATCACACACTTTTCATCTTACCTTGAAAAGATTTTCACTTAATTATATTCAGAGAGGGCTTTTGCCTCAATATACTCTCTAAGAGATAAACTATACAATTCTAATCAAATATAAATACATAATATGTGACTATTATGTCGTCCTAACATGCCCCCGCAAGCTAAGCAGTGGCTGGGCAACTGCAAGCTTGGAACGCAGGAGTTGAAACCGATGGGAAGGAAGGCTCTTGGTGAAGATGTCTGCTAACTGATCCAAGGAACTGATGTAGCGAACGTTCAAGTCCTTTGAGGCCACTTTCTCTAGAACAAAATGAAAATCTAACTCAATATGTTTGGTTCGCGCATGAAAAATAGAATTGGCAGTGAGGCAGGTAGCAGACAGATTATCACACCATAGTATGGGAGCTTGGGGAAGAGAGACACACAACTCTTGAAGAAGATGTTGCAGCCAGGTAACTTCGGTCGTAGCCGCAGCTAAGGCCCTATATTCAGCTTTGGTACTAGATTGTGCAACCACTCGCTGCTTCTTTGAGGTCTGTGAAACTAAATTGGGTCCAAGAAATAGACAATAACCATTGGTAGACCGCCGATCATCTGGGCAACCAACCCAGTCCGCATCTGTGAAGGCCTGAAGTGGTAAAGAGCTAGCGGAACGCAAATGCAAGTCGAGGTTTATAGTTGCCTTTAAATAGCGCAACAAACGTTTCATAGCAGTGAAATGAGACTTCATAGGATTATGCATGAATTGACATAATTTGTTGACAGTGAATGATACATCTAGATGCCTGATGGTTATATATTGAAGAGCTCCTATCAAGCTGCGATACAATGATGGATCCGAAAATGGTGAACTCCCATGTTGAGACAATTGAAGTCCTGTGGCCATAGGTGTACCAATTGGCTTTGCACCATCCATATTGGCACGAGCAAGGAGTTCTCGTATGTATTGTGATTGAGTAAGGGTCAATCTAGTGGGATGATAATGGACCTCAACACCAAGAAAGCAGTGTAGCTTACCAAGATCTTTTACAGCAAAGGTATTAGACAATTGAAGAACAAGACTTGCAATGAACTCATTAGAGCTTCCTGTAACAATAAGATCATCCACATACACCAAGATAATAGTAATATGGCCGTCAAAATTGCGTATAAATAGAGACGTATCAGATTTGGAAGGTACAAAATTGAGTTCAAGCAATTTCGAGCTAAGCTTCTCAAACCATGCCCAAGGTGCTTGTTTAAGGCCATAAAGGGCTTTGTGAAGCTTGCACACATGGTTGGGATATCTTGAATCAGTAAATCCAGGGGGTTGAGACATGTATACCTCTTCATGTAATTGCCCGTGAAGAAATTCATTTTTGACATCGAGCTGCCGTAAAGACCACTCTTTGGACAGAGCTAAAGACAAAACCACTCGGATCGTTGTAGGTTTTACCACGGGACTGAATGTTTCATGATAGTCCACTCCAACCTCTTGGCTAAATCCCTTTGCTACTAAACGATCCTTGTAACGCTCAATGGAGCCACTAGGATTGAGTTTTAACTTAGAAATCCATTTGCATCCCACAACATTCTTTGCCATGAAGGATGGAACAAGGGACCAAGTACCATTTTGCAAGAAGGCGTTGTACTCTTCTTGCATAGCCTTTCACCATTTTGGATCCTTGTTGGCTTGGGTAAAACAAGTAGGTTCAGGTGGAAGGGTTGATGGAGGCAAAGGATATTTTGTGGCAATGTGATCTTGGGGAAGTTGTGATTTGTTTTTACTCCTGGTGACCATAAGATGAGGTACAAAGGATGTGGTCCGAGAAGCCGGTGGTTGAGAATTAGGAGCAATGGTAGGTATATCAATAGGTACTGGAAGATCAACAGTAAGGTTAATAGCAGGGATAAAAGACGGAGACAAATCGAATGGGACCGAAAAACACACCGATGAGCTTGACGATGGACTTAGTGAAGAAGGATTTGATGAGTTTAACGATGGAATTGGCGAGGCAACATCTGCTACAGAACTATTATTGGCAGAAGTGATAGGTGAAGTGGAATTACAAGGAGCAATGATGGGTAACGAGGTCATGACAGTAGAGTTGGAAGTCGGTGCTCTATTTGAAGTCGAAGATAAACTAACAAAAGGAAATTGTAACTCATCAAAAACCACATACCGAGAGATATATATTCGGTCACTAGGGACATGTAAACACTGATATCCTTTATGATTTCCACTATACCCCAAGAAAATACACTTTAAGGATCGGAAGGCTAGTTTGTGAGAATTATAGAGACGAAGGAATGGGAAATACGCGCAGCCAAAAGTTTTCAGAAAATGGTAATCAGGAATTTGTTTGAACAACTTCTCATAAGTTGAAACATTATTGAGAGAGGGTGTTGGGATATGATTTATAGTGTAAACGGCAGTAGAAAAAGCATGATCCCAAAAGGTGAGAGAAAGGGACGCATGTGCGAGAAGTGTTAAACCCATTTCAACAATATGATGATGTTTTCTTTCGGTAGTACCATTTTGTTCATGGGTATGGGGACAAGATAAGTGATGAACGATCCCCTCTTGAGCAAAAAAGTTGGATAATTTCCTATATTCACCACCCCAATCAGATTGTACCACTTTTATATGACACTCAAAGAACTTCTCGACTTGAGTTTTAAATCGAAAAAATATTGTATAAACTTTATTTTTGGAACTCATAGAAAATAGCCATGTAAATTTGCTAAAGTCATCAATAAAAGAAAATAATAACGGTGTTTATTACTAGCCATTATGGAGCAGGACCCCATACATCACTGTGGATCAAATCAAGGGGAAAACTAGCACTAGAACTAGAATTAAAAAACGACAATTTGTGACTCTTGCCATATTGGAAAGAAGAACAAACACTAAAATGAGGACTCAATTTGACCGATAAAGAAAGACTCCTAATAATACTATTGACTGCTCGTAGAGACGAGTGACCTAAACGACTATGCCATAGATCAAAAAATGACTTGGAGATATGGAAAACCTGTGATTTATTTGAGGAAGAAGGCTGGCCGAGTAATTGGGTTGCAAGGAGACGATAAAGTCCATGCTTAAGAGTCCCGCGTAGTAGTACTTTCCCCGTTGCCCGATCCTTCACAAGACAAAAATGAGGGTGAAACTCAAATATAACATCATTATCAGAAGTGAACTTTTCTACACTAAGCAAATTCTTGGTAATTTTAGGCACCAATAATACATTAGATAAATGTAAAGGTCAACTAACTATAGGTAAGATAGCATTACCAAAGTGAGAAATTGTCAAACCTGTGCCATTACCAATATGAATTTGATCGTTTCCCATATACTCTCCTCGTACCGCCATATTCTGCATATCGTTAGTTTAATAATGAGTAGCCCCAGAATTCGGATACCAATTTGAGTCTCCAACCGTAAAAGGTTATGCAATGAGAGCAGCCATGTGCGATTTGGAAGGAGCTTTGTAGGCATGGTCAAAACGGTGGTAGCAAACCAAGGCGGAGTGACCAAATTTATGGCAAACATGACATTGATTTTGGTTGGATGAGTTGGCGTTGCAACCTCGACCTCGTCCAGATCTGCCACCATAAGCCTGATTGTTATTGACATTAGTAGGTTGCTTAAAGGAGTTATCATTCTTAGTATTGTTGGATTTTCTAGTAGACAAGTTGGCTCGGCTTAATCCTTGTTCTGTACTTGTCATTTGCTCCAAACGATACTCTTGACTTAAAAGCAAGCCATGAAGATCGGCTAATAAAATTAACTCGGCCCTAGTAGTGACCGAGACAACCACAACATTATATTCTTGTCCAAGTCCTCCAATAATATATAAGACAAGATCATCATCAGTGACCGGGTGGGCCACAACCGCGAGATTATCGGCACAAGTCTTTATTTTTTGAAGATATTCTACCATGGATGATTTTCCTTTCTTTGTGGTTTGTAATTACAACCTTAGTTGCATTATCCTATCCTTGGATTGCGATGCAAACATCGTCTCAAGTGCTTGCCAAACCGCCTGAGATATTGTACAACCGACTACTTGGGCTAAAATTCCTTCGGTGAGGGTTGAGAGAATCCAACAGAATAAAAGTTGGTCTTGTTTGATCCATAAACTGTACGCTGGGCTGATAACCCCGTCAGTTGAGGTTGCTTCAGATGAGCTATTTGGAGTGAACTTTGGAAGGCACTTGTGCGTACCATCCACATATCCCTCGAGTTCGTTACCCCGTAGAACTGGGAGAATTTGTGATTTCCACACAATATAGTTATGATGGTCTAATTTGAGAAGATGCGACTGATTAATGTTGGTTGCGAGCGAAAAAATTCTGGGAAGGGGTTTGTGAGGTGATACTGGTAATTGAGGGAAGTGCCATTGTGGGACGTGAGTTTTCGCAAGGCTTTGATACCATGAAAAGATTTTCACTCAATTATATTCAGAGAGGGCTTTTACCTCAATATATACAAGATGCTATACATGGTATAGTTGAACACAAACTCCCTAAGAGATAAACTATACAATTCTAATCAAATATAAATACATAATATGTGACTATTATGACGTCCTAACATACCTGTTGCATTCTTCATTTGGCAAGGTAGAGCAGATAAGAGCTGAAAGAGTATCTGTCATTAATGTGATGCTTTAAAATGACTTAGAAATCTGTAGATACTCAAAATAAGAAAGTTTCCTGACCTGATTTTCTCTTCAATTCCACAATCAATTCCACAAATTGAATATCTTATATAATATAAATATTTAGTATCTATTTATTCCTTCTTTTTTTTCTTTAGCGAACTCTTTGCTATCCGTTTTAGTGATTTTGGGTTCTCAACTTCTCTTGTCTCATTTTGACTCCACCCCTTTCTCAACTACGAAAAAGGTTTGGCTTGACTTTATTCATTATTAAATAACCTACCAACATTGCTTATTGAAAGATAAGTAAATTTGTTCATTAGGAGAATTCGACCAATAAAACTGAGGGAGATATATATTTGTTTGTGTATTTTTTGTGGTTCAGATCGAACAAGTTAAATTAGGGTGTGTTTTATTTTTTTAAAAATAGGTCGTTTAACGTTGATTTGGACTTTTCTATTAAAGAAAGAGTACATGCGAAAAGTTTTTAACAAGGGTAAATTTAGCTTCAAAGTATGACATCAAGGATAAATTTGACCCCAAAGTATGACGAAGGATATATCTAGCCAATTTTTCAAAATAGAGGGATAAATTTTGACACCCAAGTTTGCCAGTGAGAGTAAATCTGACCCCAAAATATAACGAAGGATATATTAACCAATTTTCTAAAATAGAGAGGTAAATTTGATCTTTTTTTCCTAAACTTTAAGTCTTAGTTGTCATATAATAATACTATATTTA
Organism: Capsicum pubescens; assembly: GCA_030864215.1. Classification (NCBI taxonomy): domain Eukaryota; kingdom Viridiplantae; phylum Streptophyta; class Magnoliopsida; order Solanales; family Solanaceae; genus Capsicum; species Capsicum pubescens. The sequence continues at coordinate 260,124,518 of CM061538.1, forward strand.
ATATTTGTGTTTTATAAAATAGAGGTGAAAAATAATTGAAGGATTTACCTTTTGTGAGTCGTAAAATTAGGTGATTGTGTAAAAAAGGTTCCAATGATGGTGGACACAAGTTAAACTCATATCTTAAACTATTTTCAATGTGTAGAAATTTATGAATTTCTCTTTTGATCAAAGATTGTCATGTTTCTTTGTTTTTTTCTCTTTCTCGAGATTGTTTAAGTTTAAGCATTTTATACAAATTCTTAATAAACAATTTTAGACAGTGAATGATAGGTCACACAATAAAATAATCAACTAATATATATATGCAACGGTGTTTCTCAGTCGCCCTGAAGTGTTGGTAATTGCAAAATTCACTCATAAGAAGAACAAAGAAGAGTTCCAGCTGACACTTTAACCATCCTTTATTTACTAATCTTAGTGCTTTGAATTATGTTTAGTTCAAAGGCATTAGGTTATGATTCTATAGGATTAAAGATCTTCTGAATCAAGATGATTAAAGATAAGTGTAACTTCCTGTCTCTAATTGTAAAAGGGGGTCAGGCATTAAGTCCCCCTCTATTTGGTTGTGCATTTTTTTTGGATGATATATTGACGCGGTTGGAGTCTTTTCAAGCCTACATCACTAGATGAGGTGAAAGTCTGGGTGAATGAATTTTAGCAAAGAAAATGTTCAACGTGTATATTGATTGAGATGCATGTTTGATCAAGCAAAAAAAAAAAAACCTTTTCACACTACAGTTTCTCTAGATTCTTAGTTGCTTTCAGTAGATCAATGTATATATTTTGCTCGGGAGAAGGCATTGTTTTCACCCCAAACTATACCCGAAAAGTCGAAGCCACACCTAAACTATACTAGTGACCCTTTACACACCTAAATTATAAAAAAGTGAAACTATTTACACCCTGTCAGGCTACCACCACTTGCATGTGGTGTAGTGTTCTACACGCGCTGCCACGTCAGCACCACTTCAGTAAAAAGTATCACTTTTTTATAGTTAAGGGGTGTAATAGGTCACTTATGTAGTTTAGGTGTGGATCCGACTTTTCGACTATAGTTTGGGGTGGAAACGATGCTTTTTCCCTTAATGTTTTTAGCCGTTTACTTTTGTTATATAATAGGCTGGACGCGCCTAAAATAAGTGTAACACACGCGCCTTAGAATGGGGGTCGCAGGGAGATAATAATATCACTTTTATATAGTTAAGATGTGTAATAGGTCACTCATATAATTTAAGTATGGCTTAGACTTTTCTAGTATAGTATGGGGTGAAAATAATGTCTTTTCCCTATTTTGCTCTTAACTTATATACATGCTATTACTAAGGTTGTCTACATTTGTTTACATTCAAATTATCTTTGCCCTAAACGTAAGGAGGCCGTCTTTCATGAAATAATATCCAAATATTTCAACTTCTGTTTTCCTTAATATCTATCTACAAATTTATATATGACTAGTAGTGAAATTGGGGAGACAATATTCAATTTTCAAGTTTAAAAATCAAATAATCCAAGATGAGTACCAAATATATTTCTCTAGTGTACTATTCTCTATATATTTTTATCTCTCCCATGATAGGTATAGTTAGTACTTGTTTAGATCACTCCTCAAAATTTATTCTTTACGGCGAATTGGATAATTTCATTTTCCATTTATGGAAAGTCGATTTTATGCCCCCTTCATGTGTTTACTTTCTAAATTTTATTAAACGTGGTAGGATTCATGTCAAATCCTCCCGGTTAAGAGAATTAAACACAGTGGAAAAAAGTAAGTAAGATATGTAATTTGACATTGAAAATGATTGTTCATGATCTAATTATTCACAAACTATATATAGACTGCTATAAAATAGATGAGCAATGAAGTAAAAATTTGTAATAATTAATTGAAAATGTTCTAAACGGTTGCATTTACTTATAAAATAAACAAATAGTAGTGTTAATCATCTTATGAAGATATTAAAGTTATAAGTTGAACGACTTCTAAGGTGGAAACTTAGTGAAATTATATTATATATGATTCATCATGCTTTATAAATTGTGTAATAATCAATTAATTCCCAGTAATCTTTGATCATGAACTTCCTAATGGAGCTTTAATTATCTCTTTCCTTTGAAATGAGAGAATTTTCACATTTTTTATTCATCAAGTATGAAAACTCAAGCCTAATGAAGAATGAATCAAAATTTCTAAGGGTCCAAACATTTTCTAGAAGAGGGGTGTGTGTTTGGGTTTGGGGTGGGGTGGGGGTGGGAGTAGGGGTATGGGTGTCAAACGGGCCGATTAAAACCGGCCTGAACCGGCCCACATAATTAAATCGGCCCGATTTAACCCGGCCCGGTAAGCCCAGGGGCTTTAGGGGTCTGGGTCCCGGTCCGGTTGGATTTTTGATTTGGGCCCGGTTAACCCGGCCCGGACCCAACCCAGTTTAGGCCCGCCGGTTAACCGGCCCGACCCGGTTAAGTTTTTTTTTTTTTTTTTTTCCTTTTTTTTTTTTGAAAATTCAGAATTTCACAAACTGAAATTAAAAACTTAGTTTTAATACATTATTAATTTACTATCAAGTATTATTAATTTATTATATTAAGTAGCATATGTTTTATACTTTTATTTAAAGTAGTGTATATATTGAATGGTATATATATATATGTGTGTGTGTGTATATCTTCTAAATCTAAAGTAGTATATATTTAACGTATACATGTGTATATGTTTTATAAATTAGTATATAACTATATATATATATATATATATATATATATATATATATATATATATATATATATATATTGTAGTGTATGTTTTATTTAAAGTAGTGAATATATTGAATGGTATATATATATGTGTGTGTATATCTCTTCTATAGATGAGTATATTTAATGTATACGTTATGTATATGGTTTATAAATTAGTATATAACTATATATATATAAATATTGTAGTATATATATATGTATTGTAGTATATATTTTATTTAAACTAGTACATATATATTGAATGGTGTGTATATATCTTCTATAGACGTATATATTTAACGTATCCAAGTGTATATGTTTTACAAATTAGTATATAATTATACAAATATATTATAGTATATTTCATTTAAAGTATTACATATCATAGAATAGAGTGTATATATGTGAATAGATCTTCTATAGACGTGTATATTTAACGTATACATGTGTATATATTTTATAAATTAGTATATAACTATACAAATATATATTATAATGTATATATACTGTAGTATATCTCATTTAAAGTATTACATATACATAGAATAGAGTGTATATATGTGAATAGATCTTCTATAAACGTGTATATTTAACGTATACATGTGTATATATTTTACAAATTAGTATATAACTATACAAATATATATTGTAATGTATATATACTGTAATATATTTCATTTAAAGTATTACATATACATAGAATAGAGTGTATATATGTGAATAGATCTTCTATAGACGTGTATATTTAACGTATACATGTGTATATATATATAATTATATATATATATATATTGTAGTATATTTTATTTAAACTTTAAAGTTTAAAGTAGTACATATATATTTGGATGGTGCGTATATATGTGTAATTGTGTATATGTGTATATATTTTTTAAATTCTAATGTAGTATATACTATATATATAGTGTATATATATTGTTTAACGTATTTATAATGTATATAGGTGGGTATATATAATGTATATTGAAAAAATGTTTTTTTTTTTATATTTTTGACCGGGTTTGATCGGGTTGGGTTAAGTGGGCCGGGTTAGGGTGGTTTTTTTATTTTTGGGCCCAGCCCGGCCCACTTAGACCCCAACCCGAACCCGGCCCGGCCCTCAACCCGGTTAAATAACACGGGCCGGTTCTGGGTTGGCCCGGCTCTGCCCACTTGACAGCCATAGGTAGGGGTGGGGGGCGTTGTTTGAAGTTGTCGGCTCTTATAGTGAAAACTAGTGTTTAATCTTTTCTCCATAAGTGTTAGCTACAAATTATATACAAATTTTAAATATATAGTACTTAACAAAAAAATTTATTCACTTGTACTCTTGTAGTTAGTTATCATTCATTGAATGACAAGTTTTATATTTTCAGTCAAATATTAATTATAATAATTGGATATATTTCTTACCTCATAGATATCCTATGCTCTAATCTTGTATGTTCATACACCACAAAGCTATAATTAGCAAGATTATAATATGCTTAATTCTCTTATATTTATGATACAACCTTTTTATTTGTTCAAATTCATGTTTGGATGAAATTGTATTATATTTTCAACTTAAGACATTCATTAATAACTACGCCTTTTATTGTATTTCATAAACAATAATCAAAACTATAAATGAAATCTGATTGAAATTTTTGTAGTCTTGACTAGACACATAATATTCATTATAAAACTTGTGAATACTCTTCTCCATTCCAGACTTTTTTGTGCAAGGTATGACATAGTATATTTGTTTGTGTATTTTTTGTGGTTTAGATTGGACGAGCTAGATTCGGGTGTGTTTTATTTTTAAAAAATAGGTCATTTAACGTTGATTTGGGCTTTTTTTATTAAAGAAAGAGTACATGTGAAGAGTTTTTAACAACAAGGGTAAATTTGACCTCAAAGTATGATATCAAGGGTAAATTTGACCACCAAATATGACTAATGATATATTTAGCCAATTTTTTAAGATAGATGGGGAAATTTTTCCACCAAGGTTTGACAGTGAGATTAAATCTGACCCCAGAATATGATGAAGGGTGTATTAGTCAGTTTCTCAAAGTAGAGGGGTGAATTTGATTCTTTTTTCCTGAACTTAAAGTCTTAGTTGTCTTGTAATACTACATTTAATATTTGTGTGTTATAAAATAAAGGTGAAAAATAATTAAAATTTTTATCTTCTGTGAGTAGGGGTGGGCGTTCGGTATTCGGTTCGGTAGTATCATAATTCCGATTCGGTAATTCGGTAATCGGTAAATGAAGGTACATACCAAATACCATACCATTAAACTTCTGTTTGGTAATTCGATAATCGGTAAATTAAACTTCAGTTCGGTACGGTATTTGGTAATACCATATTAAAGTTAAAATTTGTATACTCTACTCTAGGCCAACGATAACAGTTTAATTTAGAACTGAATCAAAACACAAGATAAAGTTTCTGCCCTATGCCTTATGGAAACAACACTTTTTAACACTTCATCAGTGATGTTTTATAGCTCATTCATCATCTGCTGATTTAACATAATAACTGTTTAATGCAGAAATGACTCCGGAAGATAATAGCCACATCTGTTCCTCAAATATTTGCCTCATAGTGACTAGTGAGTGAGTTTAAATAAAAGAATTCACTAACCCTTTCATCAAGAATAACTTATGAGATATTTAAAATCATACAACATCGTGTCAAATTTTTTTGATAACTTAGTTACTTAGATATGACAGGAAATGAGTATCTCTGCATCAACTCTCTCACTGGACATAACTTAGATATACCTACAAGTTGCATCAAGACTAAATAAGTTCAGGTTGTCTTGATAGATAGAACTAGAATGAAGAAAACGCGAGTAATATGAAACAATAACTTCATATATGAACATGTTGTCCATTGCTGCTAACAATAAAAATTTTAAAAGTGATTTTCATTTTAAAATTTTAAAATGAATATAGTATTATAGACTTTTAGGTTGTGGTTTTTTTTTGACCTTTTGTAGAATATTGGGCAAATCACGTAAGTATACAATTTTATAGTCTATATTACAAAATCTACCACTAGTTTCAACTTTTAAAAATATATCACTAAAAAAATAACAAAACTTATCAAATAAGGTAAAAAGAAAAAAACAATTAAAAGTATCAAAATTGGATAAAGAATAATTGGTCTTCTTTCCTATAATTTCTCTTAATATATTTTCAGTTCCATAACCAATTCCATTTTTTTTTTTTTTAAATAAAATTGTTTTGGGAAAAAATTTAAAATTACTAATATAAAATTAACATACGCACACAAAAGAACATGGAATTTGAAACCAAAAAGAGGAGCATGTTCTATCATTCACAAATTTCTTCTTATTCTTTCCCCTCTCTTTTCTATTTGATTTATTTTTGTTTGCTCTTTTCTACCTTTTCTTCTTATTATTAATTATTTACCTCTTTTTTATTTTATTTTATTTTTTTGATTTTCTCGTGTGTTACTGGTTTACACAGAAAGAGTATATAGTTATCCATTTGTAATAGCATGATTTAAGGAGACAATTTAATGATTGATGTTTTATCTTATAAATTCTTCTACTTTATTTTTCAACTAAATTTTTTTTAAAAAAATAGTAAATAAGATAATTGAAAAAACAACACATTTATTTGATATTTTTTGATGTTTATAAATTTAATTTATTTAATTCAATGAACATTAATTTTTAATACTTCTAAGAAAAACATCATTAATGATAGTAAATTCTCCGATTGATTCAAACCACATCTTATACAAATTTCATACACCATAAATTTATTAATAAATCATAAAACTATTAATAAACTTATTTCTATATGGATCAAACACCATAAAAATAGATCAATTTCTATACATTTTAGACACCATAAATTATTGATACACCAATTTCTATATATTTCAGATACTATAAAATTATTATTATTATTGATACACCTATTTCTTAAAAGTTCAAACATTATAAAATTATCATACACCAATTTCTAAGATACCTTAAAATAAAATTGATGATATACCAATCTCTATATAATTCAGACACCATAAAATTATTAATATATCAATTTCTAACTATTTCAAAAATAATAAAATTATTGATACAATAATTTTTATACAATTCAGACACCATAAAACTGTTGATACACCAATTTTTATATAATTTAGACGCCATAAAGCTGGTGATAGACCAATTTCTATACAATTTATACATCAATTTCTATACAATTCATGCACCATAAAATCATAGATCATCAATTTTTATATAATTCATGCACCATAAAATTATAGATACACTAATTTCTATACAATTCATGCACCATAAAATTATAAATACACCAATTTCTATATAGTTCATGCACCATACAATTATAAATACACCAATTTCTATATAATTCATACACCATAAAGTTATAAATACACTAATTTCTACACAATTCATGCACCATTAAATCATTGATATCCTTCCTCGTCGATGTCATCGGACAATTCTCTAAAATCATCGAGGCTACCCGGCGATCTAATCTAATTGGCCTATTTATTTTCAACACTCTTTCTTTCCAACACCGCATAAGTACAAGAACAATCAGTAGAGATAAACATTCGAAAAAAATTTAAAATCTCCATCAAAAATCATATCCACTCACCATAAAATTATTGATTCACCAATTTCTAACTATTTTCAAACACCATTAAATTGTTAATACACCAATCTTTATAAAGTTCAAACACCATAATATTGTTTGAGTGAATTTACGAAGGAGTAATCGGGAACGGAGTTAGGGTTTTGGGAGGAGGAAGAGATGACGTGGCCGGTGGAGTGGGGGAAGTAATAGGAGGAAGAGAAGATGTAGAAAAGAGGAGTGAGAGCGTGAAAGGCGAGGAGAAAAAGCAGTAGCGGATGCCTTGCCATTTTTGATATCTGCATCACTCATTCACTGCTCAATAACACAGATGACAATGGCCAGAGAATATTTTTGGAAGTTGGAAAGAGAAATATATAGGAAATTGGAAGATTAAATTAAAGACTCAGGAGTGAATTATTAGTGCAAATAACAAGCAAGTTTTTCCCTTAATTTTCGAATAGCAAGCAATTTTAAAAACTCAAAAAACTGTTTTTATAGATGATGATAGATTTTGTAAATAAAAACTATCTTTGGTAAATAAAAAATAATAGTGGTAGTTTTTGTAATATTGATGCTTAAATTGTATATTCATGTGATTTTTTCGAGAATATTAAGAGGGTGTTTGGATAGGATTAAAATCTAGTCAAACTAGATTTTAATCACTTTTTTTAGCCTTTTTAGGTGTTTGGTAAAATTAAAAAGAGCTTAAAAAAAGTTAAAAGTGGATTAAAAAAAATAAAAATTGAGAAGCTGGATACCCCCAACTTTTTACTTTTTTAGATTAAAATTTTTTAGGTTTGACAAAAACATTTACCTTTTTATCCCTTATATTTTCTTCTAATTCCAATAATACCCTAAACTTTGTAGCTCTTATTGTTTTTTCTTTCTGTGGCTTTTTTTCATCTTTTTCCTCCAGTTTTCTCTTCATCTTTCTCCTTTATTTTCAGAGAATCCATCATTACATAAGAAAACACCCAAAAATTTTATCGTCAAATCGAGTGGTAAGTTCTTCTCTATCCGTTCATATAGAATCTCTGCATGTTATTTAAATTTTAAAAATTGATTCTTTTTAATAGTTTGTTTCATTCCTAAAAATTTTATGTTGTTTACAAGCTTGCAATATTACAATATAATACTATATTTATATAAAAAATATCTTAAATTTTTTATTTTTAATATTTAAAAATATAAAAATAACTTATATTTATAAATTGACCTGGCATAATCACTTTATGTTGAAAGTGTATTTAAATAGAAATTATTTTTGAAGTATTAGAATTAAAAATCATAAATAATTCACGTTATTATGTGTTAACAACTTTAAGGATATTTAAATCATTTTGACAACAAAAAAATGATTGATAACACTTGTTTACCAAACACATCAATAAATTTTTTCCAGTTTCAGCACTTCTATCCAAACATTTATCTGCTTAATTTTAAAGCACTTATTTTAAGCTTTTAATCACTTAAGCTAAAAAACAATTTTTTTAATCCTATCCAAACGGGCTCTAATTTGGACTCGTGGCCTATGGAGTATAGACTATGATCAGTTAATAATAATTTGGTATTCGGTAAATATCAAATACCAAATGATAGTAATATCTTTTACCAATTCCAAACCCAAATATCGTAATTTTAAAATTTTACTCCCAATTACCATACCAAACACCGAATTACCAAATACCGAATACCAAATTCTTCGATTCGGTTCGATAATTCAATTTCTGATATTTTATGCCCAATCTTATCTGTAAGTCTTAAAATTACGTGACTTTGTAAAAAAAGGTTCCAATGACAGTGGACACAAGTTAAACTCATATCTTAAACTATTTTCAATGTTTAGAACTTTATGAATTTCTCTTTTGACCAAAGATTGTCATGTTTCTTTGTTTTTTCTCTTTGTCGAGATTGTTTAAGTTTAAGCATTTTATACAAATTCTTAATAAACAAATTTTAGACTGTGAATGACAGGCCAGACAATAAAACAATCAACTAATATATGCAAGTGTGTTTCCCAGTCTCCCTGAAGTGTTGGTAATTGCGAAATTCACTCTGCTAAACAATTGCTACTCAAATTTAGGCTTCTATTATTTTATTTTATTTTTTGGCTAAGGGAGCTTTCAGAATAAATAAGCTAGAATTACCTTCTTTTATAAGAAGAACAAAGAAGTGTTCCAACTGACACTTTAACCATTCTTGATTTACTAATCTCAGTGCTTTGAATTAAGTTTAGTTCAAAGGCAAGAAGCTATGATTCTTTAGGATTAAATATCTACTGAATCAAGATGATTAAAAATAAGTGTAATTCCCTGTCTCTAATTGTAAAAGGAGTCAGGCATTAAGTCCCCCTCTATTTAGTTGTGTATTGTTTTGGTGCTATATTGACGCGTTTGGAGTCTTTTCAAGCCTCCATCACCACATGAGGTGAAAGACTGGGAGAAAGAATTTTAGCAAAGAAAATGTTCAACAAATTAGTCGAGATGCATGTAAATTGATCAATCAAAAAAGAAACTTTTCACACTACAGTTTCTCTAGTTTCTTAGTTGCTATCAGTAGATCAATGTATATATTTTGCTCTTAACTGATATACATGCTTTTACTAAGACTGTCTAGATTTGTTTACATTCAAATTATCTTTGCCCTAAACGTAAACAGGCCGTCTTTCATGAAATAATATCTAAATATTTCAACTTCTGCTTTCCTTACTTATTATCTATCTACAAATTTATATATGACTAGTAGTGAAATTGAAGAGACAATATTCAATTTTCAAGTTTCAAAATTAAACAATCCAAGATGAGTACCAAATATATTTATCTAGTATACTACTCTCTATATATTTTTATCTCTCCCATGATCGGTATAGTTAGTACTTGTTTAGATCGCTTCCTCAAAATTTACTCTTTACTGTGAATTGGATAATATCATTTTCTACTTATGGAAAGTCGATTTTATGTGTAATGACTCTTCAGGTCATTTTCCATACTACCGACTTATTTTCGCGTTAGATTTTTTTCATAGCTAACCCAAGTCATTTATGACTTGCTGCAACTGATAGTTTGGTTACCAGGAAGTTCGTTTGTTTTTTAGAACCAATTCCCCATTTAGAAATCTTCGCCGATTCTAAATAGCCACCGAGCGAAAACCTCAGTAAAATGACCCTAGATACAATTTCTGACTATGCCTGGGACCCTAACCAATTATCAGGAAGTTCGTTTGTTTTATAGAACCAAGGTTTATGATTTCCTAATGATAGTTAAACGTTGGGTTGATCTCGAAAACGTATTTTCCATATGTGGGACCCACTTGGGGTTTTTGGACCCAAAGCACAATGGTCCAATATGGGTATTGATGTTCTTGTTATGATGTGTAGAATGTGTTTTTGATAGCTTGGCTCCTTGAAGAAGCTTCTCGGAAGAAAAAAATAAAGGTTTAGCAGATTGTTGGGCATTTGTCGGATTTGAGGCAGGCTGGGTTTATTCCTTGTTAGATTGAGCTATGTTATAATAATATAATTGTGATACTTTGTTAGATTGAGATGGGTTTTAAGTATTAGATTGATGAAATGCAAGACTCGGGTTAGTGGGATCAATTAAGCTATGTGAACATTAGAGGTTGAAAAGATTGTCTTGTTCCCTATATATTAGGTGGAATAGACTTCATTACTCATGTTTAGTGATGTGCTATAGAAATATAATACTTTCGACACTTAGAACAAGGAAAATATGCAAGTTTCTAAGGCCTTTTTGTTAGATATAATTTATTTTAGGTATGTTTTGCAGAAAACCATTTTTTGGATGATAAGTTCGTAAAAAAGGTGAAAAGGGTATGTTTGGCCACTTTTAGAGCGATTATGAATGTTTGGAATGTTTTTTGACTTAATCGTGATCAATGCATGTTTGAGAGTTGAAGAAGAGCTGAAGAACTGACTCTCGACACCTACTAAGTCAACCTAATTACCGCATATAGACAAAGCGGGTGCCAGAAATCCAAAATCCTGAGAGCTGACTTGCAAGAATTTGATTCATCTGCAACTTGCGGTCTGCACCTACGCCCTGTGCCAGACCGCAGGGACCACCTGCGCCTGTACTATCCCGCAGGTACAGAGAGCAGGTGGCCACCGACCCTATTTTCTCCTATTTCATTCAGACTTTGTTTTTAAGGTTTTCTCATGTATTATAAATGCCCCTTTATGTACTTTTTAGTTGAGGTTACACACTTTTACCACTTAGAAATATATTTTGATTTCAAGATCCTTCTTTGATCTTCTACAGAGCCCTGATCATCAGTTGATAGGGACGCCCTTATTAGAGATATTCTACAGAGCCCTGATCATCAGTTCTAGAGCCATGGCAGACACCATCTTTGAAGGAGTTTTCATGAGACTATGTTGGGAGATAGCTTCAGAGATTTTAGATCAGAACTTACTCAATAATCGAGGGTAGAAAACTCGGGAGGTGGAGAGGGGATCTGATACTTATGCTATTGGTGCCTCATGCGACCAGAAAGTAGATGATGATACATTAGCGCAAGAAATTGCGTTACTAAGGACTAATTTAGGGGTGCTAGCGAAGCAGTTTGCAATGGCTAATTCTGAGAAAGTGAATGCATTATAAGCACAAAGGTCAACTTTCAAAGCATACGAGTCATAATTATAAGAGAAAACTAATTATCTGGATCGTTAGATGGCGGGTTTTCGAGCCCAAGGGCAAGGAAACCAAGGTCAAAACTACTATGATAGATTCAGAGATCATAACAGAGAGTGAAATAGTGACTGGAGGAAGAAGGATGATTATAGAGAGAAGGGAGATGGTACATTCTACTTGGTAGACGCGATATAGAATCCAGAATGAAGGAGATTCTGGCTAAGCTGGTGAAGGGTCAAAAAAATCAAGAGACTAGCCTTAAAGAGATTAAGGTTGATATTTCAGGGTTAACCCAGAAGGTCGAGTCACATTCCACTGCTATCAAGCAGTTGGAGCACCAGTTTAAGAAGATGTTAGAAACTCTAAACCAGAGGTAACCAGCTACCCTTCCGAGTAATATAGTGCAAAATCCAAGAAATAATGGTCATGTACTTGCTATTACCACGAGGAGTGGTATCACTACTATGGATCCCCCACTATCTGTTATTGAAGATGTTGATGATGAGACACATGTTGTTTTGTTCAAGAAGGTAACAGGTGACAAAGGTACAGTTGCTGAAGACAAAGGTAAGGGTCCAATCGTGGAGCCAGAAGTTAGATAGATTTTGAAACCACCCCACCTTTTCCTCAGCGGTTGAGACAGAAGAAAGAGGAAGGTAAGTTCAAGTGATTTATTGAGATGCTGAAACAATTGAGCTTGAGCATACCTCTTCTTGGGGCATTAGAGCAAATGCTTGGATATGCCAGGTTCATGAAATAGTTCATCACAAGGAAGGAAAGAACAACTTTTAAGGATATTGATGGTGTGTACCACTGTAGTGCCGTCACGACTAGGTCTTTGGCTCAGAAAAAGAGTGATCCCAGAGCATTCACTATACCGTGCACTATTGGATCATCTGAATTTAGCCGAGCCTTATGTGATTTAGGATCCAACATTAATCTGATGTCTTTGGCCGTATTTAAGAAACTGGGCTTGAACCCTCTGGAATCGACTTCAATGCGGCTATTGATTGCCGATCGTACAGTGAAGAAGCCTGTGGGAATCTCGTTTGATATGATTATGAGGGTGGATAACATTAATTTTTTGACTAATTTTGTCATCTTGGATTATTAGGTTGACACAGAGATGCCTATTATCTTGGGACGACCATTTTTGGCCACAGGTAGAGCTATGGTTGACATGGAAAAAGGTAAGTTGAAATTCAGAGTCAACAGTGAGGAGGCGACATTCAACATCCAAAAGTTCATAAAACAGCCAACCGACATGAGAGTAGTGTCGACTATTGATTGTATTGATGATCCCGGAGGATACTCCTATGTGTATCTTGATGAATTCGGAGTAGTCAAGATACCCGCGTCGTGCCACGACATTAAATCAAGTACTGCATGGGAGGCAACCCATGGACTTGTTGGTGAAGTCTGAGTAACCACCATAGCCAAGTCGTGCAATAAATGTTCACGTTTTTGTTGTTTTTGTCTTTTGTAGGTTTTTAGATTCTTGCACCTTACCCGGAATATGGTAATAATTGCTACATTCATCAATTTCCCGGTAAGGGTACTGTGTGATCAACCCATCATGGTCATAAGTCCCACAGAAAAGTTGAGTAATAAGTTGGAAATTTGAAATTTTGACGATGAAAAATGGTAAGTTATGAACTTTGGCATCTAATTTTAATTTTGGGACCTAAAACTTAGGTTTCGGGACCATAAGTATCTGAAAAATTATTGAAACCCCAAGTCCAAATTATGAAAGAGTGGGCCAAAAATTTTGGCCTAGTACCTGCGCCTAGTGGGCCGCAGGTACTACATCCGCCCAGGGGCCGATTGCGGGTACAAGCCGTGGGTACGTGCCGTGGGTAGGGATAGTTTTGGGCCAACTTTTTATTTAAAATTTTGGGCCCACCAACATTTAAATATGACCTAATACAGCCCCTCCACCTATATATAAACATTCTTACCCTCATTCTAACTCATTCAAATCCTCGAAACTTCACTTTTCTCTTTGAATTCAAGCTTCTCATTAAAAACACCAACTAACCCCACACTTGAGTAAAGGCTAAATTGATACTTATTTGAGATAGAAACTTGTTCCAACATGCTAAAAGCACGTTCCAACTTTGGTTTGCTTGATTTCTTCATTTTTCACTTTCGAATCTTCATATAAAAGGTAACTTTCTCGGCTCCTAAAGGTTATTTATTGATCTATTTATTGTTTAAACAAGTTGATGTATGTATTCCACTGCAAAATATATAGAAACTATCATGCTTGTATGTAGGAACCTTGAAATAGCCTAAAATCTTAGTGTAGGGCCTTGTTTTAAATTAAAATTCTAAGTTTAGGTCCTAATCGGAAGTTGAACTTGAATGAATGAAAGTAATACCACGAGTTGAGCATGTTTGTTTGCTTTGAAATTCATGATTCTTGATTAGTGTGTATACATTGGACTTGTTGGGATTTCAAATAGGTCATAGGGGTGTGAAAATTGAGGAAAAATTCTAACTTTTTGAATTTTGAGTTTTTCTTCAACTTTTGCTATCCCTCACTTTTGTTGGAAACTAACAACTGATTTTTCAGGTACATATGGCACCTAAAGCGGTGAAGATACAACAACCAGTAATTCGAGGAGATGGACAGAGTCTCCTGAGCCTAGTGGTTCAATGGAGGAGTATTTGAGGCAACGACGTAAACACTACTACTAGGGTGACACACAGAGTCACGAGAGGATGGACTCGCCAGGCTGCTCAGGCAGCTGCAGCCCGGTCAAGGATGAAGTTTGAATGAATATCACCCCCTTACACTCCTCCACCTAATGATGACAATAATGAGGAGATAGAGTCTGAGGCTACTCTACAGGTTGCTGTTAGGACCCCCAGTCTGTGGTGGGGTCCGATGTTCTTTTAAATAGGTTGAGCAGGAGCAGTCATCAGTGATGCCTAGTCTGAGGAGGGTAAATCCACTCATACACAGAAAACAGAGATACCCTAGTTTGAGAAGGGTACAGTAGAGGCTTCTGACGATGTACAGCCGGAGCAGACACCCATACCCGCACCTACCGCAGATGCTCCTCCTGAGGAGAGACATCTGAGGTGGTGTGTGGAAGAGATGTGACATATATATGATCTTGATAACCATGTTTGGGAGCTATGAAGGCCTACGATATGTGTTTATGAGGAGCACCAGATCGACTTATCAAGACTAGAGTGGTTATCATAGTTGCAGGCGGCATTAGACAGATATCAGCTAGAGTAGATGACTAGGCCACTCGATTCTTACATTTCGGCTATGGTACGGGATTTTTATGCATATTATAAAGCCTCCGTAGTTCTTTCTATGCACCATCATCCAGACTTTATCAAATTTACACGGCAGCCACTACTTGATCACACACTGGTCAGAGTTTATATCAGAGAGGGGATTATCCGAAGAGTCATATTTGGCCCATATTACATCACTCCTACATCTACAGATGAGTGCGACCATAAATTAAGGATCATACGTGATCGTTTTATTATACGGGATGCTGAGCACCGAGCAAAGAGTTGTCTAAATAGATAATCAATTACATTTCACCACTGGGGTGATGAGACCCCATGGATTCAGGAAAAAACAGTGATCAAGAAGGGCCTGTTGACATTAGAGGCCAAATTTTGGTGGTTGCTGATCAGATACCGCCTGCTACCCACCGCTTCAGATAATACATTGACATAGAAGAGAGTTGCACTAGTTTCCTACTTGATGGTGGGTTATGATATTGATTTTGCTGCCATCCTCTGGTATGAGTTGCATGACTGAGCCTTTGGTAAGCTGATGAACATGCCATTTCCTTATATGATCCACAAGCTATACGATGAGGCAGGTGTGCTTGAGTTAGCAGGTATTGATCAGAGGGTACCTGTGACTATGACTGCACAGACGAGGACCATGAAGGGCTTGGCATATCCAAATACTTCTAGGAGATATAGACAACAGAAAGCACCATCATAGGACAGTCTAAGGGCCAGATAGTTTTTGTAGAGCCTAATGAAGCACATACAGATGATGCGGGTGTTGGTGTAGACATGGAGATAGAGGAGTAGTGAGATGCTCCAGATTAGAGTACATAGGGTGAGATGACATAGGCTGCTTATTTTTCAGCCCTGCTTTGACCTCAGAGCCAGTTGGTGCATCTATAGAGCCTTCTCACCCATCCACTATAGCTTCTACAACAGGTATGATTACTGTATCCAGTGAGCTTTTTTAAAGCCTAGTGGACAGCCAGAGGGCTACAACCGCTCAGTTGAAGGTTGTCGAGACCGAGATGAATACCTTATTTGGGTAGATAAGATCAGGGGTTAGGACTAGATTTGAGCAGGACGAGGCTAGATGAGAGGCTTATTAAAGAGCCGCATTGTCAAAGCTGCATGGTAATTTTTTAGATGCGGATCAATAAGTTGGAGAGGTAGGTTACATCCTGATATACAGAGATAGGTGAACTAGACCTAGTTTAGATGAGGGAGGATTTTGATATCCTACGAGCAGAGGTTGATAACGCTCAAACTATACCTCTCTTACGAGAATGTAAGCGATCGTTATCAATATATAACCCAACTAGGTTGGGGTCGAATCCCACAGGGAATATGGTGTGAATTTGAGTTATCTGCGGGTTAATCAACTGATAGTTATCAGTTTCCTGTGAATGGGTTTTTTTGGAAAGGTAACAAATAATTACTTCTCAATTCAGTGTTTGAAATAAATATGATAAGGAAAACCAGAGTTATGTTCACTATGGGTGTTGGGATTTGACGGACGCTAGTAACGGTTCAAGATTCTTGTGGTAGGTAGGAACAGTAGACTATCATTTTCGAAGTTATGTCTAAATTTTTCTCAACCTATTTAGACATTTAACCACCTAATTCTCTCGAACTTAGGGAATTTATACTTCATAACAGGATGTTATCTCAAGTTAATTAATCTTGTTACAACATTAATTATTAAATGGACTTTTGATGCTTCCAAGTCCCTGTTGATAATTCACTTCTTACTAGGATTGATTTCTTATCTCAAGAAAATCACCAGTAAGCAAGGCCTATTGTTTGCAACCAATAGTCAGAGTATAAAATAATGGAATTAACAAGAAGTTTCTACCACCGTTAGAAGCTTGAACACTTAGTTATGTTACAAACCCAAACCCATAGATCCCACAACTCGGGTTAAGGGAATTTAACTACTCATAATAAAATAATCAAGACAACAAGTTGAATTCATAGTTTGATATATGAACTTACAGCAAGATAAATAGAAACAAGTGTTTCTCAGATTTGATTCACAGTAGAAAATCCCAAAACAATTATAATAATCTCTCCAAAAATAATTGTAGAGTTCAAGTCATAAAACTAGAGAGAAGATATTTTCAAAACGTCAGTTCCCTCCCTTTATTAGAAAAACCTAACATATGCTTTAAATACTTCAGCCTAATTATGGAAACAAAATCATAGATCACAGTATTTTCTCAAACAGGCGACGACGTGTGTGACGACTTATCAGGAGTCTGATGACTTATCAGGAATGTCGTCAGCTCCTCTTCACTTTTGATAATCTCTGCCTTAGGTTGACGATGAGACGTGACGGCTTATCAAACATGTGATGACTTATCAAAATTGTCGTTGCTTTTTTCACTTCAAATCCCATTCCCTGCCTAAGCCTAATGATGAGCCTGACAGCTTTTCATACTTCTGATGGCCTATCACAGATGTCGCCACGAATTCCAGCTGAAGCCTATTCTCTGTCTAAGCCTAACGATGAGCCTGACGGCTTATCACACTTCTGACGGCCTATCACAGATGTCGTCATGAATTCCAGCTGAAGCCCATTCTCTGTCTAAGGCTGACAACAACTCTAATAGCTTATCAAAAGGCTGACGATTTATCAGACAAGTCATCAGCTATACTTCCCTCTCTACTTTCTCAAAAATCAACTCATTTACTTCCATTATTGTTGGTTCTCTTGCATGTTGATTTTTACTGCAATATCAAACTGAAAACAATCAAAAACGACAAAGTTGCTTAAGACTTTGTAATTATTCTTAGTTAAAAGCCTCAAATGTATTAGTATCTTCTCACACATCAACACCCTCAACTAAAAATAATTGTTTGTCCTCAAGCAACTAAAACACAACCAAGAGAATACAGAGTACATTCGGCAGTCAATCATCCATATTATCTCAAAATATCTTCACCATCTCCAAGGTCAATTAATTTAAAAACAACAACTGTGCATATTATTGAAGAAGAACAATGCGACACACAAGAATCAAGCTATGGCATCAATTCAACAACAACAACCATGCATGTACTAAGATTACACTATCCAAACAAGTTAGCAACTAGCAACGTAACCAGTGTTCCCCCACTACAAAAAAGTCCCTCTCCACTTATATAAGCCATCACATATGTAACCATAGGGACAATCAAAAGACACTCACTCTCAGAATGAAGTTCCAATCAATGTATGCCAAATACCATAGGCTTGCCCTTATTTTCATTACCAAGATTTTTAGACAGGTCAGCTAGAATCACTATAGGTCTTCTCTTTGACTTGTAATGTAGGCTAGGGGTTGGTATGATACTCGATGATATTTAAAGTGACTAAGCCTCCTTGACACTACACTAGCTTCTGGGGTCTCGCTTATTAACCTTTTTTAATTCTTTTCTTTTCTTGATCACACATATTCAGGATGGGTGCGGTCTTTTCTACAATCACTTTTTTTTCATAACTTTTCTTTTCTTGTTCTTTTCCACCGCACCCAGCTTTTTATTCTTTTATTTTATTCTACCTTTCTTCATACTCATTTAACATCACACACCCCTATGATAGCCACCCTCAACTTAGGCCATTTGCCTAAGTCAAGGTGCACGGTGTCCAAGGAGGACCAGGGCCAAAACAGGTTTATTATGATATAAATTAGACGGTGATAGGTATCATAAAAAAAAATAGGCTATTCAAGCTCAAAATAGGGATCAAGGGATATTATGCATACAGGGAAGGTCATTTAGGCTAAAAGTGGCTAGTATCAAAACGGCCTATGATCTTTTCCTAAACCCTATTCTTCAATCTAGGTAAGACTAACTGACAAGTTCTAGATTCAACATACAAAGGGAACTAAGTAAGATCTCACACGTATATGGCACACAAGTATATCACAAGTTACTACTTATCTAGTTCATGCAATTGTTTAGCAATGATTATTAAGTCACTAGAACTGATACCATAACAAGATGCATAGTGGTCACAATTAGAAACAAATCACACAGTTAAATAATTAGACCATTTGAGAGGTGTTCACAAAATAACAAAACCACATTAACTGCTTCAGGTACTTTTATTTCTCCTAGTCAACTACAAAATGTTACAACAACAACTCCCCCTACACCCTCAACTTAAAATCAAAGAAAAATTGAACTAAGGGTTAGGGTATACCTGGAGTAGATCAAGCACGAGGATCATGGGTTGTCTCCCATGTAGCACCTGATTTAATATCGCGGCATGACTCAGGTATCTCGATTACTTTAGACTTCATCGAGATAGATAGTAGCAATACTTTTCATCGAGTCTTTTGGATCGATATAAAGTTTGACTCGTTGTCCATTAACCTTGAAGATGTGACCATCTTCATTTTCAAGTTCTAATAATCCAGATTAGTAGACCTGACTAACTCTAAATAGGCCTGACCACTTAGATTTAAGCTTACTTGGGAATAATTTGAGTCTGGAATTGAACAGAAGCACCAAGTCACCTTTTTGGAAATTTTATTTCTCGATCCTCCAATCATGATAATTCTTCATTTTTTTTTGTATAGGTCTGCTCTTTCATATGCCCTGAGATGCAATTCATCCATCTCATTCAGTTGTCCCAGTCTTAGCTCTGTTGCCTCCTTTCAATTAAAATTTAACCTTTTGAGTGCCCATAAAGCCTTGTGCTCCATCTCTATTAGTAAGTGGCATGCTTTTCCATAGACAAACTAGAATGGTGACATTTCAATGGGTGTCTTGAAAACGGTCATCATCGAGCTTTTGAGACCAGTCTTGCTGACTAGCGTTCACCGTTTTGGCTAGGATGGATTTAATCTCTCAATTTGACACCTCCACTAGTTTGTGGGTGATATGGAGTGGCTACTCTATGCATTTTCACCCCATATTTCTCTAAGGCAGCTTGAAATACTTTGTTGCAAAAATGAGATCCTCCATCACTTATAATAGTACGTGGTGGTCCAAAGCGAGAGAAAATATTCTTCTTAAGAAAAACAACAACCCTCTTTCCTTTATTATCAGACAAGGCAATAGGTTCGAACCATTTCGAGACATAGTCAAGAAACTAGAATATACTTCATCCCATACGATCTTACAAAAAGGCCCATGAAATTGATGCCGCAGACGTCAAACAATTCCACTTCAAGCATCTTAGTCAAAGGCATCTCATGTCTTTTGGAGATCGACCCCTACCTCTGACATTGTTCACATTTCAGTACAAACTCGTGAGCATCCTTGAACAATGTTGGACAATAGTAGCCACTCTGCAATCCCTTCCTAGTCGTTCGATCACCTGCATGGTGACCTCCAACTGGGGAAGCATGATATGCTTCCAATATACATAATACATCCACTTCTGGCACACATCTCCTTATAATATTGTCAGTACATCACCGAAAAAGATATGGCTCATCCCAAAAGTAATGTGTCACATCATGAAGAAATTTCTTTCTTTGATGGAAATAAAGGTTTTCTGGAATGACCTCACCCACAACATAATTTGCAAAATCAGCATACTAAGGCATTTTCTCCATAGCAGCAACCAAGATCTCCTCATCAGGAAATGCATCATTTATCTCCATTTCATTACTAGCTGCCTGCTCACCTTCCATTCTAGACAGATGATCCGCAACTTGGTTTTCGCAACCCTTCCTATCTTTGACTTCAAAGTGAAATTCTTGTAGTAGCAACACCTATCTAATCAGCCTTAGTTTTGCATCCTTATTAGCCATCAAATACCTCAAGGCTGCATGGTCAGTGTGGACCACCACCTTGGTCCCAAACAGGTAAGCCCTGAATTTCTCAAAAGCATACACTACAGCCAGGAGTTCCTGTTCAGTGATGGTGTAGTTCTTTTGTGCTCCATTCAGTTCTTTGCTGGCATAATATATTGGATGAAATAGTTTTTCCTTCTTTTATCCCAATACATCTCCAAGGACAACACCGCTTGCATCACACATGATCTCAAATGGTTTTGACCAGTCCAGTGAAACAACGATAGGGGCCTCGACCAGCTTATTTTTAAGGCATTCAAATGCCTTCAAGAAATTATCATCGAAGAAAAACTTCACTTCTTTCTCCAAAAGTTTGCAAAGTAGATTTACAACCTTCGAGAAGTCTCTTATAAACCTCCGGTAAAAGCCAGCATATCCAAGAAAACTACGCACTCCCTTCACTGAAATGGGAGGTGGTAGTTTCTTGATAACTTCAACCTTGGATTGATCAACCTCTATCCCTTTTTCTAAAATTTTGTGCCCAAGAACGATGCCCTCCTTTACCATAAAGTGATATTTCTCCCAATTAAGCACCAAATTGAATTCAACACATTGTTGCAAGGCTATACTCAGGTTTGCCAAACACAGCTCAAGAAAATTTCCCACCACAGAGAATCATCCATGAACACCTCTATGGTGTCCTCTACCATATCTGAGAAAATAGACATCATACACTGTTGAAAAGTAGCGAGTGCATTGCATAGCCCAAATGGTATTCTCTTAAATGCAAAGGTGCCATATGGGTATGTGAATGTCATATTCTCCTAATCTTCAGGAGAAATACAGATCTGGTTATATCCAAAATAACCATCTAAGAAGCAATACCACCCCCTTCCGGCCAATCGATCAAGCATTTGGTCCAAAAAGGGCATTGGGAAGTGGTCTTTCAAAGTCCATGAGTTTAGTTTGCAATAGTCCGTGCAAAATATCCACCTAGTCACAGGACTGAGTGGAATCAACTCATTTCTTTCATTTGCAACAACAATCATGCCCCCTTTTTTGGGCACGCATTGAACTGGGCTTACCTATTTACTGTCAGAAATCGGGTAAACCACTCCTGCTTCCAGCCACTTAATAATTTCCTTATTAACCACCTTTTGCATTGGTGTATTAAGACGGCGTTGGTGCTCGATGGTTATAGTACACTCTTTCTTAAGTTGTATTTTATCGTGCAGATGTCAGGGGGAATGCCAATAATATCTGCAATAGTCTATCCTATTGCTCTTTTGTACCTCTGAAGTACTAAAATAAGTGATTCTACTTGATGCTCGCCCAAATTATCTACAATAATAACGGGTAGCATGTTTCCGTTGCCCCAAAATACGTACCTTAAATGCCCTGGCAGTTCCTTCAATTCCAACACCGGTGGCTCTTCAATAGATGGCTTAGCCGGTGGTGTTGGTTGATTAACAAGATCAAGATCTAGATTCTTAGGAGCATAAGAGTATGAACCCATTCCTGACAAAGCACAAACAGTCTCTTCATACTCCTCAATACCTTCACGATCAAAATTCATCAGAACTGCAGCTAAAGGCTCGACAACAAGTTTCTTCTCTATTGACACCTCCTGCTCATCCTCATAATATACATCAACAATTGAGAACACACTTATTTCTTTATGCTGCTTCATTGATTTGCACACATCAAATCGCACCACCTTATCATTCATCCTAAATAAGAGCTCATTAGCTCGCAAATCAATCAACACACTTTTGGTTGTGAGAAAAGGTCAACCCAAGATTATGGTAACCTCGAAGTCCACCTCACAATCCAGAGTGACGAAATTATTAGGAAATATGAAGCTAGATACCTTCACGAACACATCATACAAAATACCAACAGGTTATTTCACTTACCTATCCGCCATCAAGAGTCGCATGTTGGTGGGTGTAGGATTTCCCAAACCCAGCTTTTTATATACATCCAGTGGAATCAGATTAATGCTCGCTCCTAGATCACACAAGTCCTTAGCGAATTCCAGAGACCCAATCGTACAAGGAATAGTGAATGCTCCTGGGTCTGCCTTCTTCTACACCAAGGACCTCATAAAAATAGCGCTACAATGATGGAGATTATCCTTCAGTTCGTAGCTCACCATTTTTTTCTTCGTTACAAGGTCCTTCATGAATTTAACATACCCTGGCATTTTCTCGAGTGCCTCTACCAAAGGCACATTTATCATTAACTACTTCAACATTGCCATGAATTTACTAAATTTTATGTCATCAACCTTCTTATTCAATCTTTGAGAAAAGGGAAGTGGTGGTCTTGGGAGAGTTTTAACCACTACTTCCTTTTCCTTCTCCTTTCCTTGTTCCAGAGCATTATTAGAACCATCCAACTTCCCAGACTCCACTGGACATTCTTCTTCAGGTTTGTCATCTGCTTCAGTCACATTTTCAACTCCACCTTTGCCCACAGAAGGTCCAGGTAATATCTTACCACTTTTAGTGGTAATCGCCATACATGAGCCATCATTTCGTGAATTTTGAACTGTATCACTAAGTAACGTTCCACTCTTTCTCTGGTTCAGCGCTGTGGAGAGTTGGCTCATTTGTTGTTCCAGCTGTTTGATCAAAGTGGAGTGCGAGTTTACCAACTGACTCATAAAGGACAGATCAGTCTTCATGGTAGTAACCCCTGAGTTGGTAGCCTCTACTCCCTTTAACAATTTAGACATTATGTCCTCCAGGGACATCTTTTCAAAACTTGTTGTAGCAGCCTCATGATTTCCAGGAGGGACATATGACCCGCTCCTATCATTATTGCTCCTCTAATTACCTTGCTCATGGTTCTTATATCCATCCTTGTCATAGTAAGTCCGACCTTGATTTCCTTGGATATTGCCTCGGAAACCCCCCTGGTTATTTACATAGGTCGCCTCTTCTTCTGAGTCAGACTCCACTTTGCTCTGCAATCCCACAGCCTTCACTTTCTCAGTTTTACCTGATAGTAAAAGCTTGGTTACCAAGTCCATCTGCATTTTTAGGTGAGCCATGTCTTTATCATGCTCCTCATCTCTTTTGCATTGTTTCATAGTCATACCAACAGAAAAATTGGGGCTTGCTACCACAGAGTCCCTGGTATGCCATGCCCGACTCTGTTTGGTCATTCTCTCAAGCATTTCTAAAGCCTCTAGGAATGTAAGATCAACAAATGTACCACCAACAACATTATCTACAATCAGTTTTGTCACAGAGTTATGAGCCCTATACAAAGTCTCCATCAAGTGTATGTCCGTCATGTTGTGGTTCGGATATTGCATCATCTTCTTTTTGAATCTCTCCCAGGTTTCATGCAAGGCTTCAGTTGGGAGCTGTCTAAATTTGCTGATCTCATCCCTCAATTGTACCCTCTTGGAAGGTGGAAAGAACCTTTCTAGGAAAGCTCCTTTCAACTGCCTCTAGTTGGTTATAGAATCGAGTGTTAGCTCATTAAGCCACAATGTTGCCTCACCAGACAGAGACAACGGAAACAATCTCAAACGGATAGCATTTTGACCCACTCCTGGGTTATCAAAAGATTTACAAATGGTGATAAAGTTCACCAGATGCAAGTTCGGATCATCCCCAGGAAGGCCACCAAACAACCCCTTCAGGTTAAGGAGTTGAATCATAGTACTCGTAATGTTGAATTTTTCCCCAGGTACTAACAGTGGAGGAATAATTACACCCATTGCACCTGCTCCATCCATTCCATCATCATCATCATTGATTTCATACTGGACCGACTAGTGATCTTGCCTTCCTCAAAACGGACGGTTCCTGTTAGCATTATGATGTACTGGTGCAGCTATTTGCTCTGCACGCCTTGGGTTACCAGGGTTTAGCAACTCCTCGTCTCCCAATTCATCATCCTCAGGATTTGGATGTCGTACTTGTTGACTGTCATTCTGCACATTCACCTGAGCTCTAGCTAAGGTTGCTAACCTGTCAGCCTCCTGCTGGTCTGCTATTCTGCCGATTAGTTGTGATTTTGGATTAAATGGTAATAATGGTTCTCCAAAACTTCTAGTTCTTGGTATGTACCACAAAATTCCCGCAACAAACAAAAACAACAAATAAACGTAAAACTAGGAAACTTGACTAATAGTCAATTAGCGCACATAACTTTAATTTACAATCGTATTCCCCGGCAGCGATGCCATTTTTGATAACGCTCAAACTACACCTCTCTTATAGGAATGTAAGCGATCGTTGTCAATATATAACCCAAGTAGGTTGGGGTCGAATCCCATAGGGAATATGGTGTGAATTTGAGTTATCTGCAGGTTAATCAACTGATAGTTATCAGTTTCCTATGAATGGGGGTTTTTGGAAAGGTAATAAATAATTACTTCTCATTTCAGTGTTTGAAATCAATATGATAAGGAAAACTAGAGTTATGTTCACTATGGGTGTTGGGATTTGACAGACGCTAGTAACGGTTCAAGATTCTTATGGTAGGTAGGAACAACAGATTGTCCTTGTCGAAGTTATGTCTAAATGTTTCTCAACCTATTTAGACATTTAACCACCTAATTCTCTCAAACTTAGAGAATTTATATTTCATAACAGGATGCTATCTCAAGTTAATTAATCTTGTTACAACATTAATTATTAAATGGAATTTTGATGCTTCCAAGTCCCTGTTGATAATTCACTTCTTACTAGGGTTGATTTCTTATCTCAAGCAAATCACCATTAAGCAAGGCCTATTATTTGCAACCAATATTCAGAGTATAAAATAATGGAATTAACAAGAAGTTTCTACCACCGTTAGAATCTTGAACACTTAGTTACGTTACAAACCCAAACCCATAGATCCCAAAACTCGAGTTAAGAGAATTTTGCTACTCATAGTAAAATAATCAAGACAACAAGTTGAATTCATAGTTTGATTTATGAACTTACAACAAGATGAGTAGCAACAAGTGTTTCTCAGATTTGATTCACAGTAGAAAATCCCAAAACAATTGTAATAATCTCTCCAAAAATAATTGTAAAGTTCAAGTTAGAAAACTAGAGAGAAGATATTCTCAAAATGTCAGTCCCCCCCTTTATTAGAAAACCCTAACATATGATTTAAATACTTCATCCTAATTATGGAAACAAAATCATAGATCACAGTATTTTCTCGGATAGGCGATGACGTGTGTGATGACTTATTAGGAGTCTGACGACTTATCAGGAATGTCGTCAGCTTATCTTCACTTTTGACAATCTCTGCCTTAGGTTGACGATAAGACATGACGGCTTATCAGACATGTGACAACTTATTAGAATTGTCATCGCTTCTTCACTTCAAATCCCATTCCCTGCCTAAGCCTAACGATGAGCCTGATGGCTTATCATATTTCTGATAGCCTATCACAGATGTCGTCACAAATTCCAACTAAAGCCCATTCTCTGTCTAAGCTTACCGATGAGCCTGGCAGCTTATCACACTTCTGACGGCCTATCATAGATGTCATCACGAATTCCAGCTAAAGCCCATTCTTTGTCTAAGGCTGATGGCAACTCTGATAGCTTATCACAAGGCTGACGACTTATCAGACAAGTCGTTAGCTATACTTTCCTCTCTACTTGCTCAGAAATCAACTCTTTTACTTCTATTATTACGGGTTCTCTTGCATCTTAACTTTTACTGTAATATCAAATAGAAAACAATCAAAAACGACAAAAGTTGCTTAAGACTTTACAATTATTCATAGTTAAAAGCCTCAAATGTGTTAGCATCTGCTCACACATCAGAGGTACATTCTGTTGCATAGAGCCATATAACAGCTATTCCCTCAAAACCCGATAGTCTAGATATCACCTCCGCATGCACCGAGACACTTTGATTTCTTTGCGAAGGATTAGGAGGAGGTCCCAGGAGTTGGGACCGAGAGAGGTCACTTAGATAATTTGTAGGATCCTACTATGACAGGCGAGGAAGCTGTTAAAAAGGCCAGACACGATTCTTTAGAGACTATATTCGTTGACAGACAGAGGCGTCCATCTATAACAGAGGGTGCATCCACTAGTATTGCACCACCATTACCGCCTCTGTCAGCTGATATGCCCTAATCTGGGGATCCTCCTGACTCGGGCAGCTAGTACGTCCTAGGTATGTTCTCACTTCCCCATGTTTTGCTTTGTTTTTAGTGCATTGAGGATAGTGCACAATTTTTAGTTAGGGGTAGGCATACGATGTCGCCACGAGTTTTTATTGCTGTGCTTCTGTTTTGGTCGGCAGCGGTATAGTTGTTGAACTAACATGTCTAGGTTAATTTTTTTGTAGTATTGTGTTTTTCTCTGTATTGTGCTGTGTCTTTGTTTAATTAGGAGATTTTTAAGTATTTAGGGCAGTAGTCATATTTTGACTAATTTTTTATACCCCTCCAAAATTTGATCTTTTAGAATTGTGTTAATGTATACATATGTGAACTTTGTGTTCATTGTTTTGGCATTATGTTAGGGACATGATAACCATTTACTGACAATTGCATGAACTGGATAGGTAGTAGTTGGTACTATTAACTTTGTGCTATGTGAGTGTATGGTACTACCTAGTTCCCTTTGTGTGTTAAATTCAGAACTTGCCTGGTTAGTCTTACCTAGGTTGAAGGATAGTAGGTTAGGAAACGATCATAGGCTGTTTTTTAGTATAGTCCAATTTTAGCCTAAATGACCTTCTATGTGCAAATTGTATCCCTTGATCCCTATTTTGAGCTTTAAAGACTATTTTTCTTGTTTTCACCATTCACCTTCCCATTTATAGTACAATTGACCTATTTTGGCCTTGTTCCTCCTTAGACAGTATACACCTCATGTTACGACCCAAGGCTACCCCCTAGTCACGACAACGGTGCTTACGATCACAAGTGACCACAAGCTAACCCATGAACTGGTACCTACTGTGAGCACTGAATAAAGCAGTAATATAAGACATGCATGGAAGATAAACTGATGAAATACTATAAATCTAAATTCTGAAATACGCAACAAAATATGTCTGAAATATCTTGTAAAATACTGAGAGTCAAACAATCTGTCTGAGCAACTGGTAATACTAAAAGAACCAACTGATCATCTAATGATATGTTTGAAAGCTTCCAAACATCTTGAGGAGTTAATAGGACAAACCCCCAACTAACTCCGACTGACTGAACATAAAGAAATGCTAATATAAATGAGATAAAAAAAATCATGTCCTCGATGGATGAGGACTCACCACTACAACTGCTGAGTAACACTGGGCTATCTAAGAACGGTCGGGAAACTGCGCATCCAAACCTATGTTATAAGACAACATAACGCAAAGAAAAGTATATGGTCAGTATTTTGAATATACTGGTATATAAGATGAGGACTGTATGAAATGGATGAGATAGCTGAGTATGAATACATGAACAAGTGATATATGAGAATGCAAGACCAAGCATAAACATATACTGAAATAAGTTGTATAACTGAATGACTGATATCTGACTAACTGAATAACTGTATACCTGGTAACGCAAACTTGAGCTGACATACTCTGAATACTGAGCTGAGACAGTGGGAGGTATTATGTAACCAACATGGCACAATCTAAGCTAATTGGGGTTTAACTTGTAACCCAGTCAGAAGGGTGTCAGTACCGTGCCATGGGTTCTAACACTGGATGTGTGGATCCACTGAACTAGTATCCTGAAGGACTAAAGAGTCACCCTCTACTGGAAAGTGCTCTCATAAGATATGTGTCAACCCTCAACTGGTAGGAAAACATCTCAAACCTAAGCTGGCTATGTAGTTCTGGAACTCAGGGATTGCTACTAAGGGTCACACCCTCTACTGGAAGGTGAGCCCCCATCCCTGGGTTTGCTCAGTGCTAAATCCTACTCCCAACTGAACTGACACTGATATTAAACTAAACTAAACTCAACTAAACATAACCATTGATATTGCTCATCGTGACCTTAGTAACGGATTGAATGGTAACATTCATGGTTTAACTGAAATCATTACTAAAAAGGGGTTTGACATGTAAGTAAATAGGTAGGTATCGAGTGTTCATAACCCGCCAGCACTTAATATCCATAGGACACAATATTAAAGCTTAAAAATTATAGTAGGAAATCATTATTCAAAACCCAAAACATGGGCACTTCGTCAAACATGTGAAAATCTTGAACTTGAACATGGAAATACTTTAAAGCATAGGAAATCAACATCATTACGTGACTAAGATTGTAACTTGCTAGTATAACATGAAATTCACTTGAATATAGCATGGGAGATTGAAGCTTAAATCATGAGATAACCCAGCTTTTCATGAAATAATCCGTGGACATGAATTGAATCAAATTACTAAGAAAGGACACGATTTAAACTGATCTTGAACATGTGCAACTTCATAAAAAGGGAAAACTCATATTTTTAATCAAAGTAAGCTTTTTTTTGGCTCCATGGGTGAAATGGACCCATGGATGAATATCTCACATACCTTAATAGCTATAATCCCGAAGATTTCTTGAACTTAGAAGCCTAAACCCTTGATTTCTTGAGAATGAAGCTTAGGTTTGTTCTTGTGGAAGAAGGACGATTTCTTGAGAGAAATTTGAGGTGAAAGGGGCAAATAGCGCCCTTTTAGGAGTTCCAAATCCCGTTAAGGATGAAATAGGGTGAGGGAAATAACTCAAATACCCCTTGGTCACTTAAAAAATAACACTGTGTAGGATAGATCCACGCTTCGCACCTCTCTCTCCATGGGAGAAAGCAATGCACCATATAGCTTACTTTAGGGAAGAAAGCAATGCGTTGTGGAGCTCTTCACCATGGGAGGGAGCAATGCGTTGCGGCTAAATCATGTGGCTTTACTATTTTGGCTATCCAAACATGGCTCGAACCTCGTCCGAAAATCCTGAAACTCACCCGAGATATACTTTTAACCTCTTTAACCATGAATCAACTTAAAAACCAATATTTCGGGGTTGAAAAGGCCAAACTAAAAATATGCAAAGCTTAGGGGTCTAGAAAATGACTAAGTCCTCAACACTTAGTGAAATTTTTAAGCCTTGGACCCCTTAAGCATGAAACTAAGAGATGAATCAAGGCTTAGAATATTATGGGTTATTACACCTCAACATAGGTAAAAGGCCTAAGTTGAGGGTGGCTGTCATAGGGGTGCGTAGTGTAAAATGGGTATAAAGAAGGGTAAAGTAAGAAAAAGTTATTAGGGTTGGGTGTGGTAGAAAAAAAAAAGAAAAAATTGTAAAAAAGTGAAAAAGAAAGAATAAAAGACCACACCCAACCTGAATGTGCATAAAAGTAGAAAAGGGAGAAATTAGGGTGGAATAAAAAAGAAACTAACTAATAAGTGAGACCTTAAAGTTAGTGCAGTATTAAGGAGGCTTAGTCACTTCAAATGTCCCTACAAGCCAAGAAAAGTCCTATAGTGATCCTAACATGACTATCTAAATGCTAAGGTAAAGAAAAAAAGGGCAACTCTATGGCATTTGACATGCATTCACTGGAACTTCTTGGTTGAGTGTTAGTGTATCTTGACCGTCCCTGAATTGATATGCATTATTTCCTATGAGTGAGTGGGACATCCTTGTTGTGACAAGTGATGTTGCTAGCTATTTGCTTGTTTTGGGTAGTGTAATTTATATATATGAGTGGTTGTCTGTTGCTAATGTAATTGTGTAATACCCCACATTTTAGGGCTAGTCTTTAAACCATCGTTCCTATGTATAAAATCTATGATCTAAATGATTCCCATGAAAATATGAGTTTCATGATATTTATCCTCATGTTTGATTTGCTTTTGAGGTGAAAAATGTTCATAAGAGTCACTTAGAACAAAGTTGAGCTTAGAGCCTTTGATTCGTCCAAAATTTGACATTCGATTCTATAAGGGTCTACTTTAAATGTGTATAACTTTTAAATACATAGAATTTTTTAGCTCAAGACCCACCAAATTATAGATAATTGAATTAACTTTTCAGCGATACCAATTTTACCAAAAACCAATACCCGAGCGAAAAGTTATGGCTTTTTCCGTGTGAGGTAGTAAGCCAATGTGATAGCGATGCAACGTGTCGACCTGCGTGTTACGGAACTGTTTCACACGCTAATTCAGTTTTTAAAGGGTCTAGGGGCACTTTGGTCACTTCCCCTTACCCAAATCCGCCCATAACACTTAATTTCAGCCCCCAAAAGCAATATACACTCAATTATTCATCTTTTCTCTTAACGAGAAACCCTAGCCTCCTCAAGAATGCCAAGAACTTCATCAACTTTTCTTCAAGAAAAGCAAGAACTCAAGCTTTCGAATTCAAGAATGCTTTCAAGATTGTGTTTCTCCTTCAATATTAAAGCTTTAAGGTATGTGGGAGTTCATGCATGGGTCCTCCTTCACCCATGGAGCCCAAAAACTCTTTTCTTTTAATTCAAGAATGAATTTTCCATTATTATGGTATTATGTGTGTTCAAGAAAGATTGAATTTCATGTTTTTAAGGTGGTTTTTAATTCAAATCAGCCCATGTGTGATTTCATGCAAGATTTTAAATTCCTCATACTATGAATTTGAATTTCCCATGCTTTATTCAAGTAAATTCCATGATAGATCCTAAATTCATGATGTTTAGCAATATTCTCATGTTTTAAATTCATGCTTTTCACATGTTCGATGAAATTCCCATAGCATGTTAAGTCAATTTCAAGATAAATCCCCAAGCTATGAACTTTTCCATGTAACTCTATTGTTCCCTCATGTTTAAGATATTCTTACATTCAAGCCATGAACTTTACATGTTTTGATGAAACACTTATTTCCTATTTCAAGCAAATTATATGTGAATTCCCTAATTCATGATCTTAGTTATGTAATCATGATATGCTCCCATGTTTAAGAAGTTCCCATGTCCAAGTTCATGATCTCCATGTGTTTGGCGAATTGCTCCATATTAAAGTATTAATCTCCACATGCTTGATAGAATGCCCATGTGAATTGAATAGGGTAATCATGATACGTTACCATGTGTTCTCATTCATGTACAAGTCCATAACCTCCAAGTGTTTGATAAAATATCTCAGTGAATGAATTGTGAACAATTGACTATGGCTATGCTTTGCAAGATCATACTATGCTTTACTATTCATGCTATCGAGTCCTGGGGGTATTCAATACCCAAAAATCTAGATGCTTACCTAGAGCTACAGTAGTTATAGAACAATCTCGGTAGTGTCATGGATAGTAGTACTCAGTAATCAGTCATAGTCTTATTTCAGTATTCAGTTCAGAACTCAATAAACTCAATCTGTTAATAGAACTCAGTAGTCTTCTGTCAGTTAGCGGGACCCAGTAAAATTAGTTCAGTTTAGTTAGACAACACGATCAATTATAGTTCAGTCAAGCCTAGTACTTTCTAGAAATCAATTAGTGTCTATTCAGTTGGGAGTAGGAATCAACACCGAACGAACCCAGGGATGGGGGCATTACTTCCAGGATAGGGTTTGACCCTTTGTAGTAATCCCTGAGTTACAGAACTATGTAGCCAGTGTAGGTTGATATATCTTCCTGCCAGACTAGGGTTGATACATCTCACATAAGTTTTCCTACCAGCGAGGATTGACGAAAGTGCTTTCTATCAGAAAGGGTTAACTCACAGCATATCTTTACTCGTGGTACGATATTGACACCCTTCCAACTGGGGTTACAGTTTGTAACCTAATCCATTTGGAGAGGGGCATGTCGGTAAGATAACTACCTCCAACAGTTTTAGTTTTAGTCTCAGTTTAGAACTTAGTTCAGTTTTACAGATTCAGGACTATCAGACATAGTCACCCAACTTAGTATAGAACTTAGTTCTGTTCTATAGAGTTAGGACTGTCAGAAACAATCACTTAGTTATTAGTACTACAGTATCTGTAAACTCAATTATCAGTCATTCAGTTTTTAGAACTCATTATCCAGTGTTAATGTGATATTAGTTACAGTCTCAGTCACAATCTCAATCGAGTAATCAGATCAGTAACTCAGTTCAATTTTAGGTTTGCTTGACCATAGCGTACCGTTATCAGTTATTTAGTTATCAGTATTCTGATACCTCAGTTTACAGACTATTTCAGAATTATGTTATATGCTTGGTCTTGTATTCTCAAATAATACAATTTTCATGAATTCATCCTCAGTTATCTCATGTTACTCAGCCAGTCCTTATCTCAGATGCATAATACTCTACAGTTTCAGTCCCGTTATTTAGACTAAGTACAGTTCAGTCTTACATGTCCAGTATTCAGCTATCTGATATTCAGTTAATTAGATAAGTTAGTATGTTTATGCATTTGTTCCCAGTGTGATTGTATATTCAGATCCTCAGTTTATGCCTTTATCCATCACATAGTTTTAGACCCTGTATTCATAGAGTATCCATGTCTTATCATATTCCTGCTTCAGTTATACTTATATCATTAAAGCAAGTTTACAGAAACTAAATATAGAGATTCACCATCAAATCAGAGAATATTTGTTACTCATGCTTTAAGATATTTCATTTTTCAGTTTATTACAGCCTATTGGTAAGTCTACTTACACATAGCATGTATGTTTTATTATTACATATGAAATCAGTTTTACTTATTGCATTCACCCCTGCATACTCAGTACATTCTAGAAGTACTGATCCACATATATGTGTATGTGCTGCATTGACTCATAATGTAGGTATCAGTTATAGCCCACACATCATGATCAGACAATTGCAGATTCCAGCTAGCATATGATGAGTTCTCCTACTTTAGGAACTCCAAATAGTTTTAGTTCATGTATAGTTCATTTGTTTTTTGTGTATTGATTAGTGGTATTTGGAGGCATATCCTAGCTATCTATAGTCAGTATAGTAGAGGCTTCATGGATGTCAGTCAGAGTCAGTCATGTAATTTCAGTTTTATTCTTCAGATTTATCAGATTGTAAAGCTTTATCAGTATTGTATCTATTTTAGATTTTTTTGTATGATTATGTTTTCGTATAGTAGAACATCTATTTATTATGTTATAATTCATTTGCTTAATAGTATGCCAGTTCATTGGTTAGCTTAGAATCACTGGTGGTTCCAAGCACCATGTGATGACTAGGGGGTAATCTCAGGTCGTTACAAACTTGGTATCAGAGCACATATTTCAAGTATCCTAGGGTGTCTATAAAGCCGTGTATAGTAGAGTCTTGCAAAATGGTACGAAGATATCTGTACTTTTATTTGAGAGGCTACAAAGAATTTAGAAAATATTTCCCTTCTTTCAAGTCTCAGATCGTACAGTTGAAGTATTATCTAAGAAATTTATGTAGATCCACATCTTGTACTATTAATGCTAACTCTGCCTTATTTTTTAGGTGACAGAAATAGTGAATCTTAAGTCCTTACAGATACCATTTCCTCAGCCAGTCCCCACAGACAATTATAGGATTGCGTGTTGGCTCAAAAAGTATCCCATTAGTGACCTTATGTCCTAAATTTTGAAATATTTCATTCATGTTCATGAAAATCATGCATTAAGTCAAATTTAGATATGCTTTCAGATCCTCTCTCAGAATCTCTTTTACAGTATGTGATCTACAGTTAGAATCATGACCCAGAATTTTAGTAGTAGTAGAGTTGGGATAGCGTTATCCATATTGAGCAGATTATGTATTTATGGGATAGTTGTACTAAAGGTAAATCAGTAGGCTTAAACAGTGCATGCAAGAATTTAAGTTTACTGATTTGAAATTTAGTATGATGGTATGAATGTGAGTTAGGAGATGTGATATTAGTAGTCTATAAAGAAACAGAAGCAGATGATGTGTTTAGTGAGGCAAGTATATGTTGAAAAGAGCGTAAGTATGTGATGATAGAACAAGTGACCCGGTCAAGCTCTCAGATTCTAGTAATAGTGCCAGTATGTGTAGAAAAGTAGTAAGGGTGGATGATTCCCAACCTATTCTTATCTCAGTGCAAAGTTTTTTAGTCATAACAATATATACTCATGTATTACATGTCGTCCCCATTATCACAACTCATATTCATGTACTTTATAGAAAAACCATATACGCTTTCAGTTCTAGTATGAGGAGTTCCAATTTACTCAGTAGTATAAATCGTGTTCCGTGAAATCATGAAATCCAAACTCAGGTCATGTAGATCATGACTCAGGTACTCATGTTTTATAGTATGTTCAGTTCCAGTGCTCATGATACACTCCTAATAATCACCAAAATTCAGATTATGTCATGTATGTCCTCAGTTCAGACCTCTCTGATGAATTCATGTCATTGGTACTTTATTCCTTAGGCCTCAGTTGAGTGTCAAAGTAATCCTTTCATGCTTCAGGTCCTCATGTTCTAAGTTTCAGTGACCCCTCCTTATGTCATGATTAGTTGAAATTCTATGTGTGTTTCTTGGGCTAGTGCATGAAAGTTTTAAGGATAAATGTTTAGAGAAAATAATAAAAATTCTTTTGTGGTGGTTTGCCTACTAGTTCATATGTGGTTATGAAGATAGGCTTGAATGTCATGTTGGAATACAAGTAGAATATATAGTTGAGTATAAGCTTTAGGTATAAGTCGGTCTGTATAGCCAGCAATCCAGTCTAGCAGTCAGACAGACAAGTTCCTATAGCTTTTCATTTTTCTATTCGTGAGGTAATTCACGTTCATGCAAATTTGAAATTCAGATCAGTTTATGCATATGCATCAGTTTCAGATCCCAGATATTCAGTCATGATTCAGTTCATAAATGTCCCATCCATCATCTTAGTTTTTCCTTAGTATTTCAGCTAAGCCAGTATCATTCGAGGGATGAAGTATCCCAAGGGGGAGATGTAATACCCCGGGTATTCATGTCCTAAACCTTTCACTTTTTTCATGAAATAGGATTTATCTTGAAGTAATGGTTACTCATCTGTTGACTCTCTCGCTTCTATCTCAGCCTTATAATCATTCTCATGTCAGTGCATGTATTCACGAAATTAGTTCAGATCATGTATAATGTTTCAGAATCAGTAATGAAATCATGTTCCTCGTTATTCATGCTCAGGATATAATCTCAGTTACCTTCGCACAGTACTCTCAGTCTAACCAGTCTCATTGGAGGATGAATGGTCCCAAAGAGGAGATAATATAATACCCAACATTTTTAGGCTAGTCTTTGAACCGTCGTTCCTATGCGTAAAAGCTATGATCTAAATGATTCCCATACAAATATGAGTTTCATGATCTTTATCCTCATGTTTTATTTGATTTTTAGGTGAAAATTTTTCATAAGAAACACTTAGAACAAAGTTGAGCTTAGAGCCTTTGATTCATCCAAAGTTTGGCATTCGATTCTACAAGGGCCTACTTTAAATATGTATAAATTTTTAAATATGTATAATTTTGCAGCTCAAGATCCACCAAATTGTAGATAATTGAATTAGCTTTCCAACGATATCAATTTCGTCAAAATTCAATACCCGAGCGAAAAGTTATAGCATTTTCCGTGTGAGGAAGTAAGCCGATGCAATAGCAACGCGACTCATCGTCCTGAATGTTACAGAACTATTTCACATGCTAATTCAGTTATTAAAGGGTCTAGGGGAACTTTTGTCACTTCCCCTTACCCAAATCCGCCCATAACACTTAATTTCAGCCCCCAAAGGCAATATACACTCAGTTATTCATCTTTTCTATCAAAGAAAAACCTAGCCTCCTCAAGAACACCAAGAACTTCATCAACTTTTCTTCAAGAAAAGCAAGAACTCAAGCTTTCTAATTCAAGAATGCTTTCAAGATTGTTTTTCTCCTTCAAAATTAAAGCTTTAAGGTATGTGGGAGTTCATGCATGGGTCCTCTTTTACCCATGGAGCCCAAAAACTCTTTTCTTTTAATTCAAGAATAAATTTTCCATTATTATGGTATTATGTGTGTTCAAGAAAGATTGAATTTCATGTTTTCAAGGTGGTTTTTAATTCAAATCAGCCCATGTGTGATTTCATCCAAGATTTTAAATTCCTCATACTATGAATTTGAATTTCCTATGCTTTATTCAAGTAAATTCCATGATAGATCCTAAATTCATGATGTTTAGCAATATTCTCATATTTTAAATTCATGCTTTCTACATATTTGATGAAATTCCCATATCATGTTAAGTCAATTTCAAGATGAATCCTCAAGCTATGAACTTTGCCATGTAACTCTATTGTTCTCTCATGTTTAAGACATTCTTACTTTCAAGCTATGAACTTTACATGTTTTGATGAAACACTCATGTCCTATTTCAAGCGAATTACATGTGAATTCCCCAATTCATGATCTTAGTTATGTAATCATACTATGCTCTCATTTTAAGATATTCCCATGTCCAAGTTCATGATCCCCATGTGTTTGACGAATTGCCCCATATTAAAGTATTAATCTACATATGCTTGATAGAATGCCAATGTGAATTGAATAGGAAAATCATGACACGTTACCATGTGTTCTCATTCATGTACAATTCCATAACCTCCAAGTGTTTGATTAAATGTCTCAGTGAATGAATTGTGAACAATTGACTATGGCTATATTTTTCAAGATTATGCTTTGCTTTACTTTTCATGCTATCGGGTCCTGGGGGTATTCAATACCCAAAAATCTAGCTGCTTACCTAGAGCTACAGTAGTTACATAATAGTCTCAGTAGCGTCACGAACAATAGTACTCAATAATCAGTCACAGTCTCAGTTCAGTATTCAATTCAGAACTCAGTGAACTCAGTCTGTTACCAGAACTCAGTTGTATTCCATCAGTCAGCAGGACCCAGTAAACTCAGTTCAGTTTAGTTAGACAACACGATCAATAATAGTTCAGTCAAGCCTAGTATCATCTAAAAATCAGTCAGTGTCTATTC
This sequence comes from Capsicum pubescens, assembly GCA_030864215.1. Lineage (NCBI taxonomy): Eukaryota > Viridiplantae > Streptophyta > Magnoliopsida > Solanales > Solanaceae > Capsicum > Capsicum pubescens. Next base: position 260,162,438 of record CM061538.1, read on the forward strand.
AGTTAGGAGTATAAATTAGCACAAAGTGAATTTAGGGATGGGGGTATTCCTGCCAGCATAGGGTTTGACCCTTAGTAGCAATCCCTGAGTTACAGAACTACGTAGCCAGCGTAGGTTGAGATATCTTCCTGCCAAACTAGGATTGATACATCTCACATGAGTTTTCCTGCCTGCGAGGGTTGATGAAAGTGCTTTCTGTCAGAGAGGGTTAACTCATAACTTGTCTTTACCCGTGGTATGGTATTGACACCCTTCCAACTAGGTTACAGGTTGGACCCCAATATATTTAGAGAGGGATATGTCAATTAGATAACTACCTCCCACAGTTTTAGTTTTAGTCTCAGTATAGAACTCAGTTCAGTTCTACAGGTTTAGAATTATCAGACACAATCACCCAGCTCAGTATAGAACTTAGTTCTGTTCTATAGAATCAGGACTGTCAGAAATAGTCACTCAGTTATTAGTACCACAGTATATGTAAACTCAGATATTAGTCATTTAGTTTTTAAAACTCATTATCCAGTGTTAATATGATCTTAGTTACAGTCTCAGTCGAGTAATCAGATCAGTAACTTAGTTCAATTTCAGGTTTCCTTGACCATAGTGTACCGTTATCAATTATTCAGTTATCAGTATTTTGGCACCTCAGTTTATAGACTATTTCAGAATCATGTTATACGTTTGGTCTTGTATTCTCAAATAATATAGTTTTCACGAATTCATGCTCAGTTATTTCATGTTACTCAGTCAGTCTTTATCTCATATGCATAATACTCTACAGTTTCAGTCCCGATATTTAGACTAAGTATAGTTCAATCTTACATGTCCAGTATTCAACTATCAGACATTCAATTAATTAGATAAGTTAGTATGTTAATGCATTTGTGCTAAGTGTGATTGTATATTCAGATACTCAGTTTATGCCAATCTCTATCACGTAGTTTCAGACCTAGTATTCATACAATATCCATGTTTTATCATATCCAGCTTCAGTTATACTTATATCATTAAAGCAAGTTTATAGAAACTAAGTGTAAAGATTCACTATCTTATCAGAGAATGTTTGTCACTCATGCTTTAAGATATTTCAGGTTTTAGTTTATTCCAGCCTATTGGTGAGTCTACTTACATCTAACATGCATGTTTTACGATTACGTATGAAATTAGTTTTACTTATTGCATTCACCCCTGCATACTCAGTACATTCCAGAAGTACTAATCCATATATATGTCTATGTGCTACATTGTCTCATAATGTAGGTATCAGTTATAGCCTAGGCATCATGATCAGACAATTGCAGATTTCAGCCAGCAGGTGATGAGTTCTCCTACTTCTGGAACTCCAAATAGTTTTAGTTCATGTACAGTTCATTTATTTCCATATGTATTGATTAGTGGTAGTTGGAGGCATGTCCCAGCTATCTATAGTCAGTATAGTAGAGGCTTCATAGATGTCAGTCAGAGTCAGTCATGTAATTTTATTTTTATCCTTTAGATTTATCAAATTGTAAAGCTTTATCAGTATTGTATCTATTTTAGATTTTTTTTGTATGATTATGTTTCCGCACAACAGAACAACTATATATTATGTTATAATTTAGTTGCTTAATAGTATGCTAGTTCATGGGTTAGCTTGAGATCACTGGTGGTTCCAAGCACCGTGTCATGACTAGGGGGTAGTCTCAATTCATTACAAATTATCATACCGTGATGCCATTGTGTCACCTTGTTGTGCTTCATATTCATACACAGTTAGTTTTGAAAAGAGATATATAAGGGGATGTTGTGATTTGAACTTAATATGATGATTGACTGCCTTGAATAACTTAGATTCTCTTAGTTAAGCATCGTTTTTATTTTTTTGTGTTTTTGTTGCCTGAGGACATGTAAACATTCTTAGTTGAGGATGTTGATGTGCTATAGAAATATAGTACTTTTGATGCTTAAAACAAGAAAAATGTACAAGTTTCTGAGGCCTTTTTCTTAGATATGATCTGTTTTAGGTATGTCTTGCAGGAAACTATATTTTGGATGATAAGTTCATGAAAAAGGTGAAACATGGTACTTTTGGCCACTTTTAGAGAGATTATGGATGTTTGGGATGTTTTCCGACTTGAACGTGATCAATTCATGTTCGAGAGTCGAAGAAGAGTTGAAAAACTGACTCCCAGCACCTTCTAAGTTAACCTACAGACCATATGTAGGCAAAGCGAGTGCTAGAAACCCAAAATATCAAAAGCTTACTTGTAGGAATTTGATCCATCAGCAACCTATGGTCTACACCTACGCCTTGTGCCAGACCACAGGTACCACCTGCACCTGTGCCAGACTGTAGGTACAGAGAGAAGGTGGCCACCGATCCTGTCTTCTCTTATTTCGTTCGGGCTTTATTTTTAGAGTTTCTTCATGTACTATAAATAGCCCTTATGTACTTTTTAGTAGAGGTTACACAATTTTAACACTAAGAAACATATTTTGATTTCAAGATCCATCTTTGATCTTGGGATGCTTATGTATTGACTTTGATTGATTATTTAGTTTACGATTGTGGGTTTTTATTAATTTTATCATTGTGATTTCATCTACACTTTCTAATATGAATGTTATTGATTTATTCACAATTATGAATGGCTAAAACCCATAGCTAGAGTTGTGGAAACCCTGGCAAATTAACGAAGTGGGGAAAGTGCGATTGTTGATCTGTACCAATACCCATGGCATGCATTGCTTTATCTTTGTTATGATTGATTTCATAATCGGTGCACACATTAGGATCCCTCCTAGATATTGCTACTTACTCCAAAAGAGGAGTAGTGGCTAGGAAAAGATAATGACAACAGTAATTTGAAGTTAATTATTGATCCATTGCTTACAATAGAATATAGTGAATGACCGTTAGCTTTTATCTAATAACTAGAGACTCAAAAGGTAAGGTATTGGGTTGATTCAACAACGCATGATAAGCCTACAGAGTTTAGAAGCCAGGGGAAACACACTCTTAGTGTTCACTTATGACTGATTTTCAACCAAGTTAATATTGTTCTTTGCTCGATACTACTACAAATAAATGCCCCCATTTACTTTTCCTGTTTTTCCCATAGACTACAACCGCTGAGATCTACTAAGCCACGTGTTCCCTTGGGATTCGACCCAACCTTAGTTGGGTTACTATATCTTAACAGCGACCGTACCATTATCTAAAAAGAGGTGTTGCGTGGAAATTATCATTTAGCATGAGAATGCCTTAGAATATTCATACTTAGGTGAAATGCTCTAGTTGCTCATAATTAGAGTAAGTTGGCACTAGTTGCTAATACTAGAGGAAATTGCCTTTGTTCTAATGGCCTTGGTGAAAGTCTTTGACTGAATACATCTACCTTAGGGCTTATGGTGGCTTGTTATACATCTAAGAGTTGGTTTAGATACCTAAGACTAGTACCGGGTAAAAATTGACTTAGAATACACTTTGAGAATTTAGATGTGGGCTTGTTGACTCACCTTAAGGCAAGATTGGGGATTAGTTCCCTTTAACCCTTACACTTAGTAATTGACTAGAAAGTTCCCTTTTGAGGCCATATTAATGATTCTTGATATTGGTTGGTTATGTGGAATGGTATTGAGGAAAATGCTCAAATGATTAGGCCTTCGTATGCCTTATTGGCTAAAGACCGTGTCAAGCTATTAAGTATGGTATTGTGATTATCTATTGTTTGGGCTAATGAACGTGCTATTAAATGAGCCTTTGACTATAATATGGCCTAATCCATATATGATGTTATTGCCCATACTATGAATAAGCTATAGATTATATAAGGCTTTAGCCATTGTTCATACTAATGATGAATTACCTTTAGGCCAATATTAGGCCAATATATATATATTCTACTAACGGGCCATTGTTCATAATACCATTTATGGTTATGACCAAGGTCTAAATGACTAGATTATGGACTATTTAATTATAAGCCCTTGATTATACGTTTGATAAAGCCATTTTTAGGATAGTGTTCTGTAATGCCTCGAGATCCCATCTCGAGACGTCACACGGTGCTTATGACCCGAAGGACCACAACCCTTTTACTGATATCTGTACTTGTGCACTGTATAATATCTTAAACAAATGTGGAAACTAGCCATAAGGTTTAACACATCTATGAATACACAAAAATAAAAACTGAATACTAATACAGTCGTTTGAAAAGCCTCTAAACTATCTGAACTGTGGAGTTGATGGGCTATGTCCCCAACTAACTCCGTCAAATAAAAGTAAACAAAATCTGATGCAATATAGTAAACTGAGATTCATCCTCGAAATAAGAGGACTCACTGCTACGACTACTGCTGCTGACTGGGACTGAACTGCTGAGGAAACTCAGGGTCTCGTGCCTCTGAACCTATGGTGCCAAATAAAACACCATAGCACAAATGCGTCAGTACAGGGATGTACTGAGTATGTAGACGGGGTAAGGCTAAATGCAAGGGATCATGCATGCATAATATCTAAACTGAATAATCATAAAAATGCCGCACGAGAACACATACACGTACATGAATGCATAGACCATAGTCACAATCATCACAACTCTAGAGACTGAAACTCGGATACTACCTTACTGCAGACTGAACTCACTACTGACACTGAGATACTGAGACACTGACTCATCTGATACTGATGAATGAGAAACTGGATGTACTTACATCAAGGACTGAATTCTGAGCTTACTACTTTCGACTAACAGAATTAGAGATCAACTTTTCTAATGGATGATTCCGGAAGCTTTTATCAATGATAAGAAATATGATTATATCTGAATCTGATAACAAGAATACTCAATAGAATCTGAGATTGTGATCAAGCCTGTCTGGAGGCATATCTCTGAGTATGATATCAAATGACTATATATAAGAACAAGCCTATCTGATGGGATGGTCCATGAATCAATGAAGCTATCTGAGTTCCTCATAAAGATAGATGACTGTATCTAACAACCCTGATTTCTGAAGATTGATACTGAAACTGAAAATGTAACTGAAATTGTGGAAAGTAGTTACTTAACCAATATGCCCCAACCTACCACAGGTGGGGTCCAACCTGTAACCCCAGCTGGAAAGGTGTCAATATCGTGCCACGGGTAAATACCTCTCTCTGGTCAATCCTCTCTAGCGGATGACCCTTACTAGGAAGTTGACCTAAGGCAATATAAAAGTCAAATACTCTCTCTCTGGAGGTGACAGCCTTTTCCTGATGGTGACTTCCGTATCCTGCGCTGGCTACACAGTTTTGGAGGTCAGGGATTGCTACTAATGACTCCGACCTCTCTCTCACTGATGGGAGGAGCCGCCATCCTTTCCCTCGCTCGGTGCTAGTTTCTACTCCCAACTCAAAGAGTCTGACTGAATTCTTAACTGAACAAAACTGAACTGAATCTGATACTGATCATGTTTCTCAAAAGATCTGACTGAGTTACGCTGAGATCACTTAGTTCTGTATCTGAAGAAAATGGTATTGAATCATGGTATCTGACTGACGATACAGAGCTTGAATAGATTATTCGGTCACTACCGAGATTAGAATTGAACACTTGCATACTGTTAGATATGAGCTGAGTACAGAGCTAAGGCTAGATTACTAGAGATACGGAGATTACAGAGATTACTAAGATTACTGAGATTTCTAAGCTTTCTTATATTCTGAAATTGTCTGAGGATACAACGTTCTATAATTCACTGAGTTCTGGGAGTCATGGCTCGACTGAAATTATCATAAAACTGACACGGGCTCTAGACAACAGCTAAATTATTGGGTATAAATACCCCCAGGACTTGATAACATAAAATAAAGAAAAATCATTCCTCCATCATCACAACTATTCATTCATCATCATCACAATAATTCATTCATCATCACAGTCATTCATTCATCATCATTATCATTAAAGCATCTCTTCAAGTATTTAGGAAACATAAACATGTACTAGCGTAGGGAAACATGCTACTAGATTATACTTCCTTCAACAAGGTCTTAACTCAAGTACTTCACACTTAAATCAATCTTGATATGTATTTGGACATCACATGAGTTGGGAAAAACTTCATACTATCATATCTCAACTTACTTGCTAACCACTTGGCATGTATTAAAAGCTTAGCATATATCAGAGAGCACATAATTGGGGGAATTTACAACCATCATATCTTGACTTGTTCACTAAGGTCTTTCAACAATACTAAGCAAGTACGGGTTCACACTTATTTGGGGATTTTCCACTATCATGGAATAATTCATTCACTTGGGTATTTTATCAAACACTAGGCATGCATAGACTTGCTCATACTTTGGGGTTTCCGAATCAACATACTATAGTGACCCTTATGCTTCACCTAAGTTTTTTGTCAAACTTATGGGGGACATGTTTCGCTTATTCCACCATTTCTATACCCAAAGGATGTGAACACATCATATAGAAAAAAACTTCAAGAGGGTTTATCACAAACATCACATGAATTCCACATACTAGGGTCAAAGCTCATGAATCTTGTAAACAAACATAAATCAAAACTCAACAACACATGGAACATCAATTTCAACTCATATAAATCATGGGATCTCATAAACATAAAAATCTTTGAGTTTTGAAAAGGGTTCTTGAGTTTGTTGGATGAAGGGGGCCTACGAATCAACATCTACATACCTTAGAGAAACTCTTTTCTTGAAGGCCTTTGGAGAGATTTCTTATTTTCTCTAGATCTTTCTTGATTTTTGTTGGAGAAGAAGAGAGGATTTAATTTTTTTGGAAACCCTAGTTTTTGGAGTGGAAGAGAAAAATGAGGTTGAGATCCCTTGGCCGGATATTTATAGAGGCTAGGGAAAAGGGGAAAAGACCAAAAAGCCCTTGGAATTAAACTGAAAAATCTTCGATTTTACATGCTGGCGTGACGCGCCATAATCGCGCCAGTTCACTAGAATTTGGACAATTGGGAAACTGCATGAAGGCACGACGCAGTGAAAATCGCGTTGCCATCTTGATTGCGAACTAAAACTATACCGCGACGCGGTGGAATTGCGGAGGCTCCCTGGAAATTGAAAAATTCTGAAATTAAGCCTTGGAGCGATGCTCCATAATCGTGGAGGCTCACTGGATTTTGATGATTGCCATTTTGGCTGGCTCCGCAACGCGCTAAAGTTCCAGATGGCACACTGTCACACTAAAATGGCTCTAACTCTTCACCCGAGTGTCCGATTTGGGCGAATTTTGTATCGATGGAAAGCTTATTCAATGCTCTACATGAAAAAATTAGAAATTAGGGAAATTCCACACGATTCAAAGTATTTCATACTTAGGAAGATATTTCTGAAACTTTTAGACTCAGATTTTTGCTTTACTGAATACGCTCTAAGGCTCATACTGGAAGAGGACTTTGTGGGGTACTACAGTTTGAGCCGTTAATTATACAATTTCCCAAGTTATGATCATGCTTAATAATTATGCTAATAAACCATATTGAAAATCTTTCTTATTGTCTATATTGGGAATGATGATGTTAATTGTAACAACCAAGATTTTTAGGTCCTTACAAATTTGTGAATTTTTTTTGGATTCTTTCTCTCATCTTACTATTGTTTATCAATAAATATCTAAGGATGAGGTTAGTTTCTTTATCCTCACTGCCCAGACTATGACTTCTCTTATGAGTTGTAGGGAGTCTTGATGGGTCTTAAGAACCCAATCATATCATGGCTAGTATGTTGGCCAAGAGTTCCTGCTATGACTACGATTGGTGGTTACGAGTCATAAAGACTCAAAATGAGTCATATGGTGTATTCCGTAACCTGACCTATGTGATGTCCAATTGTTTCTGCTTTGACAACGACTGAACTATATGAGTTGTAATAATTGAGTATGAGTCATATGGTACAACTCGTAGCCAAGTCAGTTTTGGTGGTCATGGACACTGTCCAGACTACGAGTGGGACCCTACGAGTCGCAAGGTCACCCGTAGTGACTGGGCAGCAATTTTTAATCTTTTTATTAAGGGCATTCTGATCAATTCCCTTTTCCCTACTCGGACCCCATGACCATAAAGCACTCAAAAGGGGGTTATTTCTCATTCATAATACAATAAAAAACACTCTCTAAACTCTCCAAGGTCAAGATACTTAGGGTTTCCAAGAAGTTGGTCATCTAAGGGCTCAAGAGTTGATTTCTCTCCATAAACTTTGATATTTCAGGCATGTTATTCTTTCCTAATTATTAGTTTATAAAAATCATGTACTTAATTGGTTTAATGGGATGGTTTTGAATATGGGTTTCCAAAATAGTTGAGGATTTTGACATGCTTGATTCTTAAATTGCTTTCCCATAATTTATTATGCATTGTTTATACATTATTAATGATTTTGAATATATGGGGTGCATGGGTATGGTGAATAAACTAATGGGTCATGGTTTTTCCCAAATTGATGCTTTGAAATTGGGATTGGTTTTGAATAATTGTGTTTCCTCAACCCACTTGTGTAAATGGCTTTGAATTATGAAATTGTCACTTGGTTTGACTTACTCACTTATGAAATTGCATTGCATAAAAGGTTAAACAATGAACATGAATTTTGAAGTCCTTTTTGGCTATGTTTTGATTTAATGAACAAAGAGGGTTGAGGCATTCCCCCATACTTGACTTGATAAATTAAAGGAGGTCGAGACAATTCTTCAATTTTCTTTAAGAAACAAAGGGGGTCGAGGTATTCCCCCAAGTTAATGTGATTGTTATGTCATAGAGATACATTTATAAGTGTAAGGGTATGACGATACCCATAGTGTCCTTTAATGATTAATTATGTGGTTAATAAATGGGTTATGTGAAACTTATTTTAAATTAGGCTTAAAAAGGGTTATGCAGCTAAGTCGTGAAGGTGTGGGTTTTGGATGACTTGTACTGGAAACTCATATTTGTCGATGTGAGATTTGGTCTTGATGACCTGTGTGCGTGGTTTATACTAATGATATATTTGTATCTTGAATTGGCATGGGGTTGGGGAATTCTCTGGTCTTCCTTGATACATTCGGTTCATGCAGATAACACGCACTAGAGCCCTTTCAGCAAGGAGAGCTGAACCCATATAGCTCGTGGGTGCCTGTTATGACGATTGAGCAACATAGTCCAGGATAATGTTTAACTTCATTCTACGCCTTGTTCCCTATTCCAGCATATTAATTATATATGTATATGATGATGTTCACATGGTTTTAAATTAAATTTGACTTGACATTATTTTATTCCCTATCCCTGAGTTACAAGCTAGTGCTCAACCCACTAACTATCTCCGAATGTTGTATTTCCACACGATGCAGACACCAGATATAATTCCACTTTTCCTGCATAGTGTTAGGTGGATCATCTTGATTCATCGATCATTGGTAGTGAAGTGGTGTCTTCCATTTTTTGGAAGACTTGGTCACTTCATCCGTTTCCCTTCATAGATTAGAATTAAAGAGTTTACATTATCATTAATATTATCATTGTCATTGTCATTGTTGGGGTTAGGGACATGTCCCGACTTAGATTTATTTTTGATATTTTTTAGAGGCTTTGTGGATATTTCTGTGGTTGGGTTGTTGTGATAATTGACACTATTAGTTATCTTGAGTTATTATCCTCTATCTTGTTATATGTTCGGATTCCAGTCATTGCTTGGTGTGCTATGTTTTGTTTGTCTAGGCAAAGGGTGTGGTATCCAGTCCTCGATGGACTTGAGATACCCATCTGGACCAGGCCCTGGTTCGGGTCCTGACATTAATAGCGTTTGATGGAATGCTTTTGAATATATGAAAATATACCCTATAGATTATGTTTGGACCCATGTTATGCTTTTGTGTAATAGTTATACTAGTGATTATACTAAAAATCCTTCTTGTCGTTAATATTATGAGTCATGATACTAAGGGTCCTAAGAGGTATATTTATTGGCTACATGAGAAGCTATGTTACTAACCGTGGGAAAGCCGGTAATGGATCATAATATTCATGCTATATAGATTCGTATATCTATTGATAAATTGCTCTTGACAACGAATGATGTGGTATGAAGGTATGCACTTCCCTACTTCTCTTTTACTTTAGCCCTTGTGGGACTTGCACTTTATTTTAGCCCTTTTGGGGCTTGTCGTTTACTTTCGTACTTATGGGGCTTGTCCTTTATTATTGATATGATGATGATGTCCGGCAAGGTCAGAGAATATATTGATATGATGATGATGCCCGATGAGGTTGGAGGATATAATGATATTATGATACTCGACAAGGCTAGAGGTTATTGTGATGATATATTGATACCCGATAAGGCCGGAGAATACTATGATGATATATATTGATACCCGATATGGACGAAGGTTATTGTTATGATATATTGATACCCGGCAAGGTCAGAGAATACTATGATGATATATATTGATACTCGATAAGGCCAGAGGTTATTGTGATGATATATTGATACCCGATAAGGCCGAAGATTACTATAATAATATATTGATACCCTATTCAGCCGAAGAATATGATGATGATATATTGATACCCAGTTTGGTCGGAGGATATGTTGATGATATATTGATACCTGATTCAGCCAGAGGATATGATGATAAAATTATGAAACCTGATTTGCTCGGAGGATAGGTTGATGATATGATATTACCAGTTAGAATTCGGCTAACCCAATGTATGACAATTATATGTTTATTTATGTTCTTGTGTAGTTGGGTATAATGTTGATAGATGAGATGTCAATTATAGTCTCCAAATGAGTTAAGGTATAAAGTGAAATAATCGTTGATTTAAGGTGAATAGATGCTTAGTGGTGGATACTACTTGAATGACTAATAGCAACTAATGGACTAATGAACCGTAGTGATAGAGATGCCTAGTGGCATTAATGAATATTAATGGCAATGAGTATTTCATTATGGTGGTTAGTGATAAAGGATTTAGCGATGGTGATGATTAGTTGCTATTGATGACTAAGTTTATGATGTTGATTAGTTGTTAAACATGGATTTATGAATTTATGATCCTAGTTAATATGAGATGTTAATTGATAGATGAATAAATGTATAAATGATGATTTTGGGCCTTTTTATTTGATGGTGGCTAGTGGAATTATGATGTCTAGATATAAATATTGGTCAATTGGAGAATATGGTCTAGTGGTGAGTCTTGATTAGATACTAGATTTGCTAGTTAGTAGATGATGATTAGTCATTGACCCATAAATAGTGTCTAAGTGATGAATAGTGGATAGATAATAATAAAAGGTTATATGATGACTAGTGAGTTATTGGTTTAGTAATAAGCGTTGGTTAGTTAATAATGAGTTAATAGGGTGTATTGATGGGATAGATGTCTATATGATGGTATGATTATGGTTATGAGTATATTGTTATATATTATGTAAATACGATTATTGGTGATGATTATGAATGTTGGCAAGTGGTCGTCTGATGGAAATTGTGAAAATGATGGATAATGAGAAGTTGGTTATATATATATATATATATATATATATATATATATATATATATATATGTATATATATATATATATATGTATATATATATATATATGTATATATATATATATATATACATTGATTATTTTATCCTTTGATGTGCCCTCCGATGGTATGGGGTGTTGTGATGGGTTGACGCCTATATTGTGATTATGATATTCCATACTTTTGATGTTTAGCGATATTGGCACATGTTGGTGCCTTATGTTATACTGTTATTTCAAATTACTTACTTATTAAATATAGTGATGATGGAGATGATTCAAGTTTGATTCTGTAACTTGACTTAGTTATGATTATATTACACTTTATCATTCTTATATCATGATTTAGCTCAGTCGGTCGATGATACCTACCGAGTACCCGCTGTTTTGGTACTCATGCTACACTTCTGTACCTTTTTGGTGTAGACCCGAGTATTAATTGTCGTCGTTGATCGTGGTTCGTGCAATGATTGATTCCCAGAGATAGGGTGAGCTCTTGGAGTTTGAGTCACCCGATTTTCTTCCATCTCTTGTGTTCAGTCCTTAGTATTTGAGACAGATGTATTAACTATTCTAGACTCGGAGTTGTATTAATATTATTAGTTGCTCTTGTATTAGCTTTACTAGGTTTTGGGATTGGTATCTTATATGACTATTTATTCTATCTAGAATCCTTGTATTTACAATTGATGTTCTTGAATTTCGCCTATGTCGGTTTTTCTTACCGGATTAACACATTGCGTTAGCTTCGGGTTATGGTATTGGCTTTCCTACCGATAAAAATTGGTAGGTGCCATCATGACTCGTAAATTGAATCGTAACATTATGCCCCTCCTTCATATGTTTACTTTCTAAATTTTATTACACAGGGTAGGGATGATCATGTCAAATCCTCCCGGATGAAGAGAAACACGATGGCAAAAGTCAGTAAGATGTGTAATTTGGACATTGAAAATGGTTGTTCATGATCTAGTTATGCACAAACTATATATAGACTGCTACAAAACAGATGAACCATGAGGTAAAAAATCGTAATAATTAATTTAAAATGCTCTAAACAGTTGCATTTACTTATAAAATAAACGAATAGTAGTATTAATCATCTTCTGAAGGTATTAAAGTTATAAGTTGAACGACTTCTAAGATAGAAACTTAGTGAAATTATATTATATATGATTCATCATGCTTTACAAAATGTGTAATAATCAATTAATTCCCAATAATCTTTGATCATGAATGGAGCTTTAATTATCTCTTTTCATTGAAAGGAGAGAATTTTCACATTTTTTATTCATCAAGTATGAAAACTCAAACCTGATGAAGAATGAATCAAAATTTCTAAGGGTCCAAACATTTTCTAGAAGAGGAGTGTGTGTGGTTGGGGGAGGCGGGGGGGGGGGGGGGGGGGGCGTTGTTTGAAGTTGTCGGCTCTTATAGTGAAAACTAGTGTTTAATCTTTTCTCCATATGTGTTAGCTACAAATTATATATAAATTTTAAATTAACAAAAAAAATTATTCACTTATAGTTAGTTATCATTCATTGAATGACAAGTTTTATATTTTCAGTCAAACATTAATTATAATAATTGGATATATTTCTTACTTCATAGATATCCATATGCTCTAATCTTGTATGTTCAGACCATAAAGCCATAATTAGCAAGAATATAATATGCTTAATTATTATATTTATGACACAGGCCTTTTTATTTGTGCAAATTAATGTTTTGATGAAATTGTATTATATTTTCAATTTAAGACATTCATTAATAACTATGCCTTTTATTGTACTTATTTCATTAACAAAAATCAAATTTATAAATGAAACCTGATTGAAATTATTGTAGCCTTAACTAGACACATAATATTCATTATAAAACTTGTCAGTGATTTAATTCATTTTACTTTTCTCCATTCCAGACTTTCTTGTGCAAGGTATGAGTGTTTTTATTTACACGTTCTTTCTCTTTTTATGAACTTTAGAAATTAAATGAATATTTTATACATAGATGTGTGTGTTTATACTTTTTCTCTCAAAATCATCTAGATTAACCAAATATTATTGATTCTTTTTATCAGGTCAACAAAGTTTATTTATAAACGGGTTTATCTATGGGTGCAAACAATATTTCTCAAGGTAAATTCATTAACACTAGCCTTTAAATTATTGATAGGCTTCATTTATGTTATCATATAAAATTCTTATAAGTTGTGAAATTAATATTGTGATCTCATTTCGTGTGGTGTTATATTCAAGTTTATTTATTTTATCTTGCAAATTAGTTAGATCTTATTTTATAAATCAGATGTCTAGTAAAATTTGGTCAATCATTTAAAATTGTAATTGAGTTTACGATTTATTGATGGATAGTAATACTATGGTTAAAACTTACACGCATCCGGTGAATACATCAAGCCAATACATGCATGTCATTTTTTTGCATTTAGAGTTCATGTTACTTAACCATGATTAATTGATATATGTTTTACTTAATTTAATAAAGAACATTAGTTTGGTGTATACACCGGGTGGGTGTAAGTTTTTTCCATAATAATAGTCTCCTTTCACCTTTTAATTGGGAATGAATTATTGAATTTTAAATCACCAATCAAAAGCTATTGTATGAAAATGAGTAGATTTTGATTAAACCTTTTAATCCAATTCTTTGTAGTTGAAAAACAGTACCTCCTCACCTCTTCAATGATAAAGAATCATTGGATCTCAAATCTAAAAATTATTGTATAGAAACAAGTAAATTTCGCTTAACTGTTCTAGTATTTTAAGATAAGAAAATAAAACATTTTTTGAATTAGAAAATCAGATAATTTTCAAAAATTTAAATATCACATTACCTATAAAGTATGTAACATTCAAAGTTATTTCCGTTTATTTGTAAAATAATTAATAATAAATTTTTAAAAATAACTTCACGTAATGTAAGAATAACGTGAAACAAAATAAATACTTTACACAATCAGTTAATTTGTGCAATTGCTAATTTATTAGGTTTTGCATTCCCTATTTATTGATCATAAAAACATAATTGTTAAGAGTATAAACAAACAAAATTATCACGTTGTATTTTAAAATCATACAATTAAAGAGTTTAATTGTATTTCGAATAAGAAATATTGTGATGACTTGCAAATTTCTTAATTATAACTTACCATTTTTTAACTTTATTTTGATGATTTCTAGAGCTTATTATAATCATATCATCTGACGATTCTGATGGAGGTGATTCATCTAGTTCTCATGAGTTGTCAAGTGTTGCGGACAATGAGGTTAGTCAATTGGAATATTTATTACTCTATATTATGACTTGAGCATTTAATAATTAATGTAGTCTTATCTTAAAATATGTACGTACATAGTAATTTTATAGTTATTGTGTATTAGTTAAGTGAACAGAAAGGATCTATATTTGAGTTTTAAGTGTTTAAATTAAAGAGCTCTAACTTTGGCTCGCAAATAGCTAAAAGTAGATTATATTTACTTTGACAAGCATTACTTTGTGGATTGGTCGACTTTAATCAAGAAGTTGAGCAGGAAGTTACAAGTCATCCAATTAGGATTTCACAACTAGTAAAATCGTACCAACTTGTATCATCATCAAGGTAATTGTACCATACATTTTTTAAAATAATTAAGCTTAACGAATTATGACACTTAGAATTTTTTATTTTGTTTTTTTATTATTTAATTATTTTGGTACTTTAATTTAATATAGGACAATTGAAGAAAAAAGAATATCTTTACCCGCATCAGAGGAAGCTAAAATGATATCAGAGATAAATGTGGCACCCAACTCAAAAACAAATTATCGAGCCACAAATGACCACAAAGTTGTCAAGAAGAAGAAGAGGGAGAGATCAACAAAAAGGTCTACATTGCCCAAAAGAAAGAAAACTACTCCATGAATATTTTACTTAATTCTGAGATCGAAGAGCTATGATTATATCGTAGACTCTTAATTAAAACTCTGAAAAAATTATTGATGTTTCTGTTTGTTTTGGCAAATGGTTATTTTCATTTCTCAACTTTTGACTATATCCTTTATGTGATTTTAAAAGTCCCGATGAATTTAAGATATATTTTAAGTTTATAGATTTTGAATCATAACGTTTTTTCTTTAGGTTGTTTTGAACGGATTACTTATACCTATTAAGTGAATTTCTTCACATAAATAAACAGTGTGTGTTAAAATTTTATCTTTATCTTCAACAGAGACGATTCTAGAACTTCTAGGATATGGGTGCACCATTAAAACAAACAACAACAACAACATATCCAATGTATTCTCACATAGTGAGGTCTGGGGAGAGTAAAGTATATGCAGTCCATACCGCTAGTTTCAAAGAAGTAGCGAAAATATTTTCGATAGACCTCCGACTCTTGCCAAAAAGACAGTAAATAAAGTCGTAATAAAATATGAAACAAGATGAAATAACAGAAATAAGACACCCATAGAGTAGTACTATACACTATCTAACCAAAAGTTCACACCTCACCCAAATCCTCCTAACTAGAATTCCAATCTATGAGCAAAGCCCTATGAATACTAGCAAAGCTACCCCAAAGCACTCCTATTTACTGGCTACAATTCACCCACACACACTAGCCCTCTAACTTAATTTGCGTTCTCTAACCATTAAAAGAAAGAAGGAAAATATGTATTTAGTGGGAATTGATCTCTAATCCTCAAGATAGATAACTTAACCTTTAAGCAAGTGTACCATTTAGTCTTCTTATAGCATGGGTGACAAGTAATATTACACTAATTTTAGAAAATATATACATACCTAAGTTTACGAAGAAACCATAGGTTCCGGTGTCTATTTTTTAAGTTTAAATTCGCCCTCGATCATCAAGTGGAGTTTCAATAAGTACTTTCACATATATAATAGATCAATTTGAGTTATGTCTCATTGTTATTATAAGTAATTTATGGACAATCAATTGTATCAAAAATGTTTTTCAACATCAAATGCAAAAATGACATGATAGTGAATGCCTATAGTAGTATATTTTTTTAAATAGGACTATAGGAGGGAATCTATAGGGATGGTTATATTAAGAAAGGAAATCAAAAGGTTCTTTTTTTCCTATCCGGTGTTCGATATCCGCATAGAAGTTTCGACTAATTCGTATCGTGCACTGTAGAGTCCATTCTGGGGTTGGCGCTCTCAATAAGATTTTCTCCATATCCAAAGCTCAAACACGAGACCTCTGGTTAAGGGTGAAACAACCCACCACTGCACCACAATGTAAGGAAATCATAAATTACGAAAGCAGTTAAAACATAAGTTCATGAAAGGCTGTAACTTCTTTTTAAGTTTAAAGCAAATATGATTTGCATGTCAACAGATCTAGAGAACCCTAATATTTGCAAATTGCCTCACTTGTAAGATTCAAATATTTGTTGTTTTATTTCCAAAAAATTTGGTGGTGCACGGTTAAAATTGAAATCCATGTGAACTGAGATAAGAGAATGTCTTTTATAAGATGTTGTTCGAAGGAATTTGGGTACACCTTAATTATTTTGTTGAAGACAACCTCTAATCAATATAGAGTTGGGTTGCGGGGGGAGGGGGGGTTGATCCTCTAATAATTTAGTAGGGAAAAATTGGCAAAAAAGGATACATTTCCAAAACTATTTTGCCATATACCCATTAAATTTTTTATTTATTTAATTTTTAGGGTTAGGGTGTAAAAAGTGAGGAAAAGTTAAAAAAATAGGGTCCACACGTGGGTCAAGGGACCATTTCATCATTTTTACAACTTTGTAAATTTAATATAGTACATCTAACACTCTCCACTTATTCCAATATAAAAAAAATCCTCTCTCCTCTACAATTCTCTCCCAACTCCCGCTTTCGAGAACCTTGCTCCCGAAAATGCTATTTTCGTTTCTTCTTCTTCTCCAGCTGTTAAGGGCTCGTTGTTGCTTTGTAAGGTTAGTTAAAATCAAGTTTCAATCATTTCTAGATCCATTTAAACGGGTTTCTTTGCTAATCGATTCATAGTGATGTAGGAATTTTTATTTTTTTTAATTTGGTTGATTAAGTTGTTAAAAAATGAGAATTTTATAGGTAATGAGTTTGATTTTGAAGCAATGGTTGAGGTTTTATGCGGCATTTTTGACGGATTTTTTTGTCGATCACGGTGTTGAATTTTGAAACTTTTGTTTAGCAGTTTTGGTTTAGTTCTGGTTTTTTTAGCAACGAAGTGTTGAATGGTGGGATAATTGTTATTTGAAGAGTTATTTTGGCATTTTGATTCGAACAGTGATTTGTTTCTGTCCGTAGACCCATGGTCTATCTGTAGACTCGTGGTCTATGAAATGAGAATGCCCTAGATTGAAATTAATTTTTAGACGTATGAAATTCTTTTAAAATATGATTGTTGAAATAGTGAAAATTGAAAGATTAATAGCTAATTATTTTGATTAGGTGCACTAGTTTGATTTTTAGCAATTGTTGTGTTTTGATATTGCATGTTGAATTTTGGTTCAGTTATTGTATGTTTGTGTAGTGAACTGTTTAATGGTGGGGTATTTCTTAATTTTTTTTAATTCTTTTTAGGGGGGGGTTCATTTGAGCATTGAGTTATTTCTGTTGATAGATTTGTGGTCTATGAACTGAAAATGAGAGATTTGTTCATCAGGTGTAGATTGTGTTGAAAATGACTAAAAAAAGCATCTTTCCTAAACGCAAAGTCGGTACCACTTCTGATTCTGGTGGTAGAAGTAGAAAAAGAAAGGTTGAGGCAGTTGGAAATATCTCAAAAACAAAAAAAATTGAAGAGGTAGTGTCCGAATCAGATTCGGAGTGAGGGAAGTGGGAGAAACATTGATGATGGGGATAATGATCCCTTGTCCGTGCCATCTCTTTCAAGGTTTATTTCTGTGGAGCGGTATGACCTTCGAACCATAATTGACGAGGTCGGATCTTTTCCGACAAAGATATCGGTCAGATAAAAAATGGCTGCTTATCGAGAATTTAAGCAAGTTCTTGTCGACCAGGAATTGAAGAAAAGATTCAAGCGGTCCTGTTTTGGACACCTGAGAAACCTGCCGGAACATCTCAAGTTATTTGTTGTTGCAACGCGTCAAGAATGATAAGATGCGTCATGAGATATGGTTCTGCGTTAACAACAAACCTGCCTATTTTGGCTTGAAAGAGTTTTGTTTGATTACGGGGCTTAACTGCTCATCATACCCCAGTGAATCAAAAATGAAGAAGGTGTTAGCAAAGGGAGAGAATTTTTGCTTTAAGGTGACGAAAAATAAAAATATTACGGCGGCCAACTTGTTACACCTGATCAGAGGGAATAAGATGAACGAGGACCAGAAGTTTAAGTGTTGTTTACTGTGGTTCTTGCACACCATGTTTCTTGCAAAAGATTCGACGAAGATTGTCGACACAAAACAGATTCGAATGGTCGATTCTTTGAGTTTCTTCAAGAATTATCCGTAGTGGAAAGAGATATTTTAAATGACCATGGACCATCTGAAGAAAAAAAGTGACCTGAAGAAGCAGAGGGAAGTATTTGATGAGAAGCAGAAGGCATCCTATGCTTTATTCAAATTTCCCTGGGCATTCATGGTATCTACCATAAACCCTTTAGTGAGTTTATCGTAGATTCTAGTTTTATTTATACTCTGTCATAGAATCTGACTTCTTTTTTTCACTATTGTACTGCTTACAAATTTGGATCTATGAGGCCTTTCCTCATCTTGAAAAATTTACTAGAAAATCAGTGGATGAGCCCTTTCCTATTGCCCTCATCCTCAGATGGCACACTACAAAAAGTGACAAGATAATCAAAGGCGACCCCTTCAAGTATAAAGGAAAAGTTACCGAGGTATGAACTTATTTTTTATTATGAAATAATACTACTGTTGTATCGAATGTTATATAATTGTTAATTGATATTTGGTAAAACGTGCATCTATACATCATCCCTACTGTTCGTGAGACAAAGATGGATTACATGATTACGTTTAAGCTATATACGAATGAGGTGAAGAATAACGTCCTCGGTGGCTTGAAGAAAGAGTTAGAAAGGGCGACTGTTCTTACTTCAAATGAGGATAGTAATAATAACGGGGATTTGGGTGGTAACCCCGTTGGAGTACGATTTAGTGATGATACTTCTCTGAGTACCTCCAAAGATGCAACGGGCACCTCATCCCCTGGAGATCTTCATAAGCGTGTTGCTATGCTCGAGAAAACATTGTTGGATATTGTTGCCTCTATCAGAGAAAAAAGACTAAAGAAAAAAGAAAAGGATGAGCGACAACACGAGCGAGGTAACTTCATTGAATAATTGATGTTGTTAATGAGTTTTCAGCTTTAAATATCAGTAACACTTTGTAATATGATGATACAGTGCATGTGGATCTTCATGAATCAAAGAGGAATGAAGAAGGAGAAAAAAAGAGCAAAATGGATGAGGTGGCCACTATTGTGGCAGAAGAGGAAAAAAAAGAAGAAAAGAAGGATGAAGATGAAGAAATAGAAGAAGATAAAAGCCATGAAAAAAGTGAAAAAGAAGTAGTTGCAGAAGAAGAAGAAGAAGAAGCTGAAAAAGAAGCAGTAGCAGATGAAGAAGAAGGCAAGGAAAAAGAAAAGGCTGATGAAGAAGAAGAAGAAGAAGAAGAAGAAGAAGCTGAGAAAGAAGAAGCTGGGAAAGAAGTAGAAGGTGAAGAAAAAGAAGAAGCTGAGGAAGAAAAGGAAACTGAAGAAGCAGCAGCTGCTGCACATGCTAAAAAAAGAAGAACAAGGTGAGAATGAAACAACAATTGTTGAGAAAAAAAAAAGATGACGCTGAAGATGGAAAGGAAGAAGCAATAGACAAAAAATAAGGAGAATAGAAAGAAAAAAAACAAGAAGTAGACCAAAAAGATGTGGTCATGGATATCGTTGATAAAATCAACAGTAATATTTGTGGTGATGAGAAACATAGGGAAAAAGACATTTGAATGTTAATATTGTTAATGTGTTGTTGAATGATGAGTTGTTAGGATATGATAATTTTTTTCATTTCACAAATATGAAGGTTGAAGGATCTGGTGGTAGGATATGACAAACATTTTTTTTATTTTATGAAATTTATTATGATTCTGCACTGAACCTACTTTTATTAAACTATATTGTTGCATGGAATTTGAATATGCATTTTTTTGTCATAATTGGTAGTGTTTATACTTCACATCATAGAATACATATTTAATCTATCGTAAATAGCTTTCATAGTCTATCATTACCATGCTACTTGATTTTAAGTTGATGTGTTGTTTGATCAACTATGATTCTATGAAAAACAATATTAACATTATAGAAAAAATAGAAGTATTTTTATTTATTCAATATCACTTCATCCATGTTACACTTTCCGAAAGAACGAATACTAGCATTATAGCACAAAACATCATTTTTAGGTCATTCTCCTTTTCTTCGGTCAAAACCAATTTTTGTTTTAGTTGATCCCTCTCTATTTGGGTGTCATGTAGCAATACTTTCAAGTGATCCCTCTGTTCTTCGGCTTTTTTTAATGAAGTCATGAGAAAATCTCTATTTTCTTCGCATTCTTGGAGCCTTTGTAATAGATTAAATTTTGTCAAGCCACAAAAATTTGATGTCTCGGGTCCTGGACTCAATGTTGATAGACTGCTTGGAGGTGATAGCTCATCGAGCCATTTAAAAAATGAGCATGCACCATTATCCTAGAAATAAATTATAATTACATAACGATTAACTTAATATTATAAAAAAGACATACACGGCTCACCTTTGCAATTGCAAAATTATAAAATTTGCGACCTGGATTTGAGTTTGTGCATGACGTCCTCAAGACAGCCACATTCCCACAATGATAAATTAGAGTCTTTTTAGAATTGGATGTTTGAGATGCTTGAGACATTGTAGAATTTTTAAATAAAAACAAAGTGGATGAAATAAAATAATGAGGGATGGAAGACTTTATAGATGAAGTAAAAAAGAAGTGTTAAGTACAAAATTAGTCGTTTGTTATCGTTGAAACAGTAATTTTATTTTTGGAACTGGTGGTGACACTTAATAGACTGTCGTAGATCATGACCTATGTCAGCCATCAACGAGTTACTAAATTCTACCATAGACACGCGTAATCGATGGACCTTCAATAACATGTTTAAAAAAATATATCAGTAAAAGATATACTTGTGTTTTGAGGGTCTATCGATTCGTCCGGTCTATCGTAGACCTGCACCTTTAGGAGTGCATCGATTAATCTACTAATTATGCATAGACCACGGTGATCTATGTACACTGCTATAGACCAACACTTGGATGTTGTTTAAAAAAGAATAAATAAATTAAAAATAAATTTAGTGTGAGTTTCTACACATGTGAAGGAGTGTAAACAAGTCACACAATCATATTAGAGCTTATACAAATTAGGGATGGTGTATTAAGGAGTGTGTGGATGGGTAGTGGTTGAATGTTCAATATCCTAAGAGTAATGTTTGTCAAAGCACAAATATGTTTTGAGGATATATTTTTTTCAACCACTATCCATTCCACATACTCTTTTGATTTGGGGGTGGTGATTAAAGGAGTATGTGGAATGTGTAGTCATCAAATACAAAATATATCCTTAAAACATACTTGTATTTTGACGAACATTACTCTTAGGATATTGAACATTCAACCACTACCCATCCACACACTCATTAATACACCACCCCTAATGATACAAATACAAGGAGCATCAAAAGCACAAAGTATGGTCTAAGGGTCAAGTCTTTGGAATTAGCAAGCAATTAAAGACTTTTCGGAGTCTTTTGAAGCCTTGGTCAAGAGAATGAAGGAAGGGAAATTATTCACTCAAGAGGCACCCCAAGTGAAGGGCATTGAAGTCATTATGCACTCCAAAACAACACTCAAGAGGCGCCCCAAATTTCCTCCCTCATTAAGGGCATTTTTGTCCATTAAATTTAATAGTATAAATAGACCATTTTACTTCTCTTTTCATTAGACTTTGATGAAATTGGATATTACTCTTATATTGTAGTTTTTAGTCTCTAGTTTTAGCTCTTAGAATCCGAAAGTGGTCCAAGAACATTTGAAGTTAGGGTTTCACTTGTTTTGGATAATTTGGCAAGAAAGGTGGTTTGAGGAAGAGTGTTTCCTTTAGGTGACCTAAGAGGAAGGTTTGAACTCTTATTTGTGAGGTGTGTTGAAGATTTTGAAACATCTTCTAGTGCTAATCATTGAATAGGAGTAAGGGTCTTTCTATCTATCCTTTAATTTCAAGCATTCTTCTTCTTCATCTCCATTCTATGTGTTGTTTTTTCTTTATCTGGTTGCTGAAATTTTCATCTTAGTAACCATTTTTGTGTGTTTGGTAGTCTTTAGGCTATTATTTGGTATCAAAGCCTTGGTTAGGGTTGTTCCAACATCCCTAAATCTTGGTTTTAGTGT
This sequence comes from Capsicum pubescens, assembly GCA_030864215.1. Classification (NCBI taxonomy): domain Eukaryota; kingdom Viridiplantae; phylum Streptophyta; class Magnoliopsida; order Solanales; family Solanaceae; genus Capsicum; species Capsicum pubescens. The sequence goes on from CM061538.1 coordinate 260,185,449, forward strand.
TCTTATTTAGAAAATCTCAACAAAAAAGAGTCAAAAAATCAGAAAATACAAAAAAAATGGTGTCTAGTGTTGTCTTGCATTAGATACGAATTTAGAGTCTTAGATCTACAAGATTTTACTTTGTTTTGAAGGTTTCTTATGTTAGATTCTTGTTCTCTAACACCTAGGGAGTCTAGATCTACTTTTAGAGTGAAGTTTTGGTTAAATTTGAGCTAGATCCACCATTGTTGTGCTTCGTTTGAAGCTTTTGAGGTGGGATCTCATTTTTTGTCATTTTTTTTGTGGCATTTTGTGGCTGATTTTATGTTGGTTGTGTTTGTCTTGGCCTAAGGAACTAAAAGAAAATTCAGATTTGGAGCTCATTTGCTTGTTGGTCAAACTTGGTCAACACTTGAATATTCATCTTGTTCATCCATGATCTTCATATCTTAGTGAAGAAAAATATTCAAAGTGTTTGTTTGATCCAAAAGAAGGGAAGAAAGAGAGTGTACTTGTTGTTTGTCCAAGAATATTCCCTAATATATTCCTAATCCATCAAAAAGAAGGAGGGACCAAAGGACAAATCAAGTACACTTGTAATTAATGGGGGGGGGGGAGACATTTCATTTCAATTTCATTTAGAGGCTTAAAAGGGCTCCAAATTATTTACTTACCCCCTCAAATCTGAAAATTCTTCTTCCCAAAGTTGATACTTGGCCGAAACATGAGATTGGGAAATGAAAAATTCAAATAAGAGACAACCAACCACGTAGTGCCACGTCATCACTTCTGATCAACCAAATTTATCTCTAAAATTAGATTTTTCTTAGTTCCTCTTTTTTTATTCTAGTTCCTTGTGTGTTAAACTCTATCACTAATTAGAAAACTAGTAACTACCTACTAGGTTGAGAATTAGTCTTGGATCCGTTTGTTTCGTGTCTTCGATTTTTTGTGTGCTTTTTTCGTTATTAAGTCATAGTATTTTGTTGGTTCAAGTCTGTGCATCACTTTATTTGAGTCGTTTCAAACAAAGATTGATTCTGATCCAAAGTTTCTCACCTCTCAAGTAACTTGCCAAGTATTGCCGATTCTCCAACACTTGTGAAGCCAAGTGTGAGGTGAGGTTGAGTGTGAGTAAAGTGAGGCTGTTGAACTAACTTGTTTGCTCATTTTGTAGATTGTGTTGCTTGGTGTTTTTTTTATTCTTTTAGGTACATTTCCCATGGAATCCAAAGGTACTACTTCCCAACCTTTAGGAAATGATGCTATTGGATCCTTGATGGCTCAGTTTGAGGCCTTTTCCCGAGAAATAAAGAATGATAATGATGCCTTGAAAAGTAATGTGGATTCTATGAGGGGTGAAATAGTATCCTTGATGGGTGGTGTGATTAGATTGAAAGCGAGGGTTGATAGATTATATCCACCAAAGCCTCCACAAAATGTAAACCACCAAGTCCCAAATCCACTTTACCAAAGACCTCACACTCCACAAAATTCCATGCCAAAAATCCAAATACATCACCAAGGTAATCCAATGCCTCCTCCCCAAGATCCACTAAACCAAAATCACCCCATACAACTAAGAGAAGAGATGGTGATAGAATCGAAGGGTGATGAGGTCGGTTTTCAAGATGGAGAGAAGTTTGATATTGATATACAAGAAGAGTGTGAAGAAAAGAAGGAAAATAAAAGGGAAGTTGCGGGTAGTGAGGTTGAAAAGGAAAAAAATTGCTTGATTGTGAGTTTTTCCCACAAAGAACCTTTGTCACTTCCTAACTCAAAAACTAGTATTTTGCCTAGCTTTGATTCTTCTTATGTGCAGGTACTAGAAGAAATGATAATCAAGAATGATCCAAAGGGAGTTTCACATGCAAGCATGAGAAATGAACTAGAGGCTCAGTTGACCAAGAACGCCAAAAAAGTGGGCTGCCCAAGCCTTACCCGAGGTGACTTTGCTACCCTCAACACTTGTTTGAACTTCAAATATTGTGATTTAGTGTCTAATGAAGTGGTTTTGGGTTTGCAAGTGCATAGCTCTTTCCTTAGTAACTCTTTTGTTGTGAATAATGATCCACTTTCTCTTAAAACTAGTTCACTACTTGAGCATGAGAATGGTATGTTTGAGAATTTCCTAGTTAGTGATGATGCTTGTATTGATGATCTTGGTATTGAACATGGCCATTTAAACTTGTGCAATGAAATTCATGATATTAGTCTTGTTTATAGTGGCCTTGTCTATGTCAAAGTTGTGCATAATGTCTTGAATGATTGTGAACTTGGTAACCTAGTGAAAGGAATGGACCATCTAGACTTAAATCTTTATCATTTGCTCCCATTTGACCCCGGCATACTCTTGAGATGTGAAGGTTATAGTTGTTGATCGTCCTCACTTATTCTTGATATTGAGGCTATTTATGTCTTTGGTACCCTTTATGCTAAGCTTTTTATGTTAAAAACCAAGGATATGTGGATGTATGTTAAGTGTGAGTAACCATGGGTTGATGATATAAGTGTGGTACTAATGCTAACACTCCTACCAAGGGAATTTTGTGTTTTGTTTTTGCTCTCTCTTTGTTTTTGCAAGATCTAAATTTGAGGACAAATTCCTTAAAGATGGAGAGGATGATACAAGCACAAGGAGCATCAAAAGCACAAAGTATGGTCTAAGGGTCAAGTCTTTGGAATTAGCAAGAAATTAAAGACTTTTCGGAGTATTTTGAAGCCTTGGTCAAGATAAGTAAGGAAGGGAACTTATACACTCAAGAAGCACCCCAAGTGAAGGGCATTGAAGTCATTATGCACTCCAAAACAACACTCAAGAGGCGCCCCAAATTCCCTCCCTCATTAAGGGCATTTTTGTTCATTAAATGTAATAGTATAAATAGACCATTTTACTTCTCTTTTCATTAGACTTTGATGAAATTGGATATTACTCTTATATTGTAGTTTTTAGTCTCTAGTTTTAGCTCTTAGAATCCGAAAGTGGTCCAAGAACATTTGAAGTTAGGGTTTCACTTGTTTTGGATAATTTGGCAAGAAAGGTGGTTTGAGGAAGAGTGTTTCCTTTGGGTCACCTAAGAGGAAGGTTTGAACTCTTATTTGTGAGGTGGGTTGAAGATTTTGAAATATCTTTTAGTGCTAATCATTGAATAGGAGTAAGGGTCTTTCTATCTATCCTTTAATTTCAAGCATTCTTCTTCTTCATCTCCATTCTATGTGTTGTTTTCTCTTTATTTGGTTGCTGGAATTTGCATCTTAGTAACCATTTTCGTGTGTTTGGTAGTCTTTAGGCTATCACCTAATTTGTATAAGCTCTAATATGATTGTGTGACTTGTTTACACTCCTTCATATATGTAGAAACCCACACTACATTTATTTTTAATTTATTTATTCCTTTTTAAATAATATCCAAGTGTTGATCTATAGCAGTGTACATAGATCGTCGTGATCTACGCATAATTAGGAGATTCATCGATGCACTCCTAAAAGTGCAGGTCTATGATAGATCGGAAGAATCGATGGACCCTCAAAGCAAAGTATATATTTTACTGATATTTGACATGGGCCAACATCAATGATAGTCTATTAAGTGTCACCAACAGTCCAAGATTATCTATTTAAATTATTTTTAATTTAATTATTTTCTTCAACCAGCCCCAAAACATGTTATTATCAGTTTAAATCATTTTTAATTTAATTATTTTTTTCACCAGCCCCAAAACATGTTATTATCAGTTTAAATTATTTTTAATTTAATTATTTGCTTTCACCATCCCCAAAACATGTGATTATCTGTTTATATCATTTTTACTTTAATTATTTTATTCCACCAGCCCCAAAACATGTTATTATCTTTTTATATCATTTTTAATTTAATTATTTTATTCCACCAGCCCCAAAATATGTTATTATCTGTTTTAATTTAACTGATAGCCCATTGATTCACATGATTGACGATCGACTACTATGTTAGATCGAGGACAGATGGAGTATATGATCGATGATAGACTATATATCACTTTTTACTGTACGATCGATGATAGACTATATAGACTATACGATCTAACAATGCATAAATATTTAAAATGGTGTCTGCACAGACGAATAACTGTCACAAAAAAATAGTCACAAAAAAGAGGAAAAACATTATGTACAAACTGAAATATTTATATTGATTGAACCTGTTCATTGCATTATATGAATTTTAAGCAAAAAAAGGCAAAATTGAAGAAGCTTTCTTCTAACAAAATCATATTAAGAAAGCTTCTTCAGCAATGAACAATAAAAAAAATACTACAACACAATGCATCTATAGCTACGAAATCGAAGGTATGAATTTGAAAGTCATACGTATTACTTAGTAATAGCCACAAAATTTTGAATTCCGTAACTATTTACAAATTCGTAAAATTTCTTAGCCACGACAATCAAACTGACAAAGCTAATTACCCACTTTTACTACAATTACTAACAATCAAAACAATAACTGCCTATATAGCTATAATTTTTTTGCTACAGTAAAACATTATAGCAAATCATATGATTTTGCCACGCGATAAAAGTTATTATAACAAGAGTAACATTTCAGCCACAATAAACTATTTAAAATAAAATATTGTGGCTAAATATCTTTGTTTGCTTCAAGCAATAAAAAACTATGGCAATAGTTAAATGATATAGCCACGTCTTTTTTGCTATAATAGAATTTCGTTGCTAACAATTAATTTTTGCCATGAGTTAAAATTAATTGTAGTACTAGTAACTTATTAGCCACAACAAACTATTTGAAATAAACTACTGTAGCTAAATAATTTTTTTAATTCAAGTTATAAGAAAATTGTAGTAATAATTAAATAATATTTTCACATCTTTTTTGTAATAGTCTAATTTCATAGTTAATTATTATTTTTTAAAAAAATTATTGTAGTGATAGTAATCTTTTAGCCACAATAAATTATTTTAAATAAAATGTTATAGCTAAATAGATATTTTTGCTTCAAGTTATAAAAAAATGTTGCAATAGCTAAATCATATAGCTATAGAGTTTTTGATACAAGAAAAATTTGTAGCTAATTATTAATTGTTGTCAAGTGTTGAAACTTGTCGTAGCAATAGTGATTTTTTAGTCATAAAAAAATTATTTAAAATAAAATATTATAGCTAATAAATACTCCCTCCGTTTCATTTTACTCATCCCAAATTTTCTAATTTGATTTCTCATTTTACTTGTCATTTTTCATTAATCACGATAAGATAATTATTTTTTTCTTTTTTACCCTTAGTATTAATTGATTTTTCTCCAAATTAAAATGTAAACATCATTTAATGGGGGTACTATGGTAAAGTAGCCATGTTATTAATTATTTTCTTAATTAATTTACAATGTCAAATTGGGACGAGTAAAATAAAAAGGATGAAATATTTAGCATTGAGTACTAAAAAGTTGTGACAATAGTTAGCTTAATACTAGCTATAACTTTTTTACCGTGAAGAAATGATTTTGCCACAAATTTAATATTTTTATAAACTTTTGTATCTCACAATTCATTTTTATTCAGGAACTGAAATATGTTATGGCAATACTAATTTAGTGTAACTGGAGGTATTAATCGTTCAATCTGATTCAATGCTACATGTCTACTTGTGAATTTTAACTATAATAGAAAAAAATAGGTGATTATATCTAATTAATTTTGATGAACTAATTATGTCGAACTTAAATATAACTTCACTAAGTCTCTGTAATACCCCGAACTTTCTTTAAGTCAAATCTAGTCTCCAGAAGAGTTAGTGATGACTTCCTAAATTATTAATGTTTAAAACAAATAGAATTTCCTCAATTTCAATTTATTATCATGTGGAAAATTGAATTAGCTTTTCAACGATACCAATTTCGTCCAAATTCGATATCGAAGTAAAAAGTTATGGACATTTTACTGAGAGTTGTCAAAACCGCCCAGGTGCGACGGGCAGGTTGACGGGTCGTCGAGCTAGAGACAGACCGTCGCCTAAACCGTCGCAGCTAAGACAGTAAGTCAACCTTCTGTTTAAGGTGCAACGGACAGATTGACGGACCATCGAGCTAGCGACGGACCATCGCACGAGCCATCGCAGATCCCGTTCAGCAATTTAAAGCCTTCTTTAAAAGGGTATTTGGGTCTTTTTCCACCCGTTTTAACCCCCTAATTATACCAGACAATAGCTCATAACTTCATTATTCATTCACAACATCCAATTAGGGTTTCTCTCAAAGATCTATCCCCAAGAACAAGAAAACCTAGGTGCTTAATTCCAAGTCAAGAATTCAAGCTTTCCTCCACAAATCTTTAAGAAATCATCCACCCAGGTATGTCAAGTGTTCATTCATGGATTTCCTTCGTCCATGAAGCCCAAGAATCCAATTTTAAACTATAAATTGTGATGTTTATGTTGTGGATTGATTACGATCATATTGATGTTGTGTATGATACCCAAGTTGAAATCGTTAAATGTGTTTTCATTAATTTATGCTAGCATGTGGATTGAAAATCTACTAAATTGTGTTGATTTATGCAACCATGATGAATTAATTTAATGTCCAAGCCTAAGCTTATAGTTATGCATGCAAGGTGTTTGATAAAATGTCTAAGAGAATAGGAAACATGCCTTATGAATTAGTTGTGACCAAAATGATGAATCTATGTTTCACCCTTAAGTTCAAATGACTCACATTTTTATTGTTATGTTTTGTGATGGATTGATGTAATGCTCATGAGATTAGGCTTATGAAATTATGACATGTTTACATGTACTTCTATTCATGTGTGAGCTTATGGCATGCAAATACTTTATGAATATCCCCGATGATTGTACTATGAATTGTTGACTATGGTCATGTGTCAAAAAATGTCAAGTCTTGTCAGTTTCATACTATCGAGTCCTAGGGGTACTTTACCCAATAATTTAGCTGTGTCTAGAGCCGGTGTCATATTTTCAAGATACTCTCAGTCAAGCCATGTTCAGTAGAATTCAGTCAGTCTCATGACTCAGGAAAACTCAGTAATCTCAGTCATTTATCAGATCTCAGTAATATTTTGTTAGTCAACGGAACTCAGTAAACTCAGTCCAGTCAGTTTAGTATAATTAATTCAGTGTCTAATCAGATGGGAGTAGGATTCAGCACCGAGTGAGCCCAAGAAGGGGAACTCACCTGCGAGTAGAGGGTGTAATTCTTAGAAGCAATCCTTGCGCTCCAGAACTACGTAGCCAGTGTAGGTTGAGATATCTAATATGTTAGATGAAGGTTGATGAAGTGGATTAATCTGTTAGATGAGGGTCCCACCGTTCTCCTTAGAGTACCTGTTAGATGAGGGATCACTCATAACTTGTCCTTACCAGTGGCGCGGTATTGACACCCTTCCAATTGGGATTACAGATTGGACCCCAACTCAGCTATATTGCTTTTTTTAGAGCATGTCGGTTAGATGACTGTTTCCCATAGTTACAGTCTCAGTCTCAGCCTCAGTAATAGAATTGAGATAGTTCTACAGAATTCAGGACTGTCAGATACAGTCACCCAGTTCAGTACAAAACTCAGCTAGTTCCATCAGAAACAGGACTGTCAGACACAGTCATTCAGATAATAGTACAACAGTTATACGAAACCTATGTTATCAGTATTTAGATTCAGTGATGTCTTGGTCTCAGATACAGTTCACGTATTCATGCTTGTATTCTCACGTTCATGTTATTCAGTCAGCTAGTATTGTTCATGCATATATAAACCCTTGCATTCAGCCTACCTTACTTGCTTACTATTACATTCAATCGTACTGACGCATTTGCGCTATGGTGTTTTATACCATAGGTTCAGAAGAATGAGCTCCAGAGCATCAGTAGTATTCCAGTCTCAGTAGTCAGAGTTAGCAGTGAGTCCTCATCCTTCGAGGACATGATCATTACTTTATTGTGTCATTACTTAGTTTGTTTCAATAGTTGGAGTTAGTTGGCGACATATCCCATCAACTCCTTATTTAGACAGTTCAGTTTTAGAGGCTTTCAAACTACAGTATGTTTAGACAGTTTATTTCAGTTCATGTTTTGGTATTGATATACCGTACTCTTTGATAGTATGTTTTATCCGTTTTGAACCTTATGGCATGTTTCAGTCTATTATTTCCACATTTTACATGATGTCATACAGTATACAGGTACAGATATCAGTCATGGGTTAGCTTGTGGTACTTTGGGGTCATGAGCACCGTGTGGCGTTCCGGGTACCAGATTCGGGGCGTTACAGTCTCACTGAAATAACTTTATCTTGATCAGTTCTTCCAAAATTGTTATTTGACTCAAACATATTTTATCAAAATACTCCATGTATCACTCAAATGTGATTGAAGGTATTAGTTGTTTGATTTATGTCAATTTTACAAATTCTGAGTCTTAAATATAACTTAAATAAATACTTACTTTAATGTGTTTATTTAAATTAATTAACTAATCATGTTAAATTTTAGAAAAACACTTCAATAAGTCTCACTCAACCTTTATTCTAACCAAGTGTTTTTAAAATTATTATTTGACATGGACATGACCTATTAAGATATTACTTTTAAAAATTCAGTGTAATTGAATGTGTTTATCATTCAACTTGATTAAATTTTATAAGATTTTACTTTTAAGTTTCAAATTATAAGCGCGCACACACACTTTGATTTATTTTTTAAAAAATTAATTGAATTATAACAACTTTACATTATCTATCCCTCCCTTTGTAATTCTTTTCTGCATAATATTTAAATAAATTTTCAATTTGGTATTTTACCTTTTATTAATTATTCAATAATGAGAAGTTATCTTTGATAATTTACTAATATATAATATAATATATAACATAACAAGCTGATACTTAAGTGTATAACAATAATGATTATATTAATATGCTACAGACCTTGAGATTATATATATATATATATATATATATATATATATATATATATATATATATATATATATATATATATATATATATATATATAAAAGATCTAAGTTGATTGCTTAGTCAATATAATTAATATACATATACTAATAAATAAATTGGTATTGACATTTTGTATCATTCTTTTAATTTTCTATTTTAAACTTGACATTTTAATTTGTACTAGTCATTTTAGATTCATATAATTTTTATATTTGCAATTCGAACTAAAAAATGTAGTAATTCAAAATTCGTATCCTCGTTTAAATTTAAATTGAAATAATCAAATATTGTGAAAGTATGATTCTATTATAACAGAATACTTAATTTGATTTCACGTTGTTACTGCAAAGAAATTGATTGTCATTTTGTTTTTCAAGTTTCTATCTTGAAATAATGTCCAAACTTGAAATATTATGGTAATTAGCACTTGTCACTATAAATAATTTTTTGATTCTCCGGTATCATATGAAATATATTAGATAGATGTTTTGATATTAATAACATTATCTTATTTTAAATTTTTAATTTTAAATGTCATTCTAATCCATATAAGTTATTTTAAATTCATAGACAACAACAAAAATAACATACAGTATGTCGTCATAAAGTAAAAAAGACATCTCAATACATTAAAGCTTCCGCTATGCATAGGATCCAAAGAAGGGTCCAACCTCAAAATGGAGTTTAAAAAGAATAGAGATTACGTAGACTTTACTTTTACTTCCTAAGATAGAAAAATTCATTTTAAATTCATATATTTTTTATATTTTTAATTCAAACTAAAAATTTGTAATTTAAAATAATCATAAAATTTAATAATATTCATAAAATTTAACTTTATCCATTAACTTAAAGTAACATATATATTTACTATTAATTTCATTATATGTTTTTTATTTTTTAGGTTCATTTTTTTGGTTATAATTCTTTCATTTGTTAGTTACAATAGCATTTGTAAAAGAAAAAATTATACTTATTATATTAGGCAAGAAAAACAACAAAGGCCAATTGGCGAACCTAAAATTACCCAGCCGCCACCCTCCCTTCCCCATTTATTTTCAATTCAATTAAATTTCAAAAATCTCCCCCCAAAAAATAAAAAAATTGTGAAAAAACAAATTCTTCCCCAAAATTATAAAACCTAATTAAATAACCCTACTCCCCTTCCACTAAACAAACAACCAGATTCCCCTCTCCCTCCTCCCTCCCCCTTCGTCCCTCACCATTTTCATCTCAATTTTGTTTGATTTGATTTGAAAGCTTTATATTGTGTAGCTAATTATTTTTTTTATTTTGGTAGGTTTTACAACATAAAAGTTCTCCAAATATATGAGATGAGTTTTATAATATCAGTATTTTATTGGATATATATTTTTGTTAATCTAAAGATAATCATTTATCTGTGTGAGTATTAAAATTGATATTGAAATTTGACATCTCTTATTTATAGAATTATATTGAATATGTTATTATTGTGATATTAGAATTTATATCTACAAAGTTTAAAATTTTTAAAATATCTACAGATTTGTATACTTTTTTGGTTGTTTGCAGTTTTCTTATTTTTATTTGTTAAATTTTTTTGTAAAAGAATTATCTAAACATATATGTTTTCTTCTTGAAAATCTCTATAGGTACACAATTGCATATATAATTAATTGGTCGTGATTTTCTCGGTGCTAAAATACTTGATCATAATCGACAGGCTGAGTAATGTATTAAGAGCATATAAATGACGAACTAGAATGGATGTTGGTCAAGTTGAAGTGCAGTTGAAGATCATAGAAGAAGAGAGATACGAGATGATTATGTTGCTTTAGACTCAAACAAGATAAAAAGAATTGTGTATTGTGACTGTTCTCAAAATTGTATAATGCAATTATATGTAATTTGATGATTATTTTGAAATATCAAAATGAATTAGTAGTTGCATTATGTAACTTTTCTTACTACAAATCTAGTGGAAAATTCTTTAATTTATAGTATTGAAATTGTTAAAATTTATTTTATTTTAATTAAATATTAAAGAAATTCGTGTAATTAATAATGCTTATGATAATATTCATCAATTTCTAGCAATAGATTTTGTAGTTGTGGCTAAACCTATATAGAATATATAATTATAAAAAAATATAATTTATATTTTTGCTTTTCATAAAAAAATTAAAAAGTAACTACTATAATTTTTGTATTTCGTGGCAAAAAGAATGAATTCTTAGCCATGTATAAAAATACATGTAACAAATATTTCATTTTATAGTTATAGATTTTTTAACTTATAGCTAAATAAAAATATTATTATTACGAGAATAGCCACAAATTTTATATTTTCGCAACAAGCAAATCAAGCATTTTGCCACAACAGAATACATTGTGCTATAATATAAAAAATGCTACAAATTTTATTTGTTGCGGCAAAGGAGTAAAATTGTTTGCTATACATTTCATAGCAAGAACTTTTTACCATCACAGCTACCACATGATTTTCTTGTAGATGTAAGTATTTGTTCTTAGCTACAGATTATGTAAAGTCTGTGGCAAACTTTTAGTTATGTCACTTCTTGCTACGAATGCTACGGGAAAAAAATTGATGGCTAAAGTATTTAGCCATAGAACTTTTTATATTTAGCTACAATATATTTTATAGATATATATACATTTTCTTGTAGTGAAAACTTAAATACATAAAGTAAAATAAAAATCTAAACTAAATTAGGGAGATGGTGGGGGGGGGGGTGTGATGTAGTCATTGTCGTTCATGCCAAGCCTCTCCAGAATTGCTCGGAGAAAACGAGCAATACGTCGGAGATCACGCTCCAAGTATACTCAGTCTTTCCCCAGGCCGTTGAAGAGCCGATCAAAGTCATTACGTAGCAGCAACAAATTATAGTGACGAGGCAGAACTCGTCTAATTGGGCGAAGGGGAATCCGGCAACCAGTCATGATTTTAATTTTGGGGAAGAAGATGAGGTTTTCTAGTGTGTTGGGTTTAGGTACAACTGAAGGGTTACATAGAAATAGTCACTTTACTTATAGACCTATAGAAGGCGTCCTTTCATATTTCCACCCAATGGTCAGTCAATGCATGCGAGAATAGAAAACGTTTGGCTTGCGTATACTAGTGATTTTTCTTGTGAACAGATGTTTTTGCAGCTTTTAATTAAATGGGAACAGGTAACAATGATTCAATGCATCGATTAGAGAGATAAGGAGATAAAAATATCACATAGCGTGTTTGATGAGTAATCATATAACGAATACATAATATTTTATAGCCTGTATGAAAGATATACCGTAAAATTGACGTAGTCTATCGTAGACAGGGCTTTAAGTCGATTACAACTGAACGTTAAATTCTACAGAAATGCACATTTATCCCCCAAAATAGTAGCTTTACAACTGAAGCAAAAAAAAAAGCCTATCTATGATTTGTTGCCCATTCTACATGTGGTTCTTTTGTTCCCGAATTTCTTGCATATTGAACACCTATTCCTCCTTTTGGACTTGAAGGTCTCACTGACGCCCTTAACGTGTTTGACTTTCTTCCTTCCGAGTTTGGGATCGTAAGGGAGTAGAGAAATCTTAGTGTCTTGCACTTTCTGTGGCACAATCCATTCGGCCTCTGGAGGGACAACGTTAATAGCTTCCGAGTATGCGAGGAGGTAAGTTTCAGCTTTATAAATTGACGAAGAGTACTCGTAGATGGAGTTACCATAACCTACGCCATCGCCAGCGCCATACTTTGCTCGCAAAGCTGCCAGCGCATATCCGCACGGCATTTTCATCAAGTCAAATTTCCGACATGAACAGCTCCTCTCCAAGAGATTGACCTTGGCAGTAACGTTGTTGTCAAACACCGTGAAATGGTCGAGACCCCTGTTTTCATTAGTCACATACAAGGAATTGCTCGCATTCTTGTTATCCCTTAGGATCCTTTCCGCACAAGAAACAAATTTGTTGTTTTTACCATCGACAAAGGCATGTCGCTCCCTAAACTTTGCACCAAATTTTCTAGCAATTGAATTGAAAATGTGCGATACGGGATACTCTTGTTCATCCCTCAACATCGAGTTGAGCGACTCGGCGATGTTTGTGGTTGTTACATCGTACCTATTGCACGGAAAGTGTGCTCTACTCCATTTCTCAAAACCAAGCATATTTTCAAGGACATGTGCGGCCTCGGGGCAATTATTCTTTAATTTAGAAAAATGCTCGCTAAACTCATCAACAGTATAAGCCTTTGTCGCGGTGTAGAACAGATAAAGTTGTTATCCACAGTGCTGATTTACGCGCGAATTTTCAGCAAGGTGCCTTATGCAAAGTCCATGATGTGCACGACTGTAAACACGGGAGAAAGCATTGGCAATGCTAGTGTGCCTATCGAAGATGACACATAGATCTAGTTCATCTTCTACTATAGACACCAACTTCTGAAAAAAAGGTCCAAAAAGCGGCGTTCTCTTTATCCACGTCAAAAGACAATTGGAAAGATATGATTTTTAGTGTCCTGTGCAACGACACTCAGCAACACACCCTGTACTTTCCATACAAATGTGTGCCATCGACGGAAATTACCTTTTTCATGTGGGCATGTCCCCGTATGCAAGCTTCGAATGCTAAGAAGTAGCAAACGAACGATTCATCCATCCAGTTTACCATGATAGAGTAAGAAGACCTGGGATTCAATAACTCCACCATGTGGGAAAAAACCGGCAAGCAAGCATATCCATGCTCCGGTATCCCATGAATGATGTTCTTCGCAATTACACTTCTTTTCCAATACATCCAACAGCTTGCATTGCAATGCATCTCCTTAAACACAATTCTTTGAATTTCCCTTATGCTTGGACCCTTACCATCCCAAAAATAATTTACGCATAGTAAATCAATCAATTCGAAGGAGATTCTCTTATGCCTGGCGGTTGACATGTTCAACACGGCACATGTGCAACCTGACATACTTGTATATGCGAAATTTGTCCGAGGTTTCATATTTTTTTACGCGCAATAACCAGCCACAATCACGAGATAAGTATTTCGCCTTCATGAATTTGGTGCAGCTCTTCTCCATACAATAATTAAACGACTGCCTCACCGCTGCTGCGTCTAGTAGCATATTCAACTCTTTCTTGTCGGTGAATATTTGATCACAATAGAAATTGGTTTCATCGATGAAGAAATGTTCTGGTTGTGATCCTGTTCCATAGTCTTCTTCTTCATCTTATGAGTCCGATGAAACGTCTTCCATTTGCATAGAATTATCTTCCATATTAATTGGATGATCGCCATCATTCTCGTAATCATTCAAATCATCATCGACTGTCAGGCGCCGAGGTGAGGGTGGTGATGAATTCAGCGATCCTTCAAAGGACCTCTCAACTACATTTATCCTCAAAATAGGCCTAAAGCCATCTGCATCAACATCCATCATGTACGTCAGCACGCGTACATCGTTATTTATTATCATAGGATTCATCTTTTTCCTCGAATGCATTAGATAACTAATCACCACGTCGCTCGGTGCGCAATCTAGATCCCCGCTTTGCATTACGCTTGCAACCAATTCGCCGTACGAACTGTTGCGGCGAACAGGAATGGGCATTGTCACCTTGGTAAAAGATCTCCATTTCCAATATTTGGGAGTCTCCACCCATTCTCCCATGAAATCACCAGAAACCAGAACAAATTTAGTAATAAACATCCTAGAATTATGCTTTGGTCGACGGTCGATTATGTTTATGGTCTAGGTCGGGTTATATGCACGATCAATGAATGACGACGAGTGGTCGATGACTGGGCAGGTATCCGTACGAAAACCTTGAAATTGTAAATATTGCTTCTAATCAACGATCGTTGGGTTTATGAAATAGAGAAATGAATTTAGAGTCGCCTGAGCTGCTGTAATGTACTTTCTAAAGTGGTTTTGAGTAATGTTAGTGATTTAAAGTTTTTTAACAATGGTGGAAAGTGTGTTTGAGAAGATAGGAAACAAATGGTGTAACAATGGATGCAATGGACAAGCTTATGATGTTTGTGGACTGATTTACAGTTGATCGCCGGAAAATAACACCGGAAAAGTGGCCGAAATCGGAGCTTTTTGGGGGGAAAAACAACCAACTTCTATTTTTAGCTTTTGAAATTTATTTTTTTAGTATTTTTAAAAACCTAGATATTTTCGTATATATAATGGTGGATGATGGAGTGGGTTGAAGTGTATTATTAGAAATTTGTGGGTGAATTTATTAAGTTAGAAATATTGAATTAAAGTGAATTATTATAAAACTTGTGGGTGAACCTGTTAAGTTGAAAAAGTTAGTGGTGATGTGGAATTAAGTGGGTATATGACCAATTTTTTCAAACTTAAGTCTATTGGCAAAATAGTTCTCAAAATGCCCTTTTTGGCAGCGAACCCCAATTTAGTAGTTGTGCCTCTGGTCGAAGGATTCAAATGTTGTTCTCCAAAGTTCTTTAAAATATTTATCACCTGTGCCTCTGGTCGAAGGATTCAAATGTTGTTCTCCAAAGTTCTTTAAAATATTTATCACCTTTATATATTTAGAAATTTGCACACGAGTTGAATATGTTGACAATTTATAGTTAGTAATTAAGAAGTACGCACACATTATGCAATACTATCAAGAAAGACCCGCGACCGCCACAGACGTATCTAAGATTTTAAGAACATAGGGGCATTATTATGAAGAACTGAATTTAGAATTTTATATTTGATGGGTTCAACTTTTAGGTCCTTAGATGAATTCATTAAATATTTGAAATTATATATTCAAAAGTATCTTTTTTGCAATTTTAATAATTTTCACAAATGTGTCTATTTCATATCGAATATATTATGATCAATTAAATCCATTAACTACATGCCATATCCTCCAGACATTCGATTTAATAATATAAATTTTAACGATGACGATCTATTAAGACTGAATTTCAAAGTGCAAACTTTGAGAATTTAAAAGAATAAATGTCAAAGAAATAAATAAAGAAAAAAACATAATAGAAACGCATGCAGAAGGGGACACAAGACATGCTCATTCCCCGTGAACCCCTTAATTCTGAAAAAGAAAAAAAAAAAGGTTAAAATAATCTATATCTATACTATATTAAAAGTGTGAATGGTCTTATAAATATTATTTAAATTTTTTGTCCTTTATTAAAAGTTTTGGCAGAAAACAAAATTATCCTTTTACTTTTTCCCTCAATTTATTATTTAACTATTTTCATAGAATTATATCCTAAAATATATGAGATCAGGACTAAAATATATGGTAAAACTTTTTTCTTAAATTAGGTGTGCTAAAATATCTGATAAATAGTAACAAAAAAATTATGGTATAAAATAAATAAAAACTCCTAAAAGACATTTAAAAGGACATTTAAATTTTTTCAAATATTAAAAGAATAGTACGTGTAGTTTCACATTTTTAATGTAAAAAAAATTCTACACGTTATTTTTTTAATATCAATTTTTTTTTAGGGTATAAATATTATGGTTTGTTCTATGTAACCATAATATGCTTACTCATATGCACATGAAGTATGTATTATTATGGAGTATATAAAACTATGAAACTCCAAACAATGTAACAGTCAATACCCATGCACATATCGTCCCTCAAGGAGGAGTGCTGGTAAAACTTGCAATTACGGGCAATAAGATCCTAAGGCCCTTTGCAAGTATTATAGCAGATCAAAAAATCTGATTTCAATTATGTTCATGTATTGACATTATTTTTAAATGTTTTGGGGCATAAATAGAATGTTAAATTTTACCTACAATTATGGCGTATCGAGTTATTAACTTTCAATTTGATTCTCAGCTTCTTCTACGTCTACTTTTTTCATCTTATTTTAGTTTTGGTTTAAATCATATTCTTTCATTTATTCATGTTTTCTTACTTTCTAGTTACATTATTTATTGTCGTATGTCGTACGCATAATTTTAATAATTTATTGTGTAATATACTATTATTAGTAAGACTTGATCAAGATTATTCATGCAACGCACGTACGAATAAACTGGTATTATAATAGTAAGACATACATGAAATTTGGACATCAATGTCAGTCCCTAAAAAAGAAAAATAGACGTGACATTGAAACTCCGATTTCATTTCTAGAGGTGCACTTAATAAATATTACACCATAGAACTCTTTGAAGTTGGACGTATGCTAATTAAGAACTTGATAGACAGTATTATCCACTTACTATATACTATTCATTCCAAAAAAAAAAAAAAACTATATACTATTCATCTTCTTTTCGTATCTCTTTTGAAATTTAACTCAAATCTTACTTAAATTTACTCCAAATCACTTCAAACTTAAAATCGTTTTCTCAAGGTCTATTCAGAGCAAACCAAATGATCTTCAATGTGGTTCCAAATCCCTTCTCACCAGCCATTGATAGAGAGGGGGAGGGAAGGGAGTGGACGGAGAAAGAAGAGAGATTATGTTCATGTGTTTTAAATGAAAACTTTAACTTATTTGATTATGATTTTTTTTTTTACTTTATTTAAAGTCTAGTATTTGGCGATGAAAATTTTAATACAACTTGAAATTGTTTTGAAATATAGCCAAAAATCTATTTTCACTTTTTAGTTTTTTTTTTTTTTTCAAACAAATCTTTATTTTTTATTTCATAATAAACTCATTTATGTTTAAATCATATTTAAAAAAAATTTAAAACCTCTTTCACTGAGAACTAATTGAATGTCTTTAAGTAGGTGACCAGTCCTATATTATGCTACGAAAATCCAGATCCGAGCCCAACTCATGAAAGAGCCTTTATTATGAGCTTGACATTTCTTCGTTCAATCTCATATCAGTCAGTCGTTTTATTGACATTCGTAATGGATTCTGTCCCAAAAAAACTCATCTCCTTTTCAATAGAAAAACATTGACCACACATTCTTTATGTCACCTGTTGCATTCTTAGTTTGCAAGGTAGAGTAGATGAAAGCTGAAAGAGTGTCTGTCATCAATGTGATGCTTAAAATGACTTAGAAATTTGTAGATTCTCAAAAAACGGAAGTTTCTTGACCTGATTTTCTATTCAATTCCACAAATTCAATATCTTATATAATATAAATAATTTAGTGTCTATTTATTTTTTATTTTTTTCTTTAAGGAACTCTTTGCTATTCTTTTTAGTAATTTTGTGTTCTCAACTTCTCTTGTCTCATTGGTTTAGACTCCACCCCCTTCTCAATTATGAGAAAGGTTAGGCTTGACTTTATTTTTCCTCACCTTATCACTTGTCATCAAGACAGAAAAATTGTAAGATTTAAATTTGCTAGTTCTTACCAGATCAAGCACTTTATAAGACTAAAAAGTTAGAATTAGGAGCTCGAACCGACACTCAATATTTAAAAAAAAAAATGATGAGTATCACTTTGCAAATAACATATGATGACTCTTTTTTTTGGTAATACTTACCCTTCTCATTTTTTGTTTCTACTCTGTGACTTCATGCATTACATCTGCGAATCTTACGTGAACAATTTGCTAGTTCTTTCAAAAGAAAGAACCGACCACATTGGGGGTAGCTTTTGTTGTCTTTTTTTTCATTTGAACTTTTTATGTTCCTAATATTTTGAGGCATTCAAAAGTTTAATTAAATTTATAATATGTATCACAGAAAATATAAGCAAACACAGCTCTAACTTTAAATTTTTTAAATAAAATAGTATTTCTTTTGTTATTTTTATGACCAAGCGTCTGCTAAAATCTTTTAACACATGAAATAGCAATCATATTTAGCACCAAAAGAGACTAGAAAACTAGAATAACGAAATGGTGCTATAAATTATGTTAGGTACTATCTCCTGCTGTCACCACTCATACCATGGCCCGGGCAGTGACGGGCATCCCAAACTAATGAAGGCTTGAGATGACTCCTTAGCATTATATCATAAGCATAGTCATATCTAAAGTTGTGAAAACAAGACCATATCAAAAGAGGTTCAACATTTAAAACAAAGTAACTTTCATGTCTTAAGAACCAAATCCAAATCATTACGAACACCTATATATGGGTAAAAACTTACACGCACCGGGTATATACACCAAATTAATGTTCTTTACCATGGTTATGTAATTAAATTAAGTAAAATACATATGGATTAATCATGGTTAAGTAACATGAACTTTAAATTCAAACACATGGCATGCATGTATTGGCTTGGTGTATACACCGGGTGCGTGTGAGTTTTACCCACTATATGAAGCCTCTAACTTTAAGAATAACTCCTAAGTTGGGACATGACCCCCGACTACACCATAAAAATCATAAAATATTGGAACAGAAATATAAATAAAAGGTACTAATGTCTTTTGGATGATGGAGGGCTCACCACTTCTCACTAGTTGTCCAAGAGAGAATACGAACACCCTAGTGTTGCACAAAATCACGGGAAAATACTTTCGAACCTACATCATGAAATGATGTACCGTCCAAGGACGGTCAGTACGGCGAGTACTGGCATGCAACCCAAGAAAAAGAAAATAAATATTTTTTAAAGCAACTCATAACCCATTTAAACGTACATAATAATAATAAAGTAGGGGATCGGGGACATGGACATAAAGACATAACCATTTAAAATTTAATCTAGAACTATGTAGCTTTTCACCGACATCCTGTAACCCATGGGCTATTGAGTCCGTCACTTCTCAACCGGCGGGGCCTCAGTCCATATTTGTCTCAAGTACTGAGATTAGGCTAAAATTACCAATAGACTAGAGCCACCTATTATCCTCATGTTAAGGACACCATTCGTCGTCCTATGAAGGTACGCCATCACTATGTTAGCAAAATATAGGTTTCGGGCTTTGTTCATGAGGACATATGCCTTCTCGGTGAAGTTACATAATTCTCTTTAAACACCAATTAAAATAATTTTATAATCATTCATCCATGAAGTCTTTCATTAAGGCATTGTCATATTGGTATCATCATACCAAGACTTGCAAGTAATTTATATTATGTCATGCCAATTTCATAAGACATTTAGACTCCCAATTCTATCTTTAAAGTTCATAAACATAACCCCCAAGGGCTTTCAGAAAAAATTCATTTAGTTTTTCATTCTTTCATTCCATACTATATTCAAAAGACGTAAAAATCATAATTCCCATGAAAATCAAGTTTGAAATGGGTTTAGGATCATATTTTTATCATGCATAATATAAAGAGTTGTGGATCCATGCTAACAAGTTTATTATTTTCATTGAATGTATTTACAGCTCAAAACCGATTAATAATGCTTAGGAAAACCCAAAAAACAAGAAGAGAAATCAATTTAAGGCTTTTCACAACAATCTCTTCAACCCTAGTTTTAAATTACCAATTTAAACATACACTAGAATAGTTAAAATTCATACTTTATGATAATAATATAAGTAAGGAGTGTTTAACATGTCTTTTAGATGAGCAGAGCTTGAATCTTAAACCCGAAGTGTTCTTGCCTCTTAGAATATTTTGGGAGAAGGGGAAGAGTTTCTAATCATATTCTTTTTAAAGATGATCGAAACTGAGTGTTCAAAAGAGATTTTAGGCATATAAGGGTCGGATCTCATAAAAAAATGATCAAAATGCCCCTAAGCTTACCCAAAAAAGAATTTCAAGAATCAAGTTCCCGCAGCTTGACCCACGAGTCGTGGGTTGGACTCATGACTCGTGGTTCTAACTCGTAGGAATCAGATAAGTTTTTTGGGCCTCAAAACCCGACTCACGATTCGTACTCACAAATCATAGGTTGAACCCATGAGTTGTGGGTTAGAGTTGTGAAAATCAGATGAATTTTCAGCTTTCAGGACCCAACTCATGACTTATACTCATGAATCGTAATTTGAACCCACGAGTCATGGGTTGCTAACAACTTGACAGATCTTCAAGAAAATGGTCATAACATTTTACTCCGACATCGGATTAAGGCAAAGAAAGATGCGTTGGAAAGCTAATTCAATTATCTATCATTTGGTGGGTCTTGAGCTCAAAAATACTATATTATCTAGGAGTTATTCTCATTTAAATTTGACTATAGTAAGACATTTCATGTGAAATTAATCGGTAAGGGAGGTTTTACTTGGCTATGAGTTCGAAGTTACTTGAGGCCTTATATAATACCCCACAAGCTCCTAGATAAGTTTTCAACTATTTGTAATATGTTTAAAGGACCCAAAATGATTATATCAAACCATAAATAAGTGTCACGACAATTCACCTTGTGTGTGAAGTATTTTCAATGCAATTATGCTCATAGAAAGCACATAGAGCAAAGTGGAGTTGAGAACATTTGAATTGATTGAGTTTTAGTATTGGATTCTACAAGGATCAATTTTAAATGAGTATAACTTCTAGAATATATAGATTTTAGAGATCGAGATTGTCACAACCCGAACCGGGGCCTGTCCGTGATGGGCATCTCAAGTCCACCGCAGATCGGAGACCACCCTCATTTCCTATCTAACTAGACATACTCAACAGTAGGGATTGAATCCCGAACAGATAACAAGATAGCGTAAAATGAAATTTATGATAATTCATGATATGTCTATACCGACCTTCAATAATCGAACGATCGTCCGTCACCATTCAATCAATCAAACCACCCAATTCCACAGTAATCTAAAAAAGCCTCCACAAACTGAGTATAATAATATGTTGGGATATGCCTTCGACAATAGCCAAAACCAAATCCAAAAAAGTAGTCAAAATATAAAATAAACCATAACATAAAATGAGGGTCTTCCCAAGTATGGAAGCTCACCACTTTAATTTGACTCTCTGACTGATCTCGAATCCTAGTCACTGAGCAGGAGATGTGGAAGTATGGCCAGTTACTGTATCCCGTGAGGATACAGCGTCCGAAGCCGGTTAACAGTTGAAGTGCTAGCATGAAACTTAGGGATAGAAGAACAAAATAATGCCTTGATAATAGTTCAAAACCAGTACAACACCCAATGCTCTTATCCGATGAAGTATATATATATATATACATTATATCACATGCTGGGGAAGGGAAGAAGGCTTAGCATGAAATTTGAAAACCTTAACTTGGGTTTGTGTCGCATAACCGTCATAAGACAAGGCACCCATGGGCTATATGGGTCTATCTCTTCCCTAGATGGAAGGGCCCAGTGCATGTAGCTGCACGAACTAGAGAATATACTTACATATATGCCTTTATGGGGGACTCAAACCTCCTGGCAAAATCAAGGTGACTTAAGCATCATTTTATACAACATCGGGGGCTCGAACCTCCCAATTATATAAACAATAAGGGGGACTCGAACCTCCCAGTCATTTTGACCTCCATGTCAGATAGCGCGGTTTTTTATGTTAGTCCATTGAGACCACCACTTTCACGGCTCGACTATATAACCCACTTTAAAGCCCAATTTAAAATATTTTGCACACAATCTTGATCATTAATCCAATTATATTTTTAAGAAATCCCATTGGTATTGTCATACCAACTCTACTTTCAAGCATATGAAAATTATTACATCAAATGGGAATTGAACCCATTGTCCGCAAGGGACATCAATCAGCCAAACACATGGGACTCAAACCCATTTAGCCAACCAAACCCGAAGGCTCCATTTCAATTCAATTTATGGCCCCCAAGGCCTTCATAAAGCCATTTATCCTTCATTAACATTCTTATGACAATGAATTAAGTTAAGTACATAATTTAAACTCGTGACAAAGCCATTCTCATTAACAATTTCACAGACAGGTTGAGGAAATACCATTACTAAAGCCAAAATCCAAGCCAAATCATCAAATTGAGGGTTAACCATGGCCCCTCAATTAAATCACCATTCCCATGCACCCACATGTTCAAAACTATATTTAAAGCATGAATAATCATAATTAAACCATTGGAAAACATTTTTCAACACTAAGCATTCAAAACCCTCAACCCTTGTTTTAAAACCCATATCAATGTCTCATGAACAATACTTTAAATCATATGTTTTTACAAAATTAACAATGAGAAAAGAGTAGCATGCCTGGATTACAAAGTTTCACGGAGAGAAATCGACCCTTTGAGACCCTAGGTGACCACTTCTTTGAAACCCCAAGTTTCTTCCTTGGTAGATTTTGAGAGAGCTTTTAGAGTGTTTAATCCGTTAAAGTATGGAATGAATGCCACAAAAGTGTTTGATGGACGTGGGGTCTAAAGGATTTTAAGTGGGAAATGTCTAAAGTGCCCCGACTTAAAAGTTGTAAAAGTGTCGACCTTGGCTACGAGTCCACCATCTACTCATAACCATACCTTACGACTCGTCACCACGAGTCATAACCAAAACAATCTCAGGACTCTTACCAACTGTTATCCTTATGACTCAACCATCAGGCTCGTTATATGACCCTATGACTCGTAGGGTCCAACTCGTAATCAGAGCAGAACCAATTGGGGTGAACACTAGACATCCCACAGTTAGGACCTAAGGACTCGTTATGAGTCCTTACGAATCATGGATTCAAGTCGTAATGAAGACAGTGTCTTGGTCCAAACTTACTAAACACCTTACGAATAGAGTCATATGACCCGTTAAGGCACCCTATGACTCATAGGATGAGTCGTAATCAAGGCAGTGAAGTCAAAACTTTGAATTTTCCAAGGCCAAAAGTCTGGGGTGTTTCAGTCTCCCCCCCCCAAGGATCATTCATCCCCAAATGATGGTTCAAGGCATTCATTAGTACAATTTAACATAGATACACCACCACACTTCCCTCTAATAAAGTCAAAAAACAAAGAAATCACGGAATTCACAAATTTTTCTTTAACAAGGTCAAAAAACAAAGATGTTAAAAATCCACATATCTTAAGCATGAATTTTCAAAATAGGGAATAGAAATGGATACTTGGACTTCATGTCCTCCTCGGCTTCTCAAGTAGCTTCCTCGAACTTCTGGTTCTGCTATAGAACCTTTACCATGCCACGTTCTTCGTATGCAACCGATGGACTTTCCTATCCAAGATCCTTACCATTACCTCCTCATAGGACAAGCAATCCAATACACCAATGTTCTCCAGGGGAACAACCAATGAAGGATCACCCACACATTTCCGCAACATGGACACATGGAACACCGGGTGAATGGAACTCATACTAGAGGGCAAATCTATCTTATATACAACATTACCAACCCTCCTTAAAAGAAAATACGAGCCAATGTATCGGGGACTGAGCTTTTCCTTCTTCCCAAACTGCATCACTCCCTTCATGAAAGACACCTTCAATAATACCTAATCTCCAATATTAAACTCCAACTCTCTCCACTTAACATCCACATAGGATATTTGGTGACTTTGGGTGGTCTTAAGCCTATCCTGAATCACCTTCACCTTTTCCATGTCTTGGTGAACCAATTTCGGGCCAAACATCCCAGCCTCACCAACTTCAAACCACTTAATAGGAGATCTACACCTCCTACCATATAACGCTTTAAAGAGAGCCATACCAATGCTAGAGTGGTAACTATTATTATAAGCAAACTCAATGAAAGGCAAGTGGTCAACCAAACTACCACCAAAATCGATCACATAAGCTCGAAGTATGTTCTCTAATGTCTAAATGGTTCTTTCTATTTGCCCATCCGTCTGTGGGCAAAAGACGGTACTAAGGCTCACTTTAGTCCCCAAACCACTTTGAAATGAGTGCCAAAAATATGATGAGAACTGAGTACCACAATTCAAAATAATTGAAATAGGCGCACCATAAAAGTTTACAACCTCCTGAAGGAACAACCTTGCATAGTCCTCGATAGAATAATTTGTCCTCACCGGCAAGAAGTGAGCTGACTTGGTCATCCTATCCACAATGACCCAAATGGAATCAAATTAGTTCCTAAATCATGGAAGACCAATAATAAAATCCATATTTATTACTTTTCTCTTCCACACAGGCAATTCAATTTCTTGAAATAGCCCACCAGGCCTCATGTGCTCCACCTTCACTTGCTGACACACGAAATACTTAACCACAAATTTGGCTACGTACCGCTTCATATTATTCCACCAATAAACATCCTTAAGATCATGATACATCTTTGTTGAATCGGGATAAACTGTATACCGTGATTCATGAGCCTCGACCAAAATCCTACCTCACAACCCATCGATATCGGGAACACACAACCTTCCTTGGTACCTCAAGATACTGTCACTACCTATATCAAAATCTATCACCTTATGTCTACCCACATCATTCTTGATTTACATCAAGATAGGATTAAACACCTATTTCTTTTTAACCTCAGTACCAAGAGATGACCGCACCACTTGTTGCACAAATACACCACTATTTTCAAAGTCTAAGAGACGAATTCCAAGGTTAGCCAAATGGTAAATATCTTTCATCAATTCCTGCTTATCGTCATCCACATGCGACAAGCTACCCATAGATAGCCCGCTAAGAGCATCAGCAACCACGTTAGTTTTACCTGGGTGGTAGTTAAGACTTATATCATATTTCTTCAGCAACTCAAGCCACCTTTTTTTGCCTGAGATTAAGCTCTTTCTAAGTGAACACAGATTGCAGGCTCTTATGGTTAAAAAAGATATCAACATGAACCCCATATAAATAGTGACACCAGATTTTCAATGCAAATGCCACAACTAATAACTCTAAATCATGAGTCGGGTAGTTCTTCTCATGAACCTTCAACTGTCTAGAGGCATATGCAATCACCTTACCATGTTGCATTAGAACACTTCCCAATCTAACCCGAGATGCATCACATTTGACAACAAAACCATCAATGCCCTCAAGCAGAGTCAAGATCGGAGTTGAAGTCAACTTATCCTTTAACTTCTCAAAACTATCCTCACAAGATCAGACCACAAAAATTTCACCTTCTTCTAATTTAACTTAGTCAATGTAGAAGCAATATAAGAGAATATTTCCACAGACCTTTTATAGTAACCAGATAAACCCAAGAAACTTTGAATATTGGTTGGAGTCGTGGGTCTAGGCCATTTCTTAACAATCGCAACTTTCTGAAAATCCACCATGATCCCTTCACTAGAAACAACATGATCCAGATAAGTCATAGCATTCAACCAGTACTCACATTTAGAAAATTTGGCATACAAACCCTGATCCTTTAGGGTATACAACATAAGACAAAGCTGATCGGTATGATCCACCTCACTCTTGGAGTACACAATATATCATCAATATAGACAATCACGAATAAATCTAAAAATTGGTGAAAGGATCGATTCATCAAGTTTATGAATGCCACAAGGGCATTGGTCAAGCCAAATAACATCACCAAAAAACTCAAAATAACTATACCGGGTACGGAAGTCAGTCTTAGGGATATCCATCTCCCTAATGTTCAGCTGATGATACCCGACCAAAAGTCAATCTTAGGGAAGAAATTAGCACCCTGAAGCTGGTCAAATAGATCATTTATCATTGGAAGAGGGTACTTATTCTTTACCGTCACCTTATTCAGTTATCAATAATCAATACACATTCGAAGAGAACCATCCTTCTTATGCACGAATAAAATAGGTGCACCCCACGTAGATACACTAGGACAGATGAAACCCTTGTCTAGAAGTTCCTTTAACTGCTCCTTGAGCTCCTTCAACTCAGCTGGAGCCATTTTATATGGAGGGATAGAAATAGGATGAGTGTTCGAAACAAGATCAATTCCAAAATCAATCTCTCTATCAGGAGGGACACCAGGAATATCATTAGGAAAGACTTTAGAAAACTCATTTACCACCAAGATAGAATGTAAAGAAGGACCTTCCGAGTTAGAGTCTTTAACCCAAACCAAATAATAAAGACAACCTTTGGAAATCAATTTCCGGACTCTAAGATATGATATGAACCTCCCTCTAGGCACTAGGGAACTTTCCTCCTATTCAATAGATGGATCATTATGGAATTTAAAAATGACCTACAGGTCCGGTAGTCTATAGAAGCATAGCACGAGTGCAACCAATCCATACCTAATAGATATTAAAATTGACTATGTCTAACTCTATCAGATTTACCATAGTTTCTTTATCACTAAAAGACACCACAAAACCCCTATAGACTCTATCAACCACAAAATAACCCACCGGGGTAGAAATAGAAAAGGGGTTCGATACATACTCAGGACCGAAACCAAAATACACAGCCATAAATAGGTTCACATAAGAAAGAATGGACCCTAGATCATATAAACAGTACACATTACAGGAATAAAAGTTTCAACATACCATTAACGACATCTGGAGATGCCTCATACGCCTGACGAGTAGTGAACCATAAAAATGATTCTGACCAGTATTGGAGCCAAAAGTTGCACCCTTTTGTACAAAAGCTGATGAAACGGCAATAGGGACCTTGTTGGCCCCAAAAGCAACTCTAAAAGGGAAATCCTGTTGTATATGTCTAATCTTACCATAATTAAAACATCGGTTCCTCCCTTTGTCACACTGACCATAGTGCCGCTGACCACATAATTTGCAAAGAGGATAGGATGGAGCTGACTGAGCCCCACTGGCCTGAGATTGGGCACCTTGTGCCCTAGAAACATCACCACACTAAAAATGTTGATCACCACACGACTTTAGGTAGGGAGCACTAGTTGTCGAATAAGAGTTAGGACTCCCCTAACTTTTTTTAGACCAATTTCCACTCTGTTCCTGGCCTCCACCTTGTTTTGAGTACCAAAATTTCTTACTCTGCCTCTATCCATTCTCATCTTACTTCTTCTTCTCTTCTTTGACTTATTAGATAAAAACTACAAGCAGATAAATATCCATGTCCTTGTTTAACAAGGCAGTCTTACTCTCCAAAATCAAGTCTTGAGACAACCCAAAATCAAACTTCCTCATCTTTGCCCTCATGCTAGTCACCAACTCAGAAGTATACCTAGATAATTAGTGAAATTTCGAGGCATACTCCTTGACTGTCATCATCCCTTGCTTTAGATTGACAAATTCATCTGCCTTCACCTCTCTCATCTCTTGAGAAAAGAAGCAGTCCAAAACAGCACTAGAGAAATAATCTCATTCTACATACCACTGGTACGCTACATTCTTCAATTAGTAGGCTGCAAATTCCATTGTAATACCCTGTACTAATCTTAGCTTAATTCAGTTCTTAATTGCATACTTAAGGGGCTTAAGGCTTGAAATTTTTACTAAGTGTTGGAGACTTAGTCATTTTAAAGAACCTTAAAGTTTAAGGATTTTCATTTTGACCTTTTCGACCTCGAGACGTTAGTTTTTGATTTAATTCATGTTCAGGGGTATAAGAAGCATGTCTCAGAGAAGTTTCAAATTTTTTGGATGAGGATTGAGTCATGTTTGGATCACAAATCCAGCAAGTCACCGCGATAGCGCCACATCGCGGTGCTATTCCCGTTGGCGTAAATACCACATCGCGGTAAAGGTGTTGTACCCAGTTCTTGATTTATAATTTAAATGCATGTTTCATGATCTTTATCCTAGTGTGTGAAGTGCTTATAAGGTGAAAAATGTTCATATGAATCACTTAGAACAAAGTTGAGTTAAGAGCCTTTGATTCGTCCAAAGTTTGGTGTTTGATACTATAAGGATCAACTTTGAATGTGTATAAATTTTTACATATATGGAATTTTTCATCTCAAGACCTACCAATTTGTAGAAAATTGAATTATCTTTCCAACGATGCCAATTTTGTCTTAATCCGATACTCGAGCGAAAAGTTATTATCATTTTTGTCAGAACCAGTAAGCCACAGCGATAAGACAGCGCCACGATGACCCTTTAAAATGCGGTTCAGTTGCAAAATAAATTGCCTGAGGGGAAAAGAACCCAATCGTTCATATCATGATTTGGGGCATATTTTAGGTCATTATTGGTCTTTTTCTCCAACTTTTCTCTCAAGAAAACCCTCCCCTTTCCCCAAAAATAAATTCAATTCTTTTCTTCCCAAAAAAATCAAGAATTCAAGTTTCCAAATTCAAGAATGCTCAAGAAAGCCTTAATATTGGTGTTCCTCTTTCAAGTTAAAGGTTTAAGGTAAGTGGGGTATTCATTCATGGGTCCTTTTTACCCATGGATCCCAAAAACCTTCTCTTTCATGTAAACTATGAAGCTTTTCTTTATTTTGATATTTACTATGTTCAAGAAAGATTTAATTCATGTTTTCATGGTAGTTTAAGGTTAAATTCAGCCCATATATGATCCCATGAAATATTTAATTCCTCATACTTTGGATTTTAGTTTCCCATATTTTATTCAAGCAAATTCCATGTTAAATCCTTAATTGTGATTTTAGTCATGTAATCATGATTGTTCCTCATGATTGAAGCACTCTCATGTTTAAATTCATGACTCCCATGTATTTGATAAAATGTCTAAATATTGGGTTTTGAGCGATGATCCTTTATTATGGGTTCTAAATCTTTATATGTCGTTATTGATACTTTCATTCCATGCTGGTGGGTTATGAATACCTGATACCTATGTGATTTATATAAATTTAGCTTTTCAAGTACTCAGACAATTACTCCGTAAATATTATCAGTATACTCAAAAATTCATAGTCAAAATGAGTACAATTAGTTTTGTAACAACATTTAGTTGAGTTTAGTTCAGTTCAGTACTAGTGTTAGTTCAGTTAGGAGTAGGATTTAGCACCGAGCAAAATTAGGGATGGGGGCTCACCTGCCAGTAGAGGGTGTGACCTTTAGTAGCAGTCCATTATTCTAGAACTATGTAGCCAGCATAGGTTAGAGATATTAACCTGCCAATTAAGGGTTGATAAAGCGTTTACCTTCCAGTTGAAGCTAAGACATATCTCATTAGAGCGCCTGCCAGATGAGGGTGATTCATTAGTCTTTGAGACATTATTTTAGTGGATCCACACAGCCATTATTAGTACCCGTGGTACGATACTAATACCCTTCCTACATGGGTTATAGGTTGGACCCCAATTAGCTCAGATTAGGGCATGTTAGTTAGATGATACCTCCCAGAGTCTCCGTAAAGTATTCAGTGTATTATCAGTTCAAGTTTGCTTGACTAAGTGTACAGACTTTCAGATACTCAGTTATATAAATTTTAGTCTTTCAGATTATAGATTATCTCAGTGACATAACAAATATATACTTAGTCTTGCATTCTCAGATATTACAGTTTTCATGCATTCATGCTTAGTTATCTTATGTTGTTCAGTTAGTTCTTATCTCACATGCACAATACCCCACAGTTTCAGTCCAGTTATTTAGACTAAGTACAGTTTAGTTTTACATGATCAATATTCATATATCCGCTACTCAGCATACCGATATTAGTTATCCCTTTTCTTTAATTTCAGTTGTTCGGTCACACAGACATCAGTCATTTAGTTAATCAGATCTACTTAGTACATATTATGTTGGTTTTGTATTTTTATTCGTTCGTGCTCAGTATATTTGTATATTTAGATCCTTAAGATAACTTATTTTCCACCATATAGTTTCAGACCCAGTATTCATACGTCATCTTTAGTACAGTTTTTACAGCATATTCAGCCTTGAAAGAGAATTGCTTACAACATTTATGTTTCTACCGACTCTTAGCTTACAGAATGTTTTCAGCTCATGAGTTATAAATTTTCTATGATTTATAATTTTCATGTATAGTTATGTTTCAAATGTATATTTTAGCAAATAACTTATATCCTCAGTTTTACAGCATGTTTGAAATATTTTCCTAATTTAGTGCATGTATCCATATACTCAGTATATTCCAATGTACTGACCATTTATATGCATTTGTGGCTATATCCTTCATAATGTAGGTACCATATGTGGCTCTTACACCAGGGTCAGACACTTTGCAGCTTTCAGCCATCAGGTGATAAGTTCTCCTATTTCAAGAACTCCAGACAGTTGTAGACCATGTACTATATTTTTTTGATTTTCCATATGTATTTATTAGTGGTAGTTGGAGGCATGTCCCATCTATTTATAGTCAGTATAGTAGAGGCTTCATAGATGTCAGTTAGAGTCAGTCATGTAATTTTAGTTCTCTTTTAAGTTTTATCAGATCGTAATTATATAAGTATTATATTTTTCCCAAATTTTGTCATGATTATGTTTTTGCACAGTAGAACCAACTATTTAATATATTAATAGTATGCTAGTTCATGGGTTAGTTTGGGATCACTTGTGGTTCCAAGCACCGTGTTATGACTAGAGAATAGTCTCGGGTCGTGACAAACTTGGTATCATAGCACAAAGTTCAAGTGTCCTAGGGAGTCTATGAAGTTGTGTCTAGTGGAAACTTGCGGAATGGTACGAAGGCATCTGTACTTTTCTTCGAGAGGTTGCAGGGCATTTAAAAAATATTTTCTTTATTTCATGTCTCAGATCATGCAGTAGAAGTGTTCTCTAAGGAACTTATGCAGATTTTTATGTTACTCTATTCATTCCAACTCTGCCTTAGTTTTGAGGCAACAGAAATAGTGAAGCTTAAATCCCTAAAGGCAGAGTTTCCTCAGATAGTTATGGAATTGCACATAGGCTATAAAGTATCCCAACAGTTCTTTTAAGTTCTAAAGTTGTAAGAACTTCATTCATGTTCATGAAAAATTATGCATTGAGTCGAAGTCAAATGTGCTCTCAAATCCTTTCTCAGAATCCTATGATTGCATATGACCTAGAATTAGAAGAATGAACCCAGAAGTTTAGGAGTAGTAGATTTGGGATAGTGTTATCAAGATTAAAAAGATTATGTATCCATGGGGTTAGTTGTATGAAGGGTGAATCGGTAGGCTTGAAATAGTGTATGCAAGAATTTAAGTTTGTTAATTCAAAATTATATGTTGTTAATGTTGGGTATGTTGGTGTAATGGTAATTCTCATGGTTTAGGGAGAAATATAAGTTTAGAGTTGTGATATTAGTAGGCTATGATGGAAGTTAGTATGGTTCATTAGAAGTGTGGGAATATCTATGTTAAGTCTTAAAATCGAAGTTTGAATCTTGAATGATTGAGCTAATAGAAAGATGATTTAAAGTTCTAGATGGTGCGAACTCATGGTATGACGATCCTTTAGAAAATTCTAAGTTAGTAAGTGATTAAGTTATTATGATGAATATTGGTTCTATAGAAATTTAAGAGTTCTATCTCAGAAGGAAGTATTAACAGTGGGTTTTACATTGTCAGGTGTAGTCTTTCAGGGTGAGTTTATCATTTATGTGTATTACCCCAGACTCTATAGTAAAGTGGTTGCAGTTTAGTTAGACTTTAAAAGGGTCTCACAGACTTAGAATAATGGCTTAAAGCTAAGAGGGAGATGATAGGACAAGTAACCAAGTCAGGCTAGCATGATGCAGTGTGTTGTAGAACAACACTAGGGAGGAAAATGCCCGACCCATTCTTATTTTAGTATTTGTACTTCAGTTATCACGATATCTGCTCATGCCTTACATGTCAGTTCCATGATTATAACTCAAATTCATGCACTTTCCATTGAATTATATACTTTTCTAGTTTCTAGCATGAGGAGTTCCAGTTCACTCAACGATACGAATCGTATTACATGAAATTTATGAACTCTAAACTCAGGTCATGCAGCTCATGACTCATGTACTCATGCTTTACAGTATTTTTAGTTCCAGTACTCATGCTACATTCTTAATGATCAGTGAAATTTAGATTATTCATTTATATCCTCAGTTTTTATCTCTATAATGAATCCATGTCATGGATACTCTATTTCTTAGGCCTCGGTTAAGTGTCTAAGTTATTCATAGTATTCTTTCATGCTTCAGGTCCTCATGTTCTAACCATTCAGTTACCTCTCCTTATGTCGAGATAGTGATGATGAACAATTGTTTAGATGGGAGGGAGTAAATGTTTCATAGTGGGAAAGATTATTGTATGCATGTTTTCTGTAAGTCTATAAGTTTGAAGGAATATTGAGGTAAAGATTTTTGTATAGGTCATGGTTAGTTGAGAATTCCATATGTTTCTTCTTAAGAATAGTACAAGAAAGTTGTTATTGATAGAGGTTTAGAGAATGTGAGAAAGATATTTTTATGGTTGTTTGCCTAGAAGTTCATATGTGGTTATGATGATAGGCTTGAATGTCATGTTGGTGTATAAGTGGTTGAATGCATTGTGCGTCAGTGAATTTCCTAATAAGGGGTTAAATTTAGTTGTTGAAGTTGTAAGAAGAATTATTCTTGAGATGAGAAGTTGTGAAAATGTAGGTTGTATTGAATTCATGATTTGTGACTATATTACAGTGTTATTGGTGCACTTTGTAGATTTGAGTAGGCTTAAATATAGTGAGAGAATTCAATTCAGCTCAGACTTCAGTTGGTAGAGTTATCAGTGCCCATGTGAATATTTTAAGTAGCCTCAAGTAAAGTGCAGTTTTGAGTGGAATGTATAGTTGAGTGTAAGCTTTCAGCATGATTCAGTCCGTATAGCCAACAATTCAGTTAGCAGTCAAACAAACAAATTCCTATGGTTTTTCCATCTTTCGATCTAGTTTTACTAGTTGAAGTTTCATGAGTATGGTCATTCCAGGAGGTAATTTGTTCGCATCTATGTAAATTGTGAATTCAGTTTAGTTAATGCATCATGATTCATATTCAGATACTCAGTCATGATTTAGTTCATAAGTGCCTCATGCATTATCTCAATCTTTCCTTAGTATTTCAGCCAAGTCAGTATCATTTCGGGGGACGAACTATCCCAAGGGGAGATATTTTAATACCCCGATTTTCATGTCCTAAACCTCTCAATTTTTCTTCACAAAACCAGATCTAGACTGAGGCAATGGTTACTCATAAGTTGACTCTCTCGTTTCTATCTCAGCCTTATAACCATTCTCATGTCATTGCATGTATTCAAGGAATTAGTTCAACTCATGATATTCAGTTCATGTATCATGTTTCAAACTTAGTTATGCAATAATGTTTCCAGTCATGCATATTTATTATGCGATCTCAGTTGCCTTAGTTCAGTACTCTAAGTCTAACTAGTCTCATTCAAGGACGAATGTTCCCACAGGGGAGATATTGTAATACCCCGTACTAATCTTAGCTCGATTCATCTCTTAGTTGCATGCTTAACGGACTTAAGGCATGAAATTTTCACTAAGTGTTGGAGAATTAGTCATTTTCAAGACACTTAAAATTTGAGGATTTTCATTTTGACCTTTCCGACCTCGAGATGTTAGTTTCTGAGTTAATTCATGTTTAGGGGTGTAAGAACAATGTGTAATACCCCGCATTTTTGGGCTAGTCTTTGAACTGTCGTTTCTATATGTATAAGCTAAAATCCAAATGATTCCCATGTGAATATAAGTTTCATGATCTTTATCCTCATGTTTGATGTACTTTTGAGGTGAAAAATATTCATAAGAATTACTTAGAACGAAGTTGAGTTTAGAGCCTTTGATTCTTCCAAAGTTTGGTATTCAATTATACAAGGGTCTACTTTGAATGTGTATAAAATTTTTATATACGTAGAATTTTTCAGCTCAAGATCCACCAAATTGTAGATAATTGAATTAGCTTTCCAACGATACCAATTTCGCCTTAATCGATACTCGAGCGGAAATTTATGGCATTTTTTGTGTGAGGCAGTAAACCAACGCGGTTGGGATGTGACGCGTCGTTCATCGATACGATTAGTGACGTGACGCAATGGCAATCGCGTTGCGGAACTGTTTCACATGCTATTTCAGTTCCTAAAGGGTCTAGGGGCACTTTGGTCACTTCCCCTCACCGAAATTCGTCCATAACACTTAATTTCAGCCCTAAAAGCATTTGATACATCATAATTCATCTCTTTCTCACCAAGAAAAAAATCCTAGCCCCTTCAAGAACACCAAGAACTCCACCAAATTTTCTCCAAGAAAGTTAATAATCCAAGCTTCCGGGTTCAAGAACTTCAAGAATAAGCTTCAAGAACACCATTAGAGATTCAAAGTTCAAGATTTCACATCCAATTTATCAAATAAGGTATGTGGGGTTATGAAAAAATATACTCTTTCATCCTTGTGCCCAAAACTAATTTTAGAGTTGAATTTACATATATTGAAATTAGGGTTCATACCCAACTTATCTTGTTTTGAGTTTATGGATTTGTAAAGTGATTTAAGTTTTAAAGTGCATGCTTGTTCTCCTCTATTTATGCTGGATTTAAAGATTTTAAATTAAGATTTAAGCATGATATTATGGTTCAAGTTATATAATAGAAAGCGTGAGATTCAAAGACTTTAGTGCATCAAAATTTCGCATTCTCATGTTTTGATCCATAAGATTCATATTGTGATTTTGATTTCATTATCTTGACTGAAATTATTGAAGTATTTCAAGAAGATTATTGAGCATGAAGTATTATTTTTATTTGATATGAATTTAAAACATGGGTTATTAAGCCCTACTTTGAATATTGATATTTCAAGAAGATTGTGCTTTCAGGTATCCTACGATTAGTTTATACTAAAATTTTGAACAGGATTTGATCTTTTGATCCTCAGTTTAGATATGGAATCCACTTTACAGATTTGATTATAGTTTTGATTACAGTTTAAAGTAAACAGTTACATAACTGGTGTTCATAGTAAACCCTCATGCTAGTTTTAAAGTGGATTTTCTATAGATTGAGCATACAGATTAAAGTAATTAGTATTTAGCATCGAGCGGGAAGTGTGGGTTTAGCGCATCCTACTTCCCCAGAAGTACGAGCCAACGTAGGTACAGATTACTCAGATTATTCCTATTTATATGGATGATAGATATAAATTGTGATCACTTAGCTCAGGTTATACTCCTTGGCAAAAGTATGTCATCTCTCCCTAACGTGAGGTTTTCCTCTTAGGGGAACTAGATGTTGGACACTATGATAGCTCACATAGTATATGTCGGTTAGAAGAACCTCCATAAATCCTAAGTCCTAAAACAAAATAACAGAATAGCTTTTAGAAACTAAGTGTAAAGGCTCATGATTTTATGCAGTTATTGTTTTACATAAGTCATTAGCTATGAGATTTCATCTTTTAGTTTACAGATACAAAGCTGGGTCCTTTTTCACTTATCCTGCATGATTTGAAAACAGACTTAACTTCAATTCTACTTAGTCCACTAGCAGAAAGAGTAAAAGTACAACTTTTTGAACTAAGTGTTATGACTCACAAGATTTATACAGTATGTTTTATCATTCATGATTTTAAGATTTCAGTTATTTCAGACAATTTGAGTCACTTATACTTAGCATGCATTATTTTACAAGTTTATACGAACATTGAGATATTGTTTTACTTACGCATTCACCCCTATATGCTCAGTACATTCCAAAAGTACTGATCCATATATACGTCTATGTGCTACATTGTTTAATAATGTAGGTACCAGTTCAGTTGTAGTCTATATATCATGATCAGACAGTTATAGATTCCAGCCAGTAGATGATGAGACCTCCTACTTCGGGACTTCAGTTAGATGTTATTTATGTACTTTACTTTCTTACTCATATGTATTGATTAGTGGTAGTTATAATTGCGCCCCAGTTATCTAAAGTCAGTATAGTAGAGTCTTTATAGACGTCAGTCAGAGTCAGTCATGTAATTTCAGTTCTGCTCTTCAGTTTCATCAGAATGTAAAATTGTATCAATATTGTATTTTTTTCTAGATTTCAATATAATTATTTTTTTGCTTAGTAACTTCAGTCATTTTATACATATGTAAATCAGTTTCTTAGCAGTATACTAGTACAAGTGTTAGCTTGGGATCACTTGTGGTCCTAAGCACTGTGTGACGTCTCAGGACCCATTTTTAGGGCGTTACAAACTTGGTATCAGAGCACAAGGTTCAAGTGTCCTAGGGTGTCTATGAAGCCGTGTCTAGTGGAGTCTTGCGGAACGGTACAGAGACGTCTATACTTTTCTTCGAGAGGCTACAGGGCATTTAAGAAAATTTTCCTTTCTTTCATACTCTAGATCGTGCTGTGAAGTTTTTCTCTCAAAAACTTTTGTTGATTTATGTGTCACTCTATAATTCTCCATCTATGTTATATTCTGGAGATTACATGATTAGTAAGTTCTAATTAATCCTAAGATGATACTCTCAAATTTACTATTAGTAACTTCAAAAATCATACAAGGGGTATGTTATAATTGCCTCGGATCAAAATTTATGTCCTCATCCATATGAGTTGTTTAGGTAATACAGAATAAGATATGCATTCAAATTCCTCATTATTTCTTTAATACAGATAGTACTCATAATAGGAGATAGTATGAACCTAGATTGTTGAATAGAGTTTGCATTCGAGGGATATTGCAACCTGGAGTGTTATGATTCATAAGTAGTAGAACCTTATTATAGTTAAAAGTATGGGTATGGAAGAGTAGTGACAAAAAAAGTGGGAATGGCGATTGATAGAAAGTATAGAGATAAAATTATGCATGCTATAGATTTTGCATTATGGTGATATGTCTTGGTGTGTTAATTTAGTGGTAGGTAGAGAAGGAGTTATTAGTTAAGGTGAATTATTGTTTGGTTGAAGTATGAAAGGATTTATTGATGGTAATTATTGTGTTAGAAAAGTATAGATTATTAATGAAGTATTAAGTGGTTTAATATTGTTAATTTAAGCTTCCCTTCAGGTTGCAAAAAGGAGTTTAGTTGAAACTTATAGAGTTATGAAAGTAATTTAGGCGTATAGATGGGTAAATAGTCGTAATGTGTAGAAGGAGGATGTGCTAATGGATTATAATAAGATAGGCCATACGCTCGTGATCAATTATTGTTATTATGGGGTTCTAGTGGACTAGTGTTTCTTGATGTCTTGTTTTATAGCTTCCAAGTGAGAAGAGTATATGACGTTAGGGTGTTAATCATGCCTAGCCCTAGACACTAAGTTTAAATAGTATATTATTATCAAGGTGGATGTAATGGTAGCTTGGTTAGTGATGCTAGTTATATGGAGGTGAACCAATAGGCTTGAAACAGTGAATGCAAGAATTTAAGTTTATTGATTTGAGATTAAGTATTATGTTGTAGGTATGATGTAGAGGTGTGCCCAAGGTTATATGGGGTTGCATTATTTTCTAAGGTTATTAAGTATCGTGTGTGGTTAGTATTACCCTTGAGTTGCTAAGTGGGAGAAGGGTAGTTATATAATACATGGTGTTCTCAATAGCTAAGTTAAGGAGTTATAAATGATGATGTTAAGTCTTTTGATATGATCTTGATTCTCATGGTTTAGAAATATAAGTTTAGAGGCATGATATTGGTAGGCTATAACGGAAGTAGTATGGTTTATTAAAGGTTTGGTGATATCCATGTTAAGTGTTAGAATCTAAGTTTGAATCTTTGAAGATTGAGCTAATAGAAATAAGAGTTGAAGCACTAGATGGTGTGCCCTCCGGATATGGGGATACTCATGAAGATTCTAAGTTAGTAAGTGTTCAAATATTATATGATAACTATTGGGGCTATAGAAAGATAGATTTGTATCTCAAAAGAAAGTATTAGCAGTGGGATTTACACTTTCAGGTGTAGTCTTTTGGGTTAAGTTCTATTATTTACGTGTATTGTTATACCCCAGGATCTAGGGTAAAGTGGTTGCAGCTCAGTTAGAGTTTAGTAAATGGGTCCATAGACTTATACTAATTACTTAAAGCTAAGGGGGAGAGGATAGGATAAGTAACCAAGTCGATTCTCAGATTCTAGTAGTGCTGCTAGTGTGGGAGAAAGATGCCCGGCTCATTCTTATTTTATTGTTAGTACTTCAATCATCACGATATTACTTATGCCTTACGTGTCAGCTCTAAGATCATAGTTCTATTTATTCATATCATAGAAAATCATGTACTCTCCTAGTCCCTAGTAGAAGGAGTTCCAATTCATTCAGTAGTACGAATCATTTTCCAAGAATTTATGAACTCTAAACTCAGGTCATACAGCTTATGACTCATGTACTCATGCTTTATAGTATGCTCAGTTCCCATAACTCATGCTACACTCCTAATGATCAGCGAGATTAAGCTTATAGCCATGTATGCCCTCAATTTAGATCTCTTTGATTAATCCATGATGTTGATCCTCTATTCTTCAAGCCTCAGTTAAGTGTTAAGTTATGTATAGTATCCTTTTATGCTTCAAGGTCTCATATTCTAACCTTTCAGTGACCCCCCCTTATGTAATGATATTGGTGATGAGTAAATGTTTCTTGTTGATGAAAGATCATTGTATGCTTATTTTAGCTAAGGCCATAAGTGTGAAGTAAGATTGAGGCCAAGTATTTGATACATGTTGGGTTAGTTGAAATTGTAAGTGTATGGTCTTGGGGTAGTGCGTGGGAGTTGTTGTGATAGAGGTTCAGAGAATATGAGGAGTATGCTATTATGGGTGTTTGTTTAGACGTCCAGATGTGATTATAACAATAGGCTTGAATGTCATAATAGTGTATAAGTCGATAAATGTAGTGCGCGTTAGTTTTTTACCTTCCCGACCTTGGAATGTAAATTTTTAAGTTAATTCATGGTCGAGGTTGTCGATAGCACATCTCGTGTAAGTTTCAAATTTTTCAAGCGAGGTTTGAGACCTAAGATGATGGTAAAAATAGTGAGGCAACGCAATATGGCCGCAGCATATCACATATTATGTTGGTAGGGAGCAATGTAATGCGTCGCATATCGCATCGGTAGAGCGATGCAGCGCGTCACTTATTTCAGCGGTAGTCCAGTTCAGTTATGGTATTATATGTTATACCTTGTGATTTCGAGTTAGGATTTATCATGGTGAGAGGACTTAGTTCAGTT
This sequence comes from Capsicum pubescens, assembly GCA_030864215.1. Lineage (NCBI taxonomy): Eukaryota > Viridiplantae > Streptophyta > Magnoliopsida > Solanales > Solanaceae > Capsicum > Capsicum pubescens. The sequence continues at coordinate 260,225,193 of CM061538.1, forward strand.
TAGACATTAGTAAATGGATTTATGAACGACCGTGTGAGAATTAGAAGTTGAATCAATGAATATGGTATTTAAGGGGAATAGTATAGTTGAGGGAGTATTTGAGAAGTGTTGCTAAGCTTGAAAGTAAGAAGTTGCATTGCTTAAGGCCTAGTAATTCTATCCTAGCTTACGATTTATATGCCTATGTTCCAAGCTATAGAGTGGTATCAATGTTGTGATTCGTTAGTCAGATGTCTTGTTCAGATCATGCCCAAGATTATTCGCTCCCTAATATTATTAGAATTTCATAGAAGATTGTTGAAGAAATACTTCATTTGAGTATGGGAAGTCAGTATGATCCAGTCCATATAACCTGAAATCCCATTTAGCAATCAATCAGATAAGCTCCTATAGATTTATAACTTTATATCTAGTCTTACTATCCGAAGTCTCATGAATATGTCCATTTCAACAGGTAGTTTGTTCGTATCCAATTTGTGAATTCATCTCAGTTCATGCATCATGCATCAGTTTCAACTTCCAGATATTCAGTCATGATTCAGTCCGTAAGTGTCTTGTGCAGCATCTCCATCTTTCCTTGGTATTTCAGCCAAGTTAGTATTATTCGGGGGACAAAATATTCCAAGGCAGAGATGTATTGTAATACCTCAAGCATTCATGTCCTAAACCTTTCATCTTTTCTTCACAAAACCAGATCTAGCCTAAGGTAGTGGTTACTCACAAGTCGACTCTCTCGTTCCTATCTCAGCCTTATAATCATTTTCATATCATTGCATGTAGTTGAGAAATCAGTTCAGTTCATGATATTCAGTTCATGTAACATATTTCAAAATAGTTATGCAATCATGTTTTCAGTCATGCGTGTTCAGAATTTCACATGCTATTTCAGTTCCAATTGGGTCTAGGGGCACTTTGGTCACTTAATTTCAGTCCCAAAAGCATTAGATACATCATAATTCATCTCTTTCTCACCAAGCAAACCCTAGCCCATTCAAGAACACCAAGGACTAAACTAAATTTTCTCCAAGAAAGTTAATAATCCAAGCTTCCGGGTTCAAGAACTTCAAGAATAAGCTTCAAGAACACCATTAGAGATTCATTTCACATTCAATTTATCAAATAAGGTATGTAAGGTTATGAACAAGGATACTCTTTCATCCTTGTGCCCAAAACTAGTTTTAAAGTTGAATTTACTTATGTTCCAATTAGGGTTCATATTCAACTTATCTTGTTTTGAGTATATGGATTTGTAAAGTGATTTAAGTGTTAAAGTGCATGCTTATTCTCCTCTATTTATGCTTGATTTAAAGATTTTCAATTGATATTTAAGCATGATATTATGTTGCAAGTTATATAAAATAAAGCGTGAGATTCAAAGGCTTTAGTGCATCAAGATTTCGCATGCTCATATTTTGATCCATAAGATTCATATTGTACTTTTTATTTCATTATCTTGACTGAAATTATTGAAGTATTTCAATAAGATTATTGAGCATAAAGTATTAGTTTGATTTGATATGAATTTAAAGCATGGGTTATTAAGCCCTAGTTTGAATATTAATATTTTAAGAAGATTATGCTTTCAGGCATCCTATGATTAGTTTTTCAAGCATCCTATGATTAGTTTATACTCAAATTTTGAACAAGATTTGACCTTTTGATCCTCAGTTTAGATATGGAATCTACTTTATAGATTTGATTACAGTTTTGATTACAGTTTAAAGTAAACAGATGCATAACTGGTTTTCATAGTAAACCCTCATGCTAGTTTTAAAGTGAATTTCCTACAGATTGAGCATACAGATTAAAGGGAGTAGTATTTAGCACCGAATGGGAAGTGTGGATTTAGTACATCCTACTTCCCCGAAACTACGATCCAATGTAGATTACTCAGATTATTCATATTTATATGGATGACAGATATATATTGTGATCACTTTGCTCAGGTTATACTCCTTGGCAAGAGTATGACACCTCTCCCCAACGTGAGATTTTCCTCTTAGAGGAACTAGACGTTGGACACTATGCTAGCTCACATAGTGTATGTCGGTTAGAAGAACCACCCTAAAGCCTAAGTCCTAAAACAGAATAATAGAACAACTTTTTGAAACTAAGTTTAAAGGCTCACAATTTTATGTAGATATTGTTTTACATAATTCATTAGCTATGAGATTTCAGCTTTTAGTTTACAGATACAAAGGTGAGTCTTTTTTCACTTAGCCTGCATAATTTGAAAAGAGACTTAACTTTAATTCTACTTAGTCCACTAGCAAAAAGAGTAAAAGTACAGCTTTTAGAACTAAGTGTTATGACTCACAAGATTTATACAGTATGTTTTATCATTCATGATTCATGATTTTCAGCTTTTAGTTATTCCATCCAATGTGAGTCATTTATACTTAGCATGCATTATTTTACAAGTTAATACGAACATTGAGATATTGTTTTACTTATGAATTCACCCCCCATATGCTCAGTACATTCCAAAAGTATTGATCCATATATACGTCTATGTTCTATACTATTTAATAATTTAGGTACCAGTTCAGTTGTAGTCCATATATCACGATCAGACAGTTGCAAATTCCAGTTGGTAGATGATGAGTCCTCCTACTTCGGGGACTTCAGTTAGATGTTATTTATGTACTTTACTTTCTTACTCATATGTATTTATTAGTGGTAGTTGGATTCACGGCCCAGCTATCTATAGTAAGTATAGTAGAGGCTTCACAGACGTCAGTCAGAGTCAGTCATGTAATTTCAGTTTTGCTCTTCAATTTTATCAGAATATAAAATTGTATCAGTATTGTATTTTTTCTAGATTTCATTATGATTATATTTCCTCACAGTAACTTCAGTCATTTTATACATTTGTAAATCAATTTCTTAGCAATATACCAGTACAAGGGTTAGTTTGGGATCACTTGTGGTCCTAAGCACCGTGTGACGTCTCTAGGCCCATTTTCGGGGCATTATAGCATGTAACGGAGAAGTTTTGTATTTTTCAAATGAGGATTGGTTCATGTTTGAATCACGAATCCAGTAAATTACCATGATAGCACCACGTAGTGGTGCTATTCTGATTGGCATATATACTGCATCACAGTGAGGGTGTTGTGCCCAGTTCTTGATTTATAATTTGAATTCATGTTTCATGATCTTTATCCTAGTGTGTTAAGTGCTTATGAGGTGAAAACTATTCATAAGAATCACTTAGAACAAAGTTGAGTTAAGAGCCTTTGATTTGTCTTAAGTTTGGTGTTTGATCCTACAAGGGTCAACTTTGAGTATGTATAACTTTTGACATATATGGAATTTTTCATCTCAAGACCAACCAATTTTTAGAAAATTGAATTATCTTTCCAACTATGCCAATTTCTCCTTAATCCGATACCCGAGCGAAAAGTTATGATCATTTTTGTCAGAACCAGTAAGCCACCGCGCTAAGACCACATCGTGATGACCCTTTTAACCGCAGTTCAGTTGAGAAATTAATTGCCTGAGGGGAAATTAATATTGGTGTTCCTCTTTCAAGTTAAAGGTTTAAGGTATGCGGGGTATTCATTCATGGGTCGTCCCTTTTACCCATGGAGCCCAAAAAGCTTCTCTTTCAAATAAACTATGGAGTTTTTCCTTTATTTTGATATTTACTATGTTCAAGAAAGGTTTAATTCATGCTTTCATGGTATTTTAAGGTTAAATTTAGCCCATGTATGATCCCATGAAATATTTGTTTTCCTCATGCTTTGGATTTCAGTTTCCCATGTTTTATTCAAGAAAATTCCATGTTAAATCCTTAATTGTGATTTTTGTCATGTAATCATGATTGTTCCTCATAATTGAAGCATTCCCATGTTTAAATTCATGACAACTTCTGATTCCTTAGCCATTTTTCTATTTGTGTTGGTTGTTTCCCCTTATAATTGCCTCCTTCATTATTATTCTTTTTCTCCATATCTAATTAATTCCTTCCAAAAATATACAAGGTTTTTGATTTTGCTCTATAGTTAGCATATTGTTTTTTGTAGATTAATTACTAGTTTATATATATACTTCATATTGGGTGCTTTTAGTAGTAGTTATCAGAAGTGTATAGCAACAATATTATACGTGTTGCAAGAAGTAATATTCTCACCATTTTGAGAAGCGCCCAGCTTCTGCTAGCAAGAGATGATGATAATGTCATTTTTTTATGTTAATCTTTTTTTGTGTTCGATATTTGTATTGGGAGGTCAAATTTGATGGCTATATATTTTTGTTAAATGTTGGGTTTTGAGCAATGATACTTTATTATGGGTTTTAAAGCTTTACATGTCCTTATTGATACTTCCATTCCGTGTTGGTGGGTTATGAACACCCGATACCTATGTGATTTATATGAATCTAGATTTTCAAGTACTCAGACAGTTACTCCATGAATATTAACAGTATACTTAGACATTCATATTCATAATGAGCACTATCAGTTTTGTAACAACATTCAGTTGAATTTAGTTCAGTTTAGTGCCAGTGTCAGTTTAGTTAGGAGTAGGATTTAGCACCGAGCGAACCCAGGGATGGGGGCTTACCTGCCTGTAAAGGGTGTGACCTTTAGTAGCAGTCCCTTGGTTCCAGAACTACGTAGCCAGCGTAGGTTAGAGATATCAACCAACCAGTTGAGGGTTGATAAAGTGTTTACCTTCCAGTTGAGGCTAACACATATCTCATTAGAGCACCTACCAGATGAGGGTGACTCATTTGTATTTTGGGACTTTTGTTTAGTAAACCCACAGAGCCATTGTTAGTACCCGTGGCGTGGTACTGACACCCTTCCAACTTGGGTTGCAGGTTGGACCCCAATTAGCTCAGATTGGGGCGTGTCGGTTAGATGATACCTCCCAGAGTCTCAGTATATTATTCAGTGTATTATCAATTTCCTGACTAAGTGTATAAACTTTCAGATACTCAATTATACAAATTTTAGTCTTTCATACTACAGATTATCTCAGTGACCTAACAGATATACACTTAGTCTTGCATTCTTAGATATTACAGTTTTTATTCATTCATGCTCAGTTATCTCCTGTTGTTCAGTTAGTTCTTATCTCATATGCACATTACCCCACAGTTTTAGTCCAGTTATTCAAACTAAGTACAGTTCATTTTTACATTATCAGTATTCATATATTCGCTACTCAGCATACCGATATTAGTTATCCCTTTTCTTAAATTTTTGTTGTTCGATCAAACAGACATCAGTCATTCAGTTAACCAGATCTACTTAGTACATGTTATGTTGGTTTTGTATGTTTATTCATTCGTGCTCAGTATATTTGTATATTCAGATCCTTGAGTTAAGTTAGTTTCCACCACATAGTTTCAGACCCAGTATTCCTATGTCATCCTCAGTACAACTTTTACAACATATTCAGCACTGCGAGAGAATTGTTTACAACATTTATGTTTCTACCGCCTCCTAGCTTACAGAATTATTTTTAGCTCATTAGTTATAAATTTTCTATGATTTACAGTTTTCATGAATAGTCATGTTTCAAATGTATATTTTAGCAAATAACTTATATCCTCAGTTTTACAGCATGTTTGAAATATTTCCATGATTTAGTGTATGTCTCCATATACTCAATATATTCCAATGTACTGACCACATATATGTATTTGTGGCTACATTCTTCCTAATGTAAGTACCATATGTAGCTATTACACCAGGGTCAGACACTTTGCAGCTTTCAGCCATCAGGTGATAAGTTCTCCTATTTCAAGAACTCCAGACAATTGTAGACCATGTACTATATATTTTTTATTTTCCATATGTATGGATTAGTGGTAGTTGGAGGCATATCCCATCTATCTATAGTCAGTATAGTAGAGGCTTCATAGATGTCAGTTAGAGTCAATCATGTAATTTTAGTTCACTTTTCAGTTTTATCAGATTGTAAATTATATCAGTATTATATTTTTCCCAAATTTTGTCATGATTATATTTCTGCACAGCGGAACCAGCTATTTAATATATTATAAATCAGTTGCTTAATAGTATGCCAGTTCATAGGTTAGTTTGAGATCACTGGTGGTTCCAAGCACCGTGTTACGACTAGGGAATAGTCTCGAGTCATGAATATCTTGGTATCAGAGCACAAGGTTCAAGTATCCTAGGGTGTCTATGAAGCAGTGTCTAGTGGACTCTTGCGGAATAGTATGGAGGAGTCTGTACTTTTTTTCGAGATGCTATAGGGCATTTAAGAAATGTTTTCCTTATTTCATGTCTCAAATCATGCAGCAGAAGTGTACTTTATGGAACTTATGCAGATTCCTATGTTACTCTATTCATTCCAACTCTGCCTTAGTTTTGAGGCAATAGAAACAGTGAAGCTTAAATCCCTACAGGAAAAGTTTCCTCAGACAGTTATGGGATTGCATATAGGCTAGAAAGTATCCCAGTAGTGCTTTTAAGTTCCGAAGTTTTATGAACTCCATTCATGTTCATGAAAAATCGTGCATTAAGCAAAAGTTAGATATGCTCTCAGATCCCTTCTCAGAATTCTATTATAGCATATAACCTAGAATTAGAAACATGAATCCAAAAGATTAGCTATAGTAAAGTTGGGATAGGGTTATCTAGATTAAGTAGATTATGTATCCATGGGGCTAGTTGTATGAAGGGTGAATCAGTAAGCTTGAAATAGTGTATGCAAAAATTTAAGTTTGTTAATTATAAATTATATGTTGTTGATGTTGGGTATGTTGGTGTAATAGTAATTCTCATGTTTTAGGGAGAAATATAAGTTTAGAGTTGTAATATTAGTAGGCTATGATGGAAGTTAGTATGGTTCATTAGAAGTGTGGGAATATCTATATTAAGTGTTAGAATCTAAATTTGAATCATGAATGATTGAGCTAATAGAAAGAAGAGTTGTAGTTCTAGACGGTGTGAACTCATGGTATGACGATCCTTCTGAAAATTCTAAGTTAGTAAGTGATTTAGTTATTATGATGAATATTGGGGCTATAGAAAGTTAAGAGTTCTATCTCAGAAGAAAGTATTAATATTGGGTTTTACATTGTCAGGTGTAGTCTTTCAGGATGAGTTTACCATTTATGTGTATTACCTCAGACTCTATAGTAAAGTAGTTGCAGTTCAGTTGGAGTTTTAAAGGGTCTTGCGGACTTAGAATAATGGCTTAAAGCTAAGGGGGAGATGATAGGACAACTAACCAAGTCAGGCTCTCAAATTCTAGCAGTGATGCCAGTATGTTGTAGAACAACACTAGGTAGAAAAATGCTTGACCCATTCTTATTTCAGTATTTGTACTTCTGTTATCACGATATCTACTTATGCCTGACATGCTAGTTCCATGACTCTAGCTCAAATTCAAGCACTTTTCATAGAATCATGTACGCTTCTAGTTTCTAGCATGAGTAGTTCTAGTTCACTCAGTGGTACGAATCATATTCCATGAAATTTCTGAACTCCAAACTCAGGTCATGCAGCTCATGACTCATGTACTCATGCTTTATAGTATGTTCAGTTCCAGTACTCATGCTACATTCTTAATGATCAACAAAATTTAGATTATTCATGTATATCCTCAGTTTTTATCTCTATAATGAATCCATGTCTTGGATACTCTATTTCTCAGGCCTCAGTTAAGTGTCCAAGTTATTCATAGTATTCTTTCATGCTTCAGGTCCTCATGTTTTAACCATTCAGTGACCTCTCTTTATGTTGAGATAGTGATGATGCACTATTGTTTAGATGGGAGAGAGTAAATGTTTCATGTTAGGAAAATTACTATATGCCTGTCTTATGTATGTCCATAAGTTTGAAAAAATATTAAGGTAAAGATTTTGTATAAGTCATGATTAATTGAGAATTCCATGTGTGTCTTCTTAAGAATAATGCAAGAAAGTTGTTATTGATAGAGGTTTAGAGAATGTGAGAAAGATGCGTTTGTGGTTGTTTGCCTATAATTTCATGTGTGGTTATGAAGATAGTCTTGAATGTCATGTTGGTGTATAAGTGGATGAATGCATTGTGCGTCAGTGAATTTCCTAGTAAGGGGTTGAATTTAGTTGTTGAAGTGGTAAGAAGAGTTATTCTTGAGATGAGAAGCTATGAAAATGCAGGGTGTATTGAATTCATGATTTTTGACTAGTATTACAGTGTTGTCACTTTGTAGATTCGAGTAGGATTGAATATAGTGAGAGAATTCAGTTCATCTCAGACTTCAGTAGGTAGAGTTATCAGTGCCCATGTGAATATTTTAAGTAGCCACAAGTGAAGTGTAGTTTTGAGTTGAATGTATAGTTGAGCGTAAGCTTTCAGCATGATTTAGTTTGTATATCCAACAATTCTGTTTAGCAGTCGAACAGACAAATTCCTATGGTTTTTCCATCTTTCGATCTAGTCTTACTATTTGAAGTTTCATGAGTATGGCCATTTTAGGAGGTAATTTGTTCGCATCCATGTAAATTGTAAATTCAGTTCAGTTAATGCATCATGATTCAGATTCAGATACTCAGTCATCATTAAGTTTATAAGTGCCTCGTACGTTATCTCAGTCTTTCCTTAGTATTTCAGCCATGTCGGTATCATTCGGGAGATGAACTATCCCAAGGGGGAGATGTTTTAATACCTCAGTTTTCATGTCCTAAACCTCTCAATTTTTCTTCAGGAAACCAGATCCAGCCTGAGTCAATGATTACTCATAAGTTGACTCTCTCATTTCTATCTCAGCCTTATAACCATTCTCATGTCATTGTATGTATTCAAGGAATCGGTTCAGCTCATGATATTCATTTCATGTATCATGTTTTACACTCAGTTATCAATCATGTTCTAGTCATGCATGTTCAGTATGCGATCTCAGTTGCCTTAGTTCAGTACTCTAAGTCTAACCAGTCTTATCGAGGACGAATGTTCTCAAAGGGAGATATTGTAATACCCCGTACTAATCTTAGCTCTATTCAGCTCTTAGTTGCATTCTTAAGGGGCTTAAGTCTTGAAATTTTCACTAAGTGTTGGGGACTTAGTCATTTTCAAGACCCTTAATCTTTAAGGATTTTTATTTTTACCTTCCCAACCCTGAGATGTTAGATTTTGAGTTAATTCATGTTCAAGGGTGTAAGAAGCATGTCTCGTAGAAGTTTTAGATTTTTTGGACGAGGATTAGGACATGTTTGGATCACAAATTCTGCAAATCACCACGATTGCGCCACATCGCGGTGCTATTCCTGTTGGCGCATATACCGTATCACAGTGTTGGTGTTGTGACCAGTTTTTGATTTATCATTTGAATTTATGTTTCATGATCTTTATCCTAGTGTGTGAAGTGCTAATGAGGTGAAAAATGTTCCTAGGAATCACTTAGAACAAAGTTGAGTTAAGAGCCTTTGATTCGTCCAAAGTTTGGTGTTCGATCCTTCAAGGGTCAACTTTGAGTGCGTATATCCTTTGATATATATGGAATTTTTCATCTCAAGACCCACCAATTTGTAGAAAATTGAATTATCTTTCCAATGATACCAATTTTTCCTTAATCCGATACCCGAGCAAGAAGTTATGATCATTTTCGTCAGAACTAGTAAGCTGCCGTGATAAGACCGCATCGCGATGACCCTTTAAACCACGGTTCAATTGCAAAATTAATTGCCTGAGGGGAAATTAAGTCTTTTCCCCTAAACCTAATCGTTCATAACACGATTTGGGGCATATTTTAGATCATTGTTGGCCTTCTTCTCCAACTTTTCTCTCAAGAAAACCCTCCACTTTCCCCAAGAACAAATTCAATTCCTTTCTCCCCAAGAAATCAAGAATTCAAGTTCCCAAATTCAAGAACCTTCAAGAAAGCATTAATATTGGTGTTCCTCTTTCAATTTAAAGGTTTCAGATATGTGGGGTATTCATTCACGGGTCCCTTTCACCCATAGAACCCAAAAACCTTCTCTTTCAAGTAAACTATGGAGTTTTTCCTTTATTTTGATATTTACTATGTTCAAGAAAGGTTTAATTCATGTTTTCATGGTAGTTTAAGGTTAAATTCAGCCCATGTTTGATCCCATGAAATATTTGATTTTCTCATGCTTTGGATTTCAGTTTCCCATGTTTTATTCAAGCAAATTCCATGTTAAATCCTTAATTGTGATTTTAGTCATGTAATCATGATTGTTCCTCATAATTGAAGCATGTATCGCCCAGAAGATCTCCCTTATATCATCAATGAAGCTTTGAGGATCCTCTTTAACCTTGGTACCAGTAAAAGTCAGAAGATGCAACCTCATAAATTTGCCAATTCTAGTGGCGTCTGATGAACTCACAACAATACCCGTAAGACCCAACTGTTGTGACTGAGACATCACCAACTGAGTCAATAGGTTAATAGAGCGACAAAACTCAGCATTGGTGATATCCCCTTAAGGCGACTGAGTAGAAGTGTCACCCTATGGAATAGGATCGGTGGAGACAGGTGGAACTCTATGAGGACAGTCAGATGCTGCAACCCTAGACCGAGTTTGAACCCCAGAAGTTGGACGAGCTCTATCCACATTGTCCTTAGATAGGGCAGAAGAGTTCACACGGACATCAGATCTTCTTGGAGGCATGATATGAAAGGTGAACAAATAGGAATTAGAGGAATCCAAGACCTTAGTCTCTATATCCCAAAAATAAGGCAACAAGAAAGAGAAACATTCCTAAATTCCTCGTAGCCTCTCTCTTATATGTATGGCATGCTAAATACCCATAAAACAGACTCTACTTGACACGGTTTTGTGGACACCCAATTGACCATGAACCTAGGCTCTGATACCATCTTTGTCATGACACAATTTGGGGACTGGCCGTGACGGGCATCTCAAGTCTACCTTGGATCAGAGAGCACCCCCGTTTCCTATCCAACTTGACATACTCAACAGTAAGGATTAAATCCCAAATAGATAACAAGAGAGCATGAAATAAAATTTATGATAATTCATGATATGTCTATATCGACCTTCGGTAACCGAACGATCGTCTGTCTCCATAAAATCAACCAAACCACCTAAGTTCACAGTAATCCAACTAATCCTTTACAAATTAAGTACAATAATATGTCAGGATATGCCCCCGACAATAGCCAAAACCAAATCCAAAGGAGTAGTCAAAATATAAAATAAGCCATAGCATAAAATGAGGGTCTTCCAAAATATGGGAGCTCACCACTTCAATCTGACTCTCTGGCTGATCCCAAATCCTAGTCACTGAGTAGGAGATATAGTAGTATGGCCAGTTCCTGAATTACATGGGGATACAACGTTCGAAGATGGTTAGCGGTTAGAGTGCTAGCATAAAACTCAGGGATGGAGGAACAAAATAATTCCATGATAATAGTTCAAAACCAGTACAACACCCAATGCATCATATCCTATGAAGTACATATATATATATACATAATATCACATCCTAGGGAAGGAGGAAAGGCTAAGCATGAACTTCAAAAACCTTAACCTGGGTTTGTATAGCATAATCATCATAAGACAAGGCACCTACGGGCTATATGGGCCCAGCTCTTCCCTAAATGGAAGGTCCCCAGTGCGTGTAGCCGCATGAACTAGAGAATATCCATACATATATGCCTTTATGAGGGACTTGAACCTCTAGTCATAATCAAGGTGACTTAAGCACCAATTTACACAACACGAGAAACTCGAACCTCCTAATCATATAATCAATAAGGGGGACTCAAACCTCTCGGTCATCTTGAACCCCGCTCCGGCTAGTGCGGTTTTCGATGTTGGTCTATTGAGATCACCACTTTCATGGACCAACTATACACCCACTTTAAAGCTCAATTTAAAATATTTTTCACACAATCTTGATCATGAATCCAATTATATTTTTAAGGCATCCCGTTGGTATCGTCATATCAACGCCAGTTGTAAGCACATACCATGCCATGACAATTATTACATCAAATGGGACTCAAACTCATTGTCATCAAGGGACATCAATCAGTCAAACACTTAGGACTCAAACCTATTTAGCCAACCAAACCCCAAGGCTCTATTTCAATTCAATTTATGGCCACCAAGGCTTTCATAAAACCATTTATCCTTCTTTAACATTCTTATGAAAATGCATTAAGTACATAATTCAAACTCATTACAAAGCTATTCTCATTAACAATTTCACAAATAGGTTGAGGGCATACCATTACTAAAACCGAAATCCAAGCCAAATCATCAAAAATAGGGGCTAACCATGACTCCTTGGTTAAATCACCATTCCCATGCACCACATGTTCAAAACCATGTTTAAATCATGAATAATCATAATTAAACCATGGAAAAACATTGTTCAATAATAATAATTCAAAACCCTCAACCCTTGTTTCAAAACCCATATCAGTGTCTCATGAACAATACTTTAAATCATATGCTTTTACTAAATTAACAATGAAAGAAGAGCAACATGCTTGAATTACAAAGTTTCATGGAGAGAAATCAACCCCTTGATCCCCTAGGTGACCACTTCTTCCCTAAGTTTCTTCCTTGACGAATTTTGAGGGAGATTTTAGAGTGTTTAATCCGTTAAAGTATGGAATGAATTCCCCAAAAGTGTTTTATATATACGGCTTCTAAAGGGTTTTAAGTGAAAAATATCTAAAGTTCCCCCAACTTAAAAGCTATAAAAGTGTCATCCTTCACTACGAGTCCACCATAGACTCGTAAACAAAATAGTCTCAGGACCGCTACCTACTGCTATCCTTATGACTCAACCATCAAGCTCATTATGTGACCCTACGAATCATAGGGTCTAACTCGTAATCATAGCACAACTAATTAGGGTGAACACTATACATCCTACGGTTGGAACCTAACGACTCATCATGAGTCCTTATGACTCATGGATTCAAGTCGTAATAGAGACAGTTTCTAGGGACAAACTTACTCGACACTTTATGACTAGGGTGACATGACCCGTAAAGTCACCCTAAGACTCGTAAGGTAAGTAGTAATAAAGAAAGTGAAGTCAAAACTTGGAATTTTTCAAGGGCAAAAGTCCGAGGTGTTTCAGAGACCCACCAAATAATGACCTTTGAGTCTTCTTTCTAACATATCTGATTTTACCTTAATTCAATATTGGAGTAGAAAGCTATGCTTATTTTACCTGAGAGTGTCTATCTGAGAGAAAGTGATGACTTGAGTTGACAAACTGTCAACTAAGTGATGAGTTGTCAACTTAGTCGTCAGCCTTAACCAAAAAACACCGTAAATCATTAGAGAAGGTAATGAATAATTTGACAAGACTTCAACTAGTTGACAACTTTAACCTTAACCAAAAAGTTTCCAAGTCCAGCTAAAGGTTGATAACTAAGTTGACGAGCTGTCAACTGGAAAATTTCTACAATTATTTTTAAGTTTTCTTAGGGGTAATTTAGTCTTTTTCTCACCTCAAACTCCTCTCACACGACTTAAATCATTCCATAGGAATTATTTATCCATTGTTTTTTAGTTTTCCATACTCATTCTTCTCTCTACTCTCAAGAGAAAAGAAGTAGGGTTTTTTTCAAAAGTTCAACTCTCAAGACTCCAATTCAAGTTTCTTTAAAAAAAATTACTAAATTCAGATGTTTGGAGTTTGAACAAGGATAACCTTTCATCATTGTGCCCGAAAACCTTGATTTTTACAATTGAATTTATAAGATTTCAATTAGGGTTCATACCCATTTTTTCTATTTTTGAGATTATGGCATTTTCATGTGATTTAAAGTTCAGTTTGCATAAGAATTCACCTTTACTCATGTTTTTACTTACGTGATTGCTATTATGACATGAATTTCATTATTTGACATGAAATTTCATGAGTTGATAAAATATTTCAATTTAAGCATTGAACATTCAGTTTACAAGAAGTCAAATAACAATGTCCATTCTTCTCCCACTTTCAAGAACAACAAGGCTAGGGTTTTTTCCAATTACCTCCCAAGTCTCCAGTTCAAGTTTCTTTCAAGAAGTCAAGCAAATTCAGGTATATGGGGTTTGAGCAAGGATAATTTTGTATCCTTATGTGCAAAGACTTTAAATTTTAAATTGAATCTATGATATTTCAATTAGGGTTCGTACCCAATTTCCATGTTTTTGGGATTATGGCTTTACCATATGATTTAAAGGTTGGTTTGCAAGAAAATCTACCTTTACTCATGTTTTAACTCACATGATTGCTATTGTGAGATGAATTTCATTATTTGACATGAAGTTTGATGAAAGTTTTAATTTGAGCATTGAGCATAAATTTTAATACAAAGTTTCCATGAAATAATGCATGAATTTTAAGACTTAAGTATAAGATGATAAGTACAAGAAATTTACACTTATATGTTCAAGTTATAAGTATTAAAACATGATTAAATTTCAGTTTTTATCTTATGATCTCAGATAAGACATGATAGCCACAAGTTTCCTCATGAGTATGATTTAAGTAAGAAAAGTATAGTTAGCTTTCAGTTTACAAACTCATATGCTAATCTAAGGTGGATTTCATAAGTATGAGTGTGTGTGTATATATATATATATAATTTAGGAGTAGTATTTAGCATCGATAAGGGAATGTGGGTTTAGTGCATCTTATTTCCCAAAATCTATGTGCCCCCGTAGGTTTAAGGGACCTAGCCAGAGAGTGTCTTCCCGCCCTATTTGGGCTAAGCATAATGATATCTTAAGTTAAGTTTATATTTTGATGGCAAAGATAGGACAGCTCTCCCTAACATGGGTAGGACGTTGGACTCCATGATAGCTCACATGATTTATGTCATTTATAAGAATCTCCCATAAAGAAGAACAAAAGTAAGGATTTCTAGAAACTAAGTGTAATGACTCACTAAGCTTCTAAATTATGTTTCATTATTCATGAATTTATGATATTTCTCCTTTCAATTTTTATTCATGCCCAATGTGAGTCTTTTACACGTAGCATGTGTGGTTTGAAAATATGCACAGTTCTATTTTACTTTTGTATTCACCCCCATATACTCAGTACATTCCAGAAGTACTAACCCACATATATGTATATGTACTACATTATCTTATAATGTAGGTTTTGGTGCTTGTTCCCAGCAGGATGATTGATCGCAGGCATCATCTCCTACATCTCAACATTTGGTGAGTCTTCTTAGTTTGAGGACTAAGTTGATAAGAGTTTTAGACTTTTATGCTTGTTCCGTTAGTTATTTTATTTTCAGTTTGGGTCAACTGTGGTCTATCCTAGTGACTCTTTAGTATCAGACAAGAGGCTTGTCAGACTATGTCTTTTTAGTTTTTAAGAGATCTATTGAAAATTCTACTCTCCAAGTTTAAGATTAAGATTTTAAATTGTGTTACTTCAGTTATTTTGTATATTTTAGTTTACTATCCTGCAAGTCCGGCACTGAGTAGATAACAAGGGTTAGCTTGGGACTATTGTAGTCCTAGGCACTGTGTGACATCCAGGGGTCTCTCGAGGCGTTACAAACTTGGTATCAGAGCCTAAGGTTTTAAGAAGTCATAGGGAGTCAGACAAGCCGTGTTACATAGAATCTTGATCATGAATGTGAATCACGCCACATTTATGAGCAAGAGGCTACAACACGAGTTAGGAACCATATTTTCTTTCATGATATATATCATGCTGAAGTATCTTTATCTTCCCTAGTTCGTGCTTTCACGTGACAGAAAATTTTGCCTCGGCGAGCTTATGCATGCAGAAATGGGGATCAGCCACCACTACTGCATGTAAACCCTCTAAATAAGAATGTATCTCATGCTTAATTTTGAGTTGCCTTTCAAGTGTTAGCCCAGGTGGTGAATGCGAATGTTCAGGGAAATTAGCCGGCAGCAGTCCCACTTTGCCAAAATGGTAATTTAGCTACAATAAAGATTTAGGATTTCTTAAGGATAAACCCACCTGAATTCTTTGGGTCAAAGGTGAATGAGTATCCTCAGTTCTTCATCAATGAGGTGATAAAGATCACTCAGATTATGCATGTTACGAAAGAGGAAAATGTAGAACTGACATCTTATCAATTGAAGGATGTTGCGTATGATTAAGTTACCATGTGGAAGGATGGTAGGGATGATGATGTGGCTCTTATGAGTTGGTAGGTGTTTTAGAGTGCCTTTCTGGAGAAGTTCTTCCCTCACAAGATGAGGGAGGCTAAGATGGAGGAGTAGTGGTTTAGACAGTTCTGAATCATCTCTGGTAGTGGTAGTGAATAAAAATCAGTGTAACGATCCCATACTTAGCCAAACATTGGAAGCAGTCCAGCAGCAGAAGGTCGAGGTTTTCTCAAAAAGGGTAGATGGTGTACTTTTCTATCAAGGTTGGTTGTGTGTTCCCAATGTGGATGGCTTAAGGGAAAAGATAGTAGTTGAGGCTACAGTTCAAATATTTGATCCACCCTAGTGCTACTAAGATGTACCTTGATTTACGAGAAATATATTGGTGGAATGATCTTAAGAGAGACAGCAAAATTTGTAGCTAAGTGTCCCAATTGCTAGTAGGTTAAGGTCGAGCACCAGAGATTGGGTGGTATACTTTAGGAGATCAGCATTCCTACTTAGGAGTGGGAAGTAGTGAACATGGACTTCATCACAGGGTTGCCTCATACAAGGCGTCAGCATGATTCAATTTGGGTCATAGTTGATCGGATGACTAAATAAGCTTATTTCCTACTTGTTAAGATGTTAGATACAGCGGAAGATGCCAAGATGTATATTCGCGAGTTAGTGAGGCTTCATAGGATCAAGTTTTCCTATAATAATAGTTATCATGCTAGCATTTGAATGACTCCATTTGAAGCATTGTACATGCGTAGGTGTAGATCACCCATATGGTAGTTCAAGGTTGGTGAAGCTGCTTTAATTAGGCCAGAATCTCTTCTTAAAGCTATGGAAAATGTCCAGTAGATTCATGAAAGGTTAAGGACTACTCAGAGTCACTAGAAATCATATGTAGACGTAAGAAGGAGAGAACTCAAATTTGAAGTGGGTGATTGGGTATTCTTAAAGTTGTCACCTATGAAAGGGATAATGAGATTTGGAAATAAAGGAAAGATGAGTCCATGATTTGTTGGTTAGTATGAAATAATAAGATGTGTTGGAGAGGTTGCTTACGAGTTTAACCTTCCGCCAGAGTTGGCCATTATCCACCTAGTTTTCCATGTCTAGATGCTAAAAAGGTGCATTGGAGATATGTCCCTAGTAGTCTCCCTAGAGAGTATTAATGTCAAGGGTAACTTTTCCTATGAGGAAATTCCGGTCAAAATTCTTAATAGGCAGGTCTGAAAGCTAAGAAATAAGGATGTTGCATCATTAAAGGTTCTTTGGAGAAACCAGTTGGTTGAAGGAGCCAATTGGGAAGCCGAAGCAGACATGATAACCAAGTACCCTCATCTTTTTTCTTTCAATTCGTCCCCTACTAAAGGTAAATTGTTTCTCTTCAGCAAATTCTTTCTCTTTCAGTCCATCTAAGTATTTTCATATTGTATCATGCGTTCTTGCATTGTAAGTACATTTACTAGTTATAAGTTTGGTTGTAAGATCAGCGTAGAAATGTCAGTTTTTCCCCAAAATCCTCATCCTTTGTAGTTGGCATTCGAGGATGAATGTTCCCAAGGGGGAGATATTGTAATACCCTATGTCTTTGAGTTTACTTCTGAGCCTATGACTCACTCATTGAGTCGTGAAGACTCAGTACGAGTCGTAAGTCTCAATCATAGTTAAAAAATATGGGATAGTAGAGGATTTGTCTTGGCTATGACTTATACCAAATGAGTCGTAACGAGACTATACGAGACATATAGTGCAGTCGTAGTCATCTTAGTGGGGAAGTCAAATATTTATAGACACTTGATGACTTAACCCTATGAGTCATTAAGAGGTAGTACGAGTCGTATAGTGTAAGTCATAAGGTCAACAGCGTTGGGTACCTAAGCTTCTGATCAGACCACAATTGGTCTTTACAAGTCGTAGTGACTAACTATGATTCGTAGACTACGACTCATAGTCAAACCAGTGTGTACCTTTCTTGTTGTTGCCAACACTACGAGTCATTGGGACAACTCGTAGATAGACGTCACGAGTCGCAAGGTAACCCGGGATGACTTGCGACCAAGTTTTGGTGCATTTAGTTAAGGGTACATTTGGTCTTTTCTCCTCTTTAAACTCCCATTCAAAGACTTAAAATGTAAAATAGGCATTATTTTCCCCTCTTCTCAGTCAGTTAACAATGTCCATTCTTCTCCCACTTTCAAGAACAATAAGGCTAGGGTTTCTTCCAAAAATTTACCTCCTAAGTCTCCAAGTTCAAGTTCCTTTCAAGAAGTCAAGAAAATCCAGATATTTTGGGGTTTGAGCAAGGATAATCTTTCATCCTTTTGCCAAAAGACTTTATATTTTTAAATTGAATCTATGATATTTCAATTAGGGGTCATACCCAATTTTCATGTTTTTGAGATTATGGTTTTACCATATGATTTAATGTTCAGTTTGCAAGAAAATCTATCTTTACTCATGTTTTAACTCACATGATTGCTATTATGAGATTCATTTCATTATTTTGACATGAAGTTTGATGAGTTGATGAAAGATTCTAATTTGAGCAGTGAGCATAATATTTTTATGCAAAGTTTCCATGATATAATGCATGAATTTCAAGACTTAAGCATAAGATGATAAGTACAAGAAGTTTAATCTTATATGTTCAAGTTACAAGTATTACAACATGATTAAAGTTCAGTTTTGATCTTATGATCTTAGATAAGGCATGATATCCACAAGTTTCCTCATGAGTATGATTTAAGTAAGAGAAGCATAGTTGATTTTCAGTTTACAAACCCATATACTAATTTAAGGTGGATTTCATAAGTATGAGAAAAAAAATATATATATATAGAGAGAGAGAGAGAGAGAATTTAGGAGTAGTATTTAGCATCGAGAAGCAAATGTAGGTGTCACGACCCGAGCAGGGCCTGCCCGTGACGAGTATCTTAAGTCCCACGTGAATCGGAGACCACCCCCTGTACCTAAACAAGTACTCACAACATTCCCAATGTTGGATGAATTATGAATATACAACAAAATAGATTCAAGAATAAATTATATATCTATGATCAATATCCAACAACTTGGCTGAAATAACCGACCAACACCACCTAAGTCCACAATAATCCAAATAAAGCCTTCTAAGCAAGAGCCAAAACTGAATATCACTAAGGCATTGGGACGTGCCCCCGACTATAGCCAAAAGCAAGTCTAAACAGTCTAAAATATAAGAGACCAAAACATGAAATGTAGTCTTTCGATGTATGGAAGCTCACAACTTTAATGTCAACTCATGAGTTGATCCCGAATTCTAATCACTGAGCAGGAGAAGTAGAAGTATGGCAAGTTCCTGCATCATGTGTGGATACAACATTTAAAGACGGTTAGCGGTTGGAGCGCTAGCATGTAACTCAGGGATATAGGATAACATAATGCTATAATCAACAGTGCAAAATCATTAAAAATTCCATGCACATCATCCAATGCATATACACACACACACATATATATATACACATACATATATATATATATGTATCACATATTGGGATTAGGAACAAGACTTAACATGTAAATTAAAACCTTAGTCTGGAATGTGTAGCTCAACCGGCATAATATACAAA
Organism: Capsicum pubescens; assembly: GCA_030864215.1. Lineage (NCBI taxonomy): Eukaryota > Viridiplantae > Streptophyta > Magnoliopsida > Solanales > Solanaceae > Capsicum > Capsicum pubescens. The sequence goes on from CM061538.1 coordinate 260,244,869, forward strand.
GGCACCCACTGGCTATATGGGCTCAACTCTCCCCCAGCTGGTAGGGCCCTAGTGTGTGTGGCCGCGTGAACCAGAGGGTATACATATGCGCTATGGGGGACTCAAACCTCCTGGCATATCAATGTGACACAAGCACCAAATCATGTAATACAATGTGGGGGACGCGAACCTCTCAATCATATGAAAATAATAATAAGGGGGACTCAAACCACCCGATCATATAGACCCCTGTGTCGGCAACCGCAGTGTCCAGTATTTTTCCCTCAGGACCTCCACTTTCACGACTCAGCTACACAGTTCTCTTTAAATCCCAATTAAATATATTTCACACACAGTCCCATTTATTGAACCATAATACACATTTAGGCATACATTGTTGGTATCATCATAACAACTACACTTGCAAGGTAACATCAACATGGCAAAAAATTAACATCAATCGGGGGAATTCACAATCCCCCTTGGTTTAGTTTATGCAATAGCTTTTGAAAACACCAACCCACAAGGTTCAATTTAATACCATAATGCAATAGTTCCAAAATAGTTAAATTCCCACATTTCTCATAACTAAAAATAATTTCACAATATGGGGTTGGAGTTATATACACTTCAAAAGTCACAAGTTGGGAAATCACAATCCCTTAGTTTGTTCACCATAACCATGCACTCACATGTTCAAAACCATTGTTAAAATATGAGTAAAGCATAATAAAATCATGAGAAAACAATTAATTGACCATTCATGTCAAAACCCTCAATCATGTCAAAACCGTCACTTTCAATCACATAAACAACCATGTATTTTCATGCAATGGAGATATTAAGTGTAAAGGTAGAGTCATATGCCTAAAATATCAAGTTTCACAAAGAGAATTTAACCCTTGAGCCCTTGATGACCAACTTGATGAAACCCTAGCTTGACATGCTTGAGGGAATTTAGAGAGCCTTTTAGAGTGTTTGAGAAGTTGTATTTGTTTCTGAGTGCTAGTGACTCCCTAAAGGGGTTATAAGACATTGGTTTTAATTTGAGTAAGAGGGGAAATGTCCAGAATGCCCTTAACTTAAAAGCTTAAATTAGTGCCGCCATTGACTATGGGTCAACCGTTGACTCGTAGTCACTCCTTACGACTCGTCACCACGAGTAGTAACCCGGACAGTCTCTAGGAACCCACACACTGTTGACCCTACGGCTCAAAGGCACGACTCATAATGGGACCCTATGACTCTTAGGCTCCAGTCGTAGTCAACACAAAACCCATTTGGGGTATATATTAGACACCTTATGATTTACACCGAATAACTCGTAACAAGTCCTTACGGCTCATAGTGAGCCACTCGTAGGCAAAGTAGAATCTAGCCACTTAATTATTGATTTGGTGACAACTCATCCCAACGACTCATCAGTCTTTACGACTCATGTCCCCCAAGTCGTACCCAAGACAGGAAATCAAGCATCATTCACTGGACACCTTATGACTAGGGTCACCTGACCCATCAAGACACCCTACGACTCGTAGGATGAGTTGTAGCCAAGGCATTGAACTTAAAACACAGAAAAATTTCAAGGACCAAAAACCTGGGGCATTACATACTCCGCCCTTAGGATAATTCATCCTTGAATGATAGGACAAGGCATTTACTAGCACAATTAAACTCCAAACACAACTACGCTTACCTTTAACAAAGACAGAAAATAAAGATACTAAGGAATTTACAATTTCTTTTAACAAAGACAAAAAAACAAAATGTTAAGGAATACATATACCTTAATCACGATTGTCTGAATCGGGGAACAAAAATAGATTCTTGGAATTTATGTCCTCCTCGGTTTCCCACATAGCTAACTCAAACTTGTGGTTACTCCAAAGAACCTTAACTGAATCCACATCATTTATCCATAACCGACGAACTTGTTGATCCAATCTTTCTATCGGAACTTCCTCATAAGACTAAGAATTTGAAATACCCATCTTTTCTAAAGAAAAATCGTTGAAGGGTCACCCACGCACTTTATCAACATCGAAACATGAAACACCAGGTGAATGAAGATCAAACTAGAAGGCAACTCCAATTCATATGAAACATTACCAACCCTCTTCACAACCAAGTACAGACCGACATAACAGGGCCTGAGCTTTCCATTCTTACCAAACCATATCACACCCTTCATTGGAGACACCTTTAAGAACACCTAATCACCAACACTAAATTCCAACTACCTTCGCCTTACATCGTCATAGGACTTTTGGCAACTTTAGGCGGCCTTAAGTCGATCCCGAATCACCTTCACCTTCTCCATGGCTTGGTGAACCAAATCGGGACCAACTAGCTTATTTTTACCAACTTTAAACCTCTCACTAGGAGACCTACACCTCCTACCATACAAGGCCTCAAATGGAGCCATACCAATGCTAGAGTGATAACTGTTGTTGTAACCAAATACAATGAGAGACAAGTGGTCAACCCAACTACTACCAAAATCAAACACATAAGCCCGAAGCATTATTCCAAGACCCAAATTATTCTTTTTGCTTGCCCATTCGTTTGTGGGTCGAAAGTGGTACTAAGGGTCACCTTAGTCCCCAAACCTCATTGGAATGACCTCTAAAAGTGAGATAAGAACTAAGTCCCCCAATTAGATATGATGGAAACTGGAGTACATGCAATTTCATGATCTCTTCTATGAACAACTTAGCATAATCCTCAGAAGAGAAATTAGTCCTTACTAGTAAGAAGTAAGCAGACTTAGTCATCCTATCCACCATGACCCAAATCGAATAAAACTGTTGGTGAGACCGCGGAAGATCGATAACAAAGTCTATGTTGAACACTTCCCACTTCCACACTGGCAACTCAATCTCTTGAGATAATCCATCGGGCCTTAAGTTCTCAACCTTCACTTATTGACACACCATGCACGTAGCCACAAAATTGTCCATATCCCACTTCATGTTATTCCACCAGTAAATCTCTTTAAGATCATGGTACACTTTTGTCGAACCAGAATGAATAGTATAGCGCGACTCATAGGATTCTACTAAGATTCTTTCTCATAACTTATCAACCTCGAGAACACATAACCTACCTTGGTACCTCAAGATACCATCATCACCAATCTCGAAAGCCATCACTTTCTGCCTATCTACATCATCCTTAGTTTTAATCAAGATAGGATCCTACATCTATTTCTTCTTCACCTCAGCACCAAGAGATAACTTTTCCACCTCTTGATCAGTCATACCCCCATCTTCTAAATCTAAGAGAAAAACTTTGAGATTATCCAAACGATGAAACATTCTTTAGCAAATTTCGCTTCTTCTTATCCACATGATACAAGCTCCCTATGGACAACCTGTTATGAGCATCAGTAACCACGATAGCTTTACTTGGGTGGTAGTAAAGGCTCATGTCATAATCATTGAGTAGCTCAAATAACCTTATTTGCCTGAGATTTAGCTCTTTCTGAGTGAACACATATTACAAGCTCTTATGATCAGAATAAATATCAACATGAACTCCATACAAATAATGATACTAGATCTTTAATGTGAATAACACAGCTAACAATTCCAAATCATGAGTCAAATAATTTTTTTCATAAACCTTTAACTGTCTTGAAGCATATGAAACCACCTTGTCATATTGCATTAATACTCAACCCTATCCTACCCGGGATACATCACAATAGACCACGAAACCATCAGTACCCTCAGGCAGGGTCAAGACTGGAGATGAAATCAACTTATCCTTCAACATCTTGAAACTACCCTCACAAGCATTCAACCACAAGAACTTTACTTTTTTTTATCAACTTGGTCAAAGGGGCAGCAATAGAATAGAAACTTTCTACAAACCTTCTATAGTAACCGGCTAAACCCATGAAGCTCCAAATATCAATTGGAGTCATGGATCTAGGCCACATCTTAACCACTAAAACCTTCTGTGGATCCATAATGATCCCTTCACTAGATATAAATGACCCAGATAAGTCAAAGCATTCAACTAAAACTCATACTTAGAGAACTTAGCATACAAACGTTGATCCTTTAGGGTCTGCAACCCAAGGCAGAGGTGATCGGCATAATTCGGCTTACTCTTGGAATACACCAAAATATCATCAATAAAGACAATCACGAACAAGTCCAAGAAAGGACGAAAAACTTGATTCATAAGATCCATAAATGTCGTCGGGGTATTAGTCAATCCAAAGGACATCACCAAAAACTCAAAGTGACCATACCAGGTTCGGAAGGCAATCTTAGGGATATCCGTCTCCCTAATCTTCAACTGATGGTACCCAGACCGAAGATTAATCTTAGAAAAGAACTTAGCACCCTGAAGTTGATCAAAGAGATCATCAATTCTCAGAAGTGGATACTTATTCTTCACGGTTACCTTATTCAATTGGCGGTAATCAATAGACATTCGAAGAGACCATCCTTCTTAAGCATAAAAAACACGAGAGCACCCCATGGAGACATACTAAGATGGATAAAACCTTTATTCAGAAGGTCTTTCAACTGCTTCTTAAGCTCTTTCAACTTAGCCAAAGCCATTTTATAAGGAGGAATAAAAATAAGATGAGTGTCTGGAAAAAGATCAATCCCGAAATCAATTTTGCTATCGGCAGCAATACCAGGAAGATCATCAGGGAACATCTCAAGAAATTCATAGACCATATGGTTAGTTTGCAAAGAAGGACCTTCGGACCTAAAATCCTTAACATGCACTAAGTGATAGAGGCACCTTTAGAAACCAATTTTTAGGCTCTAAGATACGAAAGAAACCTCATCTTTGGTACTAGGAAACTACCTTCCCATTCAATCACTAACTCATTTGGGAACTAAAAATAACTTTTTGGGTCTGACAATCTAAGTAAGCATAGCACGAATGCAACCAATCCATCCCCAATATGACATCAAAATCAACCATGTCTAAGTTTATCAGATCTACCAGAGTTTCTCTATCACCAATGTACAAAACACAACCTCTATAGACTTTTTTAGCAACCACAGAGTCACCTACCGAAGTAGATATAGAAAAGGGGTCCAAAATGCACTCAGGACCAAATCCAAAATGCACAACCATAAATAGGGTCACATAATAGTGGGTGGACCCCGGATCAAATAAACAATACAAGTTATGGGAAAAGAGTTTCAACATACCAGTAACGACATTAAGGGATGTCTCAAACTTATGATAGGTAGTGAAAGAATAGAAATGATTCCAACCAGTGTCAGAACCAGAAGTAGTACCCTTTGATGCAAAAGCTGATGCAATTGAAATAGGAATCTTATTTTCCCCAGAAGCAACCCTATAGGGATAATCTCTCTACATATGACCAATCTGACCACATTTAAAGCACTTTTTCCTCCCTTCTTCACAAACACCACGACGCACCTGACCACAAAGTATAAAAGGGGGATATAATGGAGCTGACTGGGCCCACTAGCCTGAGACTGGGTACCCTATTCCCTAAAACTATCACTACTCTGTATATGATGATCACTCGATGGCTTTGGGTAGGGAGCACTGGCCATAGAGTAGGATCCAGAATTATCCCACTTCTTGTTAGGCCATTTTTCTCTATCTCGACCACTTTGTTGTTGACCTCCACCCTGATTTGAGTTGTAAAACTTCTTACTATGCCTCTCCCTAAATCCATCTTACTTCTTGTTTTTCTTTGTCTTGATACATATAAACCACAAGCTATAAAATATCCATGTTCTTATTCAACAAGGCATCCTTGCTCTCCAAGATCAACTCACAAGACACCTAGAAATGAACTTCCTCAATATAGCCCTCATGATAGACACCAATGCAGGAGCATACTGAGATAACTAATGGAATTTCAAGGCATACTCCTTGACTGACATCCTGTCTTGCTTCAAGTTCACAAATTCCTCAGCCTTTATCTCCGCCAACTCTTGAGGGAAAAAAGCAATCCAGAAAAGTACTAGAGAAATCATCGCACAAAGCAGACTCAGCATCATCGCCCCTAGACTAGTCTTACTCCTCATACCACTGATATGCCACATCTTTTAATTGGTAAGAGAAAAACTCCATGCCATCCATATTAGTGGTATGTATCACATAAAAGATTTTGTCTATCTCATCAATGAAATTTTAAGGATCTTCCTTAACTCTAGAACCAGTGAAAGTAAGAGGACTCAATTTCATGATTTGGCCAACTCTAGTGGCCTCGAATGATGGAGTAACAAAAGTAACCCGCTCATTCTGAGAGGCTACCAACTGGGTAAGAAAGTGCATCGACTGACAAAACTTAGCATTAGAAACATCAGCCCGAGGTACTTGAGGAGGAATAGAGAGATCGGTGGAGCTTCATCAGGGCAATCAAAAATAGCGATCCTAGACCGGGTCTAAACTCCTAGAGTAGGATAAGCTCCATCCATATTATCCTCAAACTAGATAGAAGAGTTCCAACAGATATTAAATCTTCTTGGATGAATGATCTGAAAGGCAAACAAATGGGAATTAGAGAGATTCAAGACCTTAGACTCTATAGCTAAAAATTAAAAAACAAGAAAGAAAAACATTCCTAAATGCCTAATAGCCTCTCCATTATAAGTGTGATGTACTACACACCCATAAAAGAGACTCTACACAACACGACTTTGTTGGACACCCAATGACACCAAACCTAGGCTCTGATACCATATTTGTCACGACCCAAACTAGGGCTTGGCTGTGATGGGTATCTCAAGTCCCACGTATACCAAAGACCACCCCCTTCACCTAACCAAGTACTCATAACATTCCCAATGTCAGATGAATTCTGAACATATAACAAGATAGATTCAAGAATAAATAATATATATATATGATCAATATCTAACAACCAAGCCATAACAATCGATGAACACCACCCAAGTCTACAATAAGACTTCTAAATAAGAGTTAAAACTGAATATCAATAAGGCATCGGTACATGCCCCGACTATAGCCAAAATCAAGTCTAAACAGTCTAAAACATAAGAGACCAAAACATGAAATGTAGTCTTCCGATGTATGAAAGATCACCACTTCTATGACAACTCATGATATGTTCTCGGATCCTAATTACTGAGCAAAAAAAATAGAAGTATGGCCAGTTTTTGCATCGCATGGGGATACAACATCCAAAGATGGTTAGCAGTTGAAGCACTAGTATGTAACTCAGGGATACGAATAATATAATGCCATAATTAACAGTTCAAATCATTCAAAATTCCATTCAAATCATCCAATGCATATACATATATATATATATATCACATGTCGAGATTGGGAACAAGGCTTAACATGCAATTTAAAACCTTAGTCAAGATTTTGTAGCTCAACTGACATAACATACAAAGCCACCCACGGGCTATATGGTAATGTGTGGATGTATGAACCATAGGGTATACATATGCACTATGGGTGAAACACCCTGGGTTTTGGAACTAAAGAAAATTTTCTGGATTTTTGGTTGTTGGACATCATATGACTAAGGGGTACTAGTCGTATAATGGGGTACAGTTAGTATGGTCTTGGTCATATACTAACCAGTGTTGGTTGGTGCGTTGGATTGGTTTCTGGTATAGGTTTGACTTGGGTGGGTACGAGTCGTATAGTGGGTAACGGCTCATATGGTTTGGTTTTTCCATCACTTAATCTAAGACTGATTACGAGTAACTCACCATAATTCATAATATAGGGTACGAGTTGGACCATTCACATGTATGGTAGACAGTGTCCAAATCCTCTTTGATTTCCATTCTGTGGTAGGTATGGGTCAAGGGTACAAGTCGTATAATCGGATACAACTTGTCTTGGATGTTCATATGTTGGACAGTATTGGGGTCTAAAGAGAGTCCTAGGGTACAAGTTGTGGGTACCACTCGTATGGTGGGGTACGACTGGTATGGGTATCCGCACCCTCCTGCGGGATTTTTGTTATAGTTTAAGTGGGGGTAATCTGGAAAATTCCCCACTTAACCTCTTAAGGCCCCATGACTTATAACTCTTTTGGGACATCATTTACCCTAATATTCTAATCTTAAACACTTATAAACTCTCACAAATTCTCTCTAAGGCTCTTGGGTAAAAAAAATGCTAGGGTTTCATCTAGAGGATTAATTTGGGCTTGTATGGGTGATTTCTCTCCATCATCTTTGTAATCTAAGTGGAGATACTTCTCCCTCATTGTTAGTTCCAACTAAAGGCATATTTTATGAATTGTTTTCATGGCATTATTGTTGTATGGTTTGGGGTTTTCAATCATATGTTGGGGGTTTTGGTTATAAATTCTTGGTTATGGTTTTCCCGTGTTTTTAATTATGGATTTACATACTTTAATAGTGGTTTGGAAAATTGGTCGCATGGGGAATGGTTATTGATAATTGGTTTTGGTTTTGGAAACACTATGCCCCCAACATATTTGATAAAATGCCTATGAGAATACTTTTACTATACTGTTGGACTTTTAATGGAACTAATTCATGGTATAACTTCGTAATGGAACCCTAAACTACATAAATATTTTAAATGGTTTGGAATGGTTAAATGGTAAGGTTTGGTGGTCATGGTTATGGTTAATTAAACATACTTATGGGGTACAAGGAAATCCCCCAAGTAAACTTAATAATGGTACACTAGTGGGGTACATAGGAATCCTCCAAGTCAACTCAATAATGTAATCTATGGGTACATGGTAATCCCTTATTCATTAAAGGTTGGCTAAGGACATTGCCTACAAGTTATAGTCGGTATGATGATACCACTAATGATATCCTTGGTTAATAATAAATGGAATGGTGGTTTAGTTGTATGTTAATGGTTTAATTGGGCAATAATGGTGGGGTGTGATAACTAACTGTAAAGGTATGAGCTCAAAGGACTGACACTAGAAACTTATGTTTGCCGACATGAGGATTGGTCATGGCGACCCTATACTTGAGGGGTACATGAGAATCCCCCAACACTTTTATATATGTATCATAGAGAGCAAAAGGAATACAGGAATACCCTACTCCTATGGTATCTCTGGTTCATGCGGCTACACGCATTGGGGCCGCCCAGGGGGTGACACTGGACCCAATATCCCATGGGTAGATTATGATGGTTAAGCTACACATACCTAGGTTAATGGTTTAAATGCATGCTAAACCCGATTCCCTCTTTCCAGCATAGTTATATATATATATGTATGGTTGTGAATGCATATGGTTGGTTTACTTAGTTTTAAAGGTTGGCATTATTTTATCCTTATCTTGAGTACTTGCTAGCATTCACCCGCTAATCCATCTTCGGGAGGCTGTATCCCCACGCGATACAGGGATTAGCCATTATACTCCTGTTACTTAGTGATTGGATTCGGGATTATCTATTGGATTGAAGTGTTAATCTTCCATATTTCAGAAGGCTCCATTTTATATCATGGATGTCTTTACATACTTTGGTTGTTTTATGGATATTGGTTTTGGCTATGGTTGGGGCCATATCCCAGCCGAATATTTTTTTTTGGTTAGAGGCTTTGTGGAACTACTATAGGTTGGAATGGGTGGTGTCGGTATTAGCGTCAGCTTTAGTATTGGTATTGGCATTAGGGATGATATTGTTTAACTGAATTTATGATTGTTCCATCATTTTATGTTATGTTATGGACAGGAACTTAGTTTTATATTGGTTTGGTTATGGTTGTTGGTATGGTTGGACTTGTTTGGGTTGGTTATGGTTGTAGACCTATCCCAGAGTCTGAAATTATAATAAGTGCTACCTTGTTATACGTTCAAAATTCATCTAACTCAGGGTATGCATATTTGAAAGTTGGGTTGGGTAACGGGGGTGGTCCCCGGTCTTGGTTGGACTTGGGATGCCCATTACGATAAGGTCATGGTTCGGGTCATGTCAAGTTGGTATAAGAGCTTTAGGTTCATGGTCAATTGGGAGTCCATAAATCCATGTCGAGTAGAGTTTTTTTAAGGGTGTGTAGCACGCCACACTCATAAGGGAGAGGCTAAAAGGTATTTAAGAAATATCTCTCTTTTTTGTGTTCTATTTTCAAGCTTAGGGTTTGAGCCCTGGAATCTTCTCTAATTTTGTTTGTTCGCTTTTTAGATCATGCCTCGATGATTTAAAGTTTATGAAAACTCCTCTGTTCCAACTGGAGACAATATTGATGGGACATAATCTACTCAAGGGATCCATACTTAGTCTAGGGGTCCAGTCCCTGATATTTTTGGAATTCCACTAGTTCCTTCTAGTCCTACTCAGGCTAATGTGACGAATGATGAGTTTTTTAGTCGATTCATATGATTACTCAGTTGGTAGATTCCTAGGCTTAACGTGGTGTATCTATTATTCTATCCTCTGAGGCTACAAGGATTGGCCAGTTCATGAAAATGATTACTCTAACCTTTACTGGTGTTAAGGTGGAGGAGGATCCTTAGGGTTTTCTTGATGATATGGAAAATATTTTCATGATTAAGCACGCCACGAATGTAGAAGGGCTGGAGTTTACAGCTTATCAACTCAAAGATATGTCGTACCAATGGTACAAGGAATGGGATCAAGCAAGGGGTGAGGTTGATGAGTCTTCTCTGTGGGAGACTTTCTCCAATGCTTTTCTAGACCGCTTATTTCCTTAGGAGTTGAGGGAAGCAAAAGTAGAGAAGTTTGTTAATCTGAAATAGAGGAAGATGTCAGTCAAGGAGTATGCCTTAAAATTTCATCAATTGTCTAGGTATGCTTCAGAATTGGTATCTGATATGAGGTCCAGGATGAGAAAGTTCACTTCAAGACTATCTCGGGATTTGATCCTTGAAAGCAAGACTACATTGTTGATCAAGGACATAAATTTTTCTTAATTCGTTATTCATATGCAACAGGTGGAGAAGGAAAAGAGGAAGCAGGCTGAGATAGATGAACGACAGGGTAAGAGGTTTAGGTTCTCTGATCAAAGTGGTGGTCAAAAGTAAAATGGTCGGTATGGTGGTAAGTGGCCAAAGAAAAAGTGGGGGAGTTCTGGTTCCTTTTCCACAGCTAGTGCTCCTAACCTAAAGTAGTCGGGTAATAGGCATCAGTAGGGTGGCAACAACTTCAAGACATAGGGTGTCCAATCTTAGTCAAGTGGGGCATAGTCAACTTTATCATGTCTTTTTTGTAGGTTTTGTGGTCGATTACATCAGAGCTTCTGCGATAAGGGAAGGGATATGTGTTTTAAATATGGTCAGTTAGGCCATATGCTTAGAAATTATCCGGTTGGTAAGGTTGATTCAGGAGAAAATAAGGTTTTGGTTACCTCTTCATCTGCTCCTACACCAAAGGGTATTGTTTCTGTATTTGTTTCTACTTCTAGTACCGGCCCAGGCTGAAATAGGTTGTATGCTTTTGCTACTCGCCAGGAATTAGAGGTATCTCTTGATGTCATGACTGGTATGTTACAACTTTTTTCTCTAGATGTTTATTGTTTACATGATCTGGGGTTTTCTCTCTATTATGTGACCCTATTTATGGTTGTTTATTTTGGTTTTGATCTCGAGGTTATTTTAGATCCTTTTCTGTTTCTACCCCAGTAGGTGACTCTGTGGTTGCTAAGGAGACTTTGGTCGATTTGTTTGAATTAGATATGGTGGATTTTTATGTTATTATGGGGATGTATTGGTTACACTCGTGCTACACGTTCTTAGATTATCGGACTCATAGGGTTATCTTTAAGTTTCTTGGTGAACCAATTATTGAGTGGGAGAGTGGTTCCCTAGCTCCTAAGAGAAGGTTTATTTCATATTTTAGAGCTCAAAGGTAAATCTCTAAAGGGTGTCTCTATCATTTGATCTGGGTTAAAGATTCTAACTCGAAAGGTCCTTCTTTGCATTCGGCTCCAGTGGTGAATGAGTTTCCTGAGGTCTTTCCGGATGATCTTCCTGGTGTTTCTCTGGATAGGGAGATTGAGTTTGGGATTGATTTGGTTTCATACACTTGTCCAATATCTATTCCTCCATATAAAATGGCTTCGGCTGAGTTAAGGGAACTCAAGGAGCAACTTAAGGATCTCTTGGATAAGAGTTCCATCCTTCCTAGCGTGTCCCTTTAGGGTGCACTTATGTTATTCATGTGTAAGAAGGATGGTTCCCTTTGGATGTGCATTGACTATCGATAGTTGAATAAGGTAACGGTTAAGAACAAGTCTGCTCTTCCAAGGATAGATAACTTATTTGATCAGTTGCAAGGTGCCAAATTCTTTTCTAAGATAGATATTTGGTCTGGGTATCATCATCTTAAGATTAGGGAGGTGGATATCCGTAAGACATCTTTCTGTACTCGGTATGGGCACTTTGAGTTCCTGGTTATGTCATTTGGTTTGACCAATGCCCCGGCGGTATTAATAGATTTGATGAATAGGGTATTCTATCAGTTTTTGGATCTTTTTGTCATTGTGTTCATTGATGACATCCTGATATATTTAAAGAGCGAGGTGGATCATACCAACTACCTCCATACGGTGTTGTAGACCTTGAAAGAACAGCAGTTATATGCCAAATTCTCTAAATATGAATTCTGGTTGAACATTGTTACTTTTATTGGTCATATTATTTCTAGTGAGGGGATCATGGTGGATCCACAAAAGGTGGTTGTGGTTAAGAAGTGGCCTAGACCCATGACTCCAACTGACATTCAAAGCTTCTTGGGTTTGGCTGGGTATTATAGGAAGTTTGTGGAAAGTTTCTCGATGATAGCTGCCCCATTGAATAAGTTAACTTAGAAGAAGGTAAAATTCTCTGGGTCAAGTGCCTATGAAGGTAGTTTCGAGAAGCTTAAGGATAAGCTAACTTCGGCTCCAGTTTTGACTTTGCTTGAGGTCAGTGAGGGGTTTATGATATACTGCGATGCATCCCAGGTGGGACTTGGTTGTGTTTTGATACAGCATGGTAAGGTGATTCCCTATGCCTCTAGGCAGTTGAAAGTGCATGACAGGAATTATCATACTCATGATTTGGAATTGTTAGCTTTGGTATTTGCATTAAAAATCTAGTGACACTATTTGTATGGAGTGTACGTGGACATCTTTTCTAATCATAAGAGTCTACAGTATGTGTTCACTCAGAAAGAGCTTAATCTCAGGCAGAGAAGATGGCTTAAACTTCTCAAAGACTATGACATAAGTCTTTACTATCATCTAAGTAAGGATAATGTTGTTGTTGGTGCTCTTAGCAAGTTATCCATAGGAAGATTAGACCAAGCAGATAAGGATAGGTGAGTGTTGGTGAAGGATATTCACCACTTGAATAATCTTGGAGTTTGCCTTTTAGACTCAGAGAATGGTAGTGTGATGGTGCAGGAAGTGGTTCGGCCATCTCTTGGTGCAGAGATCAAGGAGAACCAAATGTTGGATAATATCTTGATAAAAATCAAGGTGATTTATGGGGGCAAAAGGTAATGGTATTTGAGATCAGTGGTAATGGTGCCTTATGGTACCAAGGGAGGTTATGTGCTCCTGACTTTGATGGGTTGCGATAAAGGGTATTGATTGAGGCACATGAATCACGCTATGTTATTCATCCTGATTTGAAGAAAATATATCAGAATCTCAAGGAGATTTATTGGTGGAATGGTATAAAGAAGGATGTGGCTAATTTTTTGTCCAAGTGTTTAGTGTGTCAACAAGTGAAAGTTAAGCACATGAGGCCTAGTGGGTTATATCAGGGAATGGATTGCCAAAATGGAAATGGGAGATGATCAATATGGATTTCATTACCAGTCTTCCTCGGTCTCAAAATCAATTTTATTCGATTTGGGTCATCGTGGATAGGATGATAAAGTCAGCACACTTTTTGCCAGTGAGGACTAACTTTTTGACTGAGGATTATGTGAGGTTGTATCTTCATGAGATTGTGAAGCTGGATGGGGTGTCTGTTTGGATTGTCTTTGATCATGGTATGCATTTTCATCTCACTTTTGGCGGTCGTTTCAGAAGGGGTTAGGTACTAAGGTTAGCCTAAGTACTACTTTTAACCCGCAGACGGATGGACAAGCAGAAAGGACTATTTTAACATTGGAAGATATGTTTCATGCATGTGTGATTGATTATAGTGGTAGTTGGGTTGAGCATCTACCTCTTGTAGAGTTTGCTTACAATAATAGCTATCATTCTAGCATTGGAATGGCCCCTCTGAGACATTGTATGGTAGGAGGTATAGATCTCATATTGGATGGTTTGAGTTTGGTAAGGAAGATATGTTTGGCTAGAATTTGGTTTATCAAGCTATGGAGAAGGCAAAACTTAATTCGGGATAGGTTTAAGGCTATCCAAAGTCGCCAAAAGTCCTATGCGGATGTGAGGCACAGGGACTTGGAGTTTGATCTTAGGGATAGGGTGTTCCTAAAGGTGTCTCCCATGAAGGGAGTAATGCGGTTTGGGAAAAAGAAGAAGCTCAGTCCCCGGTATGTTGGTCCTTATATGATTTTGCGGAGGGGTGGTAATGTGGCTTATGAATTAGAGTTGCCTTCTAGTTTGAGCTCCATTCATTCGGTATTTCATATCTCTATATTGAGAAAGTGTCTTGGTGATCCTTCTTCGGTTGTTCCTCTGGAAGGATTGGGTATTTTGGATTCTCTATCGTATGAAGAGATCCTAGTTGAGATATTGGATCGACAGGTTTGTTGGTTACGGACCAAGGATGTGGCCTCGGTTAAGGTTCTATGGAGGAACCATAAGGTGAAAGAGGCTACTTCAGAAGCGGAAGAGGACATGAAGTCCAAGTATTCTCACTTGTTTTCTGCTCAAGATATTCATGTGAAAGGTATGTGTTCTTAATCATATCTTTGTTTTCTAACTTGGTTAAAGGCTAGATTGATGTTTAATAATGCAAAGACTCATGCTTGTGCTTACCCGACCCGTCATTCGGGGATAAATGATCTTAGTAGGGGAGACTGAAACACCCTGGGTTTTGGAGCCTTAGATAATTTCCTGGATTTCTAATTGTTGGACATCATACGACTAGAGGGTAGTATTCGTATGATGAGGTGCGGTTGGTATGGTCTTGATCATATGCTAACCAGTGTTGGTTGGTCAGTTGGATTGGTTTCTGGTGTGGGAATGACTTGGGTGGGTACGAGTCGTATGGTGGGTGATGGTTCGTATGGTTTGGATTTTACGTCACTTAATCTGAAACTTGGTAACTTAACTTGGATCTGAGTACAAGTGGCTCACCATGAGCCATAAAATAAGGTACGAGTCGCACCATTCACTCGTATCGTGGACAGTGCCCAAATCCTCTTTGATTTCCATTCTCTGGTGGGTATGGGTTAAGGGTACAGGTCGTATAATCAGATACGACTTGGATTGGATGGTCGTATGTTGGACAGTATTGGGGTCCAAAGGAAGGCCTAGGTACAAGTGGTGGGTACCACTCGTATGGTGGGGTACACTAGTATGAGGTGGTCGTACCCTCCTTCAGGATTTTTTTTATATAGTTTAGGAGAGAGTAATTTGGACATTTCCCCACTTAACCTCTTAAGGCCCCACGACTTATAACTTTTGGGACATCATTTACCCTAATATTCTAATCTTAAACACTTAGAAACTCTCTCAAATTCTGTCTAAGGCTCTTGGGTAAATGAAGGTTATGGTTTCATCTAGAGGATCAATTTGGGGCTTGTACGGGTGATTTCTCTCCATCATCTTCATAATATAAGGCAAGATATTTCTCCCTCATTGTTAGTTCCAACTAAAGGCATACTTTATGAATTGTTTTTATGGCATTATTGTTGTATGGTTTTGGGTTCACTACAAAAAATCACTATTTTTGCGGGGGTTATATTTACATATTACGGAGGTTGAAAACTCCTGCAATGTGATTGCATGGTGGTTTTCAAAACCTCCACAATTACAGGAGTCGCAATCAGTTTACGGCGGTTTGTCAATTACCGCCGCAATCAGTTAGTGGCGGTTATGTAACGGCGGTTTCGACCCCCACAATATGTAAACTAAAATTAGCTCCCAACTAATACTTTAAAACATATAGCGGGGGTTAAAACCTCCACTGTATATTTTTAAAATTACAGGGGTCAAAACCCCCACAATTCACTTGATATTTTTCAAAAAAAAAAATACACTGTTCATGATCAATATTTAAATTTGAATTTTATGTAATAGATTTAATATATATCATTTACTGTTGAACCAAACAAAAATACATCTTAATACAAAATGTGCCTGCTGCTTAGATGATAACTCTTCCACAATGACCATCATGAGTAAATCAAAAACAAAAAAATGAATAAAATAGTCTTAAACTAGTTTAAAAACAGTAAATGATCATTCAATGAATTGCATCTTCTTCTGATTTACAAAAAATAATGCAAGCAAGTTGTGTCTTGTAAAGCTGAGAAAACAATAAAATTCTGTAGCGATTTGTTGCGCGTATTGACTATCGTTTAGATTTTGATACCTCTTGTAATGATGTCAAGAAGCAAAAACTTGGTGTTAGAAGAATCATAAGATATATACGTAGAAAAATTGAAGTATGTCAAGTTATGCAACTCACTTCAGGTTCAACAGATTTTACTGACTTAGTAGATTTTGCTGCCTCAGTAGATTTTGCTGCTTCAGCAGATTTTGCTGCCTCGGCAGATGTTGCAGATTTTGGTTCAACTGCTTTTGGTTCATCAGCCTTCACATGCTCTGCATCTGTACAAAAAGTTTATCATCAGTATTGTTTCTTAATGATTTGTTATTTTGTGAGAGTTTACGTTCTATGTATTGACAAGTAAAAAAAAATTCTACACAATCAGGTCACATAACAATAACAAAAAGATAACAACAATGTTAGTGAATTGGACAAGGCCACACACGGCTTCACTAGACTTCAATATGAATAATAACAAGAAGATAACAACAACGCTAGTGATATTAAGCATTTGCTTTGGTAACTTAGCTTTCTGTGCTTGTTGGCTTCTCAATTATGTTTGTAACTTATTTTTTATATTAAGCATTTAACAATAAAGTTGTTAAAATAAAAGTATGTTTCACTTTTATCTCTCTCTCTTTTTTTAGTAGTGTGAGTTATCTATCAATTTTGCATCAATTACTTCAGGATCCACATCTATATTATCTGAGTAAGTATCATTTGCATAAGTTATTTGTAAAATTTATTCTAATTCTTCAAAGATTCTTCATGTGATTATATTACCTGCGTCAAGTTATTTGCATTTTTTTGGTATTTCATAATTATCATTTTGATTTTCTTCTGCTTAACTAAGGTGCACAAATTTTCCAAGTTGATTATCTTTTTGCCTTTACTATGATATTCTTGAAAGTGATTAAACTGATAATTACATGAAAGTTGCCCTCCTCATTCTAGCTCAAGGGATTTCACAACCTTGGCTTCTGAGTGGATATTGTAATGTCGTATTGATTCAAGACTATGTGTGTATCAAGAGATTCCAACCAGCACAATAACAACAAGATGAACAACAAGGTGCTAGTGAATCATAATAAGCCTCACACGGCTTCAATTGACTTTGAGTTTGTGTTTGAAAAAAAAAATGAGATGAATAACAAGGTAACAATGCTAGTGAATCGAAATAGGCCTCACATGGCTTCACTAGACTTGAGTTTGTGTTTTGAACAAGAAAATAAGATGAATAACAAGGCAACAATGCTAGTGAATTGAAAGAGACCCACACGGCTTCACTAGACTTTAGATTCAACAACACAATATTAAAATGATAAAAATTGCTCAACAGAGTACTTACACAAATCTCTTTTGCCACTTCATTAACATATGATCCATCTTCTTTCTTATGAGTAGCAAGATAAAGTTCTGCTCGTCCAGGCTTATGTCCAGTAGCAAGATAAAGTTCTGCTCGTCCAAGCTTATGTCCAGTCTCAACCATCTACAAACAATATTAACTTAACAAATTAAGGATAATTTCATGTTTACTAAACTTCCAAGTTTCTCATTGATTTTTGCCCTCTGTTTTTCCTACTTGAGAAAGAAAGGGATATTATAGTTCCACAAATTTATCCAACCAAAAGAAAGAAAAAATAAGATCAAGAATATAAATATAAAGCAACCACGAAAATAAGTTCAATCAGCACAACAAAGGGGACAAATGCTTCAAAATTTACTAATACATATAGATTAGCAGACAAGAAGATGGAGAGTAAAACTAGCTCATTTAATAGTTGTAATCAGTTCTTCCTCACTTTGTCTAGATAGATCCTTTTAGTTTAGAAGGTAAGTTATATTGACAAATCTTTTTCTAGAATCAGATACCAAGAACAAAACATAATTAGAAACCAACAGTAAAGGAAAAAATTGATTGCGATTAAAGAAATATACCATTTGGGATGTCGTTCAGCTAAATACCTTGACCCTGCATTTAAAAATCAAAATAAAAGAGTGAATTTAAAAATAAATGATAAATAGTAGCACTTGTTCACTAGACGGAACGAAGAAACTTGCAAGAGAAAATAAAAATATACCCAATGCATTTCTACAAAGTGGGTTTTGAAGACAACAACAATATACCACAGTTGAATCTACCTGAAATAACAAGAATCTCCAAAGCTCCAAGAGCAAGAAATTACAAGCGTAGCAGTGAATATACCTAGTTGCATAGTCGCTTTTTACTCTTTCAATTTGTCTACTAGCACAAACTAAAAATACAAGGATCAAACACAAGGATTTCATTGGAAAAAGTGAAAAATTGGAAATTCTTTCCAAAATCGTGTATTTCCCTAAATTTTGCACAAACAAAAATCTTAAAACAAACCCATTGACGATTGAACAAAAAATAAATTGAAAACCCTAGATTGCAAAAAATTGTGACCTGGAAGAAGCAAATCTACCATTGTCCGCTACTGCGAAATGCCTAGAACTCTAAAACCTTTTGGGATGAAAATGTGTGCTCGGTGAGAAGTGATTTTGTTGTGAGAAATTCAAAAGAAACCAGTGATATTGGGTGGAGCGATTTGGATAAAGTCAAAGAAAGAGAGAATGATCTAACACAGTATGGCAACCCCTTCAAGATTTTGGGTAAAATGAGAGAAAAAATAGATGGGGGGGGAATATTAGGGCTGCTTTAAACTGCAGAATTGTAGAAGAAGAATAATTTAGGAAGAGTTTTTTTTCCTTATAGGTTAAGTAAATTGAGTAAAGAGGGATTTTGAGTAAAGAGGGATTTTGGGAAAAATAATATATTAGCGGGTTTATTTCACTGTCCTAAAATTATTTGCGGTTTATTTTTTTACGTATAGCGGGGGTTTCAATCACCCCTAAAATATTTTCGGTTTATTTTTACTGATAGCGGGGTTTTGCCCGCCACAATAGTAATAAAATTACGGTTGTGGAGGTCAATACCGACCCCCGCAATTAAACCTCCATCAAATACACACTTTTTTGTAGTGGTTTTCAATCATGTGTTGGGGGTTTTGGTTATAAATGCTTGCTTATGGTTTTTCCATGTTTTTAATTATGAATTTACATGCTTTAGTGGTGGTTTAGACAATTGGTTGCATGGGAATAGTTAATTGGTAATTGGTTTTGGTTTTGGAAACACTATGCCCCCAACATGTTTGATAAAATACCTATGAGAATACTTTTACTATATTGTTGAACTTTTAATGGAATTATTGAATGGTATAACTTGGTAATGGAACCCTAAATGGTTTAAATGATTTGAAATAGTTAAATAATAAGGTTTGGTGGTCATGGTTATGGTTAATTAAACATCCTTATAGGGTACATGGGAATCCTCCAAGTCAACTCAATAATGTAATCTATGGGTACATGGGAATCTCTTATTAATAAAAGGTTGGCTAAGAACATTGCTTGCAAGTTATAGTTGGTATGACGATACCACTAATGATAGCCTTGATTAATAATAAATGGAATGATGGTTTGGTTATGTAGTAATGGTTTTAATTGGGCAATAATTGCGGGGTGTAATAGCTAACTGTGAAGGTGTGAGTCCAATGTACGGACACTATAAATTCATGCTTACCTACATAAGGATTAGGCATGGCGATCCTATACCTGAGGGGTACACGTGAATCTCCTAACACTTGTATATATGTATCATGGAGAGCGAAGGGTACACGGGAATTGCCTACTCCTATGGTATCTCCGACTTGTGCAGCTACACGCATCGAGGCCCATCCAGAGGGTGACACTGGACCCATATAGCCCATAGGTGGATTATGATGGTTAAGCTACACATACCCAGGTTAATGGTTTTAACTGCATGCTAAACATGATTCCCTCTTCCCAGTATGGTTATAAATATGTGTATGTATAGTTGTGAATGTATATGGTTGGTTTACTTGGTTTTAAAGGTTGGCATTATTTTATCCTTATCTTAAGTACTATCTAGCATTAACCCGCTAATTCGTCTTCGGGAGGATGTATCCCCACGCGATGCAGTTCTACTCCTCCTTCTTAGTTATCAGATTTGGGATCAGCTATTGAATTGAAGTGGTGAGCTTTCATATTTCGAAAGGTTCCATTTCATATCATGGATATCTTTACATACTTTGATCATTTTATGGATATTGGTTTTGGAAATGGTTGGGGGCGTATCCCAAACGAATATTGTTTTCCCTTTGGTTAGAGGCTTTATGGAACTACTATGGGTTGGAATAAGCGGTGTCAGCATTGGCGTCAGCCTTAGTATTGGCATTGGTATTGGGGTTGATACCGTTTAACTGAATTTATGATTGTTCCATCCTCTTATGTTGTGTTATGGACAGGAACTTGGTCTTTATATTGGTTTTGTTATGGTTGTTGGTTGGGATTGGATGGTTGGACTTATTTGGGTTGGTCACGGTTATAGACCTATTCCAGAGTTTGGAATTATAATAACGGTACCTTGTTATACATTCGAAATTCATCTGACTCTAGATATGCATATTTGGATATTGGGTTGGGTGACGGGGGTGGTCCTCGATCTTGGATAGACTTGGGATGCCCATTACGACAAGGTACTGGTTCGGGTAGTGTTAATGGGGTACTCAAACATCCCGACATATCAAGGTGACACAAGCACAAAATCATGTAATACAATGTGGGAGAGTCAAACCTCCCAATCATATGAAAATAATAATAAGGGGTACTTAAACTACCCAATCATATAGACCCCCGTGTCGGCAATGCGGTTTCCAATGTTTGTCCCTCAGGACCTCTACTTTCATGACTCAGTCCTCTTTAAATCCCAACTAAATATATTTAACATACATTCCCATTTATTGAACCACAATACACATTTAGGCATACATTATCAGAATCTTCATACCAACTACACTTGCAAGGTAACATCAACATGCCAAAAAAATTAACATCAATTGGGGATATTCACAACCCCTATTGGTTCAATTATGCAATAGCTTTTAAAAACACCAACCCACAAGGTTCAATTCAACATCATAATGCAATAGTTCCAAAATAGTTAAATTCTCATATTTCTCATACTAAAAATAATTTCACAATATGGGGTTGGATTTATAACCACTTCAAAAGTCACAAATCGGAAAATCACAATCCCTTAGTTTATTCACCATAACCATGCACCCACAAGTTCAAAACCATTGTTAAAACATAAGTAATGCAGAATAAAACCATGGGTAAATAATTAATTGAGCATTCATGTCAAAACTCTTAATCATATCAAAACCCTTTAATTTCAATTCACATAAACAACCATGTATTTTCATGCAATAGAGATATTAAGTTTAAGGGTAGAGTCACATGCTTGAAATATCAAGTTTCACGGAGAGAATTTAACCTTTGAGCCCTTGAGCTTTGAGCTCACTGACCTAGTCACGACTTGATCCTACAAGTCGTATGGTGTCTTGATGGGTCAGGTAACCTTAGTCGTAAGGTTTCCAGTGGTGTTTGGATTATTGTCTTGGTTACGACTTGGGGATACGAGTCGTAAGGACTCGTAATGAGTTATTAGGATGAATCGTAACCAAATCAGTAAATTTATTACTTGAATCTGCTCTGAATATGAGTGGCTCACTAAGAGTTGTAAGGATATGTTACGAGTCATGAGGAGAAATCGTAGGATGTCCAATGTCTAACCCATTTGAGTTTTGTGTTGCCTATAATTAGACCTTATGAGTCGTATGGTCTGGTTATGAATTGGGTGGTTGATTCGTAAGATTGATAATGTATGGGGGTCTTGGTTACGACTCATGGTCACGAGTCGTAAGGAGAGGTTACGAGTTAATGGTTGACTCGTAATCAAAAGCAACATTTTCAAACTTTTAACTTAAGGGCACTTTGGACATTTCCCACTTTAACCCCTTGGACCCCATGACTTTAAACCTTCCTTGGGACTTCACTATCACAACTTTACTAATAAAACACTCCCAAATTCTCTCTCAAACTCTCTGTTCAAGTCAAGGCTACGCTTTTAAAGAAAGTGATCATTTAGGGTTCTAAGGGTGCTATCTCTTCCAAATTTCTTGGTATTTCAGGCATGTTACTCTTCCCCCATTGTTAATTTTGTAAAAGTATGTGATATAAAGCATTATTCATGGAGTATTGATGTTGGGTTTTGGACTATAGGTTGAGGGTTTTTAACATAAATTTTTTAAATATTTCTTTTATGATATTTATGAAATTGATTTGCTTAAATTGATGGTTAGTAAATTCATTGGGGTGCATGGGAATGGTGGATGGAAATAGGGATACAATATAATCCCCAAATTGATTGTTTTGGCATGGAAATTAGTAATAAACTCAACCCACCTGCATAATTGATTTTGGTTTGTACATTATCACATGGCTTGACTTATTTCTTAAAACTAATATGTATACATGGTTAAATAGTTAAGGATGGTTTTGAAAATCTTGTAGGGTACACAGTAATCCCCCAAGTAAATGTATAATATAAAGCTTGTGGGGTACACGGGATTCTCTCAAGTGATTTTAATAATAAAGTCTGCGGGGTACATGGGAATCCCCTAAGTCTTGGATTAATGACAGTGTTTGCAAGCTATAGTCGGTATGACGATACCACTTAATAATGCCTAATAATTGACTCTTGAAATTAGTGCTTTGGTTATGTTTTAAACGTTTTAATTGGGAAATAATGGGAGTTGTGATAGCTAGCCATGCAGGTGTGAGTCTGAAGAACGGACACGAGAAACTCATGTTTGCCAATGTGAGGGTTGGTCTTGATTAACATGTTCTTGTGGGGTACAAGGGAATCCCCCAATACTGTATACGTATATATGTATCATGGAGGCCTTAGGGTACAAGGAAATCCCTGGCCATCCATGATATCTCCAGTTCGTGCGGCTAACACGCTCTAGGGCCCATTCAGGGGGTAATACTGGACCCATATAGCTCGTGGGTTGATTTATGACAGTAATGCTACACAGCCCAGTTTAAGGTTTCAAAATCCATGCTAAACTTTGTTCCCTATCTAATCATGGTATATATTTGTATATATGTATTTGCATATGGTTATGTGCATTAATTTGATTTGGTTTTGGATTGATGGAATTACTTTATCTTTCTCCCTGAGTTACATGCTAGCGTTCACCCACTAACCGTCTTGGGGCACTGTATGCCCATGTGACCATACTTTCACTCCTCTTTCTTAGTGAGTTGGTGATTTGGAGATAGCTTTTGAGTCAAACTGGAGTGGTAAGCTTTCATAATTCGGAAGACCCTATTTCATGCTATAGATTACTTCATGTCTTTATTATTTTTTTTGGTTTTGGTTTGGCTATAGTCGGGGGCATATCCCAACTGGATATTCTTTGGTTTTGATTAGAGGTTTTATTGGACTACGGTGGACATGGGCGGTGTTGGAATTGGTATTGGTATTAGTATTAATATTGGTATTAGGATTTGTATTGGTTAGTCATATCGTTGTGGATGTTTTATTTTGGTTATAGACTTGTTATAATATCTTTAAATTAATATTATCTTATCTTATTATATGTTTGGAATTCATCCAACATGGGGTGAAGGGTGGTCAATAAGTTTGAGGGTGGTCTTCGATCCCGATTGCACATGAGATACCTGACACGGCCAGGCCCTGGTTCAGGTCATGTCAAGATGGTATCATAGTTCTAGGTTCATGGTCGGTTGGGGTGTCCATAAAGCCATGTTGAGTAGAGTCTCTTTTAAGGGTGTGTAGTGCACCACATTCATAAAGAAGAGGCTATGAGACATTTAGTAATGTTTCTCTTTCTTGTCTTCTATTTTTGGGATGTAGAGTTTAAGGTATTGAAATCCTCTCTAATTTCCATTTGTTTGATTTTTATAACATGCCTTCCAAATAATCTGAAGCTTATGAAAACTCCTCTGTCCCACTCGAGGACAATGTTGATGGGACACACCCTACTTATAAGGTCAAAACCTAGTCTAGGGGTCTAGTTTTGGATTTCCCTTTTGGAGTTCCACTGATCCCCTCTTGTCCTTCTCGAGCTCCTCAAGCTGATGTGATAAATGTTAAGTTTCGATAGTCTATTCATATGTTGGCTCAGTTGGTAGTTTCTAGGTCTGAGCATAGTACTTCTGTTACTCCATCTTCTGAGGCCGCAAAGGTCAACCAGTGTATGAGGTTGAACCTTCCAACCTTTACTGGTGTTAAAGTTGAGGAGGATCCTTAAATTTTCCTTAATGAAATGGAAAATATCTTTCGTGTGATGTATGTCACTAATGTGATACGAGGAATGGGACCAGAAAAGGGGTTACGATGTTGATTCAGCCCTGTGGGATGATTTTTCTAGTGCTTTCCTGGACGTTTCTTTCCTCAAGAGCTGAGAAAGGTGAAAGCGAAGGAGTTTGTCAACCTGAAGCAAGGCAAGATACCAGTCAAGGAGTATGCCTTGAAGTTTCAGAAGTTATCTCAGTATGCTCTAGAGTTGGTGTCTAGCATAAGGACTAGAATGAGAAAGTTTGTTTTTGGGTTATTCTAAGACTTGATTTTGGAGAGTAAGGCTTCCTTGTTAAACAAGGACATGGATATCTATAGGTTAGTTCTGTACATGCTGCAGGTTGAGGAAGAGAAGAAGAAGCGGACTGAGATAAGGGAGAGAAAAAACAAGAAGTTTAAATTTTTTTATCAGGGTGGAGGTCAGTAGTAAGGTGGCAGGGATGGTAAAAAGTGGTCTAAGAGAAAGTGGGGAAATTCTGGGTCCTACTCGATGGTTAGTGATCCCTACCCAAAGCTGTATGGTAACAAGAATTTTTAGGGTGGCTACAGTTCTAGGGCAGAGGGTGCCCAATCTCATGCTAGTGGGGGCCAATCAGCTTAATCATATTCTCTCTACAGATTTTATGGTCAATTGCATTGGGGTTTTTGTGATGAGGGAAGGGACAAATGTTTCAACTGTGGTTAGCCAGGGCATATGCTTAGAAACTGTCCCATTGGTAAGGTTGCTTCTGGGTCAAACAAGGTTCCTGTTGCCTCTTCATCAACTCTGGCACCAAAGAGTGCCCCATCCGGTTTCGACACTGGTCAGAACCGTCTCTATTCTCTCACTACCCATAAGGAGTCTGAGGCATTGCCTGATGTTATTACTGGTATATTGAAACTCTTTTCCCATGATATATGCTATTTACTTAATTCGGGGTCCACTCTTTCTTATGTGACCCCAATTGTGGCTGTGTATTTTGGTTTCAGTCTCGAGTCTATTTCAGACCTCTTTTTTATTTCTACCTCGATGGGTAACTCTGTGGTGGCTAAAAGAATCTATAGGGGTTGTGTGGTATATGTGGGTAGTTGGGAGACTTTGGTGGATTTGTTTGAATTAGACATGGTTGATTTTGACATCATATTGGGGATGGATTGGTTGCATCCGTACTATGCTTCTCTAGATTGTCGAACCCGTAAGGTCATCTTTAAATTCCCTAATAAGCTAGTCATTGAGTGGGAGGGTGGTTCTTTAGTGCCCAAGGGAAGTTTTATATCATATCTTAGAGCCCGGAGATTAATCTCCAAGGGGTGTCTTTATAATTTGGTCTGGGTTAAAGATTTAACTCGGAGAGCCCTTCTTTACATTCCATTCCAGTGGTGAAGAAATTTCCTGATGACCTTACTGGTGTTCCTCTCGATAGGGAGAATTATTTTGGGATTGATCTTTTTTCGGACACTCGTCTTATTTCTATTCCCCTGTACAGAATGGCTCCAGCTGAGTTAAAGAAGCTTAAGGAACAACTAAAGGATCTTTTAAACAAGGGTTTCATTCGTCCTAGTGTGTCTCTGTGGGGTGCACCTATTTTTTTCGGGCACAAGAAAGATGGTTCCCTTCAGATGTGTATTGATTACCGATAATTGAATAAGGTAACGGTAAAGAATAAGTACCCTCTTCCAAGGATAGATGATTTGTTTGATCAGTTTTAGGGTACTAAGTTTTTCTTCAAGATTGATCTTCGATCTGGATATCATCATCTAAAGATTAGGGAGGCGGCTATCCCTAAGACTGGCTTTCATACCCTATATGTTCACTTTGAGATCTTAGTCATGTCTTTCGGGTTGACAAATGCCCCGAAGGCATTCATAGACTTGATGAATAGGGTCTTTCATCAGTTTCTAGATTTGTTCATCATTGTATTCATAGATGATATTTTAGTGTACTATAAGAGTAAGGTGGAGCATGCCGATCACCTCCACATTGTATTGCAAACCCTGAAAGATCAGCAGTTGTGTGCCAGATTTTCAAAATGTGAATTATAGGTGAACGTTGTTACTTTTTTGGGATATGTCATATCTAGTGAAGGGATCATGGTGGATCCACAGAAAGTTGCAGTGGTTAAGAAATGGCCTAGGCCCATGACTCCAATCGATATTCAGAGCTTCTTAGGTTTAGCCAATTATTACAGGAGGTTTATGGAAAGTTTTTTTACTATAGTTTCTCCGTTGACGAAGTTGACCTAGAATAAGGTAAAGTTCTTGTGGTCTGATGCTTGTGAGGGTAGTTTTGAGAAGCTGAATGATAAGCTAACTTCAGCTCTGGTCTTGACTTTGCCTGAAGGCACTGATGGTTTCGTGGTCTATTGTGATGAATCTCGTGTGGGGATTGGTTGCGTTTTGATACAGCATGGCAAGGTGATAGCTTATGCCTCTAGACAGTTGAAGGTGCATGCGAAAAACTATCCAACCCATGACTTGGAGTTGTTAGTTGTGGTGTTCGTGCTTAAAATCTGGCATTACTATTTGTATGGAGTGCATATGGATGCCTTTTCAGATCATAAAAGACCGATATATATTTTTATCCAGAAGGATCTTAATCTCACGCAGAGGAGATGCCTTGAGTTGCTCAAGGATTGTGACATGAGCCTTCACTATCACCCAGGTAAAGCTAATGTAGTTGTTGATACTCTTAGCAGGTTATCCGTAGAAAGTCTAGCTCACGCCGATAAGGTAAAGCGAGAATTGGTAAAAGATATTCACCGTTTGGCTAACCTTAGAGTTTGTCTCCTAAACTCTGAGAATGGTGGTGTATTTGTGCAAAAGGTGGCACAGTCATCTCTTGGTACTGAAATAAAGGAGAAGCAGGTATTGGATCCTGTCTTGATAAAGAATAAGGGAGATGTAGGTCAGCAAAGGGTAGTGGCTTTTGAGAATAGTGGTGATAGTATCTTGAGGTACCAAGGCAGATTATGTGTTTCCGACATAGATGGGTTGCGAGAGAGTATCTTGGCTGAGGCACATGAATCGCGATATATTGTTCATCCTGGTTCGACAAAAATGTATCATGACCTTAAGGAGATTTATTGGTGGAACAGCATGAAGCGAGATGTGGTTAGTTTTGTGGCTAGTGGAATAGTGTGTCAACAAGTGAAAGTTGAGCACTTGAAACCCAAAAGATTGTATCAAGAAATTGAGTTGCCTATGTGGAATTGGTCTCGAAATCAATTTGATTTGATTTAGGTCATCGTGGATATATGACAAAGTCTGCTCACTTATTGCCAATGAGGACTAATTTCTCGAAAGAGGATAATGCAAGGTTGTGCCTCCAACAGGTTGTGAAATTGTATGAGGCGCCTGTTTCTATCATTTTGGATCGTGGTATACAGTTTTCATCATACTTTTGGCATTTATTTCAGAAAGGTTGGGGAACTAGAGTGAGCCTTAGTACTATTTTCCAGTTGCAGCCGAATGGGCAAGCGAAAAGGACCATTTAGACATGGAAGGATATGCATCGAGCTTGCGTGATTGACTATGGTAGTATTTGGGTTGAGCATTTTCCTCTCATAGAATTTGCATTTAATAATAGCAACCACTCTAGTATTGGGATAACTCTATTTAAGGCTTTGTATAGTAGGAGGTATAGATCTCCTATTGGGTGGTTCAAGGTTAGTGAGGGAGAAATGTTTGGCCCAGATTTGGTTCACCAAGCCATGGAAAAGGTGAAGGTGATTCGAGATAGGCTTAAAGTTGCCCAAAGTCATCAAAAGTCCTATGCGGATGTGAGACGTAGGAAGTTGGAGTTTGAGGTTGGGGATAGGGTGTTCTTAAAGGTATCTCCAATGAAAGGAATGATGCATTTTGGTAAGAAACAGAAGCTCAGTCCTCGGTATGTTGGTTCGCACTTGGTCTTGGGGAGGGTTGGTAGTGTTGCGTATGAGTTAGAATTGCCCTCTAATTTACGCTTCATTTACTCGGTGTTCCACGTTTTAATGTTAAAAAAGTGTGTAGGTGATCCTTCTACAGTTTTTCCCTTGGAGAAGGTGGGTATTTTAGACTCTCTATCTTATGGGGAGGTCCCGATTGAAATCTTGGGTCAAAAAGTTTGTCGAATACGGACCAAGACGTAGCTTCGATAAAGATTCTATGGAGGAACCACAATGTTGAAAAGGCTACTTGGGAAGCTGAAGAGGATATGAAGTTCAAGTATCTATTCCTGTTCCCTATTCTGGAAAATCTTGCTTAAGGTACGTGTTATTCTTAACATCTTTGTTTTCTGTCTTTGTTAAAGGAAAATTATGAATTTTGTGGTATTCTATCTTCGGTCTTAAAGGTAAGGGTAGTGACGTTTGGGGTCTAATCATGATAGTAAATGCCTTGTCCCATTATTCGAGGACGAATGATCCAAGTGGGGGAGAATTAAAGCACCCTGGATTTTGGCCCTTAAAAATTCCTTGAGCTTTGAGCTCACTATCTTGGTCACGACTTGATTCTATGATTCGTATGGTGTGTTGATGGGTCAGGTGACCTTAGTTGTAAGGTGTCCAGTGGATGGTGTTTAGGTTACTGTCTTGGTTACGACTTGGGGACAACCCATGATGAGTCGTTAGGATGAATCGTAACCAAATTAGTAAGTTTATGGCTTGACTCTGCTCTGAGTACGAGTGGATCACTAAGAGCCGTAAGGATGTGTTACGAGTCATGAGGTGAAATCGTAAGATGTCAAGTGTCTAACCCATTTGAGTTCTGTGTTGCCTATGACTGGATCTTACCAGTCGTATAGTCTGGTTATGAGTTGGGTGGTTTAGTCGTAAGGTTGACAGTGTATGGGGGTCTTAGTCACTGTCTTGATTACGACTAGTGGTCACGAGTCGTAAGGAGATGTTACGAGTCAATGGTTGACTCATAATCAAAGATAACATTTTTTCAGCTTTTAAGTTGAGGGTACTTTGGATATTTCTCACCTTAGTTCCTTGGAACACATGACTTAAAACCTTCCTTGGGACTTCATTATCACATATTTCCCAATAAAACACTCCCAAATTCTCTCTCAAACTCTCTATTCAAGTCAAGGATAGGCTTTCAAAGAAAGTGGTCATCTAGGATTCTAAGGGTGTTATGTCTTCCAAATTTCTTGGTATTTCAGGCATGTTACTCTTCCCTCATTGTTAATTTTGTAAAACCATGTGATTTAAAGCATTATTTATAGAGTACTGATGTTGAGTTTTAAACTATGGATTGAAGGTTTTTAGCACAAATTATTTAAATATTTCTTCTATGATATTTATGAAATTGTGTTGCTTAAATTGATGGTTGGTAAATTCATTGGGGTGCATGAGAATGGTGGATGGAAATAAGGGTACAATGGAATCCCCAAATTGATTGTTTTGGCATGGAAATAGGTAATAAACTACACCCACCTGCATAATTGATTTTGGTTTGTACATTATCATTTGGCTTGACTTATTTCTTAAAACTAATGCATGGTATACATGGTTAAATGGTTAAGGATGGTTTTGAAAACCTTGTGGGGTACACAGTAATCCCCAAGTGAATGTATAATGAAAACCTTGCGGGATACACAGGAATCCCCCAAGTGATTTTAATAATAGAGTCTGCGGGGTACATGGGAATCCCCTAAGTCTTGGCTTAATGACAATGCTTGCAAGCTATAGTTGGTATAACGATACCACTTAATAATGCCTTAATAATTGACTCCGGGAATTGGTGGCTTGGTTATTTATTAAATGTTTTAATTGGGCAATAAAAGGGGTTATGATAGCTAGCCGTTAAGGTGTGAGTTTGAAGGACGGACACTGGAAACTCATGTTTGCCGACGTAAGGGTTGGTCTTGATGACCATATGCTTGTGGGATACAAGGGAATCCCCCAAGCCTATACATGTATATTTGTATCATGGAGGCCGAAGTGTACCAGGGAATCCCCGGCCATCTATGATATCTCTAATTCGTGCGGCAAACACACACTAGGGCTCGTTCAGGGGGTAACACTGGACTTATATAGCCCGTGGGTGAATTTATGATGGTAATGCTACATATCCCAGGTTAAGGTTTCAAAATACATGCTAAACCTTGTTCCCTATCCCGGCATGGTATATATTTGTATATATGTATTTTCATATGGTTATGTATGTTAGTTTTATTTAGTTTTGGATTGATGGCATTACTTTTTCTTTATCCCTGAGTTACATGCTAGCGTTCACCCCGCTAACTGTATACGGATGTTATATCCCCATGCGATGCAAGAACCGACCATACTTTCACTCCTCCTGCCCAATGACTTGGCGATTTGGGGACATCTTTTGAGTCAGACTGAAGTGGTGAGCTCCATATTTAGAAAGACCCCATTTTATTTTATTGACTTCTTCATGTCTTTATTATTCCTTTTGGTTTTGGTTTGGCTATGGTCGGGGGCATGTCCCGACTGCATATTCTTTGGTTTTGATTAGAGGTTGTGTCGGACTACGGTAGGCATGAGTGATATCGGTATTGGTATTAGTATTGGTATTGATATTGTCAATGGAATTTGTATTGGTTGATCGTATGGTTATAGATGTTTGGTTTTGGTTATAGACCTGTTATAATGTCTTTAAATTAATATTATCTTATCTTGTTATATGTTCAAAATTCATCCGACATAAGGTGAGGGGTGGTCAATGATATGGGTATTGGGGGTGGTCTTCGATCCCGATTGGACTTGAGATACCTGACACGGCCAGGCCATGGTTCGGGTCGTGTCAGGTTTGTATATAATATTCTTTGGGCGAGAGATGTTAACAAAAACATATCGTTTGGTTTAATAAATCTCTCTGAGGATCTTGGGGGATCTAACAACTGTCCTTGAGGTAATGAAAGCTTTAAAATGACTGTCATATATTTGTTGACACTGCTAACGTCAAAGACAGTCAGCTTACATGTGCTTTCATGGTAAATATTACTTTTTTATGTTTTATTTATTCATTATTGAATAATGCTTTAGATTTATTGGCATAATTCTTATAGGCTTGAGCATTTGAAGTCACTTCTTATCTTAGACAACAAGTGAACTACCAAGAAGAAGTGTCATGTCCAAGAATCCTGAGGTGGTTGTTGATCAAAATTATTTAAAAAATAAATTTTCTTGATCTTTTCAACCCTCCCTCTCCCTCCCAGCCCCACCCAGAGAAAGCAGTAAGTCTAATTTTGATTAAATTTTTATTTTAATTATTGACTTATTTTAATGATTTAATCATCATTCTAATATATGTACTGATTTATTTTAGATTGTGAATCCGTGGCTTTCCCTACTAATCAAGAGTTGAAAATATCATTTTTTGTTACTTTACAATTTGTGAAAATTTTATCGGATCCTAAAGTAATATATTGAATAAAAAAATAGTTGGAGCAACAACCATCAACAGAAAAACACTTTAGAGGGGTGGACTTATTCTTAGTGATGATGTTGTTTATGGTGTTTATGTTGGTGTTGGTGGTGGTGCAACTGGTGGTGGTGGTGTTTTTTATGGTGCTACTGGGTGTTGGTGGTGGTGATGATAGTGGTGGTGATAGAGTTGTGTTGGTGATGGTGGTGGTGATGGAGTTGGTGGTGGTGGTGGTGGTAATAGTGATGGTTTAGTTGTTAGGGTTGGTGGTGTTGATAAGTTAGTTGATGCTCCTCTTTCAGTTTTTGAAATAAGAAATGATCATGATTATGATCATATTGGTTTTACTGATTTTGGTGGTAAATATACCCTTTTAAATTGTCATACTACAGATTTCTCACACATAAAGGGTAATCAAATCATTTGGAGGTGTTGCCTCGCTTAGCTTATGTTCTGCATGCAAATGTCAAGAGTGCAAGAATAAACTTGATGGAGTGATTAATAATATTAATGCATTAACTATTGTTGTAAAGGAATTAACATCTACGAATTATGTCATTCAATCAAAGAGCGTTTCAGATCCATTCATTCTATTAGAGGTTATGAGGAGAAGGAAAGTAATTGCCAATGTATTATCAAATGTCAAACAAAGAAAAATTGTAAATCCTCTTTCTTACACTACTGAGCAATATACAAAAGTCAAAGGAGATCAGCATGAGCTGAAAAGGGTAAATATTTATCATTTGTTGCAACAGATAGGTCATCTGTTGCAACAGATTATCCATCTATTGTATAACTTTATATATCCATCAACAGATGGGTTAATGTTATGCAACAAATTACCCATTTGTTGTATAACTTAATGTATCTCTTTCTATTTTATTTTGTATCTTTTGATAACCATTGACAATTCTAGCTTTACAGGTGGATGTCATAGTACATGCTACTGCTGAACAACATCCTATCACAGTTGATAATCCATCAACTGATTCCAAAGAGGAAGAAAAAGTGAAGTGTGTCAGACCGAATTAAAGTTTAGATATTCATCATATCCATTTGAAGATTTCAACATCTCAAATGAGGCTCCAACATAGTTGATCAATATTTATTTGGAATGGATTGTCGATGGGTTGTTAAAGTATAATGCCAACAGGTAACATAAATCATTTTAAAAAAAAATGATTCATAAACTTCTTATACAAACATGATATTAATACATATATCATGCAGAAAACAAAAGGACGACCACTACAAATTGAACCAATCGGGTTTTGGATTTGATATGATCGACTTTATTCTTGCACATTCCAAAATAAAGGATTGGGTTTATTTGATGTCACAGCCCAAAACTTGTCAGAATGATGAGGCTTAAATGCCATATATCTTTACTATTAATGCTATATTTGATGTCTATTTTTATTTAATTATATCTATTTAATAATTTTATTATTACTTAATTATAATGTTTGATAATATGTGCAACACATCGATGCTAAATTTTACTACCTCCAAAAGAAGGTCAAGTTGAAAACACAACACCAATATAGATACATGACAGCCAACTGTTTGTTCAAAGAATACATCAATAAGACCTATGAAAGGTATTATCAACAACATCTGCAAGTTGATCAAAATGAGAAATATTTAAACAACATCATCAAAGGTTTTAGCATTTCATCTGGACTACCTTGGAATTTGGTCCACGAAGTGTACATTCCAGTCAATTGTGATGGTGAGTCCCATTGGGTGTTGGCTATTGTTGTTTTAAATAAGAGGTGCATACGAGTTTATGACACGATATTGGCAAAGAGACATTTTGAGTCATCGCCCGAGATACAAAAGATGGCCATAATATTGCCTACTTACCTTCATATAAGTGGCTTTTTGGACCAAAAGATTCGTACTGATTGATCGACAATTGAAGCATACCAGGATAAAATGGGTGATAGCCATTTTCTACAAGATAATCTATTTGATGTAGAATATGTTGAAGGAATTGCTCAACAATCCAGTGATAGCCTGTAAGTATCATGATTCATTTTCATAAATTTTACAACGCTTACATCAATTAGATATGTATTATCTAATTTTTACAAATGCAGGAATTGCAGTATTTTTGTTGCCGCTTACGTCAAGTATTTTGAGAGATGGCTTACAAGTACCAAATGATGAAGTTGATGTTGAATTACTCCATAAAAGATATGCTACACTTTTATAGAATTATAGAATTGTGAAGTCACAGAAAGGGCACGCAAGCGACAGTAAAGATCCACCACGATCAAAGCCAAAGATGAAGCACAACAGGTCAATATTGAGTAGATATTTATTGCTTGATTTTGTCAAAATAACCTTAGAAAGTTGGCTTTAAAACTTAAATTGTAAATTTTTATCATCTGTTGCAATAGATTACCCATAACAATTTTATATTTTATATTTTTGTTAAATTATTTAATGTAATTTGTGAAGGCTTGAATTTATTTTGTCATGAATTTTATTTTAATTGATAATCAGTTATTTTGTCATGGCCCATCTGTTGGAAATTATCAAACAAATATATGTATCTGTTGTAACAGATGACACATCTGTTGAAAATTATCAAATAGATATAGGCATCTCTTGCAACAGATGACTAACCTATTGCAACATATTATAACATATTAAAACATATGTCTATATCTATTTGATGATTTTCAATATATGAGACATATGTTGTAATAGATAATGCATTTGTTGCAACAGATATCTTTATCTGTTTGATTATTTTTATTGGATGACTCATTTGTTGCTATAGGTTAGTCATCTGTTGATGACTCACCCATCTTCTTGTCCTCATTCTTCAATTCTTTATCATCGCCCTTATACTTAATCCTACGCTATAGAAGATCATATATCATGGTCATTTGAAAACATGCATTATTATTCTTTGGTAGATCAAGAAAGTATTCAAAGCAGCTGGACTTAAAATAATCCTCTAGTTTTTCATCCCTCAAAATCTTCCTAAGCACATTAAAATTTTTACCCATGAGAGATTTAACTATAAAATCACCAGTTAAATTTGTAAGGTTATCAATAGGCATCTCAACTTGGAACTTATCAATACTAAAAATTTTGACAAAATCATACTGGGATTTTGATCTAAGTTCACATTCAATCGATGATGTAACAAGAACATCATCAATATCTACATCCTCTTTTTCATTCTCTTTTTCAGATCCATCTTCTTCCCCATCATCTCCTTCCTCACTTGTTTTTTCCTCTTTGTCCTCACCATATCCTATCTTACTTTCTTTTCCCTCTTCATTTTCACCTTCATCCCCATATGTTTTATCTTCATCATCTCCTACTATCTTCATCTACTTTCTCGATTTTATTTTCATTTTCCCCCTCTACAAACTCTTTTTCATCCCCCTTAACTTCCTTTTATACATCATCTTCTTCAGTAGATTGTGCAATATTTCTTTCTCTTTCCATATCTCCATTCTCTACAGATAGTAATACTTTATTCATTTCTGAAAGAGCTTGTTCAGCAAGCTCTTCTAATGGTGTTTGTAATTTAGCCTTTTTGGTTTCTTGGTCAGAAGTTGATCCACTTTCTTTTCTTTTGGGAGGTATCTTTTATCTACAAACAAGAGAAAAATAAAAAAGATTATAATTGATGTACGCATTATTTAAGATAATAGAAAATTTAATAAATACAACACATTACAAAAATATTTTCAATAGATAACTCATCTGTTGCAACAGATGACCCATCCATTGCAATAAATAACCCATCTGTTGCAACAGATGGGTCATCTATTAGAAAAAATCAAAATAGTCTTGCTTCTATTTTGATTTCTTCCAGCAAATGACCTGTCACGACCCGAACCGAGGCCCTAGCCGTGACAGACATCCCGAACCATGGAGGCACGGGCACTCTTCTATATCTGGTAATCATGCACAACATTCATATAATAAAGAGAATATGGGGAAATTTAATAAAATGGAATCATGGTCATACTCTAAGTTCAATCTAACAATACAGAAGGAAATCCATCAACATCTAGACAACATCTATTTCAGTTTGTGAAATCTCTACTACAAAAAAAATTAACAAACTGTCTAAATCTGGGACAAGGCCCCTAATGGACCTAAACCAAAATAAACAACAACTATCTGAAAAGAAATAGGCCTTCTGAAATAGAAAAGGCTCACCAACTACACACCTCACTTCTGTCTGACAAACTCTACGGCTTAGCAGGACCTCTAGACTGAGCTTCAGACCCTGAAATATAGGGGTCAATACATTTGTACTGGTACGCAGAGCAATCCAAAATAATGAATTTATACATATATAAAATAGATGAGAGCAATTCATGAAACATCATACATGATATAGTTTAAAATACATGGGCAATCTCTAATAATCTTAAAACATTCTTGTTAATGCAGTTCGATGCTCTGTATTACTTCTGAGCTAGGTGGTATACCCTATAACTCTGAAATTCCACGGGTTATATGGAATCTTCCCTTGACTTAGCAGTCAAGCCCTCAACTCAAGTTTGTCGCAGGAGTTGGAGTCTCTGTCTCTGATACATCACAGGGCACTAGGCCAGCGTATGGTCCCGCTTGGGGACATAATGAAACTCGTATCAGCAAAACACGATTTTGGGCTAGGAGTTATTTGAACTCAAGCCTTCTTCGGGAAACCACCTAACCCTCTTCAAGCCCATTTTTAACTCTTTTAAGACATGTATTCTCTGAAATCAAATCTGAATCTCTTACTCTGTTATGGCATTCATGTATATGGTATCATCATACTGTTGACTTGTAAGTCATATCTCTAAGCCATACATTATCATGTTACAGTCTTCTCTTTCAAAACATTATTCTCAGACCACCAAACTATTCAAATAGTATATGAAGATGCATATAGTGAAATTCATGAAAACATAGGCAAAGATCCTCAATTTTAATTCACAAACCCGTGGTGGTCACTCCTCGTGTAATAAACCATGAAATTCCTTCAATAATCTTATTTAGCATTTACAAACCATAAAACGCTTGTATGATACGAAATCACCCTCTCTTCAATTCATAGACAAGATCAAGTTCATAACAACATTTAAAACACTTATCTCATGATTTCAATCATGCAATGTCACAACCCATAACATGTGAAGTCAAGAAGTAATGCAACACGAGAGGGGTTTAATCATTCATGGTCTCAATTTAATCTTTATAAATTGAAAAAGCATACTTACATATATATGTACAAAAATTAATTTCAAGGGGAGGCCTCAAGACCAAAACAATATATATATATCAATAAAAAGGTTTCCATTACTTGGCTATTCAAAACAATTATTCAAACCCTTGTTACAAACATCATATCATGTTTTCAAAGATTGATAAAACCACAATTTATGCCCATAGAGTTTTAAGGACAGCCCCATGTACCTTAAGTAGTTTAATTTGAGAATTGAAACTCCAATCCTGACACTCTTCTTGAATTCT
This sequence comes from Capsicum pubescens, assembly GCA_030864215.1. NCBI lineage: Eukaryota > Viridiplantae > Streptophyta > Magnoliopsida > Solanales > Solanaceae > Capsicum > Capsicum pubescens. The sequence continues at coordinate 260,282,384 of CM061538.1, forward strand.
TGAACATAGAATATAGGCTCTAGATCTTTGGAAGAGAGGTTAGGGTTCTTTTGTTCTTGATAATTTTGAGTAAAAATGGGCATAATCTGCCCTAAAAATATTTTAATCCTCAGATAATACGGTTAGGAATTGTACGGAAAAAGACGAGACTACCTTCGGACTTAAAAGTTGTTGAGCAAATCGTGTCTTTGAGGCTCACCGCGATGCGGTGATCGTGTCATCGCGATACCCACCACGACGCGGTGGAATCACAGTGACTTATTGGTTCTTGATAATTGTTGTTTTGGGGTTCACCGTGACGCGATGCAATTGCGGTGACCCACTGAAATTGGACAAACATCGATTTGGCCACTACCGCGATGCGATGACCTTTGCATTACTATTCTCACCGCGACACGGCCCAATCGCGGTGAGCCACTGGAATAAAATCCAAACAAAATTTCAGACGCTCATCAAGACTCAATCAATGGGGAGGCTTTTGGAACATTTACGAGTAGGAATAACAGTCTACATTCTAGCCTGAAATACGGGTAGTTACATGACCCATCTATTGCAATAGATGACTCACTTATTGCAACAGATATCTATTGGAATAAATCAAAACAATTTAGCTACTGGTTTGATCCAACGGATTACCTATCTATTGCAACAGGTGGGTCATTTGTTGGATAATTTATTTTGATTTCTTTCAATAGATGACCCATCTGTTGCAATAGGTGGGTCATCTGTTGGAAGAGTTGTTTTAATTTATTCCAACAGATGGGACATTGCTATAATAATTTAAGCCAGTTAACCAATAGATATATAGTTGTTTCCAACATTATGTATCAACAAGAACAAGAACACCAAGCTCTATATCACCACACAGACACACACACACTCTGAATAACACCAATGTTTTTGCCAATACACCAACATCATCAACAATAACACCAACAATACCAACAAAATAAAACATGCTTAGAACACAAACAACACCAACAAAACAAACAAAGAACACCAACAACACACACCAACATTCATTAACAACACCAACAAATACCAAGTGAAGCGATTCAATGCAACAACACAAACAACAAGATAAAATTATCAATTTTTGAAAAAGGTCAAAGTTTGAGTTTGTGTAATTTTTACAGCAATGTTCGAGAACAAGAACAACAACAACAAGAAATCATATTTTCCTCAGAAAATATACTCCATTTATATAAACCACCATATTAAGAGAACAACTACCACAAACTAGAATTTTCTCGAGTTCTTCTTGCCTTTTTTAGCATCAAAACTCAAAATTGTTAACTCATACTTGAAAATGATACAACTAAAGTTCTTCTTTTTCTTCATTAACTAAAAAGCCCTAATTTTTTAGAAAAATAAAAAATATAGAACTCTTGCCTGCAAAGAGAGAGAAAATAACGGGTACAAGGAAGAAGAAAGTCAAAAATAACAATTGATGTGGTCGAAAATAGGAACAAAATTGATCTTTTATAAAGGGTTTGAGCAATTTGTTGGAATAAAGAGTTGAGTATTGAGAAAGAGAAGAAGAAGAAATGTTTTGAGATTTTTTAAAACAAAACTGAGGGAAATCATTGGCCTCTTGTATTATTTTTATTACACATTAATTAGAAAAATTGTGAGGGGATGATTTGTATTTTGAAAACGAATAACAAGTTTTGAAAATGCTAATTTGGTTTCAATTATCTTAATTAATTTTTTAAAAGAGATTTTGATTAATAGATTGATAAATTGACTAATTTGATGTGAAATGACTCAAATTAAATCATTATTAGTAATAACTAAATTGATTTAAGTAAAATTATCTTTCAATTAATAAGTTCAATTATAATTTTAATTAGTTTCATAGTAATTATATATCAACTAAATGTATTCGTCTAAATAGAGTGATCAATTGACTAATTTGATGTATAATGATTTATATTAAATCATTATTAATAATAACTAAATTGATTTAAGTAAAATTACCTTTCAATTACTAAGTTCAATTAAAATTTCAATTAATTACATAGTAATTAGTAATTACATGGAAAACTAAGTGTATTCATCCATTGATTAATTGACTAATTTAATATACATTAATTAAATCATTATTTAGTAATAACTTGTAATTCTCTTAATTCATCCTCCCAAAAATACGAACCGAGGGAGTAAAAGTTATGTTTGTCCAAATAAAATTAGAAACTTGTGCTACCATTTGTGAGGTATTTCAAAGTGCGTTTAGATTAGAGTAGAGGAGGTGCCACCTGAATTCCCGATTAGGTATAACAAGGGAAAAAGGTTTTAATGATGATTGGCGGCAAAATCGAGGAAATGGAGGATGATGTTACTGTGGAAGAGTATTTGAGGAAAGAAGTAGCCGATTGGGACGATGAAGTGAAGTGCGTTGCGAGGTTCAAGGCATTCAGCGGTCAGAGAAGTGATTGGGAGTCCCTTTATGTATTCTGGAGGGATTTGATACTCAAAGTTGCTCGACACCTTCGCATCTTCATTATTCGTCCTTCTCAGGTGAACCAACCTCTCTTTGTTTATTTCTCTAGTCTTACTTTCTAACATTTGTGATGACAAGAATTGATCCTTTCTTTTGTTTTGTCAATGGAAGGTGAAGATGTGGTTCAACAGAGGAGGCCTCGTTCCTTTGTGTCTTGATCAAGTACTGGTATGCCTTACTTGGCCATTTTGATATGTCATTTTACTTGCAGTAGTCATATTTAGAGTTCCAAAGCATTATTAATAAGGTTAGTTTAGTAAAATGCACCTTTGATAAAAAGCTTTTGTAAGGGGTGTGTCAAGTCAACATGGGTCGAGTAATATGAATTGGATGGAGTAGTAAATGTTCAATTTTTTTTTTCGGTGGGTTTGGAAATGTATTGCATAAACAAATACTTGTCTAAGTTAGCTTGCGATTTTTGGTTGTGATGGACGGAAAGAGCATGAGGGGGGTAGTAGTGGGAGTTGGAAATTCTAGCAATTGAATTTGAAGTTAATATCCTCAAGTTTGTGCCTCAACTTGAAGTAATGTTTAAGTTATGTATATGATTGAGAACATGATCGTGTCACTTATCTAGAGATACTGATTTCACTAGTCAAGTTTTCCAAAAATCTAATGCTTAACTTACATTTGATGTGTTAGATTCTAAAATCTACTTTCAATGTTTGACACAATAGACGTATCATTAATCTCTATATCGAGATATGATGGCATCAATTAACATACTATTTCACGAATATATATTGTTACCAGACATTTTGCTCTATCTCAAGATCTTACCTTTTAATAAATCAAAATGACAATATACATATATAGCTCATAATAGTTATATCACGATTGAGAATATAAGTTAGTCAGTCAAAAACACTATCTTTCCAATCTCGAGAAAGATTTCCTCAAGCAAGGCACATAGTGAAGAATTTGGGTCACCGGAGTCTCTGGAGAGAAGCTAGATTTTGTGATTGATTCATAATTGGAGATGGAAGATTGAAGAAACCCAACCTGACACCACAAAAGAAAGGGTTTCCTATAAAATTCTGATAAGTAGAATTGGCAACAAGGTCATTTACTGCATTATTGAAACAATAGAGAGTGATAATTATGGGAGACTAGGGTTTTAATAACAACAAATCCTGTGTAATCCCACACTGGCATCTGGGGAGGGTGGTGTGTACGCAGTTTTACCCCTACTTGTGAGGGTAGAGAGGTTGTTTCCGGTAGACCCTCGGCTCAGGTAAACTAGTATTCTTTAACCTAGATCCAAAAAAAAAAAATGACTTCTATCGACTTGCTTAAGCATGGTGGATTGAGTTATCTAGTACATGTATTGGTGGGAGATAATAGAAATCTGGTGAAACTGTTGAGGTGCGTGCAACTTAGTCCAGCCACCACTGTTCAAAAATAAAAGGCATAGCATTAGGATTTTGGTGAATGGTCACAGAGAAGGATGAAAGGAATTTTGTGATAATAGATAAAGTTAACTTCAGCACTTTTGCCAGAAGAGGAAGGCTTTGTTATAGAGCAACAAGTGATGGCAAACTTTCTTCGAGACCTATATCAAAAGGAAAAGCAGACGGTAACAGTAGAAGAAGAGTATCTGGTCAACTATGGGAAGCTCAACTGCCTGATAGAAAGTATATTGATTCCCAATTGGAAGTTGTGATTCCTCTAATGGTGACTGTTTATCAAAATCTAAGCATGGAAGTAATGAGACCCTAAGAAATCCCCGAAGAAGATTCTAGTAATTTAATCACCGTCAGTTTTGCTTTATTAGGGGCCTGCTTTGTCTTTAATTTAAAGAAAAGAAAAGAAAAAGGAGACTCTGGGCAAAGTGCGTATTAAAACATTTTATATTGTCGGAAATGTATCTTTTTGACTTAAAGAAGACGTACACATGTGGAAGGAAGTTAGCAGCAGAAGATTATTCATTTTGCAGAAAGGTGTATAAGAACCTAGGTAGATCATTCTTCATTTAGTGATACTGATGAAGATGAGTAACAGGAAGCAAATTCTAGCTGCTAGCTGTATCAAGACTAAATTGGACAGTGACACTGAAACTCTGATTTTACTAGTTAATGGCAAAAATGTAATACAATGTAAATATGGAAAGAGTTATGTATCCCTGTAATTAGGTAATTAGGAGATTTTGTAGGAATGCAATTATTTTCTTCGTTTTTTCTTTGTTTATATTTCTTTTAAAGGTTAGTTAAACCCTAATGGCTTAAGGGAATAATCAAGTCACCTATTCACGAATTCTCTTCTTCTATTTTTGTTTCACATTATCGATGGTTGGCCTCTTAGAACTACTGATAAGAACATGGAATAACTGTATTACTGCCTGATTCAGATTGGAATCAATTAAAGTATTTTGGACTACATTTAAAAGAAGTAGTTTGGATAACACTTAGGCAAGCTCATTAAAATGCAAATTTGAAAGAGCTAATAAGAAGGTTAACATAGGAAGAGCAAGAAAAAAAATCAGCAAAGAAGCTTCCACTCTACAAAAAGGAAACCAAGAAATGAAGCTTGTCTCGGACTGTTGCATGAAGTTGGATGGAGGAATAAAGTTCACAATAAATTAGATGAACACAATGAATTGTTCTATAAGGTTTGTTTGCTGTTAGGATAGAAGGGATCTTTCATTAGTCTATGTTGTTTTTTCCTCTTACTTTAGTATACTCTGTTATACGTGCGTCTTACCCTGCCTTCTGTTCTTTCTGATTCAATCTCTTTTGCATGAAAATATATCAAAATTATATTAATTGAACAGTATCATTAATCATCAAAAGAGATTGTAAGCAAATTATCTTAAAATCCAATAAGTTGAATCAGTACCTCTTTTAAATGTAAAGTTTAAAGATTTACGCTGGAATTAAATTCTTTCCTGCCCCATGCATTTGTCTGTCCACACAATGCATCAGCCAGAAGTATGACGATACTGTTCTTTACATAGCTTGAAATGTATGCTGCTGGTGAACTATTGCGGAATCTGGGAGTTGCTGATCCAGCTAGTGGTTGGGTTTCTCAAATGTTGTGGAGAGTAGTAAATTTGGGAGGTCTGCTGAGACCTTCTACTCAAGAAAAGCTTGCCGAAGACTATTACATAATTCCTGTGTTACTGAAGGTAATTGTCTTGTTCTTAAAATAATCATTGATATTATTCATCTTTATGTACCAGATTTGGGGGGGATGTCATCTATATAAAACTGATCCTTCCAAAAAGCCCGTGTGAAACCAGAACTGTTTGTTAGAAACTAAAGAGGCTAGTGGAAATATGAATGGCCTTATCTCAAGCATTGCGTATGTCAGACTGTCTATCACTATATCCTATACTTATGATGTTAAATGTCGGCTTTGTTCTTTCTTTCCTTTTGTGCTTTCATTGGTTTCTGTTCATCTTTTCTTTTTTCCCATGGTTTTCCTTACTTTGTGTCTTGGCTCTATTTCCTGTACTTCCTTTTTGAGATAGCCCTAGTAATTATTTCATTGAAGTTCTCTTAAATGGTTATTGGATTTTCTAATCTTTCAACCCGCTACCCCAAAAAACTAAACTAGGAAAAGGCTCTTCAAGTGGTCCAAGCGTTATCGGAAAGCCACTGGACAGCTTCGTGTGTAACTACATGGAGGAAGTTCCAGGAAATTTCTGGCGGATTGAAGGAAGCTCATGCAGTCTTGAATCACTTGTGTGAACACGGGAAAGCGAAGTACCTTGTAACAAACAAGGACTTAATGGAGGTAATGTTAGTTGGAATACTGTTTTCCATTTACATTTCATGTATCAACACTATGTTTGGTTCCACCAAGGGAACTGAAAGGGTGAATGAGAGAGAAACTCATGACTTCTCCTTGAAGGACTTGTCATCATTTATGGCTAGTAATCTGGTACAATTGGAAGGGAAATAAAAGAGATGTACTATTTTCTCCATTTTGGTAGTTGTATGCCGCCACCCCTCAGTTTTAACTTCCCTCTCGCTTTACTTTCATGTATAGCAAGGGAAATAACCTTGTCTCTTCTCATTTACTTTTACTCCTTTCACCTTTCTCTTTACTGTGAAATTTATACGGAGAGGGGGTGGAAATGGCAAAATTTTTCTTTTTATTTTTGTAACGAGAACAACAGTATTTTTTTGAGTTTTTGACAAAAAAGCATCCCTATTGTTTGGGTTCAAATTTAACTTCTTCCCTGTAGTTACCACTTAACAAAAAAACATACCTAATGTATTAAAGTATTAACACTTTCTAGTCCAAAACCTAACAAGTATAGTGCAATGAACGAGTTAGTATATTGCTTTGAAGTAATAGATCACTAAACTATTTTAACGGACTTTATACCTGTAGCAATCAAGAAAATTGTATATGGATGTCTGACAATCTTTATTGATTCCCATTCCATAATAATTGGTTGCTATTTGTTTCTTGTTTACGGTTGGTACCTAAAGCTCTCGTCTTCCAGAGGTCTTGACTGCTTCTTAGTACTGCCATATTCAACTCTGTTTTTGTTTGTTAAATCATTGGAAGCTTGGTTCACCAGTCCTGGAACACTGCTAGTAATATGGATGGATGTAGTTTTTCCATACAGGGAGTGAAAGTCTCTCTTTCAGAAAGAGCACTTTCTGGCACAACAAGTCTCGATTTTGATGTGCTGCATTTGATTTCGACGGTAGAGAAACTTGAGCATCAGCTTAATGTGATAGATCAACGCTGGAAAAGGTAAGGACTATTATCCTCCATTATTTAATGCTAATTACAATGTAGAAGAGATTCCACCAATAAATGTTTCTGTTGTTTAAATCCCCCAAAATAATGGCTTCATCCAAAAAAGGAAAGTGCGAAAAATAAGTGTTTTCCCTGCGGTCAGGATAGGGTAAAAAATGCCCAATTTTTTCGACGTAGTGTATTGCAAGGCTCTTACTAATTATAATGGCTCTATTTGGGGCTCATTTAGGTAGTGCTGTTCTTCATAGTTAACCTAAAATAACTAGGATGCTTGTTCTATGCACAGGTCTAGAGCATCTGCTTTAGCTTCCTTAAAACTTGGGAACAAACAGGTGGCTCTAAAGTGTTCGAGGGAGATGAAGCTGGCTTCTTTGAGCAGAGAAAAATGTACAGCGCTTTTAAACCGAGTGGAAGAAGTCCTTGGGGTTATTGCTGATGCAGAAGCCTCAAAGGAGGTTGATTGATATTTTATTATGTGAAATTTTGCTTGGTCTAATCCAAAATTGACAAGTTACAAATGACCCTATTAATCCTTTTTGAACTGATTTGACAACTTTAAACTTAACCCTGATTAATGGCAGGTTGCTGAAGCCATTCGAATTGGCACAGAGGCTATTAAGGAAAATGGGATCAATTATGATGAAGTTGAGCTTTGTCTACAGGAGCTGAATGAATGTATTGAATCGCAGAAGCAGATTGATGACATTCTAGGTAGAAATCTGTCACAATCTTACCAGATACTCCCTACGTTTCAATATGTTTGTCTTACTTTCCTTTTTAGTCCATTTCAAAGGATGTCCCTTTCCTTTTTGGGAACTCTTTAATTTCAACTTTACACATGACATGTTTAAGACCACAAGATTAAAGGACATTTTGGTACATTCTACATATATGTAATTATAACTCCACAAGATTCAAGAGTCTTTTTTACTTTCTTATTTCATGCCAAGTCAAAATCAGACAAACAAATTGAAATGGAGGGAGTATTAAAATTCAAGAGAAAACATATATAGTTAACTCATATGGTAAGCATGGTAGTGAATATTCTTATATACTATTCACTAGAAACCCAAAACCAACAATGGATCGAGGCTGTTTCTGGAGACATCTGTCCCAGTTTTTAAACTGATGGACAATGATGAACCTTCATGTTAACATATAATCTCAACTTGGTATCAGGGACGGGTCATCACTTAACATGGCCTTTGTGCGTGAAGATATTGCCTCATCAACTGATAAACTGAACAATTTGGACATATCTCGTAATCTGAATAATATTCTTATGAGTTTAGCTTGGTTTGTTTCTGTACTAAAGCTACTTGTTTTCTGGCTCTTCCTCAGGAGCAAATGTAGCAGGTGCAGAAATTGAGGATGAAGATATTGAAGAGGAGCTGAAGCAGCTAGAACTGAATTTTGTTGAGGTACCGACTCAAACATCCTCTGGGGTTGATGCTGTAGTAGCAGGAACACAGGAAACTGCCGATGCACTGAGTGACTCTCTTTCAAACCTTCATCTCACACACCATGCAAGGAAGGACCCGAAGGCAAAACATGCTGTGGAGTCTATGGGTGCCGCGTCAAACGATGTCAGTCGTGAAGCTGTTCTGTCATAGCCAATTGCAGTTAGGATCTTGTTTTCTCCCCTTTTTGTACTGTGATGCCTGGTAGTCCGTGCCATAATTGATATTTTGCGCACCTTTGGTCTTCAGAGATCAGGTCATAATTGATGCGTGAAAAACTGTCGATTAGATATTGGGAGCTAATATGTCAAATCATGTATATTATCAAATAGTTCTACTCCATCTATTTCAGTTTTTGTGTCTTAGTTTCCTTTTTAATCTGTGTCCGAAAGAATGTTGTCTTTCTCTATCTAGTAAGTTTTTAATTCCAACATTTTCATTTTACTCAATGACACTCCCATACAAAACTGATATCGCATGTTTTAGACTATAAAACTATTCAAAATGCATTTTTTTGGTGTGTCATGTACACTTATATTTTATGACTATAAGTTCTGAAGGTGTATTTTTACATTTTTAAGATTACAAGATTCAAGAGTTTTGCTTCTTGTCCTGCCAAATAACAACAGAAAATGAAACAGAAGGGATTAAGTAGCTCATGATTTGAAGAGCTGTCAGATTGACATGTCAAATGATGTCAATGCTGGGGAATCTATGGGTGACATGCTCGATGATATCAATCTTGAAGTCTAATTCTCCCAAAATGAAGCACTTCCCTTGATAGTAAAAAATTTCTCACGTTTTGTGCTAGACTGGTAGTGACGTGCTAGTTAAGATTTTTTATATGTGATGCATGGATATTTCGTTACGCGAATTATTTTCACTCTTCATTTGGAATCGCGCTTCCTATTTTTCTGTCTCATATTTTACTTTAACTTTGTCAGACTCAAAAGAAAACCTTGTTGAGGATTAAAAACAACATTCAACATAAGTAATTTAACTTAGTAAATCTTCATTGACCACTTGTCCTGGCAGAATATTTAACTTAGCAAGTCTTCATTGATTATGTTTTTTCAATGTAAACCTTGTATGCAATTGGTCAGTAATATTTGAATGCATTAATAATGATCCTTGCATTGCATTAATGGATCTCAAAAATATCAATTATAGACAATCATAGAGCGGTGCATTTTTACCGAAGTACCAAACGCATGATTAATCAATACGAATTCTACTGCAATCTCCTACAAGTTTTGTTTTTGAGTCATTCTAGTTTGCGAAGGAACTATATCAAGCAACCTTTTCCGTTTTTTTAAACCGTGACGTCCGGGTCAGCTATCACGCACCTCGACTAAATACACAGGATACCTGTCACCTTCCACTAGCAACAAATATCATGTAACATATTTCAAGCAAACCTTTTGATTTGATTAACGATAGAAACTACTTTGACAATTAAAGAATCTTATTGTCAAATACTTGAAGTATCAATATTTCTACTCTAAGCACATAAGCCACTCTCCTATACGTAATTTAACCTTTTACTCTATTCAAAATAATTCAAAGATCATGAACCAAGGTCATTAGCTCGAGAGAGTTTATAACTATGATAATGACCATTTGTACGAGTCTTTAGCTAAAACTGAAGAGCATTATTATCTGACCGCTTGGAACCAACATAGCAGGCCCAATTTCTAATTTTGTCACACAGGCTACACAAAAGGAATCGAGGAATTGTGTTTCTGTAAAAATGTTGTTAAGAGCAATGTTCTGAAAATCCATGAGACCTCGAGATCATCAACCAAGAACACCCTCTTTTAAACATTCAGCAACCACAAATTTCAGCTGACGCATCTTCTCCCTAGCCGCCTACATAAACAAAAAACTTGCAGTTAGAGCACAAGTGACACTCATTCTATATCCTCTGGAATTCAAAGTCAATGAAGTTCTCCAGGTGGCAGAACGGTGACGTTACTATTATATAGTTGTTAAAGTTCAGTTACTTTAATGTGATAAAAAATAGTTGACCTTCATTGTTATAATTAGTAAAATTCAGTAATAATGTGTTGAAATAAATTTGCCCCATAGCAAACATGGCAATTGACATGGAACAACACATTTAATATACAACAATTTGACTCTTAAAAGTCTTCGTTGCTTTATTTAGCACAGGAAAGGCAAATTGAAATCGTGTACATGATAGATAATTGAAGTCATTATCCAAGTGTATAAGATGTATAATGTTCTCCAGATTGTGAGTGAAGAATACTTACCTGGTGGACCGAAGAAACCCTTCTTTCAGCATTATCAAGCTGAGTCTCAATCGATTCTTCCACTTCCAAAAGCAGCTTCTTATTTGATGCTTCTACAGAATGAAAATCAAACATCGGAAATTTAGCTTGTCCCCATGATTAACAACAACAACAACAACAAACCCAATGTATTCCCACATAGTGGGGTCTGGGGAGGGTCCAATATATAATTGTAGCTCCTCATCAATGTTTAGTTTCACAAAATATAAGTGCAGCAAGCATATGCAACAATACGTCATGGGAAATTTAACATATTGCTTAAATAGCAAAGAAATAACATGCTGTCATCAACTACTGGCCTTCCTGTAGTCCAGATGCTTTAAAGTGCAATACAGGAAATATTATTCAAGATATAGACAATTACTGGCTCCAAATAATGAAATAAAGACTTCAGCAAAGTTCATAGAAGATCTCATCATACTTCTCTTTTCCACAGTTGCTTTCACTTCAACTTCATGTGCTTCTAGAGATTCAAGTGTGCTCTTGCAATCCTGGAGATGCCGAGTGACATCTTCTTTAAATGTTTCATATATAGCATTCAGATGTTGTTGTTTCTCTGCAAGGTAATTCAGAGTATTTAATTTTCAAGCAAGATAAAGAACCATATAGTCCTCAAAAAGAGAAAATCAGAGAGAACTCGAGAAAGAAACTTAAAAGTCAAATTTCCACGTGCATTTGCATTTGTGGAAGATGGAACAAATTCCACAAGCTCATCATGTCAATGAACAAAAATCTGTATAACTAAAACCGGTACTAGATGAGAAAAATGAGACTATCATGCTGAGATTTATGGCAGGCAAAAATAACGGATCCAGTCAAGGTGATAGTTAACAATGTGCCACAACTCACACATGCAGAATAATACTCAGTCCTACGGGCTTTGGCCAAACAGGTTAGAACATCTCGAGAATGGAAAAAACTTTCTATGACATAACAAATAGGAAGAACCAGAACCAAGCTGCTTCATGCACTCAAATTTTGAACAAAATGCTACCATGTTCAAGAAGAACAGAAGCAGTTGATATCAAGTAAATTGTCAATATTTTGTTAAAAAGTTACCTTGAAGCACTTCTTCTACATGATTTCTCTTTGATTTATTCAGACTGGTTATTCTTCCCCTGGAACAGAGCAAAGTCATACTAAGGAGACAGAATCTTTCAAATTGTTACTGCCATTTTATGCTACTTACATATCTGCTTGAATCTGAAATTCAGCATTCTGCAACTGCATATGTATTTTCTCAGCAGCTGACGTCAGGATCTCAGCGGATCTTTGGTTAGTCACAGACTTCAATTTGCTTCTAATTTTCTCTAATGAGAAAGCAAATAAGGTGATGGCACTGCAAAGTGATATTGAAGCTCAATGAAATTTTAAAACATAAAACTCAGTGCTGAAGGATTTTTAGTTCATATTCACGGGAAAGAGAATTCTGTCCTGAAGAAAAGATTTTAATTCGTTCACTCGGAAAATACAAGAAGTACCTAGTTAGCGCATCCTCTTCATTCTGTTCTACATGCCTCTCAAACTTCCTACGATCAATTCCTGTTGAATTCATATGGATATGGAGCAGAGAGAGACAGCCTTTAGGGAATGAGTAACTGAATAGAAGTAGTAATTTTAAGGAATAACACGAAGATCCATCAGACAAGCAGAGATTTGAACTAATGGACATAAACCTTTAGCAGAAGCTGCAGCAAGACCAACTCCAGAAAGATTAGCACAACCTTTGTTGAAGAGCCTTTTGTTTGGTCGAGGAGCCTGTCGTTTCCTGGTTTTACAAATTTCAGGAGATTGTGTTGGCTGTATACCAGCTGCATAGACATCATAAAGTAACAAGAATAACTGATTTTGCTTCAGTCAACAAGGAGGCTAGATCAAAAGATCACATACTAATAAGAAAATTATTTTATGTTAAGATGGTCAACAGACCCCACTTTGTGGGAATACACTGGGTATGTTGTTGTTGTTGGTCAGCAGAACAACCTAGTTACTAATAAAAGGTAGAGTCCCTTCTTCAGTCAGTCAGAAGATCAATCAAATAATATTCATTTCAAATGAAGATCAATACTAAACTATATTATTTTTCAGGTAGCAAGCACCAAGTACTAAATTTTGTATGCTTTGGTGAAGAATCTATCCAGTGGCAAAAGAACACTCTCTGGATCTTAAAAGTTCCCACAAGACTAGAAACTTAATTTTCATGTGCATTTTCCTTTCTCCCTAAGCAGGTGAGGCATAAAAGAAATATATGTGCATCTCTTCAATTTCACCAATGGAAAATCATTCTAAACTAGAGAAGAACATAAATGACTAAGGAGCTTAGTATATTACTACTCAAGTAAAATGCTGACATTATATTACCATTCAAACTGCCATGATAAGATATAAATGAGCGGAACACATAAGAAGTGAAGGAAGAGGGAAATACAACTAAAAATCATAATAGATGATCATCAGTCACACTGATAAACACCAAGTGTCAGTCAGGATGAATGGCATAAAGTATGCAAGGCAACTGTATTTTGCCAACAGAAGTAAGTTACACGAACTACAAAGTTTAGAAGGGACTTTCGTCCCATTGGTAATACACATAAAATAATCACATCACTCCTCCACACCCAGGCAAAAATTTTACTTGAAACTCCTGCCTCCGTGCATCTTGGCTGTTGACAAATTTCTATATACACAAAAACTATTTCAAGTTAAGCAGACAACATCCATAAAGTAAGAAAATCTGATGTCAGGGCGTAGATCAGCAGCAAATGTAGTTTACATCCAGTATGGATCTTCTGTAGACTTATGGTTACATTTGAAAGAAACTAAGGGAACTGAAAGGATTACGATGAATAAATATCTGAACATGAATCATAAAGCATCAATTTGACCTTGAACATTTGAACTGTCTTCAGTGTCCTCGGGGTCACTTTCCATGGATGATTGTTTAGAAAACTTGATCTGTGTATCTTCTTCAATGATACGTCTTGATTCCATAAATGGAGTACTTTCCAAATTTCCTGCATCATCCTTTACATTCATTAAGGAAATCAAGAATTTATTACTACAATCTACGACCATCAGCTACTATAGTACAAATGTTGAATCAAAATAAGAAGGATACTGATGATTCAACTGGCGTATTGGACTTATATTCTCGTTTAAGTCCAGCAAAGCTCTTGACCTTACAAATGCCCTCAGATTTTGATGTTATATTTTCATGACCATCACCATGTAGTTGCCCCAGATTGCTTCTTGACGCAAAGCCTGAAGAAGATTTTCTGCTATATGTTTTCAAAGCAAAAATTGGGCTTTGTTTATCAGATTCCGAGTCCAATGCTTTCGTCTTGGATTTTTCTGCTGTGTTTCCTTTCTTATCTACCTGTTCTTGCAGATTCCTCAGCTGCTCAGTCATTTTCACAACAGGGGATTCTAGATTACCTGCAGCTGGCTGGACCATCTCGTCGTTTTTCTCCTGAAATAAAGTAGTAGCATCACTAGGATATACAAATTTCTTAGGAACTGGCACTCTTTTACAATTATTGCTTGTGTCTTCATTTTTCCTTTCATTATTCAGCTCACAGACATTAGATGCTTCTACGTGATGACTCTTCCTCTTGCCTCTCCTTTCATATACCATCAAAGGACTATCAGTGCCAGCATCACTTAATGTCCTAGACAACGGATCTTTAGGAAGGAAGACATTTTTCTCTAAGCGGTCCTCTTTGCATACCGGTGGTCTCTGTATATTTTGTGCTTTCAACTTAGCAGGAGCTCTTTTTCGAGCTAAAGAACGAGTAGTTGGTCTCCTAATAGCATACTCAGGACTTTGAGTATCACTTTCTATAGTATCTGAATTTTGCCTAGGTTCACCAACATGATTTCCACCGTCTTTCTGTTCTGGTTTCGAGACTTTTGCACCCTGCTTGAGAACTGGAGAATTTGGACTCTGCTTGTTTGGGGAAGAAACAGTTCCTAAGATCTCCTGAAGCTTTAATCTTAAAGATGCATTGCCTGCGTTTGCTATGGTATTTTTTCCTTTGACTTCTTTCTCAGGCATGTCTTCCAGCCCAACCTTGGATGCAAATTTCTCCCTTGTCTCTGTAGCTGCATCCTCCTTTACTTGCTTGGATTTGTCAAACCGCGAAGTCCTTGTCTGAGTTAAGAAAGACCTTAAAGTACACTCTGCTGCTCCTACCTCCACTCCGTTGCACATCTCAACTACACCTTGTGCAACTGAAGGTTTCTCTACTGGAGCAACTGCCTCTGAAGTTTGTTCATGGTGGAGGGTTTTAGTGGATATCCAAGGAGATGTCTGCAGCTCTGTGGACTCTCTTTGATCTCTGATAGCAGAAGTGCTCTGTATATCCTCCTTGTTTCTGTCATTTGTAAAATTCCTGTTGCTTGAAGTTTTCTGAGTCATTGTTGTTCCATCTTCACCAGACGTCTCTTTGCTAAAAGTTTTAACTGCTGCCAAGTGAGCCTGATCTTCAGCTTGCTTTACTTTTTGTGTTCTGCATTTAGCAACTGAATCTATCACAATTCCAATGGACATCTTTCTAGATTGACTGGGTTGGCGGTAATTGCTGCCAAAACTCCTAGTGTCACCGGCAAGGTCCTGACAAGGACAAAATACAAGTATTTCAACATCTAGCTTTCTAAGCATATCAATGTGACATCAGATCCACTCGGTGAGAAGGATCGGCCTTTATCGTTGTAAGAAATTTTGAAAATTAAACTCCACATAACACTGACAAACGAAGAAATTTGAACTTATCGAAAAAGTGAACAGACAACAGAGACAGAGAAATATGCTTCCGGCGAGATGCCATTACAGCATTCAAATGAAATCTAAATTGCTTCAAGTAAAATAATTAACCCAGATTCGAATTGCAACCTGACCACTTACATCTCGTAATTTCGGCTTCCTGATGACCTCCATAGCAGCAAATTCAGCGGATCCAAAGTGTGACCAAATTACCTAAGTGCTGAAAATGAAAGCAGAAAAGGTTGATTTATCAAGTTTAAGCAACAAATTACACCGTCATACTTCTATATGTAATGCTAATTGCCTTCACAAACGCACATATCCACACTGACATACTCAGATAGAATGAAATTAAGCTCCATAGACCACAGAGCTCTCTCTTTCACACACACAAAAGAAAAAAACTGCAGAACAGATAATAACTGAGAACTTCCAGAAGAACTAGTTAACTATTTTAGGTATCTACAGCAGATTACATACAACAATTCCAGTTTCAAAACGCATCCGGAATTCCAAATCGCTTAACTGAGAAGAATTTTCAGTACTACGTCGTACGTACTTTCCCTTCCACAAACGAAATGCTAAATTAAAGCTCCATTAGAAAAGAAGATGAACCAGAGATGAAAAAAATTCAAATCTATGGGCAAAAAAAAATCAAAAAACAGGTGAACTCTAAATTTACATGCATTATCGATGATGGAGATATTGTGAGTTACTTACCAGTAATGAGCAGAGACGAAATTCAGCATGCCCCTCGAAGATCCAGAATGAGCAAAGGATTTTGAAATTTGGGAAATGGGTAGCGTACAGGTGATTTGGCGTGATCAGTGTGATAAAAGAGGCGGGAAAGACGAAACAATGGAGCGCGTGTCATCACTTAACGACCCGTTTGAATTATTTTTTGTTTTTTTCACATGTTGGATCATAAAAAATTTGGATTCAAATTGAAAACACCAAAAAAGCTAAGAAGGTGTTTGGGTAAGCTTTTTTTTTTTTTTGGTCAAAATAGCTTTTAAGTTATTTTTTGTTTTTAGAAGTGTTTGGTAATTTCTAAACTTGTTTAAAAAAAAGACAATTTTGACTTTTTAAAAAACAAAAGCCACAAGTTACCATTTCCTTGCTTTTTTATTTTAGAGGGCTTATAAGTCATTATAGTTGAAAAATTTTATGGTGGATGAGGTGCGTCATGTCATATTTGTGTGAGGCTCTCATTAATTGACAAGTGCGCATTGTGCGCCATGCATGTTATTATTATCCTTCTCACTCCACTTTTTTTTTAATGGACATGTCTTACTTTTTATTTTTAGTAATGTCGACCTTGATCATTTTTTTAATTATTTGTAGTTATTAGATGAAAATAAATAAGAAATAAAAATGTAGAGTAAAAACTTATCACCCATTGGGTGGTTGAATTTTCTGGCAGTTTTAGGTGAATATTAAGATTTGAACGATTGAAAAATTAGATATTTAAATTGAAAAAATTCTAAATAATTTTACATGTGGTTATTCAACTTTGAGTTTATCATATAAAAATATTTTTTATTTTTTTATATATAAAATCTATTTAACTTTTAAATTTATCACGCATAAATCACTCTTTTATTTATTTATCACATAAGAAGTCATCCAATTTTAAATTAACACATAAAAATCTTTTTTAAAAAAGGTATTTATGTAATATAATGAATATATTATTAAGGGTAAAAAAGTTAAATTTTATTTCTTAAACAAGAGAGGGATTATGAAATAAAAAGTCGCTTGATAGAACAAAAATATTAAAAGTTGTTCAATTATTTTTTTATTGATTCTATTTCTATATTTGTGTCTATCGGAAACAGCCTCTCTACTTCTTCGGAAGTAGCGATATGGATTGCGTACATTCTACCCCCAGACCCCACTTAGTGGGAGTACACTGAGTTTATTGTTATTGTATTTTTATATTTTATCCTTGTAATAATTAAAAATGAAATTGATTATATTTTTGTAAGGACTTAAGAAGATTTTAAGGTGCAAAAATTCATAAAGAAATTAACTCAATATATAAAAATCTTAAGTTACAAAGTCTAAAAATTAATTCAAAAAAATTGAGAAAAAAGTCACATCTTTTAAATATATCAGAAAATACTTTAAAAAAAATAGGTGTAATCCAGATTAATGTTAATTCATTTTGATAAAATTTAACTTAGACATCCATTTACCTATTTAATATTTGTGAAAAAGTAGTAATACAAAAAAAAAAAAGAATTAAAATAAAGAAGAGGAAGAAGAGTTTGGAGACACGAAAAAAATGAAACAGAGAAGAGGAGCTAATGGAGGAAAATAATGAAACAAAGAAAAGGAGCTAATGGAGGAAAATAAAGTGAAAAAGAGTACCGACTAAAGGGCCCCACAGAGACACTTGTTACAAATATATGGTGCCCTCCTGCAACTATTGTTGGTTGTGTCCTAACCATTGTAAAAAATTTCTGATGGAGGTAATGAAGTTTTTTTTTTTTTTTTTTTATGAAAATAGAGGTTTTTTTTTTAAGGAGAGGAAGACCATGTGTTTTGGAGGAGAAGAAGACCATATTTTTTCTTCTTAAAAATAACTATTTTTGCAATTTCTTTTACTTTTTGATTGAATTATTTGTGACTAAAATGAGTTATCTTTCTCTTAGTGGTGCATTTTTTAGAGTGTGGAATAAGGCACTTTAATTTTATTTTTATTTTTTTTTAAAGTGCTTAATAAGCACATTTAATGAAAGGTTAGGTACATAACCTAATTGAGGTGTTAATACAAAAAAAAAATAATCAGAGGATCTATCTATGTATTTTGTCAATTGTATTTGAAACCTTATTTTGATGCCAAAAAGTACTTTTGTTGTTGCTCGAATTTTATTTTTTTTGGTTGTTGGCCAAACACCTCAAATCAAAAAAGAAGAAGTATATCTGGAATTCCTTTGTAAAACATATAATAGTAAATCAAAATAAACAATGAAAATATGACTATTAATTTATTGGTTAACAAAGATTGATAATGTGATTTATCATGCATGGTATTCCGTGATTCATTGTCTTCCTTCTGTTATTTGCTGTAAAATATAGAAGAATAGATGTAGTGTTGGATTTGAAAGAAATCAACATGACAACCAAAATCATTATCCAACATATATATAATCATGTTTATTTATAAACTACTGTGTAACTTTCCTAGAGTACACTTACAATCGAAAACAGCTCTTAATTCCCAACGTTTTCACATCAAATAGGAGTATGGGCTAAAGAAATTAGTAAGTTACTCACTGCATTGTGATCAGTTAGCTTTATCTAATTTCATTTAAGTTGACTCCTCTTCATCTATGACGGTGAGTGTTGTCACACCCTTTTTTTTAACTCCAAAAGATATGATTTTGGATTTTAAGGTTCAAAAAGGGTTTTATTATTCAGTGAAAAAATGAAAATTTATTTCGAAAAAGGATTATTTACATTAAAACTTAGAGTCGCCACTTGGCATAATCGGGTGTGCCAAGTCACATTTGAAAATCCTTTTCAAAATGGTTTTGACTCTTTAAAACTGATCCGCGAACAGAGATTCTGGCTAAGGAATTCTATTGACCGAGGGGAAGGTGTTAGGCATCCCTCGATCCCGTGGTTCGACCACGGTCGCTTGGTGGAGTATATCGGCTAAATTCGACACTAAGGATGTATAAACCACATAAACACACCAAACAATCAATCAAACAAACAAGACAAACACAAGTCCAAAGATATAGTGTTCAGTCCAATTATTACAACCCGGAATAGAAGAAATGCGGAAATATAAACCTACGTTAACCTACACTAGTCCTAAACTACGCTCCAATGCTTTACCCGACGCCTCGGGCCTTGATCACGAACCTCCTTCTAAATACACAATTTCGCGGGGCATTCCCCGATAACAAATATAAATTTCCTCGGGGCATCCCCGGCCAAATGAATACATTTCAATGGAGTGCGATAAACTAGAAAATATTCAACACACAACTTCGCATTCAAACATCCCACGAAGCACTTATTCCTAAATTTTGCTTACCCGAATCTATATTCGCCTATCCATTTCAACATGTCGTGATCCATCGTGTTCCTACAATATTTGCGCTTATTACTAATTAAACAAAAAAAAAAAAAAAAAAACCTTAAACCAAATTCACAATTTTATCAACCTCGTAACTCCACCCCCAGATTCCTTTTTTTATTCCAAATTCCATGATTCACAATTACAATCTCAACAATCTTTAATCAATTCTATTAACGACATCTAGACAACAAATCAACATCATTCCATAGTCCATTATCTAATGCATGAACATCAAGCGAGCTCAAACAACATAATCAACAAAACATATGCTAATAGCCAATTCAACCCATCAAAATAAAGAAAAGGAAAAAGGTTAAGAAATGGACCTCAATAGATCGATTCCGTTGATAATAAAGAAGTTCGAAGACCGAAATCCTCGAACAAAAAAACCCCAATCATGATCAAGAATCCAACTCGGTATCAAGAAAGTGAGGCCCGAAATTGATTATGGTGAGTCGATCGGGGCGTAACGAAATCTTTTGACGGGATTTGGACAGAAAACGGGATCGTGAATAACTTCTGGACGCGAGCATGGAGGGAATGAGATCACTGGAGCTTCCTCGGTGACGATTCTAGTGTCACCGGCGAGTGCTTCGCCGAAAAAACAGTCCAGCAATCTCCGTCTCTCTCTCTCGATCTCTCTGTTTTGTATGCATTCAAAAGCCCTTTTCCCACTCATTTTCTCTCCATCACTCACCCCTCATTGTGTGTGTATAAGTGTGTGAGTTGTGCTCCAATAAGAAGAAACCCCCAAAAATGGCGTCAATCTGTATCCTCCTCGTGTGATCGTGAGTTCCCTGTGTTTGCTCTCTATGATTTCTAATCCATGGAAAGATGATGATATATGTGTCCTCCCCCCTTCTTTACCAGTGATTGTATGTATAAATCAATGGAAAGTGAGGTGTGTGAGTGAAGGAAAATCAGTCCCCCCAATCAAGTGGGCCCCCCATCTTTTTTTGTAGTATTGGTGTCTATGTTCATTCTAATGGTAAGGTATGACTGATTTAGTGTGAATTATTGTGTGGTCCCCTCAAAAATAGAAAATCTTGAGGGTGTATATTATTCTGTTATGGGGAATATCTGTGGGGGCCTTTTTTGTCTTGGTGTGATATTTTTTGTTATGAGTTTGTTACCAATAGAAAAAAGAGTAAAAGGGATACATGGGGTATGGGGTTGATAGGTTAGTGAGGTAGGAGATGGGGTAGGGTAGGTTGTTAGGATGAGATAAAATTAGTTAGGGGGTTGTTATTTAGTTATTTTTTATTTCTTTGTAAAGAGATTATTACACGGGGTAGGATACATGGTAAGACGAGGGTAAAAATAGATAACTTGGGTTTTCAGGAGGGACAAACTTAGGTGTCTACATCATGCCCCCTTTGAATATAAACACAAAGTATTTTCATACAAAGAAGTAGACAACGAGACAAAATTTTGTCCCGACCATTATTCAGAGAAACAGAAGAAAAAAGGACAACCGAGTTGGAGAGTCGAGTGAGGTCACTTTCGAGGTTCCGGTCTGCGGCTCTGTCATTACATCAAAATAAAAAATTACAAGTTAAAACATAAATGAAATTATAAAAATCCTATCTATACAACTTCTGTTGGACTCTTGAGTTTCATCACCCTATTATTCAGGCGGGCTCCTGATTTACGATTTCCTTAACTTATTGTTTGGCTTTCAATTGCTTTACCTCGCTGCTTAACTTAAAATTTCTTCACCCTATTCTTCAGGCGGGCTCCTGACTTGCTATTTTTCAATCTGTTAACTTTCAACTTTTCACCTTATTGCTTTGTTTTCAACTTCTTCACCTCATTGCTTGACTTTTAACTTTTTCACTTTGTTGCTTGACTTTCCATTTATTCGCCCTGTTCTTCAGACGGAATCGTGAAATCACATCAAAACTAAAAAGAAAATTATCCCAAACAAAATATTGGCCAGTCAAGAACTCTCACATTCAAAAATTGAAGGTGGCAGAAATGCGGATGTTGGTTGGATGTGTGGGCTTACTAGGGGTGACAGAGTTTGAAATGAGACTATTCATGAAAAGGTTGGAGTGACTTCGGTGGAGGAAAAGATGCGACAAGCCCGTTTGAGATGGTTCGGACATGTGAAGAGGAGGGGCACGAATACCCCGGTTCGTAGGTGCGAGAAGCTTGCTTTGGATGGTTTCAGACGGGGTAGGGGTAGACCAAAGAGATACTGCAGAGAGGTTATCAGGCGGGACATGGAGTAGTTACAGCTCACAGAGGACATGATCCTAGATAGGAAGATCTGGAGGACGCGGATTAGGATAGAAGGCTAGTGCCATTTTGGGTCGTTGGGGTAGGGCATTACTTGGTAGGGTATTATTCTTGTTATGACACCTTGTTGCATGCTTTATTACGAGTTTGTTTACTGCTCTTTGATTATTATTCCTTGTGGGTGGCGTAGGTATGTACTGTCATCTTGTTCCATGATTTATTAAGGATTTGTGTATTATTCCGTGTCTTGAGCTGGGGGTCTATCAGAAACAACCTTTCTACTTCTCCGGAGGTAGTGGTATGGACTGCGTATCTCTTACCCCCCCATACCCCACTTTATGGGAATATACTGGGTTTGTTGTTGTTGTTGTATCCCAAACAAAGGCTATTATAAAGAGATTTCATATGCCAGAAAAGTGAAGTTCGAAACACAAGAATTAAATTTTGCCCCAGTTTATCATCAAAGGACTTTTGTGAAAGTCACATCATTATAGGAATCAAAGGGATGACTCGACTAAAAGGTATATCTTATAGGAATCAAAGGAAATGACTCGACTAAAAGGTACGTCTTATAGGAATCATAGGGAATGACTTGACTAAAAGGTACGTCTTTTAGGGGTCAAGGGGAATGACTCGACTAAAAGGTACGTCTTATAGGAATCAAAGGGAATGAGTCAACTAAATAGTACGTCTTATAGGAATCAAAGATGACTCGACTAAAAGGTATGTCTTATAAGAATCAAGGGGAATGAGTCGACTAAAAGGTACGTATTCTAGGGGTCAAGGATTGACTCGACTAAAAGGTACGTCTTATAGGAATCAAAGGGGATGGCTCGACTAAAAGGTACATCTTATAGGAATCAAGGGATATGACTCGACTAAAAGATGTGTCTTATAGGAATCAAGGGGAATGAGTCAACTAAAAGGTACGTCTTCTAAGGGTCAAGGAATAACTCGACTAAAAGGTACGTCTTATAGGAATCAAAAGGGATGACTCGACTAAAAGGTACGTCTTATAGGAATCAAAGGGAATGACTTGACTAAAAGGTACATCTTATAGGAATTAAAGGGGATGACTCAACTAAAAGGTACGTCTTATAGGAATCAAGGGAGATGACTCGACTAAAAGGTGCGTCTTATAGGAATCAAGGGAGATGACTCAACTAAAAGGTACGTCTTATAGGAATCAAGGGGAATGAGTCGACTAAACGGTACTTCTTCTAGGGGTCAAGGAATGACTCGACTAAAAGGTATATCTTATAGGAATCAAAGAGGATGACTCGACTAAAAGGTATGTCTTGTAGGAATCAAAATGAATGACTCGACTAAAAGGTACGTCTTATAGGAATCAAGGGGAATGACTCGACTAAAAGGTACGTCTTATAGGAATCAAGGGAGATGACTCGACTAAAAGGTACGTCTTATAGGAATCAAAGGAGATGACTCGACTATAAGGTACGTCTTCCAAGAGTCAAGGGGAATGACTCAACTAGAAGGTACGTCTCCTAGGAGTGACAGTTTAATTTAAGAAGTGTATCACCTAGCAAATGAAAACTAAAAATTCTTAGACAAGAAAGTGTGTCTCCGAGGAATATAGGATGATGATTTTTTACCATGATTTGATTATCAAACCTATGCAGCAACTTTGCTTCCTGCATTTGTAGAAGTGAGGCATTGCAACCCTTGATATTTATGCTCTAAAGTCCTTGCTTTAAAGGTAAGATGTTTCCTGTTTCATCAAAGAAAACTTGTGAGTTTAAAACATGGTGGCTGGTTTGTGGCTTTAGCTTTCGCGGAGATCGCTCTTGCCCTCGTCACATTTAACCTTGCTTCCAACCATTAGCATATATCATTGACTTACTGAATAATTGACCCGAACTGAGATTATTAAGAGTGACTAAAACAAACACAGTATCTCTGATTTACCATGCCTCTCAGATAGACCCTTTGAACCTTGGTATTTCTATGAGTTTCCTGACTTCTCAGTTGACAAAACTTTTTGCATGCCCTTTTTTGGGTCACAATTATGTCTCTTTCATGTGCTAGCTTTTGTCTTACTTTGTGCAATTAAAGAAACTGGTAGCCAGTTTTAAAATCTTTTCTCACTTGTTTTGACACGGACTTGACCCAAAAACAAGAAACAAAAAAAAGAATGACAATTTTTGTTTGGATAACTGACTCAAGAAAGATAAAATAAAAATAAAGAGAAGAAAGAAAAAACAATGAATGTCATTTTTTGAAACAAAAAAATGAAAAATTCATCTAAAAATGGCAGTCAACACTAATGATTATGCCATGCATTTTGGATTAAGCAGCTTGATCTTTTCATCCAAACTTTCTACTCATTGTTGTTGAGTTAATGGCCTTGAAACTGAGTTTCTTCCTTAGGTCAATTGCATTTAAGACCTCATTCGGCTAGTGGCACCTTGAAGGATTTTTGCCAACAAGCTTCTCTCATTTTATTTTCCTTAGCTCACCATTACCTTATGGTGTTTGTAAGGGTTTTTCACTAATGAGACTCTCTTATCTGCGTTTTCCTTAACTCACAATCGTATTACGGTACCCGTGAGAGTTTTCACCGATAAGACTCTCTCATTTTTATCTCTCTCAACTTACCATCGCCTTATGATACCCGTGAAGGTTTTCACCAATAAGACTCTCTCATTTTTATTTCTCTCTTGATTTTTTATACCGAGGAAGATAAGTAGTTCCCAAATGCATCATCATATCCCTTGCATGCTTAGCCTTAACATCCTCAAAGATTGATCTGAAGGTCTTTCTTTGGTTGTAACATAGCTTTTGGATAGGGTTAGAAAGAAAGGATGGCATGGGGCCCAAACGACACTTGAAGTGAGGTAGGACTTACAACTTTTGGAATCGACTCAAATAATGAGGATTAACTCATGCCCCAGTTTATTTTGACTGGGCAATTCTAAACTATTTATTTGGTTGGACCGAGCCCAGAGTAGGGCATCCTACGTATCTCACCCTCAAAAGAGGAGAATCAGGTCACACGTAGTTCTGGCGGCTTTTTTTTTTTTACTTGATTCTGACTTGTTTTTCTTTTGACTCTTTTTTTATTTTGTACTCTTCACGTACTGTTCACGTTCTGTTCATAACATTGTTCACAATACTGTTCATGGCACTGTTCACGATAATGTTTCTCTCTCAATTTTTTTTTCTCTCTCGCGCAATTCTCTCTTCTCTCCCTCATTTTTTTTGTTCTTCTTGTGAGGAAGATGATTTGGTGATTGTTGTTATTATGGAGAAGATGATGATGATGAAAGAATGAGCCTCTCCCTTTTCCACTTTTAGAATTTTCCTTTTATATTTTTTATTTGGTTTTTCTTTTTCTTTATTTATTATCCTATGTGGAAGCATGTAATTGGTGGTTTGTGGGAATAAGTGTGTGGCATGTGGAAAAGTTAGTGTGGCATGTGAAAAGATGAGGGTGGCGTGTGGAAAAATGAGTAGGGCGTGTGCCTTTTGCATGTATCCAATGAAAAATGGAAAGTGAGGTGTTGAGGTGGCATAGTCAGGTGGCAAAGATGCTATGTATTTAATTATTTTCAATTATTTTTTTTGGAAAAAATTATCAATTAAACAAAAGTATGGTAAGGTGAATAAAAATAAAAATATAAATAAAAATAAAAATATAAAAAAAAAAATGATTAAAATATTTTTGGGAAAGAACAAAATTACATGTCTACATCATGCCCCCTTTGGATGTAAACATATGGTGCTTTCATACAAAGTAGTAGACAACGAGACAGAATTTTATCCTGACCTTTATTCAAAAGCACCGAGCACGAGGAAGGAGGGAAACCAGGTCTTGACTTAGGACATTCTACCTACCCAAGTTATGAGAGAATCGAGTGACAGTTATCTCAAAGGATTGGAAGGAGATGGACTATGCCGAGTTGGAAAGTCGAGTGAGATCCTATCGAGGTTCCGATCCGCGGCTCTGTTATTACATCAAAAATAAAAATTACAAGTTAAAAACATAAATGAAATTACAAAATCCTATCTTCGCAGCTTCTGTTGGACTCTTGACTTGAGTTTCATCACCCTATTCTTCAGGCGGGCTCCTGATTTGAAATCACTTCAACTTGTTGCTTGGTTTTCAATTTCATCACCCTGTTCTCCAGGCGGGCTCCTGACTTGCTATTTTTGATATGTTGACTTTCATTTTCTTCACTTTGTTACTTGACTTTCAACTTCTTCCCCTTGTTGCTTGACTTTCACTTTATTCACCTTGCTGCTTGACTTTCCATTTATTTGTCCTGTGCTTCGGGCGGGCTCCTGAAATCACATCAAAACTAGAAAGAAAATTATCCCAAACAAAGATTATTATAAAGAGATTTCATATGCCAGGAAAGTGAAGTTCCAACACAAGAATTAAATTTTGCCCTAGTTTATCATCAAAGGACTTTTGCGAAAGTCACATCATTATAGAAATCAAGGAGAATGACTCGACTATAAGGTGCGTCTGATAGGAATCAGAGGAATTGACTCGACTAAAAGGTATTTTTTCTAGGGGTCAAGGAGAATGACTCGACTAAAAGGTACATCTTATAGGAATCAAGGGAGATGACTCGACTAAAAGGTACGTCTTACTAGGAATCAAGGGAGTTGACTCGACTAAAAGGTACGTCTTATAGGAACCAAAGGGAATGACTTGACTAAAAGGTATGTCTTTTAGGGTCCAAAGGGAATGACTCGACTAAAAGGTACTTCTTATAGGAATCAAAGGGAATGACTCGACTAAAATGTACGTCTTATAGGAATCAAAGGAGATGACTCGACTAAAAGGTACTTCTATAGGAATCAAAAGGAATGACTCGACTAAAAGGTACATCTTATAGGAATCAAAGAAGATGACTCGACTAAAAGGTACGTCTTATAGGAATCAAAGGAAATGACTCGACTAAAAGGTACGTCTTCTAGGGGTCAAAGGGAATGACTCGTCTAAAAGGTACGTCTTATAGGAATCAAAGGGAATGACTCGACTAAAAGGTACGTCTTATAGGAATCAAAGGAGATGACTCGACTAAAAGGTACGTCTTATAGGAATCAAAGGAGATGACTCGACTAAAAGGTACGTCTTATAGGAATCAAAGGAGATGACTCGACTAAAAGTTACGTCTTATAGAAATCAAAGGAGACGACTCAACTAAAAGGTACGTCTTATAGGAATCAAAGGAGATGACTCGACCAAAAGGTACGTCTTATAGGAATCAAAGGGAATGACTCGACTAAAAGGTACGTATTTTAGGGGTCAAAGGGAATGACTCGACTAAAAGGTACGTCTTATAGGAATCAAAGAAAATGACTCGACTAAAAGGTACGTCTTATAGGAATCAAAGGAGATAACTCGACTAAAAGGTACGTCTTATAGGAATCAAAGGGAATGACTCGACTAAAAGGTACGTCTTATATGAATCAAAGGAGATGACTCGACTAAAAGGTACATTTTATAGGAATCAAAAGAGATGACTCGAATAAAAGGTACGTCTTATAGGAATCAAAGAAAATGACTCGACTAAAAGGTACGTCTTATAGGAATCAAAGGAAATGACTCGACTAAAAGGTACGTATTTTAGGGGTCAAAGGGAATGACTCGACTAAAAGGTACGTCTTATAGGAATCAAAGGAAATGACTCGACTAAAGGGTACGTCTTATAGGAATCAAAGGAGATGACTCGACTAAAAGGTACGCCTTATAGGAATCAAAGAAAATGACTCGACTAAAAGGTACGTCTTCTAGGAGTGAAGGTTTAATTTAAGAAGTGTATCATCCAGCAAATGAAAACTGAAATCCCTAGACAAGAAAGTGTGTCTCCGAGGGATATAAGATGATGAATTTTTACCATGATTTAATTATCAAACCTGTGCAGCAACATTGCTTATTGCATTTGTAAAAGTGAGAAATTACGGGCCTGGATATTTGGGCTTTGAAATCCTTGATTTGGAGGTAACATGTGTTCCTGTTTCATGCAAAGAAAGGTTGTGAGTTTAAAAACATGGTGGCTGGTTTGTGGCTTTGGCTTTTGTGGCAAACGCTCTTGCCGTCATCACATTTAACCTTGCTTCCAACCATTAGCTTATGTCATTGACTTGCTGCTTCATTGACCAAACTCAGATTATTAAGAGTGACTGAGACAAACACAACATCTCTGCTTTGTCATGCTTCTCAGATAGACCCCTTGGAACCTTAGTATTTCATGAGTTCCCAGACTTCTCTGTTGACAAAACTTCTACATACCCTTTTTGTCTCACAATCATGTCTCTTTCATGTGCTAGCTTTTGTCTTTCTTTGTGCAATTAATGAAGTTGGTAGCTAGTTTTGAAATCTTTTCTCACTTGTTTTGACACAGACTTGACTCAAAGACAAGAAAAGAAAACAGAATGACAATTTTTATTTGGATAACTGACTCAAAGATAAACAAAAATAAAGAAAAGACAATGAATGTCCCCGTTTGAAACAAAGAAACGACAAATTCATCAAAAAAATGACAGTCAACTCTAATGATTATGCCATGCATTTTGATTAAACAGCTTGATCTTTTCATCCAAACTTTCTACCAATTGTTGTTGAGTTAACGGCCTTGAAACTGAGTTGCACTCTTAGGCCAATTGCATTTACAACCTCATTCGGCTAGTGGCGCCTTGAAGGGTTTTCGCCAACAAGCCTCTCTCAGTTTTATCTCAGCTCACCATCGTCTTATGGTGCCCGTGAGGCTTTTCACCAATAAGACTCTCTCATTTTTATTTCTTTCTTGATTCCTTATGCTGAGGAAGACAAGTAGTTCCCAAATGCATCATCATATCCCTTCCATGCTAAGCCTTAACATCCTCAAAGATTGATATGAAGGCCTTTGTTTGGTTGTAACTTGGCTTTTAGATAGGGTTAGAAAGAAAGGATGGCATAAGGCCCAATCGATACTTGAAGTGGGGTGGGACTTACAACTTTTGGAATCTACTCAAACGATGAGGATTAATCCATGCCCCGGTTTCTTTTGACTGGGCAATTCTAAATTTATTTAGTTGGACCGAGCCCTGGGTAGGGCAGCCTACGTATCTCACCCTCAAAAGAGGAGAATCAGGTCACGCATAGTTCTGGAAGCTTGTTCTTTTGCTTGATTCTGATTTTTTTTCTTTTGTTGACTCTTTTTCTCCTTGGGACTTTTCTGACTTTATTTTTCTCGACGCTCTTTTTTTTCTTCTTTTTTTAAAAACTTTTCTGACTCTACTATTTTGCTCGACACCTTTTCTTTTGAGCTTTGTTGACTCTATATTGATTCCAAAAGAGGTGTATGAAAGAAAATAAAACTAAGGCTCAAATGGGATAAACAAAGGATGACACAATGTTTGGATAACAGAATAAAATGCCTTCGTCATATCAATCTTTGAAAATGCAAGTACATAACATACAATTTGAAAGTTGGAGATGAAGATCATGTGCGACATCTTTTACAACATTAACTTTGACTGAGTCTGTGCGTCACTACTTTTTCTGCGCTTTTCTAGCATACAAATCCACTTTTGTTATACATTTCTTACATTGAATGACTCATGATTTCGTGGAGCTGATTTTCTTTCTGTTCCTCTTAATATAGGATCACGCATCCACTGTTTGACCTAATTGAGGCATGTCTTACAATTGATGACCAAGTTATTCTGGTGATTCTCAAAACAATTGCCTTAATTTTGAAAGAAGGTTTCAATATGGTCACCAAATGTCTTAACACGCTACCTATTTCTCACATACTTTTTCTAACTTTAGCCCTCTGATTCAAAGTCCATGCTCAAATTGGATTTTAAGATCTAGCGAAGAATTCCGCCAGTATGTCATATCACTAAAGCCAACATAAAATGTACTATGTAAAGAAAACAAACAAATAACATATATTTAAACACAAAGTAAAAAGGGACACTCTATTTAGTTGAAATAAAAGATAGAAAAGGTTTGACCATAAACGACAAAAGGGACAAAATAAGATAGATCCCGAACTACCACCCTGAAATAATTCGGATAACAGAAAAAAAAAAACTACCAGACCTCTTCCTAGTAGGGAGAGGGGTGACTTCTCAATTGCTCAGCCTGACATATTAGCCACTGATTTGCATATCAGCATGACTAGAGCTTCCACCATTGTCAGACACATTTCCTTCAACAAATAAGTTCTGGATCCCCATGCTTAACTCATTACCTCCCACATATTGTGCAGTACCGCGTGCTGGTGAAGAACTTTGTGGGATGGTCGAGGGGCCAATGTTTTGCACCACAATCAATTTATCTTGAATCATCTTTTCTATTTCTCTTTTCAAAGTACGACAATCTTCAGTACTATGACCCTGAACATCAGAATGATATGCACACCATACATTTGGATCAAAATTTCTTGAATGTGGGTCAGGTATATACCCAAGGAGAGGAGTAATCATGCCCCTATGTCTCAATCTCTGAAACAAACTGGCATAGGACTCCCCAATAGGAGTGAAATTATCCTTTTTTTTCCTCCTCTTTACGAACTCTGGCCTCGGATGAAACTTGAATTTAGAGGTTCCTTGGTAAATTTGTGGGGGTCGAGGACGATGTTGAGGGAAAGGTGCATGCCATTGTGGATAAGAAGATGGATGGGTACACAATTGTGCATTGTTCAAAGGACATTGAGAAAGTGGAATGGAACTCCTTGGATTTTGAAAAGAGGAACCTTGTTGCAGATGAATAAGTGGATTTGATATGTAAGCTTGGGATTGAGGCTGACAGTATTGGTAAGTTGGACCTATCAAAATCTGCTTTGGCCCAGGCACGACAACAGATGCGTTTTCCTTCTTCTTTCCTTTTGTTTTCCTTGAATGATTGCAATATCATCCCAAATGTTTCACAGAATCATTCTGTCCACCAAACTTCTCAAATTTTGATGTCTCAAAGCTTGGAGGAAGTTTAACACTTGAAAACATGCCCCAATTTTTATATGAAACATCTTCATATCCCACAAGTCCCAAGGAACTTTTCATATCATTTTCTACACTCTTAACTTTCCCAACCCTTTTCTCTGGGTCTTCTAGCATGCTAGGCTTTTTAGTAAGAAATTTTGGCGGTTCACTTAACTTAACTGTAGGCTCAAGAGTATAACAATGATCATCACGAGTGTTGAACGTGGATTCACTAGTGGACTAAGGAAGCACAATCGTTGGATTGATAGCCAAAGTGGAAGCATTAGTAGAAGGTTAAGCAACAAAAGTACAAACGGTATATGGTGATATGAATGTGGTAGACTTATACTGAGGAGCTAAAGAAAGAGTGGTGGAAGTATTGAGGTGCATTTAACGTGGAATAGATTCTAAGGCATGCAGTGGTGCATCAACCATAGTAGGAAACTGACTTTGGGATTTTGGTGGAAGACTCAAGGTATTTGCAGGGTCAAAAGTGCGGAACTGAGGTGGAAGCAACCTACTGGCCCAAGCTCAGTACATTTCCATCATTTGTTGTCTCAGTCTCAAATTCTCTTCCTTTAAACTCTCAATTTTCTGACTCTTTATTTTATCCATGATGCCACTCTCTATATCCTTGTTGGACACAACTAACCCTTCCTTGATTTGGTGTGATATGGAGGACCGGCCAGGAAGCCACAAACCAACCACCTTAAACTAACTGAACAAGAGGCAACAAATATGTTAGAGTTTAAGTTTTTTTATTTTAGAAAAGATCACCGAACCCAAGAAGGGCGCCTACATATCCCACTCCCGAGCGAGGAGAATCAGGTGTACGTAGTTCGTGAAGTCTTGCTAAAATGACCAATTAAACTCTTTTTCTATTCCTTAGAACTTTAAGAACAAAAGAAAATAACAAAAATAAGATCCCCGAACCAACAATAGGCTGCCTACTTATCTCACTCCCGAGAGAGGAGAATCAGGGGTGCGTAGTTCGTTCAGATTGGACAATTAAGGATTAAAACTAACTAAGACTTGACTTGAGAGACGCGATTACAGACGGACGATGAAAATGAAATCTTTTTGAGTTTTCAATTAGACACATCACACAAAACTGACACCAACAACTATGAAAGAGAGAAAAGAAAAAAGAAAAAAAATCTTTTTGGCATTTTCGCTATATGTGATGTACAAAATTCTATCATTCTTTTTTTGCATAAAAGCTCCAAATAATAAAAAAAATCGTTTGAAATTTTCGAATTATGAATGCATGGTAAAGGAATAAAAGAAAAATCTTTTTGATGTTTTTGAAACAATGAGTGTGAAAGATAAAAAGAATCTTTTTGAATTGTAGATTGTGAAAAATAAAAGCCATAAAGAACTCTAAAAACTTACGAAACTCTTTTTTTTCTTTTTGACTCACATTTTTTTCTATTTTTTCAACATTTCTTGCCTACGCACTTTACTTCTAACACGTGGTTTCCCCAAATCAGTCCGTCAAATGACCACGTTACCCTCAAAGATGCAACATTTAGCACGCAGGGATGCTTTTAGAGGTGGGTCTCCTACAAATGGCCACGTGGGTCCCGCTAGGTTTCAATATGATACAGATAAGCATGACCTAAATGCTAAATTACACTGGGGTCTACTAATAAGGCTGTTCGGGGGAGTGTATGATCGATAGTGGATTGCTTTAGCTGTCCACCTACTCCATACAACCCAATGGCTCCCCCTCATGAAATAAGGGTGACTCAACTATAGGTCGTGTACACACGTGTACTACGGACTTGTTGCAGAAAGAAAGACTCGGGTTATGGACATGATGCCAGATATAAAGCGATAACACATAAAGTAAAAACTGTAAACAAAGAGCACGGAGGCACTCAACAATGATAAACAATAACACAAAACAACACAAACAAAATGTATATACACCTACAGTGCCAAACTAAGCCGATGCAACTCTAAAATAAGCTCAAATTCTGAAAAATCCCCAGCAGAGTCGCCAGAGCTGTCACACCCCCTTTTTTCACTCCCAAATAGAATTAATTTTTAAGTTTCGAAAGGGTTTTATTATTAAAGTGACAAAAGATGAAAATTATTTCGAAAAAAGATTCATTAGTTTCAAAACTCAGAGTCGCCACTTGGCATAAATCAGGTGTGACAAGTCACCCGTGGATATCCTTTTTCAAAACGGTTTTGACTCTATAAAATTGATCCGCGAACAGAGATTTCGGCTAAGGAATTCTGTTGACCGAGGGGAAGGTGTTAGGCACCCCTCGATCCCGTGGTTCGACCACGATCTCTTGGTGGAGTATATCGGCTAATTTGAACACTATGAATGTATAAACCACACCAAACATAAATAAAACGATCAATCAAGCAAACAAATCTCAAAACAATGTCCAGTCCAATTATACAGTCCAAAATAAAAAAAGAATGCGAAAATGTAAATCCTTTTCTACTCTACACTAATTTTATACTACACTCCCATGCTACCCGATGCCTCGGGCCTTCATTACGGACGTCCTCCAAATACAAAATACTTCGGGGCATTCCCCAGCGAATAAATACAAGTGATTGCGGGGCATTCCCCGATTAAATGAATACATTTTCAAATGCAAGAACTAAAACCAAATCGTTCAACTCAAATCCCGCATTCAAACATTCAACAAGAAAACTTATTCCTAAATTTTTGCCTACCCGAACCAACATTCGCCTATCCATTTCAACATATCATAATTTTATCACATTTCAACAATATTCATGCTCATTACGAATTAAACAAAACAACAATAAACCAAAGCTAATATAAATTCTACTTTTTTATCAATTTCTCAATTTCATCCCTCAAATCTATTTTTAACCACATTATTAAACCAATTCGACTATCAAATCACTTTTCAAAATCCGAACCCAACAACACATACCCCAATGAAGATTCAAACATTTA
Organism: Capsicum pubescens; assembly: GCA_030864215.1. Classification (NCBI taxonomy): domain Eukaryota; kingdom Viridiplantae; phylum Streptophyta; class Magnoliopsida; order Solanales; family Solanaceae; genus Capsicum; species Capsicum pubescens. Next base: position 260,316,367 of record CM061538.1, read on the forward strand.
AGCATACCAATCATTCATATCCACAACAACAATTAACATTTTGCTCAAAATATTCAAAACTGCACCACAAAATCACGATATTAACCAACTTCGATATAATAAAAAAGTAGAGTTGAGAGATGGACCTTTGAAGAATCAATTTCGTTGATAATAAAATCAAGAAAGCACGGACTATAGAATTCCTAATAGGACCTCAACAATGACGAACTCCAACTCCGTATTGAAAAATTTGAGACCCAAAATTGAAGCTCCGTAAATCCAATCAAACCCAAAGACCGACACTGTTCATGTACCGTTCACGTACTATTCACAACACTGTTCACGATACTGCTCACAACACTGTTCACGACACTGTTCACGATACTGTTTCTCTCTCAATTTTTTTCTCTCTCGCGCGCAATTCTCTCTTCTCTCCCTCAGTTTTTTTTTGTTCTTCTTGTGAGGAAGATGATTTGGTGATTGTTGTTATTGTGGAGGAGATGATGATGAAAGAATGAGTCTCTCCCTTTTCCCCTTTTAGAATTTTCCTTTTATATTTTTTATTTGATTTTTCTTTTTTCTTTATTTATTATCCTATGTGGAAGCATATAATTGGTGACTTGTGGGTAAGTGTGTGGCATGTGAAAAAGTTAGTGTGGCATGTGGAAAGATGAGGGTGGAGTGTGGAAAGATGAGTCGGGTGTGTGCCTTTTGCATGTATCCAATGAAAAATGAAAAGTGAGGTGTTGAGGTGGCATGGTGAGGTGGCAAAGATGCTATGTATTTAATTATTTTTAATTCTTTTTTTTTGGAGTGGGGGGGGGGAGAAATTATCAATTAAACAAAAGTATGGTAAGGTGAAAAAAATAAAAATAAAAATAAAAATAAAAATTTAAAAAATAAAATAAAATAAAAATAATTAAAATATTTTTGGGAAAGGACAAAATTACGTGTCTACACCGGCCATCATGGGATTCTACATGATCCAGCTTCCGGCTTTCAATATCTTCCTTATCACCCAAAAATCATTCTTAGATATTAGGACATTCTCTAAGCTTTTGTTTTTTTATATAGTATCCGTGTATACATTTACTTCTTCGGAGGTAGCGGTATGGACTGCGTACATTTTACCCTCCCCAGACCTCACTTTGTGGGAATACACTGGGTTTGTTGTTGTTGTTGTATCCATGTATCCATTTGATCCACATGCTTTCTTTATTTTTGAATATATTCCACAGTTGCTTCAGAATTGCTGCTCTATTTCATAAGCATAAATTAGCAATGTTCAGTCCCCCAGCAGCTAGTGGCTTACAGACTGAATTCCATGAAAATAGTGTTTTTCTGGATACTGTTACATTGAGTCCACAAAAAGTTCTGCATATCTTCTCTATGGATTTGATGACTCTTTTTGGCATAAAAAAGATCTGAGCCCAGTATGCTTGCACCCCGAAGATAACTGATTTGATGAGCTGAACCCTTCCTGCATATGATAACATTTTTGCAGACCAACAAGTTATCTTTGATGTGATTTTCTCTATTAGAGGTCTGTATTGGTTGATGTGAGTTTTCTGGATGCTAATGCTACTCCTGTGATTTTCTCTATCAGAGGTTTGTACTGGTTGATGTGCAGTTTTCTGGATGCTAATGGTACTCCCAGGTATCTGAAGGGAAGAGACCCCTCTATGAACCCCAACTCTTCCAAAATATCCCTTTTTGTGTTCTCTGCAACCTCAACATTATAGAGAGAACACTTGTCTAAGTTGACTTGTAATCCTGAGGCACCTGCGAATCTTAAGAATGCAACAGTCATCATCTGTACTGATAGAAGGTCTGCTCTACAGTACATTGGAAGATCATCTGCAAAGTAGATGCATGTGCTCCCCAACTTCCAGCACTTTGGGTGGTAATTAAAGTCACTATTTTCAGCCATTGCTTTCATTTCTCGACCCAAGTACTCCATGGCATGGACAAAAAGGTAGGGAGACATAGGATCTCCATGTTTATGCCTCTTTTGGCTTCAAAAGGTTTTATGAGTCCTCCATTGATCAATAGGGAGTATGACACAGTGGATATGCATTCAATAATCCATTTTGGTTACTCCCTCCGTTTCATAATAAATGAATTATTGGATTTTGGCACACAGATTAAGAAAAAAACATTAAAGACATAAATTTAACACAACTTTTCATTTTTACCCCCTAAAAAAAGAAAAAACTGACCTTGTAATACCTTTTCAAAAGTTAATTGGTTGTCAAATCATAAGGGTAAATTTGAAAAAAAAATTAATGATTCACTTATTTTGAAATACCAATAAATACCCCAAGAATTCACTTATTTCGAAACGGAGGGAGTATTAAAAAGGTGGTGGTGGTTTCTAGAACAAACATATCTTACTACCTAAGTATCATATTATTTGATCAACCAACTAAATAAAATATTTAAATGTATTTTTTCAATTTATAAAATTTTAAAAATTATATTTATTATTTTTTTAATATGATATTTTTTTTTTAATACAATCTCTATCATCAATACACAAAATATCAATAGTTAAATTTTAAAATTTTAAAATATCATTAATGAAATTATTCTAGCAAAATAAAGTTTTAATAAATATATATATATGTTTTAAAGATGAGTGCGAAGTCAAATTTTTGAAATATAATTTCAGAGACCCCATGGAAATCAAAACAAGCCAAACAGTGTGAAATAAGTTTTATCTAGTAGCATCACCCCTTATCTCACCAGCATTAATTCCTAACCAAAAGATAGATGTCAATTCATGAGTAAAAATAACGGCTGAGATTGTGCGTGCGTACAATTTCCATATTCTTTCACCAACCGAAACGATAACGCTAACCAAAAAATTGATACATTTTTTTCAGTTTACTCCAGTTGAAACTGAACCGCGGTATACAGTCATGACAACAACTCCCGTCGCCAATCATCCCAACATTTTCACTCACCGGTCGCCGCCCTCCACCTCCTCATCGCCGGCATTGTTATTCTTAAACCGTACGAATTTCATCCCTTACTTCTCCACCTCCAAGCGCAATAGTGTCAATTGCAATGGCTGGAGAACACGATGCTCCGTTGCTAAGGATTATACAGCTCCACCCTCGGAAGTCGACGGCGGTGGTTCCGGTAATCAGTTATCGGAGCTAGATTGTGTTGTAGTCGGAGGAGGAATTAGTGGTCTCTGTATTGCCAAGGTGATTTCGGCGAATTACCCTAATTTGATGGTGACGGAAGCGAGGGATCGTGCCGGTGGGAATATAACGACGGTGGAAAGAGATGGATATTTATGGGAAGAAGGTCCGAATAGTTTTCAGCCGTCGGATCCTATGTTGACTATGGCTGTTGATTGTGGATTGAAGGATGATTTGGTGTTGGGAGATCCTGATGCACCTCGTTTTGTAATGTGGGAGGGGAAATTAAGGCCTGTTCCTGCTAAGCCTACTGATCTTCCCTTCTTTGATTTGATGAGTATTCCTGGCAAACTGAGAGCTGGTTTTGGTGCCATTGGCCTTCGTCCTTCTCCTCCAGTTTGTACTCTTCCGCTTTTCTTTGTTTCTCTTAATTCAACATTGATGCATTCATTTCTTCTAATTGAGAGATTGTACGTACGTTCAGGGTTCGTTTGGTACACGGGATGGGATAAGCATGGATATCTCAACCCATGGGATATCCCAGGAGACTATTGTATCCCTCCCTACGTATGGGATAGTAGTACTGCCAGTTTAGTACTAATGGTGGGATAAAATTGTAGCGGGATTATCTTTTTTTTTTCAACAGTGGGATTATCTAATACCTCACACTAAACATGGATAAAGTTAATTTTAAATTTTATCCTGGATACTTACCCCGTGTACCAAATGCCCCCTCAATATTTTGATAATATGTGCCTTTCCCTCACTCTGCATGGTTTGGCAAAAGTGACAGGGTTATGAGGAATCAGTTGAGCAGTTCGTGCGTCGGAATCTTGGTGATGAAGTCTTTGAACGCTTGATTGAACCATTTTGTTCTGGTATGTTTTGATTCTCACCTATCTACAGGAATTACTGCCTTTATGCATCTGTTCAAGTTGTTAAATACTGTTCTCTGTAGACATTCATAAAGTGCCAAAGAACTGTGTCTTTATGAATTTTCAAGGGATTTTAATTGATACTCCTTGTTTTTTTCTGTAGGTGTTTATGCAGGTGACCCCTCAAAACTGAGTATGAAAGCAGCATTTGGGAAAGTGTGGAAGCTGGAACAAACTGGTGGTAGCATTATTGGAGGAACCTTTAAAGCAATAAAGGAGAGATCCAGTACACCTAAACCGCCTCGTGATCCGTAATAGTGGACTTGATTCGAAGTCTTTGTGCTTTATCTTTCCAGGCCTTGTGTTTCTTTCTCTTAAGAATCTCTGTATCCAGAGGATATGGAGAAAAGTGCTGACTTGAGTAATCATTCTACAGGCGCTTACCAACACCCAAAGGACAAACAGTTGGATCATTTAGGAAGGGTCTGAGAATGCTGCCAGATGCAATCTGTGCTAGGTGCTCTTCTGCTCTCATAGTACAATATACTTTTGAAAATAGAAAAGGAAGGAGAAAAGAAGAATATCAAAAGTTGACTGGTTAAAGCTCAGTTTGGTGTCTTTGCTGCCTTAATGTGTTCTTTGGTGCTCTTCTAGTATTTGTAACTTGGAAATGCTTACAAGTTGTCTCAATGTTTCCTTAGACTAGGAAGCAAAGTAAAACTATCATGGAAGCTTTCTAGCATTACAAAGTCAGAAAAAGGAGGATATCGCCTGACGTACGAGACACCAGAAGGAGTAGTTTCTCTGCAAAGTCGAAGCATTGTCATGACTATCCCATCCTATGTAGCAAGCAACATATTACGTCCTCTTTCGGTGTGTTCCCATTACTGTTTGCTCCAAAGTCATTGTTGTTATTTTTCATTTGGCACTCTAATGCAGAAGCTTGTCTAGAAAAGGTGGGAATGTTTGAGCAAAGTTAGTCTCTTTTCTTTTCTTTTTTTTGGGTGGGGGTTGGGGGGACTAGGGAAAGGGGCTCAAACACATCCGTATAATACCCATATACTATGTATGTCTGTATGCGGTATAATGTGCGAAAAAGACGATCATCGAGACGAGATTTTCTTTTTTTTTAAAAAAAACATGTCTCATGCCGAGAATTAACATGTACTTGCTTAATGAGGTCAAGAATGCAACCGTACCCCATACCCTCATCAATGATGGAACCTGTGTCTTCCTAATCTCATGTTATTTGATTTTTTAATATAAAATTTAATGAGCAATTTTCTTTAAATGCTTTGACCTTGGAGTTTCCAAAGGTTACTACTTCTGATAATTGTTTTGCAAGAAATGTGGCTCACTTAATAAACTGAGAAGCGTTTATCTGTAGGTTGTGGTTGAGCTTCTTCTGTTTCTTTCTGAAGCAAAATGTCTCCTAATCTTATGTCACCTTATTTAAAAAAAAAAAAAAAAACAGGTCGGCGCGGCAGATGCCCTTTCAAGTTTCTACTATCCCCCAGTTGCAGCAGTGACACTTTCATATCCTCAAGAGGCTATTCGTGATGACCGTGTGGTTGATGGTGAACTAAAGGGATTTGGGCAGTTGCATCCACGTTCACAGGGAGTGGAAACACTAGGTAGCTTTCTGTTTAAGAGATTCACTCTTTTTTTTGACATCAGATAATCCATATCGAAGATGGATGACTTTTATTATGATATTTGCAAGATGCTGCTCGCTGGACACCTTCATTATCTTGGAAATTTGGCATTAACCAAGCAAATCAAGGATGAAAGATTGATAATAATTACAAGATCTAATTCATCTCAAGTATTATAATTGTGTCTCATCTGCAGGAACAATATATAGTTCATCACTCTTCCCTAACCGTGCCCCAAATGGTCGGGTGCTACTCTTGAACTACATTGGAGGAGCAACAAATACTGAAATTTTGTCTAAGGTAAGGCACTTAAATTGAATACAACTTCCTTCTCAAAAAAATAAACTGAATACAACTTCCTTCTCAAAAAAATAAACTGAATACAACTTCAAGTGCCGGCAGCATTGATTTATCATAATGAATATTCATGGCCTGGCCAGTTGAGGCATCATCTGAAGGTCATATGATAACAAACATAAAACTCAGTTTGACTGTATCCCGAGACGATTTTTGGTTGTTTGTTGTTCTTTTGGATTTAAATGCACTAAAATTTCTCGCAGCGATGAGGAGAAAGTTCTCGCTACTCTCTTTTGATTAATAACCAAATTGATGGATTACTAAACTGTTTCTGCTTATTTAACTAAGTGAGAGAAGGTGATTTACACTAATTATAAATTTTATTGAAGTAGTAGTTTGCTTTAACTGTAAGATTAGATCTTTCTAGAATAGCCAACATTAATAGTATTTAACGACGCTGATTTAATCGGAAATGAATTAATCATGTAAAATTATTCCAAATCAAACAAGCTCTAATTAGGGGAACTGGCTCTAATTGCACTTAAATCTGCAGTCACGACTTTGTCATGATATATGATACTATTCTGGGCGAGCCAGTGAGGAATCCTGCTTCAGTTTAGCCAGGGATTTTGGTTACAATTATTTACCGAAAGAAAGAAACTTTCACATGCTCTATGTGTGTTAAAGATTTAAAGCATAATAGGATCACTGTGTTTTTTCTTCTCTTTTTTTTATTTTTATTTTGAGAAGTACATTTTGTTGACATACCTTAAACAACCTTGCATGTTTGCCCTATTATGCTCTTTGTTGAAGGATTTCCTATCAACTTGAGTGAGTGAGTGAGCTCCTTGACATATTTGAATAATTGCACATTAAATGCTGGAAAAGTGGGATAACACGAAGACATGCCTTCCCCTCCTTATAGCCTCAGAACTGTTGTAATGCCAGTGGATTTTGAAAAATTTCTGTGCTGGTATTCCAAGATATCCTCCACATGATATTGCTGTCGAAACTCTCTTACTGCTGTTATACTACTTTAATAGTAAACTTCAAGTCTGCAACTTTTCTTTATTTTCTTGATAAGGTTAAAGTACAACCTTCTGTTAAAGTAAGTAAGATGGAGGTAATACGAATGTACAAAAGTCACTGGACTTAGCTCCTTTTTGCACTTATCTATAAGGTCCAAATATTGTTTGTATCATTTACAATATTAATTATACACACAGTACAATTGAAGGCATCTAACCTCATATAATCTGTGTTCAGTTTTTCTGTCAAACCTCTATATACCCAAACTGTCTGCACATACATAATAGTATTGTTCTCCATATTTTCTTTGCCCCTTTAGTTCCTGTCTTTGCCTGACATCAGCTGTTGAAGCCTTGTACACCATACATATAAACATGCAACACCTTGTACCCCATACATGTTCAGAATGATGTGTCAGAACTATGATACATGTCTGCAGTGTAAAAGGATGTGCTTTACTGGTTCAGTAGAGCCATCTAATAAGCATCACATGCGTCCTATCTTTTGTAAAATATAGTGGTAAGCATTTCTCATGTAATGTTATCCATTATCTTGAGTCAAGATTCAAATATGTGCAAGTTACTAACTAGTGTTTCATAGAAAATTTAAGGAAAAAAATAGAATGTCAAAGTGAGGTGCCATTGATATAACAAACTGCAAGTAAAGGATAAGATATATGTGAAGTTGGTCACCGGGTTCACGTGAACCCATTCTCCCCTCCCTAGAATATAGAGTTATATTTTTTGAAAATTTTTAAATATAGATGTGTGAACCCATGCTCGAAGTATTTTCATATGTGCACCCATCCTCTCAAAATTCTGGATACCCCTCTGAATTGCTTGGGAAAAAACATTCCAACTGTCACAATAATTATTGAGAAATTGCGACCAGATATTGTCCTCTTGTTAACATCTTTCACTTATTTGCGTGTCTCCAGAAAAAAATGTCTGTTCATTTAGTCCTCCACTTACCAATTTGCTTCTTGAAAGTTGTTTTAGACATCCTTTCATTTTATTTTTATTTTTTTTAAAAAAAAAAACTGATGAGATGCATAGCATCCACGAGTTGATGATTTATGGCGACTACTGGTTGAACCACATTCCTGTATCTCTGTGTTTCATTCAGTTGACTGATTCTTTAGATGACCTTCTTAACCTCTTTATATCATGTCTTGCTTTTTGGATGAACACTTTATTTATATGAATGCTGCGCTTTGCGCTTTTTCCATAGTTATTCTTTATGCCTCAGGGCCTTGAATTAATTGTTTCCAGCTCTGATACCTCATTCCTCTTGCAGACGGAGAGCCAACTTGTGGAAGCAGTTGACCGTGACCTCAGAAAGATGCTTATAAAACCCAAAGCACAAGATCCCCTTGTTACGGGTGTGCGAGTATGGCCACAAGCTATCCCACAGTTTTTGGTTGGTCATCTGGATACACTAGGTACTGCAAAAGCTGCTCTAAGTAATAATGGGCTTGACGGGCTGTTCCTAGGGGGTAATTATGTGTCTGGTGTAGCATTAGGTAGGTGCGTTGAAGGTGCTTATGAAATTGCATCTGAGGTAACAGGCTTTCTGTCTCAGTATGCATACAAATGAAACCTTCTCTAGAGGGTACTGCTAGGTCCAAACATTGTTAGTAATACCATTATACCTTTTGAGAATATTGGCAGCTACCTAGAAGTTTTGCTCATTAGAGTTATTTTAGCTTTGGTAAATAAATGATTTGTTTTTATCTTGGTTCTTATTTCTTTGAGATTAAAGTTCTCGTAGGAAATAAAATTTTAAAGATCGAGTATTTTCTGTTTGGAAAAAAAATATAATTAGTGTGGAATGAGAATTCTCCAACATATTGGGCATGATTAGCAAGCTGTTTTCCCAATGGATATATTGTAATGGCTTGGTTAGCTCCCTGCACGGTGAGATGGCGAATGCATTTTGTCCGGAGAAGTCAAATGAGCGGGTTGGGTTGAATTTGGGAGGGTAAAATGGGTGATATGATTCGGTTAATTATTGGCACTTTTTAAAACGCCATGCAAGTGTAACAAGTAGAAGGTATAACACAATATCTCATGCATATTTCCGTACTAATAAAAGAAATGTGTATAAGAATAATGCAAAATATGATGTATTAGTAATGCTTGTATTAGTAACGCATGTGTTAGTTATACTTGCATTAGTTATGTTTATATTTTTCTTATGCAGTGTTTGGTTCGATGTATTAAAAAAACATGAATTACATAATTTTTTTTAAAAAATATTTTTTTTTTACATAATACCCTCAATATATATGTTGGAAAGGATGCAAAATTTTTTTTGAGGGGTAATAGGGTCTTTAAGCATGTTAATGCATGCATTAGATTCACTGCATTACTAATGCCATGGATTTTGAGGTATTAGTAATACACCTCAATACACAATAGAGTGTATAACTAATGTTTGCATTAGTTTTACATAGGGTAAAAAGGTATACCAAACAAGGTACTACTAATACACATTAAACTAATATATGCATTAATATTTTAATACACTCTACCAAACGCCCCCTAAGAGAGATGCTATATTTAATACTTTGTATTTGCTACTCATCATATCGTTGGAATTAGGGGTATGCATGGACCGAGTTGGTTGAGATTTATCAAACCAAGGTTTTTGTGTCGGAATTTTAAATTATAAATCAAACTAAATCAATAAAATATGAGATTTCGATCGCAGATTCTTTTGAATTTCTCGATTTTTTGAGAGTCCGGAGCCAAAGGGCTCTTTTTTTTTTATCAAAAATTTCAAAAGGGACACTTACTTTCGAAAAAAACCAAAACGAATAAAACACTGCAAGCCCAGCGACTTACAAGTCGCCCGAGGCCCAGCGACTTGCAAGTGTTCACTGTTCACCTCCTTTTTTTTTTGTTCCCATCCTTAACATCATCATTTTTACCCATTTCTTTTCTCTTTCATTTTGACCGAGAACAATAATACCCACCCACTCAAAGATTCCACACTACATAGACCATTCACATATACTCCATTTTTTCTTTTCTTGATGGGAGCAACAGAAAAGAATAGAGAACATTACACCATCTTTCTTTTTCTCCAACGATCGAAAAACATAAACACAAATAATTCTTCATTTTCATCACTTCACAATTCCACTCTCAAGCATACAATGTATTTAAATAATTTAAGTTGTTAATTATTGTAATTTATTATATTTTTTTATGTAATTTTCAAATTAATATACGTTACTTTTCTTGTCCAAATTTTTGTAGCATTGATTGTCAATTATATTTTAAAAATAATTTAAATTTTTAATTATTGTGATTTATAATACTTTCTTCTATTATTTACAGTACTTTTTATTTCATTTTCAAATAATATATATTGCTTTATATCTTCTTCTGTCCCGTCCCAATTTATATGACACTAATATAATTTTGATAGTCAATCAAATATTTTATGTTGATATATCATTTTTTTATTCTTATTTTTCTAATACATAATGACTTATAATAAGGAGTGATATAGTAAAATCATCGTTCGAAAGACGAAAATTTAATTTAAAACATTAAGAGTTAATTTCGCATTTTATGTCTATTTTATTTTTCATTAAATATTATTTATTTTCTTAATACCTAGATGACTCATAATAATTAATTAAGAGCGATTGATTATGTTATTACTATAAAAATTAATATAATTTTATCATATCCAATAGTAATCATCGATAATTCACCGGAATAATATATTAATTAAATACGTGATGCTATATTTACATATGCAAAATATGATATTATTAAACATTATTGGATAGTGCATTATATTTATCTTTCACAATAATAAAATTTTACTATATATTTTTCTTTATTTCTTTTTAACTTGATACATATTGACCCTACACAAATTCTAAGAAAATATTCATTAGAAATTTATTTTATTAAATTAAATTTATTAATTTTGTACTTTAAAAATTTAAAGTTAAGTTTAAATATTAGTCTTTCTATATAAGAAAAAAATAATTTTAAAATTTAAACTTACTAAAATAAATAAATAAATACAAAGATTATTTTTTTATATAAAAGTCAATTAAAATAATAAAATTGATTTACTTTAAATATTTAATTGTAATTAATTAAGATAATTTTTTATTATAATTTTTTATTTGTCATAATTTATGCTGCACCGATAAAATTTTGAGAGTTGAATAGAACTTTTATATATTTTTAAAAAAGTATTTTAACTTGTTAATTATTGTGATTTATAATAATTTTTACGTAATTATCAAAAATATATTTACTCCTTGTGTCCCAATTTATGTGGCTTAGATACAATTTTGAGACTCAACTGAAATTTTATATATCTTTTAAGTATTTTAAATTGTTAATTATTATGATTTGCAGTACTTTTTCTTTTATCTCAATTTATGTGGCATTGCTAAAATAATGAGAGTCAATAAAAATTTTATATGTCTTTTAAATATTTTAAGTTATTAATTATTGTGATTTGTGATAACAAATTAGTTTTGAACATGATAGCCAATTAAAAAAAAAAAAATTACTTCCAATATGTAGTTATAACACTTGCTTGATCAATGTGAGTCCGGAGTCAAAATGACTCTTTTTTTATTACAAAGCAAGTGCTATTGTAAGATGCTTCACTTTTCAGCCGTTTTTTTTTTCAGCCTATCCAAACGGGTTTTTACTCTCCTAAATAAATGTAATTTTGTTACTTCCTTATTTAACTAATCAATTGCTTTAAAACATATCAAAGACGATATGTATCAAGGCTTAAAATATGTATCATATGAGATTTATAGGATTTTATGTAATTAAGAAAAACTATAATAAAAAATATTAGTAGTTAATTTATGAGATTTGTAAGTTACCCTTATATTTAAAAGTAAATCAAACCAACTAAGATGATTCTTTAAATTTTAAACCAAGCCTTAATATGAATAGCCAACTTGGTGCATGCATAAACATAGTATTGTTTTTTCACCAATTGAAAGTACATACAGTACCAAAAGTTAACTAAAATACAAAGGGTCATTTGTTAGAGTATATAAGAATATTAATGTTTAATACAGTGTGTTAATAATGTTTGTATTGATTATGCTGGTATTAGTTACGTTATCAGTATTTCTTACGTACTGTTTTATCTGATGTAATAAAAATAATATAAAAATATATAATTTTATAAAATAATATTTATTTACAGGAATATCCTTTTTAGCTTTGCACATTTTTTATCCTTTTTTTTGTACTGTAAGTTATCAAAGGGATAACTTAATTTCCACTTCTCCGTCTTAACCCAAAAGGCTCACCTGTATTCTGTCTAGTTGAAGATATTTGGTCAAATAATTAAGTGCGAAATCATCTAACATTAATAAAATTAGAATCACAAAAGACTATGACATAACCATTCTCCCTGCATATTCCTACATTTCCGATGAAAGGTGCCAACCATGATACTACTAGTATAATGAAATTGACGGAAGTTTCGTTGAAAAAAAAAGAGAGGAATTGAAGAAATTAATTGAAAATAAGAAAAATCAAGTTCAGAAGCAAGGAAGAATGGAGAAGATTTAGAGGAATTTAAGGGGTAATTTTCTCATTTACTAAGTTAATACATGTATTGAAAACCTTTATATTACTAGTACATAGAAAATGGAGGTATTAACAATACACATCTCAAATTTTCGATACATAATAGAGCGTAGCAAATGCTTGCATTAATTCTATATGTGCCAAAAAAATGTATCAAACAAGATACTAATAATATACTAGACTAATGTATGCATTATTCTTCTTAATAGCTCTACCAAACGACCCCTAAACGACAAAACATGTTGACCAAGACTTGTTGCCTTGTTGGCTGACCTCTATATCACCAAATTGTCCTTGCAGGGATTAATTAACAATGCCAAAATCTGCTAATCCTATAGTAGTACCTCGCCATTCTCAAAAAGAGAAAATTAATTTGCCAATAATAATAATAAAAAAAATTATGAAAAAAGTACAATGCCTAAGATTGTCTTCTCATCTTATAGCAACGGATACAAGTAGCATACAAACAAAACACAAGTAACCACATATCTCACCTCTACTTGTTTCCGATAAACATTCAATTCAAGAATAAAGAAATCAAAGCAGATTGATCAAAAATATAATATAATTAATTAAAAATTAAAATATACATAAAGGCCACAAGATTCTATTGTAAACAACCTCATCCTGCATTAGAGATTATTTGCACAATTTGAATCTATCTTCCAATCCTAATCACATGACATCAACACTATCGATTACTCAGGCTATCCTTCGTAGTCTTGATTAATTAAGAAGTAAAATATCAACAAATGGCAATGTTTTCCTTTGCCATGTTGTCACTAATATGATCAACCACGTGATCTTTAGATTAACCAAATGCTGTTCCAGCTGCCTTTTTAGCTATATCTTCAGCTGCAACATCAAATGATCTTTAGATTGACCAAATGCTATTCCAGCTGCCTTTTTTTTTATCTATATCTTTAGCTGCAACATCAAAATTTATGTATGGTATTACATATATATGGTTAAATTATTACTCGTAGAGACGAATGTAAGATTTTATATTTACGAGTCCTAAACTCACAACTTTTTTGTATATTGGGTTCAGAATAGATTACAAGCAAAAAATATTATAAGATTTGATGAACCAAACCTTTTAACAGTTACTACTATAGTAGAAACCCTCCCTTAATTAACATGCATTCAAGATTTTCATTATTTAGATAATGAACAAATAATTAAGATCGCACAATTTCGAAATAGTATCAGAGCAAACTAACGGTCATTAGCGGCCCCATGTAAAACGTTTACAGGAGAGATATCCGGAATTATAGCAGCTTGTATGGATATTATTATTGAAAGAATAGCCAAAGAAAGGCAAAAAAACAGAAATGCTTTTGGACTGCAACCCATGTTTCTTTTTCCTTTGATGCTTTGTAGTTTATTAGTGACACTAGATGTCGAAGGTCCTTGCTGTTTGGTTATTTTTTAGTCTCAATTTATGCGACACAAATAGAATGCTTTAGTTATTTTAAGTTATTGATTGTCGTAATTTATAAGATTTTTATTTAATTTTCAAATAATACATGTTACTCTCCTTGTTCAAACTTTTGTGACATTAATAGTTAATTATATTTTTTAAATAATTTTAAATTTTTATTATTGAGATTTATAATACCTCTTCTCTATTCCTGTTTAAGTGGCACTTATATAATTTTGAGAGTCAACCAAATATTTTATATATTTAAAAAAAATTAAGTTGTTAATTATTGTAATTTATAGTATTTTTTTATTTTTTTTTGAAATATATAACAGATTAATTTTTTTTAAAGATATTTTAAGCTATTAACTATTGTAATTATAGTACTTTTAATGTAATTTTCAAATAATGCATGTTACTTTCCTTGTCAAAACTTTTGTGGCATTGATAGTCAATTATACTTTTATTTATTTCAAGTTAAGTGACACTGATATAATTTCGAGAGTCAAACAAATATTTTAGATCTTTTAAATTTTTTAAGTTGTTAGTTATTGTGATCTATAATATTTTTTTAGTATATAACAGATTATATTTTATAGATATTTTAAGTTATTAAATATTGTAATTTATAATACTTTTTATGTACTTTTCAAATGATATATGTTACTCTCCTTGTCCAAACTTTTGTAGCATTGATAGTCAATTATATTTTAAAAATAATTTAAATTTTTAATTACTGTGATTTATAATACTCTTTCTTCTATTTCAATTTAAATGATACAGATATAATTTTGAGAGTCAACCAAATATTTTATATCTTTTAAATTTTTTAAGTTATTAATTATTATAATTTATAGGAATTTTTTTTATATTTTCTAAATATATACCAGATAAACAAAATAAGACAAACAAATTAAAATTGATGAAAAAAATGAAAGCAATGGAAAGGACCAGTGAAGTTGTGCCAAAGCAGATGGATTGACCTTTAAATTTTTAAAGTTGATAATTATTGTGATTTATAGTAATTTTTTGAAATATATAACAGAGTAGATTTTTTTTTTTAGATATTTTAAACTATTAACTATTGTAATTTATAATATTTTTATGTAATTTTTAAATAATATATGTTACTATCCTTGTTCAAATTTTGTGTCATTGATAGTCAATTATATTTTAAAAATAATTTAAATTTTTAATTATTGTGATTTATAATACTTTTTATTCTATTTTTACTACTAATTTAAATGACACAATGTTTAGATGACCGTGATAATTAATTAGGCGGTGATATAGTAAAATTATGATTGAAGCAGTGAAGCAGACATATCTTAAGTGACTTATAATAACTAATTAAAAGTGATATAGAAAACTTATTATAAAAAAAATACCTGTGAAAAAAATTAAGTGAATCACATATAAGACGTTAAGTTAATTTAATATTAAATATTATTAATTTTATAATACTTAAATAATTTTATAATAATTTTTTAATACTTAAATGACTTATGATAATTAATTAGAAATGATATAGTAAAATCACAATTGAAGCAGCTGAAGCAGACAACACAAGTAGGCTCGTCGACCTGCTACCTGCTTATTCCCTCTTATTAGTAGTACTGGATGTTGAAGGCCCGTGCCAACACGGGCTCAATATCTGTTATTTTTTAATCTCAGTTTATGTGACACAAATAGAATTTAGATAATCAATTATATTATTAATATGCTTCAGTTATTTTAAGTTATTAACTGTCGTAATTTATAAAATTTTTATTTAATTTTCAAATAATGCATGTTACTATCCTTGTTCAAAATTTTGTGATGTTGATAGTGAATTATATTTTAGAATAATTTAAATTTTATATTATTGAGATTTATAATGCCTCTTCTCTATTCCTATTTTAGTGGCATTGATATAATTTTGAGAGTAAACCAAATATTTTATATATTTAAAAATTTTTAAGTTGTTAATTATTGTGATTTATAGTAGTTTTTTTTTAAATATATAACAGATTATTTTTTTAAATATATTTTAAGCTATTAACTATTGTAATTATAGTACTTTTTACGTAATTTTCAAATAATACATATTACTTTCCTTGTCTGAAATTTTGTGGCATTGATAGTCAATTATACTTTTAGTTATTCCAATTTAAGTGACACTGATATAATTTCGAGATTCAACTAAATATTTTAGATTTTTTAAATTTTGTAAGTTGTTAATTATTGTGTTCTATAATATTTTTTAATAAACAACAGATTAATTTTTTTCTGATATTTTAAGTTGTTAAATATTGTAATTTATAATACTTTTTATGTACTTTTCAAATGATATATATTACTCTCCTTGTCCAAACTTTGTAGCATTGATAGTCAATTATATTTTAAAAATAATTTAAGTTTTTAATTACTGTAATTTATGATACTCTTTCTTCTATTTCAATTTAAATGATACTGATATAATTTTGAGAGTCAGCCAAATATTTTTTGTCTTTTAAATTTTTTAAGTTATTAATTATTATGATTTATAGGATTATTTTTTTTGTACTTTTTTTTTTTGAAATATATATCAGATAAACAAAATAAGACAAACAAATTAAAATTGATGAAAAAAATGAAAGCAGGGGAAAGGACCAATAAAGTTGTGCCATAGCAGACAGATTGACCTTTATATTTTTAAAGTTGTTAATTATTGTGATTTATAGTAATTTTTTGAAATATATAACAGAGTAATTTTTTTTTAGATATTTTAAACTGTTAACTATTGTAATTTATAATATTTTTATGTGATTTCCAAATAGTATTTGTTACTCTCCATGTTCAAAAATTTGTGTCATTAATAGTCAATTATATTTTTCAAATAATTTAATATTTTAATTATTGTGATTTATAATATATTTTCTTCTATTTTTACTGCTAATTTAAATGACACAATTTTTAGATGACCGTAATAATTAATAAGGGGGTGATATAGTAAAATCATGATTGAAGCAGCGAAACAGACATATTTTAAATGACTTATAATAAATAATTAAAAGTGATATAACAAAATTATTATAAAAAAATTACTTGTGAAAAAAATTAAGTGAATCACATATAAGGCGTCAAGTTAATTTAATATTAACTATTATTAATTTTTAATACTTAAATAACCTTATAATAACTTTTTAATACGACGTCAAGTTAATTTAATATTAAATATTATTAATTTTTTAATACTTAAATGAATTTTATAATAACTTTTTAATACTTAGATGACTTATAATAATTAATTAGGAATGATATAGTAAAATCACGATTGAAGCAGCTGAAACAGACAACACAACCAGGCACGTCGACCTCCTTCCTGCTTATTCCCTCTTATTATTAGTAGTAAAGTAAAAGTAAATATAAAAAAAAAATTAAAGGATGAAGAAACTGATGGCTTCTATTTATACAATTTTGAATGGAGGACAGAAAATCTGTCGTCACATCAGGTAAATAAAATATTACATGTTACATTTTTCTTATTATATAAACAAGGTAAAATGGTTCGATGGACCCTTGTACTATATCCGTTTTGTAATGTGGACACTTCTACTTGCATGTTTGTCATTGAATTCTTGAACCCACTAAAAAACAACATTTTAAACACCTTTTTGGTGAGTGTACGACACTCGTCCCAACTCAGCTGCCACGTCTGTCACGTCATCTTTCACGTCATTTTCAAGTATTATATTAAATTCCAAGCATTTTAAAAATGCTACATAAGAAATTAAATATTAAAATAAATTAAAAAAAAATTATAGGAATATTTAAATAATCATGTTTTTATTTTTGCTCGCAAATTAAACATCAAATTCATTCCAAATAATTAAAATTCTTCTCAAACTAATTTAAGTTTTTAACTATAAATTCATATATACAAACCTAATGAATTTTTGATTTTTAAATTTGAATATCTTTAACAAATACACAAAAACTTTAAGGTTTTACAAGCTTATTCATAAGTTCTCTAAATTTTCAATATCCACTATCACTCACTTTCAATTCAAATTTAAATTTTAATCCCCAAAAAATATGAAAAGATTTAAAATTTAAATTTTAATTCAAAAAAATATATGAATAGATTTGAATTGAGAAAAATTTTTAAAAAATAAAATAAAAATGAATTCAAAGTTTTTTTTGGTTTGGGGTGGGGTGGGGGATGAGAGGGGGCTGGTGCTGAGGAATGGAGAGGGAGGCTAGTGCGTTGGGGGTGGGGGTGGCTGATGTGAAGGAAGAGGGGCTGAGGAAGGGCTGTAGGTGCTGGACGGGGGTTGCGGTGGGGTGGGGTGCTGGATGGGGGCTGGAGTGGGGTGAGGGTGTTGGACGTGGCTGGGGTGGGGGTGCTGGACGGGGGCTGGGGTGGGGTGAGGGGTGCTGGACAGTGCTGGGGGTAGGGTGAGGGGTGGGGTGGCCTTTTTTATTTTATTTTTAAATTTATTATTTTTTAATTTTTAAAAATATTTTTAAATTAAAAAAGTTGGAAAAAGGTTGACTACCTTTTTTTTTTTTTAAATATTATTTTAATATAAATATATTGCTTTACTCGCTGATACACGAGTGTAGTCACGCTCCAAATCATACTCAACAATTTTAATGCCACATAGATCCGGTCATCGGTCAAAGAGTTTAAAATATTACTTTTTAGTGGGTTCAAGGGTTCAGCTGACAAACAAGTAAGTAGGAGTATCCACATTACAAAACGGACATAGTACAAAGGTCTATCGCGTCATTTTGCCTATAAACAAAGCATATAGTTGAGTCTAGGCTGTTGGCATGTCCATATTGTGTTATACTACATACGTATTATTATGAAAGAATAATAATTATTTACTTGGTTACGATACGTGCTTTCATGATTCTATTGTGTTCTATATGAAAACTAGTGGCGGTAAGCCCGTCTGAGCACAGACCCAATATGCTAAGAATAAATTTTTTAAAATTATTGTGAAAGCAGTGAAATAAATTGCCATAATCAAGTATTGATATATTTATATATAATAGGAGAGTATTTAGGAATTTAATCCCAGTTTATATTCTCTCGGTAATTTTACTATCTAAAGTTTAGATCTTTCATTAAGTGTTAAGAAATATATTTATGCATGAAGTGGCGTAAAAAAATAAATAGTTTTAAATAATTTAAGTTTTAAATTATTCTGATTTGTAATATTTTTTCTTCTATTTCAATTTAAGTGACACAGATATAATTTTGAGAGTTGAGCAAATAACGATTAAAGTAGCGAAGCAGACATGTATTAAATGACTCATAATAACTAATTAGAAGTGATATAAAGAAATTATTATAAAAAATACGTGCGAAAATAACGCAAGTGGACCTCATTTAAGATGTCAAGTTAATTTAAAACATCAAGAGTTAATTTATTATTTTATGTCCATTTTACACTTTTTATTAAATATTATTAATTTTATAATACTTAAATGACTTATAATAATTAATTAGGGGTGATATAGTAAAATTTTGATTGAAACAGCTGAAATAGACATGTCATAAATGTCTATTTTACATTTTTATTAAATATATATATTTTTTTAATACATAAATAAAATATAATAATTAATAGGGGTGATATAGTAAAATCACGGAGCAAGCAGTAGTCGGTAAGCATATCGACCACCGAAATAAAAAAGTTTACGTATTTCATTCTTCATTTATTTGTACCTAATAAAAATTGGAAGTTTGATCATTCACATCTTAGTTCATAATTATGTATTTAATTTTTTATTTGAATTCAATCATTTAGATCTCAATAAGTGTACCACTCTCATACTCCCCTTTTGACACACATATTACATCCACTTATTTTTAATTTATCATTTTGTATCTATTTTATTCTTATTATTAAATAATGTTTATTATTTAATATTTAAGTGACTTATAATAACTAATTAGAAGTGATATGGTAAAATTACAATAAAAAGTCTTGGTAAAAATAATTTAAGTGGATCTCATATAAGTCGTCAAGTTAATTTAAAACATCAAGAGTTTACTTATCATTTTGTGTCTATTTTACCTTTTTTTTTTATGAAATATTATAAATTTTCTAATACATGGATGATTTATAATAATTAATTAGGGGTGACATAATAAAATCACGGTTGAAGCAGCTGAAGCAGACATGTCGTAAATGTCTATTTAAATTTTTTAATTAAATACTATTAATTTTCTAATACTTAAATTACTTATAAGAATTAATTAGGGATGATATAGTATAATCATGGTTGAAGCAGCTGAAGCAAGCATGCCGTCCATAAACTGCTTGCTTCAGCAACTTCATCCGACTCATAATAACTAATTAGAAGTGATATATAAAATTACTATAAAAGGTAGTTAACTTATAATTTTGTATCTATTTTACCTTTTTTTCTGAAATATTATCAATTTTCTAATGCTTAGATGATTTATAATAATTAAATATGCGTGATATAATAAAATCACGATTGAAGTAGCTGAAACAAACATGTTATAGGTGTCTGTTGTATTTTTTTTTAAATTCAATATTATAATTTTTAATATATAAATGGCTTATAATAATTCATTAGGGATGATATTGTAAAATCACGGTTGAAGCAGTTGAAGCAGACATGTCGTAAATATCTATTTTACTTTTTTTAATTATATACTATTAATTTTCTAATACGTAAATGACTTATAATAATTAATTAGGAATGGTATAGTAAAATTACGGTTGAAGCAGCTGAAGAAGGCATGTCGTCCACAAGCTGCCTGTTTCAACAGCTTCATTCACACTTATATATTAATAATAATCATATATTATTAATTTTCTAATACGTAAATGACTTATAATAATTAATTAGGAATGATATAGTAAAATCACGATTGAAGCAGCTAAAACAGACATGTCATAAATATCTCTTTTAAAATAAATATTATTAATTTTTAATACATAAATGGCTTATAATAATTAATTGAGAGTGATATAGTAAAATCACGATTTGATATTTTAATCACTTAGATCTACATCGTAACTATGTTTTTAATTTTTTGTTTGAATCTAATTATTTAGATTTCAATAGGTGTACTACTTTCATACCTTTTTTTAACACAGATATTACTACTGGAAAGTACTTTATCCGATCATTTTTATTTTATTTTTTAAAAAATTATTTTATCTTTGTTATTAAATATTATTTATAACCTAATACTTAAATGACTTATAATGACTATTCAGAAGTGCTATAATAAAATTACCACAAAAGTTACCTGTGAATTTTTTTTAAGTGAACCTTGTATAGGTCGTTGAGTTAATTTAAAACATCAAGGGTTAACTAATAGAAGCGATATAATAAAGTTACTATAAAAAGTATTTGTGGGGAAAAATTTACGTGAACTCCATATAAGTCGTCCAGTTAATTTAAAATATCAAGTGTTAACTTATAATTTTGTGTCTATTTTATCTTCGTTTAACAAAATATTATTATTTTTCTAATGCTTAGATGATCTATTAATTAATTTGGTGTGATATAGTAAAATCACGATTGAAGTAGTTGAAA
This sequence comes from Capsicum pubescens, assembly GCA_030864215.1. NCBI lineage: Eukaryota > Viridiplantae > Streptophyta > Magnoliopsida > Solanales > Solanaceae > Capsicum > Capsicum pubescens. The sequence goes on from CM061538.1 coordinate 260,337,925, forward strand.
CAGGCATGTCATAAATGTCTATTGTATTTTTTAATTAAATATTATTAATTTTCTAATATGTAAATGACTTATAACAATTAATTAAGAATGATATGGTAAAATCACGGTTGAAGCAGCTGAAGCAGGTATGTCATAAATATTTATTTTACCTTTCTTATTATATATTATTAATTTTTTAATACGTAAATGACTTATATAATTAATTAGGGATGATATAGTAAAATCACGATTGAAGCAGCTGAAACAGATATATCATAAATATCTATTTTACCTTTTTAATTAAATAATATTAATTTTCTAATACGTAAATGACTTATCATAATTAATTATCTAATACTTAAATAACTTATAATAACTATCTAGAAGTGATATAATAAAATTACTATACAAGTTACTTGTGATTTTTCTTTAAAGTGGATCCCGTATAAGTCGTCAAGTTAATTTATAACATTAACGGCTAACTAATTAGAAGCGATATAATAAAATTTCTATAAAAAGTACCTGTGGAAATTTTTTAAGTGGACTACATATAAGTCATCAAATTAATTAAAACATGAAGAGTTAACTTATAATTTTGTGTCTATTTTATCTTTTTTTTTTAATAAAATATTATCAAGTTTCTAATGCTTAGATGATCTATTAATTAATTAGGTGTGATATAGTAAAAACACAATTGAAGTAGTTGAAACAGGCATGTCATAAATGTCTATTGTATTTTTTAAATTAAATATTTTTAATTTTCTAATCTGTAAATGACTTATAATAATTAATTAGCAATGATATAGTAAAATCACGATTGAAGCAGCTGAAGCAGGCATGTCATAAATATCTATTTACTTTTTTTATTATGTATAATTAATTTTCTAATACGTAAATAACTTATAATAACTAATTAAGGATGATGTAGTAAAATCACGGTTGAAACAGCTGAAGCAGACACATCATAAATATCTTCTTTATTTTTTAGTTAAATATTATTAATTTTCTAATACGAAAATGACTTATAATAATTAATTAAGAATGATATAGTAAAATTATTGTTGAAGCTGCTGAAGCAGGCATGTCGTCCACAAACTGCCTGCTTCAGCAACTTATCCTCACTTATATATTCTAATATATAGAAGAGCCTTGGAAGCAGGTCAGGGTCGCCATGCCTGCTTCCAAGGGTAAATAGGTCTTTTCATAATTTTTCCTCGATTGTTTATTACACCGCCTCTCGTCAAAAGCTTTTCTCCCAGATTCCTCATTCTTTATGCCCAAAAAGCCTTCACCTGCTCCACCATCACCTTCTTCTTCTTTCTTGCTTGTACTGTTGCTTCTTCATCTTTCTTTATTCAATTTCAACTTGGATTTTCTCTTACAACATCAATTTCAGCAATTTGAGGTTCATGGGTATAATATTTTTTGTTTAGCTGCTAAATCTTGATTTTTAGGTCTTGGAATGTACTGTTTGGTGTTGTGTTGAAGAGAAAGAGAGAAAATTTTGGTGTTTTGTGTACTTGGGAGTTTGATGAATAATTTTGAGGGTTTTTTTATTAGAGAAAGATTGGATTTTGAGTGCTTAAGGTACTGTTTGGTATTGTGCTAAAGAAACGAGAGAAATTTTGCTATTTTATGTATTTGGGAGTTTGATGAATGGTTTTGAGGGTCTTTTGATTAGATAAAGATCGGATTTTGAGTGTTTAAGGTACTGTTTGGTGTTATGCTGAAGAGACAAGAGAGAAATTTTGGTGTTTTGTGTATTGGGGAGTTTGATGAATGATTTTGAGGGTATTTTGATTAGAGAAAGATTGGATTTTGAGTGCTTAAGGGACTGTTTGGTGTTGTGCTGAAGAGGCAAGAGAGAAATTTGGTGTTTTATGTAAATGGAAATTTGGTAAATGGCTTTGAGGGTCTTTCGATTAGAGAAAGATTGGATTTTGAAAGGTTTATATAGAGTTGTTAGTACAAAAATGGTGAGTGGTACTTTGTTTCATTATAGAAAGAACTCATGTCCACCTGAGGATTATATCACTAAAGCAACTTTGCAATTGGTAAGTTTACTATCTTGATTCTTGTTATGTAACTACTTGAGTTTTGTAACTTCGTTCATAATAAATAAATTTTTGTTGTAAGTTTTGTTGTTTTACGTCATGGAAAGTTTATGGGGCCAGTTGAATATAATTGTGGATATATGCTCAACTTAAAAGACAAAAACTATACTTCACCATGTCATTGAAAATGTTGATATACGTTTGAAGTTGAAATGAAGTGATTCATTTTTCTTTCTAATGTCTTAATATTGTTCCTGCAACATAGCTCTATTTGTCTCTCCTTTACCGCTTGTTACGGTTGTTACATATTGTATTGTATTATGTTGGTAGTTTAATTACAATAGTTGTTTTGATTGTTACTTAAATTTTATGGTACCGTATCGTTAAATTCATAGCTAGGTAACGACAGAAGTCCGATTTTGTGTGACAACCGATTTGGTGTGACCGCGTTGTTACCATATTTTTTTCTCATTTTGTCTTTACTTATTACACAGTAATTCTATTTCATCATTTACGACCTTGATATAGTAGCTCTACTCCGTACCCTACTTGTAGGTTGATCCTTGAAATTATTTATATGTGACATAATGTAACGATGAAAAATGATACAATTTGTGCATTAAAACACTACAGTATGATACAATACAACACAATGCATTAATTATGAAACAATATGCAACAACCATCCAAACAGAGTGTTAGTTTTTATTATTTTTGATTTTTTTTTTAGGGGGTAGGGATAGAGGGCATTGGTATTCCTTTTTATAAGCTGATGGAGTTTTTCAGCATAGGGACCTTAACTTTGTCCACAAAGAATTCTAAAGATGGGAAGAAATCACCTTAGTGCTTTTGTCCCGGCCGTGCTGAGGTTTTTCCTTTTGTGATGTTCAAGTTTTTTTATAATTTAGTGATCTCTCTTGTGTTTTTCTTGCTACAGTTCAATTTTGATAGTGTTGCACCAACATCTTAAGCTTGGAGAAGGAAGCTAAACAGCCATGCTAGCAAGTTAAAAGAATTTAGTGTCACATTCAGAGAGGCAATAAAAATGGTATGAAAGTTTTTTTTAGGCTTTTAGCACTGCTGGCAGATAGGAAATTCTCCTAGATTTTTACTTGTAGCTTTGTCATGTAATTGTTGTTTGTTTTTTAATTTTTAGGTTCGGCTTGGTATACGCCTATGGTCATATGTAAGGGAAGAAACATCTTATGGAAGGGTAACTTTCTCAATCTCATCTGTTTTATGGCGATCACAAGATAGTTTGATGCTTAGAATGAGTGTTGTAATGTTGAGAGATTTTAGTAGTCTTACCATTCTCTTACATATGCAGAGAGCTCCAATTGATCTCTTTACACGAAAATGCTGCAAACCATCAGCATCTCAGGGTGTTCCACTTAGAGGGATGGGTTAAGGGTACATAGTGTAGAGACTCTGACAACTGCTGTTCTGCCATATTGGATTTCTTTTATTGATCCGATGAGATATCAAACTTGTAACATACCAGAGTGGCAGCATATCCAAAGGCTTTAGAGGCGAGTTCAAGCACTTCCAAATTCTTCCCGGAACATGTGAGACTTTTCCAATCATGGCCAATCAATTCTCAGTAATGCGCTTTCTTTCAACTCTATATTCTTTCAGTAAAGTCTTTATTTGGATTTTTTGATTTTGTTTTGTGCTTTTACGCCTGAGGAGCACTCAGTGTGAGCTCAATATATACAAGCAAGAGCCATGCCACTTTTACCTTTTCTTTTTATAGTAAGCAATCAAAAAATCTGGATAAAAAATGAAGCATACTGATCACGCTAACATTAAATGTCATTCCTTCATAGGTTCTAGACATATTTGTAAGCATATTTTTATCATGTTTTAGCCTAAGGCATTTGTTCAGGAGCCAGGTTATAAACATGAGATATATGGTAGGCATACTTCACGAGTTCGATGCTGATAGAAACAAATCTGTTATTGAAGTGGATAAAAGTAGTGGAATGGAGCCATCATACACCATGTCTCGGTGTTTAAAACAACAAATTTCTCTGTGAGAAGGAATGTTTTATTGATCTTTCTTTTGAAAGGAATTGTTAACTCTTTTTGTAGATAGTCTTGAAAGTTGTTGTTAAATACTTTCCATCAGTAAATAACTTACTTTATTAGAAAATCAGGAAAGAGAAGAGAATACATGGGTTTTCTGATGATAATTAAACGGAAGAGAGTTAGAAATGCCCCTAGACTTTAGAACGTCCTCTTTCCACCTATTGTATCTCACTTGCCAATTGTCATTAACTTTAGTTTTGCAGATGACTCATGGAAAAATGTTCATGTTGTCTCAAAATCATTTTTCTTACTTCCTATACAAAAGTTGGTCTTAATCGTATATTTCGTCAATAGATGAATCATTCATCAGTTAAAGGGAAGCAAATAAAATCTGCAAATGCAAAAGTGTAATTTCCTTACAGGTCACAAAACCTGTTGTGAGTAAACTTTATGCGAAGGTTATCTCTCTATTTGCTAAATCCACAACACAACTTTCTCTGATTTTTTTATTACAACTGACTCTTTATTCTGCTTGCAGAAAATTTATGAGGATAGCGATACAAATAGTGAAGGAGAAATGGTTGATGGGATTTTAACTTCTGGGACCAAGTCCACATATGAAATTCCATCTCAACAAGAACTTATTTGGCGTGCTTTTGTTGATGATGACATTGAAGATGAGTTTGAGAGAGAAAAACAAGATGCTTTGAATGAGGAAGTTCTAGTTATGAGAATCGGGAGCTGGGAGATAATATTATTTTAGTATCAGTTGTAATTTGTAACCAATAAATTGCAATTTAGAAAAGCTACAACTGATGGGTTTCTAGAAATTCAGCTGAATTGAGACTGAACATTTTCTTAACTTGAATTTTTCCAAAAAGTGGTCATATAACTAAATTACTGTTGTTGGGCCCGTGCTAGCACGAGCTTATGCATCTAGTTAGTAGTAAATAGATGTGTATTTTGTATCTTTGGTGTCTACCTTCCTAATCATATTTGATTTTTTCCTATTATATTTTGTTGAGTTTAGATATGTATTAGTATTTCCTAGTGTTGTGCAATCTTATACTTGATTTATATTTCTGGTGAATGTAAAATTTGTGTGTTTGGTGTATGCGACTTGACTTGATTTATATTTAAAAGAAAATCAAACCAATTAACATGATTCTTTAAATTTTAAATCTTGACTCAATTTATATTTAAAAGGAAATCAAATCAATTAACATGATTCTTTAAATTTTAAATCGAGCTCCAACATGAATAGTCAACTTGATACATAAACAATATGGACCCGTTTGGTAGGAGGGTGTAATACCCTCAGAACTCTAACCAATAGTGCCACCATGACTGAAGCTCATGAGAAATAAATTATAGTGCTTTGGTTGTTTTTTATTAAGGGTGATGTGTATTAAGGCCTCAAAGATGTCCTAGCGATTAGGTGAATCAAAACATCCCTTACCGATTGAATTCTTGAGAAGGATTTTGATATAGTCAACTTCAAATGAACATATCTCTTGTTACACTAAGAAATTTTGAGCTCATGACCTACCAACATATATATAATTGAATTAGCTTTCCAACGGTACCAATTTCACCCAAATCCGGTATCGGAGCAAAAAGTTATGCCTATTTTACTCCAGCTTGTCAGCTTGGAAACTGTGTGACGACATTTTGTGACGACTTGTCACAACTCTGACGGCTTGTCACAAAATGTCGTCACCTTAAGAAGAAAGTCACAAATTCTAACATTTTGTGATGACATTTTGTGACGACTTGTCACAAGTCTGACGGCTTGTCATAAAATATCGTCAACCTTAAGCTGAAAGTCATAAATTCCACCCTTTTGTGACGACATTTCGTGACGACTTGTCACAAGTTTGACAACTTGTCACAAATGTCGTCAGCTATTTTTTTCAGCAATTAAAGGATGTTTTTGCAAGGGTATTTTGGTCCTTTTCTATCTTTTGGAGGCCCCTATATATATGAGAATCCCCATCCCAAACCCTAATTTCTTCATTTTCTCTTCCAATTCTCTTAAAAATATATATCTAGGGTTTCATTCAAGAACATTAATCTTCCAAAAATCATTCATAAATCTTTAAGATTTCTTCAAGAACCAAGTTCCTCATAGTGTGGGCCTCGAGAATCATTTATTACAAGTGCGGATAGAGTCTCAAGCACTAGAATTCATCCAATTTCAAAGATTAAGGTATGTGGGGTTTTGGACAAGAGCAATCCTTTCGTTCTTGTGCCTAAAGCTTTGATTTCTATTATGGATTTATATGATTTTGCAAGTGGGTTTGTACCCAAATTACTTCATCATGAGACTATGAGAATATAAATTGTTCAAGCTTTGTTATACATGATTATTTTACTATTCCCAAGTTATGACTTGATATTTAATATTGTAAATTTCATATTTCTACCATGAGTTGTATTTCAAGTACTTTCAAGATATGTGTCAAGCTTTAAGCTTCCTTATGACAAATTGGATTATTGAGTCTATTGATTCATGAGATTGAGTTGTTACAATGAGTCTTGATATTTCCTTAAAGTTATTGATGTTGCCATGATTTAATGAATTGATACATTTTGATATTGAGAAAGATTGATTTGATTTGAGTCGAGTTAGGAATCCACAAATTGATTATGATTTGATAAATGAGAAAGAGATTTGATTTGATCTTCATGATAGACCCTTGTGATGTCTGTGGTGGATTTCCTAACGCGTTCTAAGCTTGTGTCTGGGAGTAGTATTTAGCACCGAGCGGGAAATGTGGTATTTCCTTCGAAACTACATGCCACCGTAGGATTGGTATTGATATTTGTGGGCCAGAGGCTGAGTATGAGATTGCGATCACTAAATTGAGGTTGTACTCCCTAGCAAAAGTACGACGCTCCTGCCAATGTGGGGTTCTCTCCTTAGGAGGGCAAAACGTTGGACTCCATGTAGCTCACATGGTTTATGTCGGTTATAAGAACCTCCCATGTCCATAAGAGTTGAGTTTCTTGAATTACCGAGTCACTCCGAGTCTTGAGTTGAAGAGTTGAGTTGTTTATGATAATTTATGAGGTTTTTATCATATGATTTATTTACTATGAGATCATGAAAAGTATGTTTCGATCTAACTCAAGCCAAGTGATATTTTCATGAAATTGATGATGATATTTACATTGTTTCATGCACCCCCATATACTCAGTACATTCCAAAGTGCTGACCCACATATTTTTCTATGGGCTACATTTTCTCGTAATGTAGGTTCAGGTACTAGCCACAGCCGTGTTAGCAATATTCGGGTGCCTCACTACGTTTCCTCAGTGGTGAGTCCTCATGGTTTGAGACCGTGTCTATATTTTTGTGATATTATTTTGTTGTTATGGCTTTCAGTACTGTTGAGTCAGTTGAGGGTTTGTCCCAAAGGCTCATTGATTTTTATGTATAGAGGCTTTGTCAGACTAGAGGGATGGTATGTACAGATATTCAATATATATTTTAGTTTTACAGTTTAGTATTCTCCAGTATCTCTCTTGACCCCAATGTGATATATCTCTTTATTATGCATGACTATTGTTGAATTGAGTTCCTTGAGGTGGTGTCTGGCTTCGAGGGTTAGCTTGGGGCTACGTGTAGCCCTAAGCACCGTGTGATGTCTCGGGATGGAAATTTTGGGGCTTTACAAAGCTTGGTATCAAATCCTAAGGTTTAAGGAGTCCTAGGTCCTAGGGAGTTTGACAAGCCGCGTTACGTAGAGTCTTGATCATCGGTGTGTAGCGCGCCACATCTATGAGCAAGATGCTACGAGACGTTTTAGAAAAAGTAATTTCTTTCTTTCTAAAGTTTATCGTGCCTACAACTATCTCTTTATCTGCGATTAACTCGTGCTCTCTTATAACAGAAAATGCCTCCTCGTTGAGCTCGTCGAAAAAACGAGCAACCTCAACCCGTTGATCCCTTGAATGAGCATGTGTCTCATGCAAAATTCTGGGAAGCTTTTCAGGCGCTAGCCTAGGCAGTTACCGCCAATGCTCAAGCTAACGCCCAGGCTATTATTCCACCTCCGCAAGAGAATAATTCTGCTGCAACTCAAGTTCGTGACTTTATGCGGATGAATCTGCCTGAGTTCTATGGGTCGAAGGTAGGTGAAGACCCATAGATGTACTTGGATGAAGTGAGAAAGATCACCCAGATTATACATGTGACTGAGGAGGAGAGTATTGAATTGGCTACCTATCAAATAAAAGATGTTGCATATGATTAGGTGGTGATGTGGAGGAAGAGTAGAGGGAAGGATGCCGCTCCCATGACTTGGAAGTTATTCCAGGATGCGTTCTTGGACAGATTCTTTCCTCTTGAGATAAGGGAAGCAAAGATAGATGAATTGATAAATTTGAGATAAGGCTCCATGACTGTTTAAGAGTATTGTCTTAGATTCAATCAGTTATCCAAATATGCTCCTAACATGATGGCTGACTCCAGGACCACCATGAACAAGTTCGTGACCGGCGTATCGAGTTACGTTGTGAAAGAGTGTAGATCTGCTATGCTTAATAGGGAGATAGACCTTTCTCAATTGATGATACATGCCCAACAGATTGAAGCTGATAAGGTAAAAGAGAGGGAGAGAGTAAGAGGGAATAAAAGAGCTAGATCAGAGCAGCAGGGATTCGGTCAGTTCAGATTTCATGAAGGGAACCACCCTCAATTCCAGAGACATCCGTTTATGCCCACGCCTTCCTCAGTTAGTGCTCCCGCACCTAGAAGCAGGCAGGAGCAGGGGAACAGTCTTATCCCATCCAGGTCTCAGGAAAGTATAAGTAACAGACCTCATCCTCCTTTATGTGCCAAGTGTGGTAGAGATCATTTTGGCGAGTGTTTTGTTGATCTGAGGGGTTACTTTGGTTATGGAAAGTTGGGCCACCGACTTAGAGATTGTTCGTATGCTAGATAGAGGAGCCGAGATGCTCATCCCCAGAGTCAGTATATCAGTGCCCCCGCTTTTGTAGTCTGCCCAGTTCCTCCTCAGGGCGCATCTTCTAGTACTGCTGGCGGTTCGTGACAGAATCGATTTTATGCTATACCACCTCTCCAGGAGCAGGAGGACTCTCCGGATGTTATCACTGGTATGCTCTGTGTCTTTCATTTTGATGTGTCTATAGTGATGGACCCCGATTTGAGTTTCTCTTATGTGACACCTCTGGTTGCTGTAAATTTTGAGATGGACCCTGAACAGAATTCTGACCCTATTCAGGTTTCTACCCCAGTAGGAGAATCTGTTATTGCTAAGCGAGTGTATAAGAAATGTCCTGTCACTGTCCTTCATCGGGTCATATGTGCTGATTTGATTGAGCTAGATATGGTAGATTTTGACGTCATTCTGGGTATAGATTGGCTTCACTCGTGCTATGCGTCTATAGATTGTCGTACCCAAGTGGTCAAGTTTCAGTTTCCTGACGAGACCGTTTTTGAGTGGTCCAGGAGTTCTGTAACTCCGAAGAGCCATTTCATTTCCTACCTCAAAGCTAGGAAGTTGATTTCCAAGGGTTGCATCTATCACCTAGTTCGAGTTAAATACCTCAAGTTCGAGACTCCGACTATTCAGTTAGTTAGCATTGTTAATGAGTTTCCAAATGTTTTCCCGAAAGATCTCCCAGGGGTCCCACCTGATAGAGAAATATAATTCGGGATTGATCTCCTTCTCGGCACTCAGCCTATTTCCATTTCTCTATACCGTATGGATCCCGCAGAACTTAAAGAGTTGAAGAAGCAACTCAAATATCTCTTAGACAAAGGCTTTATCAGACCCAGTATTTCCCCGTAGGGTGCACCTGTTCTATTCATGCGAAATAAAGATGGTACATTGTGTATGTGCATTGACTACCGTTAACTCAACAAGGTAACTATCAAGAACAAGTACCCTCTTCCTAGAATTGATGATTTATTTGATCAACTACAGGGTGCAAGTTATTTCTCAAAGATAGATCTTAGATCCGACTATCATCAGCTTAAAGTGAGAGAGTGTGATATTCCAAAGACAGCCTTCCGAACTCTTTATGGTCACTTTGAGTTTCTTGTCATATCCTTTGGGTTAACCAATGCTCCAGCAACCTTCATGGACCTTATGAATCGAGTGTTCAAGCAATTTTTGATATGTTTGTCATTGTATTCATAGACGATATTCTTGTGTATTCCCAAAGAGAGAATGATCATGCCGACCATCTTTGAATTATCTTGCAAACTCTTAGAGATCATAAATTATTCGCTAAATTTAGCAAGTGTGAATTTTGGCTAAGGTCAGTTGTTTTTTTCGGTCACATTATTTCCACCGAAGGCATTAGAGTCGATCCCAAAAAGACAGAAGTTGTAAAGAATTGGCCTAGACCTACCTCTCCATCTGACGTTAGGAGTTTCTTGGGTCTAGCTGGTTACTACCGTTGTTATGTTGAGGGCTTCTCTTCCATTGCGTCTCCCATGACATGGTTGACCCAAAAAAAAGTTAAGTTCCAGTGGACAGATGCCTGTGAGAAGAGTTTTCAGGAGTTGAAAAATCGACTCACTTCAGCCCCAGTGTTAGCTTTACCCGATGGTATTGATGGTTTTGTGGTGTATTGTGATACTTCTAGAGTTGGTTTGGGTTGTGTTTTGATACAGAGGGGTAAAGTTATAGCTTATACCTCTAGACAGTTGAAGCCTCATGAGAAGAATTACCCAACCCATGATCTTGAATTAGCAGCTGTAGTTTTTGTGTTGAAAATCCAGAGACATTATTTGTATGGTGTTCATGTTGATGTGTTTACTGATCACAAAAGCCTGCAGTATGTGTTTACTCAGAGGGAGTTGAATCTTAGACAAAGAAGATGGTTATAGTTGCTAAAAGACTACGATATGAGTATGTTGTATCACCCGGGCAAGGCCAATATTGTGGAAGATACTCTTAGCAGGTTGTCTATGGGTAGTATAGCTCATATAGAGAATGATAAGAAAGAATTAGCTCGTGATGTGCATCGTTTGGCTAGGTTGGGTGTTAGATTGCTTGATTCCGCTGAACGGAGTATGTTAGTTCAGAGTAGTTCCGAGTCCTTTTTGGTCTCTGAGGTAAAAGAGAAGCAAGACTGGGATCCTAATTTGATCAGACTGAAGGAGTCAGTTAAGGACCAAAAGGTAGAGGTTTCTCCCAAGGGGGTGATGGTGTGTTAAGATTGCAGGGTATATTGTGTGTTCCTGATGTTGATGATCTAAGGCAGAGAATTATGGCTGAAGCGCATGGCGTGCGATATTCTATTCATCTCGGTGCTACCAAGATGTACCACGATTTATGGGAAATCTATTGGTGGAACGGTATGAAGAAAGACATAGCAGGATTTATGACAAAGTGTTCTACTTGTCAACAGGTTAAGGTAGAGCACCAAATGCCCGGTGGTGTAATGTAAGAGTTTAGCATTCCTACTTAGATTTGGAAAGAAGTGAATATGGATTTCATAATTGGTTTACCTCCTTCTCGTCGTTATCATGATTCGATTTGGGTTGTTGTAGACCGGTTGACTAAATCAGTTAATTTCTTGCCAGTGCATTCGTCTTATACAACTGAGGATTATGCTAGATTGTATATCCGTAAGTTAGTCAGATTGCATGGAGTTCCTTTGTCTATCATCTCAGATAGGGGTACTCAGTTTACTTCACAGTTTTGGAGAGCCTTTCAGAAGGGTCTTGGTACCCAAGTTCATTTGAGTTTTGCTTTTCATCCACAGACTGATGGTCAGGCTGAAAGGACTATTCAGACTTTGGAGGACATGTTGAGGGCATGTACGCTTGATTTCAAAGGTAGTTGGGATGAGCACTTGCCATTAATTGAATTTGCATATAATAATAGTTTCCATGCTAGTATTCAGATAGCCCCGTTCGAAGCTTTGTATGGGAGAAAATGTAGATCTCTTTTAGGTTGGTTTGAAGTAGGAGAAGCAGCTGTGATTGGGCTTGATGTTGTGTTCGAGGCTATCAAAAAAGTTAAGTTGATTCGAGAAAGATTAAAGACTGCTCAAAGTCGTCAGAAGTCCTATGCGTATGTGAGAAGAAAAGATCTTGAGTTTAATGTTAATGATTAGGTGTACTTGAAGCTTTCACCCATGAAAGGGGTGAAGATATTTGGGAAGAAGGGAAAGCTTAGTCCCCGTTATGTTGGTCCATACAGAATTCTGAGCCGTGTTGGGAAAGTAGCATATGAGGTGGAGTTACCTGCGGAGTTGTCTAGCATTTATACGGTATTCCATGTTTCTATGCTTAAGAAGTGTATTGGTGATTCTGTAGTGGTTGATTCTTTTGAAAGCTTAGATATTCAGGATAGCCTTTCATTCGAGGAGATTTCGGTTGAGATTTTGGATTTTCAGATTCTTAGGCTAAGGAACAAAGAAGTTCCTTTGGTTAAAGTGCTTTGGCGAAATCAATCTGTTGAGGGTGCTACTTGGGAAGCCAAAGCTGATATGCGATCCAAGTACCCTCACCTCTTTTCTGTGAGTTTGGAGCGAGCAGAAGGTACTATTTTTTCTTAATTCTGCCCCCTTCTTATTAAAGATTCAGCTGTGTCTACTTCCATCACGAATTTGTGCATTTTGTATAGTATCCGAAGGTATAGAGTGAAGTAAGTCCTTTGAGTGAGTCTTTCCATCTATACGTCCTCATTTTTTTCTTGTTCTTGGCCTATCTGGCAACATTCGGGGACGAATGTTGCCAAGGGGGAGATATTGTAATACCCTGAGAACTCTAACTAATAGTGCCACCATGACACAAGATCAAGATAAATAAATTATAGTGCTTTGGTTGTTTTCTGATCAAGGGTGATGTGTATTAAGGCCTCACAGATGTCCTAGCGATTAGGTAAATCAAAACATCCTTTACCGATTGAATTCTTGAGAAGGATTTTGGCATAGTCAACTTCAAACGAGCATATCTCTTGTTAAACTAAGAAATTTTGAGCTTATGACCCACCAACAGATAGATAATTGAATTAGCTTTCCAACGGTACCAATTTCACCCAAATCCGGTATCGGAGCGAAAAGTTATGCCTATTTTACTCTAGTGTGTCATCCTGGAAACTATGTGACGACATTTTGTGACGACTTGTCACAAGTCTGATGGCTTGTCACAAAATGTCGTCACCTTAAGCAGAAAGTCACAAATTCTAACATTTCGTGACAACTTGTCACAAGTCTGACGGCTTGTCACAAAATGTCGTCAACCTTAAGCTGAAAGTCATAAATTCCACCCTTTTGTGACGATATTTCGTGACGACTTGTCACAAATGTCGTCAGTTATTTTTTTTCAGCAATTAAAGGACATTTTTGCAAGGATATTTTGATCTTTTCCCATCTTTTGGAGGCCCCTATCTATATGAAAATCCCCATCCAAACCCTAATTTCTTCATTTTCTCTTCTAATTCTCTTAAGAAATTATATCTAGGGTTTCATTCAAGAACATTAATCTTCCAAAAATCATCCATAAATCTTCAAGATTTCTTCAAGAACCAAGTTTCTCATAGTGTGGGCTTCGAGAATCATTTATTACAAGTGCGGATAGAGTCTCAAGCACTAGAATTCATCCAATTTCAAAGATTAAGGTATGTGGGATTTTGAACAAGAGCAATCCTTTCATTCTTGTGCCCAAAGCTTTGATTTCTATTATGGATTTATATGATTTTGCAAGTGGGTTTATACCCAAATTACTTCATCATGAGACTATGAGAATATAAATTGTTCAAGCTTTGTTATACATGATTATTTTACTATTCCCAAGTTATGACTTGATATTTAATATTGTAAATTTCATATTTCTACCATGAGTTGATATTTCAAGTGCTTTCAAGATATGTGTCGAGCTTTAAGCTTCCTTATGACAAATTGAATTATTGAGTATATTGATTCATGAGATTGAATTGTTATAATGGGTCTTGATATTTGCTCAAAGCTATTGATGTTGTCATGATTTAATGAATTGATACATTTTGATATTGAGAAAGATTGATTTGATTTGAGTCGAGTTAGGAATCCACAAATTGATTATGATTTGATAAATGAGAAAGAGATTTGATTTGATCTTCATGATAGACCCTTGTGATGTTTGTGGTGGATTTCCTAACGCGTTCTGAGCTTGTGCCTGGGAGTAGTATTTAGCACCGAGCGGTAAATGTGGTATTTCCCCTGAAACTACATGCCATCCTAGGATTGGTATTGATATTTGTGGGCCAGAGGCCGAGTATGAGATTGTGATCACTAAATTGAGGTTGTAATCCCTGGCAAGAGTACGACGCTCCCGCCAATGTGGAGTTCTCTCCTTAGGAGGGAAAAACATTGGACTCTATGTAGCTCACATGGTTTATGTCGGTTATAAGAACCTCCCATGTCCATAAGAGTTGAGTTTCTTGAATTACCAAGTCACTCTGAGTCTTGAGTTGAAGAGTTGAGTTGTTTATGATGATTTATGAGGTTTTTATCATATGATTTATTTACTGTGAGATCATGAAAAGTATGTTTCAATCTAACTCAAGCCAAGTGAGCCATCATTGTACATATGCATATTTTTATGAAATTGATGATGATATTTACATTGTTGCATGCACCCCCACATACTCAGTACATTCCAAAGTGCTGACCCACATATTTTTCTATAGGCTACATTTTCTCGTAATGTAGGTTCAGGTACTCAGCCGCAACCGCATTAGCAATATTCGGGTGCCTCACTGCGTTTCCTCAGTGGTTATTCCTCATGGTTCGAGGACCGTGTCTATATTTTTATGATATCATTTTGTTGTTATGGCTTTCAGTACTGTTGATTCAGTTGGGGGTTTGTCCCAAAGGTTCCTTGTTTTTGATGTATAGAGGCTTTGTCAGACTAGAGGGATGGTATGTACAAACATTCAATATATATTTTGGTTGTACAGTTTAGTATTCTCCAGTATCTCTCTTGAACCCGATGTGATATATCTCTTTATTATGCATGACTATTGTTGAATTGAGTTCCTTGAGGTAGTATCTGGCTCCGAGGGTTAGCTTGGGGCTACATGTAGCCCTAAGCAGCGTGTGACGTCTCGGGATGGAAATTTTGGGGCGTTACAGGTGGATTATTTTCATAATCCATTAATTAAGGATGTTAAGTGAGCCGAGCCGGGTCAACCCGAAATCGACCCGTGAAATTTAACCGGTTAGTGGGCCGGTCCGGATCCAGACCTGGTTAAATGGGTCGGTCCAATTCCGGGCCCAACAGTAATTTTTTTAAAAACAATCCTGAACCTGTCCACTTAACCTAACCCGATCCAACCCACCTAAACCCGGTCAAAACCGGTCCAAAATCTGGTAACCCCCCCCCCCCCCCCCCCCAAAAAAAAAGTTTCTTCTCCAATATACGCTATATATACCCATCTATATACATTTTAAACATGTTAAACAATATATATACACTATATATATAGTATATACTACATTAGAATTTAAAAAATATATGCACAATTACACGTAATCATGTATACGACTATACGTTAGTTAAATATATATACTACTCTAAATAAAACATATACTACAAGATATATACTACAATATAGTGATATATATACTAATTTATAAAACATATACACATGTATACGTTAAATATATACTACTTTAGAGTCTATAGAAGATATATACACATATATACGTACCATTCAATATATATGTACTACTCTAAATAAAACATATACTACAAGATATATACTACAATATAATGATATATATACTGATTTATAAAACATATACACATGTATACGTTAAATATATACTACTTTAGAGTCTATATAATATATATACACATATATACATACCATTGAATATATCTACTACTTTAAATAAAATATACTACAATATATACACGCACTATATATATAGTTATATACTAATTTATAAAACATATACATGTGTATACGTTAAATATTTACTAGTTTAAAGTCTATAGAAGATATATACACATATATACGTACCATTCAATATATATGTACTACTTTAAATAAAATATACTACAATATAATGATATATATACTAATTTATAAAATATATACACATATATACGCTAAATATACACTACTTTAGAGTCTATATTCTATATATACACATATATACGTACCATTCAATATACATACTACTCTAAATAAAACATATACTACAAGATATATTCTACTTTACTTTAGAGTCTATAGAAGATATATACACATATATACATACCATTCAATATACATGTACTACTTTAAATAAAACATATACTATAATATATATTCTACAATATATACACACACTATATATATAGTTGTATATTAATTTATAAAACATATGCACATGTATACGTTAAATATACACTCTTTTAGAGTCTATATTCTATATATACACATATATACGTACTATTCAATATATCTACTACTTTAAAAAGTATGTTGCAAGATATATACTACAACATAATGATATATATACTAATTTAGAAACATATACACATGTATACATTAAATATATACTACTTTAGAGTCTATAGAAAATATATACACATATATACGTACCATTCAATATATGTACTACTTTAAAAAATATGCTACTTAATAAAATAAATTAATAATACTTGATAGTAAATTAGTAATATATTAAAACTAAGTATTTAATTTAAATTAGAAATTCAATTTAAATCATTAAATGGAAAAAATTACAAAGTAAGGACTAAGGGGTGAATGAATGATTGAAAGTTGAATTTTATTGATTGCAAAATGATCCAAAATTTATAATTTACATTAATGAAAAATCTACAATTTTTGCATCATTTTTTCCAACTCATTCATGTTAATATTAACGGGAACTTGCATAGGATAGTCAAAGTCGATGGGGGCAAAACCATGCATTGGACGTGATTCTGCTGAGTTCTCCAGTGAAGTCATAATTTCTTCAAGTCTCTGGTCGTCGTTCGGCTCCGCCTCCATTCCTTGATTTCTTCGTTCCTCTCTAATCCAATCTATAAGGCAAACTAGAACATTCATTGCATTGCTTCCCAATGAGTGTCGGTTGTCTCCAAGCTGTTGTCGTCCCTGACTAAAAGCGCTCTCGGATGCAACGGTTGACATTGAAATATTCAAGATATCTCTAGCTAATCTTGAAAGCACAGGATATTGTGTTTCATTGTTCCTCCACCAATCCAACGCGTTGATCCGTCGTCTGCGATCCTTTATCGGCGTTCGAAGCTAATACTTAAGCTCTTCCCGATAAGTTGTTGTGTAAGCTCCCGCCTTAACACTGTTCCAATAATTCAAATCATAAAAGTAGTCAGGAAAACCACTATATGCCGGTCTTTTAGAAGATGATGGCTCCTCGGGAGGATGAGGAGCGACAGTTGGAGTGATATTTGTCGGTACAGCTAAATCAAGTAAATCAACATAATGGTTATATAATTTATCTATGTAAGTGTTCGCATCGACCATAGCCGTCCACTAATCAGGTTGTTCTTATTCTTCATCGTCAGAATCATTGTTTGTATTTATCTCTAAGTTAGCATAAATAAGAGTACTAAAGTGGCACATAGTATTATATTTCATGCACGGATTTAGCATAGCACCAACCAAGTAAATAGAGAGAATCGGAAAAAAATATTTTTTAAATTTAGCAAACATAGCACCAACAACTTCTTTGTAATCTTCTTTATTTTTATATTATTTGAGCAGACCAAAAATATCAGCTATATATGCCAAAATATTACAAACAATAGTATAATAAGCACCGAAAAATTCAACCGTAGTTATATAATTTTTTTCCAAAAACTTAACAAGATCATCAATTACAGCCCAATCAGAATCATGTAGCATACATTCAGCCGAATCAGCAAATGAACCACAATGTTGGTTAAAAAATAGTGTAATAGGAACTCTATATTTATAACAAGTTTTTAAAAAACTATACATAGAATTCCATCTAGTATCATATTCTTCAGGCGTTAATATCGGTGCAAGTCCATTTTGTTCACATTAAAGTTTAAGGTCTCTAATTCTTTTTCTTCGATTATTTTCTTGAATAAAATCAACAGAAAGCCAAATTTTTTTAATATGAAGCTCACAAAACTCAAGACCATCTCTTACAATTAAATTATATATATGACAAACACACTTAACATGAAATATTTCAGGTAACGGCGGAGATAGCTTAGATTTAATTTTGTAATAGCAGTCTTGTTGTTAGAAAGATTATCAAAAGCAATACATAAGATTTTATTTTCAATACCATAAAATTCTACAACTTTAGCAATCGAATCAGCAATAAAATCTCCAGTATGTTTACGATCTTCATCATACAAAAAAGCTAGAATACGTTTTTGCATAACAAAATTACTATCTATCCAGTGATAAGTAATCGTTAAATAATTATTTTTATTAACAGCACAATCAAGATCAGAAGTTAGAGACATTCTACATTGAATATTTTTTAACAATGTTGATAAATAAAAACAATATTGTGAATGAAGTCTAAAAATATCGGCCCGACAAGTACTTCTAAGAATACCATTAAACATAGGATTATAAATTGCTTGAATATAATGAATAAAAGCATCAGAAGAAGGAAAACTAAAAGGCAAACAACCCACGGCTACCATTTTTGCTATTTCTTTCCGGTCTCTCAATTTATTATACTTCTTCATTACCTGGCCGGTTGTTGGGTCCATTCTAGTTTGTGTTGGCCCACCAACATCTGCACCACCTTTTATAATATTTAACTCTCTTGCGTGATTATCACTTATATGTCTCATTAATGTACCCGTACCCCCTTACTTGCCTCCTCTTTTATGCTTATATATTTGTTGACAAATAGTGCATTGCACCTCAGTATCTGATATACGTGTAAAAAATTGCCATGCAATACTAGTTGTTTTACGAGCTCTTGGGGCAGGGGGAGGACGGGGAGGGCGATTAACCGATTCAAGACCTAACGTTAGTATTTTCTACTGCGGGTGTCTCACCAATATTTTCATCATCTTCATTTAAATCAACCGCATCTACTTCATTTTCTTCTTCTATACCGTAATTTTTCTGAGCTTCTACATAATTCATATTGTGAGCACCTACACCTATTTCTTCCTTAAAAGGTTGACTAAGCGGTACCGGAGGCGGAGACACACGGGTATATCTACTACTTGAAGTACCTCTACCGCTAGTAATTTGCTTTTTACTACCACTACCACTTCCGAAACAATTTTTTTTTACATCTTTAGTGGCGAGGTTTCTTAATTTATCCATAATATAAATTAAACTAAAAAAATTCAAAATACACAAATATAATAAAATTAAATATTCAACAATTAATACACCAATTAAAAATTAAAAGTAAGAGATGGAATGACAATACCAAATTTTGAAAGTATTTGAAGGTTGCGACTTTAGAAACTTCCACTCGTACTTTGTAATTGCAAAATTAAAAAAATTAAAGTGAGCACTTTAGGAAATATATAGAATATTTGAGAATTGAGAATTGAGAGAGAATGAGATTTGAGAGAATGAAAAATTGTGTGAAAAATAATTTGAAAGTGTAGGGTATTTATAGGAATTTTTTTGGGTTTAAAAAAATATTTTTAATGATTTTTTTTTTAAATATAATTAGCCATTATAGCCGTTTTGGGCTCCAACGGCCATATAAACATTGGTCCCAACGGCTATAATGGCCCAACGGACCATTTTTTAAAATCTTAATTTTTTTTTCTAAAAAAAAATTCTTTATCCAGACCGGTTAACCAGCGGGCCTGGCCGGTTTTGATCCGGGCCGGGTTAACCGAACCCAAAAAAATAATCTAGCCCGAAATCCTCTACCTTACATCCCATGGGCTGATCGAGCCAGGTCAAACCGGTCCGAGTTTGTTTAGTGAGTTGGGTCGGGCCGGGTCAATCCGACCCGTTTGACAGGCTTACCATGAATTAAATGGTGGGATTATTTAATATATTTTTTGGTAGTAAATTTAGAGTAATGTATAACTAATACATGGATAATTATACTCCCTACATGGTATTATAGGGTGTACAACTAATACACCCAATTTGGTGGGATTAGTAATCCATGAATTACAATCCATGGATAAATATGTGTAAAGACAAAAATGCCTTCAAATTTCTTTATTTTTTTTCTAAATTTTTTTCAATTTATTAAATGTGAGTTACTTTTTTTTCAATTTATCAAGATAATAATCTCTCTAAATAACGTTAGTCATAAAAAAACTACTCCGTTAACTTAAAAAATACTTATTGGTCAAAATTCGAAAACAAATTGCACGATTGCATACAAGCTTTAATTTTGTAAATAGGATATTCATAAATAAAAATAATTTTTCTACTTAGCTTTAACACTCTACGGAACACAAATTTATGTTAATAGTGATTCTATTGTCTCATTCAAAAGTTACACATATCTCCCTCCAACTTAAGAACATCACAAAGTGGAACAACAAGCTAATGATGAACAAAGAGAAAATGGTCAAAAGCCCCCCCCCCCCCAACCTTTACCCCAAATTCCAACTACACACTTATACTTTGCGGGGGTCCTATGACCCCCTGAACTATTTTAAAGTGGAATTATTATCCCCAAAACCTGACAACCAGTCATTATGGATAAGGTGTGATGCACGCGCCAACAGTATTTTGACACATATTTTTTTTGTTTAAAATTAATTTTTATTTACTTTCTTTTCCATTTTTATCACTTTTTATCATTTTTTCACCATTACTTTTCATCTTTTTTTCTTTTCAAACTTTATTATTCCTACTTCTATGCAAATAATTTTTCGACGACCTTGAAGTGAAAAATAATGAACAATACCGAATTTGAAATTTCCAACGATCTTGAAGTCGAAAATAATAAACGTCGAATTAAAATTTTTTTGATAACCATGAAGTGAAAAATAATGACCATATCAATTATTAAATTTTCAACGTTCTTAAATCCGAAAACAATGAACAATACCAATTTTAAAATTTTCAACAATCTTGAAGCCGGAAACAATGAACAATACAAATTTTAAATTTTTTGATGACCTTAAAGTCGGAAACAATAGAGAATTTTGAAAATTTTGACGACCTTGAAGTCGGAAATAATGGACAATGCCCATTTTAAAATTTACGACGACCTTGAAGTCGAAAATAATGGACAATATCGATTTTGAAATTTTCGATGATCTTGAAGTCGAAAATAATTAACAACATCGAATTTAAAATTTTCAACAACCTTGAAGTGGAAAACAATGAACACTATCAAATTTTAAATTTTCGACGATCTTAAATTCGGAAACAACGAAGAATACCAATTTCAAAATTTTCGACAACCTTGAAGCCGGAAACAATGAACAATACCGAATTTAAAATTTTCAATAACCTTAAAGTCGGAAACAATAGAGAATTTTAAAATTTTCAATGATCTTCAAGTCGGAAACAATAGACAATACCCATTTTAAAATTTACGACGACTTTGAAGTCGTAAATAATGGAAAATATCGATTTTAAAATTTCTGACAAACTTGAAGTTGGAAACAATGAACAATACCCATTTCAAAATTTTCGATGAATTTGAAGTCGAAACCAATCGATTTTGTGCTTGGAGATAAGAAAAATGATAAATTAATTTTGGATGTCATTGTTTGTAAGAAACAAGAAGGAGAAGAAGAAAGAAAATGAATAATTAAAAATGAATGAATAAAGAAAATAAAGAACTATTATAAATAAATTTTTAATTAAAAAAATTCGTTCTCACTTGCTTTAAAGAGAGTGAAATACACTCTCTTGCCATGCTAGCGTTCAGAGGGATAATAATTTCACTTTAAAATAGTTCAGGGGATCATAGGACCCCCGCAAAGTATAAGTGTGTAGTTGAAATTTTGACTAAAGGTTGGAGGGGTAATAGACCATTTTCTCGATGAACAAATAAAGAAAAGATAATTAAAAAAAAATTGCAAGTGAATGATTAAATCTTAAAATTTCAAAGTAAATAATTAGTTATATTGTTAATATTTTTTTTTTTTAAAAGGAATAATAATGTTTTGCAAAGAAAATACACAAAGTTATAATATGTCGAGGATATTTTGTAAACAAACAATATTTTTTTTATGGAAAAGGGCCTAAAATGCCCTTCAACTATGTAAAATGGTGCAAAAATGTCCTCTGTCTACCTATTGGGTCTAAAATGCCCTTTCTGTCTACTTATTGGACCTAAAATACCCTTCTCACCTATTTATTGGGTCTAAAATGCTCTTCTCATCTACCTATTGGGCCTATTTTGCTCTTTTACTTCGACAAATTATATGGAAAGGTCATCCATAAAACTTAATTACATAGATAATAATACTTTTTCGATATTAAAAAAATAAAAGTTTTTTTTCTTCATATATAGCCATTTTAAGAAATCAAAAAAGATAATTATAATTCTTAATTTAATGCAATAACTAATTATCAATTCACCTTAATTTAAGAGATGTGTTTTCAATCTTCAAATTAAGTAGAAAAGATAATCCTTGCTTTCAAATATTTTTCTCTCTTATATTCGAAATTCATATATTTTAAAATAAACTAAGTATTCCATTATTTTCTCGTGTATGTTTTATTTTCATGTATGTTAATCATCTAGTATTATTTTATTATTGTGTATTTTTAATCCTAATATAATGGGGTAACCATAATTTTTTATGAATAAATATTTATGGAATAAAAATCATTATGTTGGAAGTAAAGATATATCATATATTTTTATTGTATAAATATAGTTAATTAATATCAAAGTCAGATTATTATTATATTTTTGATATAATTTTTGCACCATTCGATATAATATCAAATGGTGCAAATGGTGTTTGATATTATATCAAATGGTGCAAATGGTGCAAAAATTATATAAAAAATATCATGAATATTTATCTCATAAATTATATAAAAAATATAATCATAATCTTACTTTTACATTAATTATATTTACACAACAAAAATATGTGATATATTTGTACTTCCAAACAAATATTTTTTATTCCATAAATATTTATCCATAAAAAATTGGTTATTGCATTAAATTAAGAATTATAATTATCTTTTTTGATTTCTTAAAATGGTTCTATATGAAGAAAAAAACTTTTATTTTTTTAATATCGAAAAAGTAATATTATTTATGTAATTAAGTTTTATGGATGGTCTTTCCATATAATTTGCATAAGTAAAAGAGCAAAATAGGCCCAATAGGTAGATGAGAAGGGCATTTTAGACCCAATAGGTAGACGAAGGGCATTTTTGCACCATTTAACATAGTTGAAGGGCATTTTAGGCCCCTTTTCGTTCTTTTTAAAATATAACAATACATATTATTTTCAATACATCAAATCAAATACTGCATAAAAAATAATCTCAGTATTATTAATCCTTGCACTACTAATCCCAATATTACTAATATAACCTATTCAATTTTATCTTATACACTCTACCAAACGACCCTTGAGTTTCACCAATTAGGAGTACATACAATACCACAAAGTTAATTAAAAGACGAAAAGACAATACATGTTGACCTATCAGTACTTGTTGCACGTTGCAACAATAATAAGGACTAAATTAAAGAACTCGGAACCAAAATGAACCACAGAATTTAAAAAGTAACCAAAATAAGCCATCTATTTAAAAAGTTACCAAAATAGATTAAACATAATAATTTATTGCATTTTTCACTTTTTTGTTAACGGTCAACTAACAGAGTTAACATTTACAAAAGCGTAACAATTTCTTACGTTTTATAAAAAAAGTATAAAACGTAAGAATTTTTTACGTTTTACACGATGATCGAGAAAAAATAATATAGTGAGTTGTCTAATCTGTAATAAATGCATTTTTAAAAAAATGTAGTACAATGTAATTTTCACCTACGTTGTTTGCTTTATTAATGTGTCCCACTTTTAAAAAATTGTCCACATTAACCTATAGCTTGACTTTGCTTTTAGTTTCTCTTAGGAATTCTTTTAGTTTTTTCTTTCCCCATTTTTACTCGGGTGTGTTTGGTATGAAGGAAAATACTTTCCAGTTTTCTCCTGTTTGGTTGGCTTACAGGTTTTGGAAAATATTTTCCAAATCAACTTATTTTCCTTAAAACTAAGGAAAATGACTTCCCTTCAAAAAGTAAGGAAAACATTTTCCAAAACTCTCTTTCAACCTCACTCTTAAATTGAAATATTCATACAACTCTCAAATCACTCATCCCTACTCCGACACTCAATCTCCCACCCCACCCCCACCCTACCCCTACCACCCCTATTAAAAAATATATTTTAATTTTTTTTTACCTCACCCCTACCCAAAACCCTACTTCCTTCCCCTTTTCAAAAACCAAAAAAATAATTTTTTTTAAAAAAATCAAACATTTTTCTTACCTCCTCTACCCCTCTCCACCCCCACCCCCCACCCCACCCACCCTTACTACCTATTTTGACAACCCCGTCACTGCCGTCGACAGTCGCTGTCGCGTGCAGCCATTGTCGTTACGCCAACGGTGATGACTCAGCGAAGTCGATATTTATGGTTATTTCATTCGTGTTGAATTAATTATATTTAAGAATGAAAATAGGTTTGAAAAAAGATTATTTTTCTAGAAAAATCACCAATTTTAAATGCTCACTACTTTAATCTTCAAAATCGAAATAAAAATACGAAATAACCGAACTGAATTTGTAAAAATCGAACCAAGCCGAAATAATTTTGGTTTGGTTATGATTGTCATTTTCATCAATCCGAAAACCAAAAAACTGTACCGATATTCAACAATCAAACCGAACAAACCGAATGCACCCCTAAATGTAAGTAAGAAATAACTTATTTTTTTAGAAAATATTTCTCTTCCTTCATATCGAACACACCCCAAAAAATATTTTTTGAGATCAAAAAATATTTTTTTAAAATGTATTTTTACGCTTTAGCTAAAGATTAAAATGTATTTTTTGAAAAAAAAAATTTCATTCACCAACCAAACGTTACAAATTAGTTTCTGAAAAATATTTTTCATCCACCAACCAAACACAGGAAAACAAGTAAGAAATCTACTTGTTTTCCAAGAAAACATTTTCCATGGAAAATATTTTCCTTCATACCAAACAAACCCCTAGACTATGTAAATTAGGAATTTTTATATAAAAATTATTATGATTTACACAAAAAAATATTTCTTTCTCCATTTTGAAATAACTAAATTGTTGGGGTATTTATTGGTGTTTCAAAATATGTGAATCGTTGAATTTTTTTCCATATTTACCCTTATAATTTGACAATCAATTAACTTTTGAAAAGACATTACCAAGGTCAGTTTTTTCCCTTTATGGGTAAAAATGAAAAGTTATATTAAATTTATGTCTTTGATGCTTTTTTCTTAATCTGTGTGTCAAAATCCAACAATTCGTTTATTCCGAAACGGAGGGAGTAACAAATTAACAAAAGTATGTAAAATGTAAATAATTTTTTTTAAAAAAACTATTGATTTGTTTTGTTAATTCAAGTACTATGGAGTTAATTTTTTTGACTTCTTCTTTCATAAATAGTATTAAAAAGTTATTTTTTAGTAAAAGGTATTGGAAAAATTACATTCTTTTATAATTTTGTAAAAATGGGGTAGGTTAATGTAGAGTAAAAATGGAGAAAGAAAAATCTAAAAGAATTCCTAAGAGAAACTAAAAGCAAAGTCAAGCTGCAGGTTAATGTAGACAATTTTTTTAAAAGTGGGCCACGTTATAAAGCAAACAACGTAGCTAAAAATTAAGTTGTACTACATTTTTCTAAAAATGCATTTATTATTAGATAACTCATTGTATTATTTTTCCTCGATCATTGTATAAAACATAAGAAATTCTTATGTTTTATACCTTTTTAATAAAACGTAAGAATTTCTTACGTATTACAAATAAATATGTAAAACGTAAGAAATTCTTACGTTTTTGTAAAAGTCAACTCCGTTAGTTGACCGTTAACAAAAAAGTGAAAAACATAATAAATTATTACGTTTAGCCTATTTTGGTAACTTTTTAAATAGATGGCCTATTTTGGTTACTTTTTAAATTCCGTGGCTCATTTTGGTTCCGAGTTCTAAATTAAACTCCATTATTTCCACTTGGAACCAAACTAAGCCACAGAAGTAAAAAAGTGACCAAAATAGGTCACCTATTTAAAAACTTACCAAAATAGGCTAAACGTAATAATTTATTACGTTTTTTACTTTTTTATGAACGGTCAACTAACGGAGTTGACTTTTATAAAAACGTAAGAATTTCTTACGTTTTACAAATAAATTTGTAAAACATAATAAATTCTTACGTTTTGTCAGAGAAAGACATAAAACGTAATATTTTCTTACGTTTTATACAAAAAAAACAGGTAAAATAAAGTCAGTGAGTTGTCAAATCAAATTTTCAGAAAATCGTTCCTTCATACGTTCTATACTTTCTTGTTGCAGTGGTCCCATGCTCACTATTTGCATGTATTTCTTTTTTCATCAACTTTATTATGTGGTCCCATGGAAGAAAGAAATAACATGAAATGTTGACTAACATAATAAAGTTTTGGGATGCGGATGGGACCACATAATAAAGTTGATGAAAAAAGAAATACATGCAAATAGTGGGCATGGGACCACTGCAACAAGAAAGTAAAGACCGTAAGAAATTCTTATGTTGAAGGGATGATTTTATGAAAATTTGATTTGACAACTCACTGATTTTATTTTACCTGATTTTTCATGTAAAACATTAGAAAATATTAAGTTTTATGTCTTTTTTTGATAAAACCTAAGAATTTATTACGTTTTTAAATTTATTTGTAAAATATAAGAAATTCTTATGTTTTTATAAAAGTCAATTCCGTTAGTTAACTATTAACAAAAAAGTGAAAAACATAATAAATTATTACATTTAGCCCATTTTGGTAACTTTTTAAATAAGTGGCCTATTTTGATCATTTTTTTACTTTCGTGGCTTATTTTGATTCCGAGTTCTCAAAAGTTTCTCTGACATTCACTGCTCTTTCTTTGTTCTTTCTCCGCTGATGGCCCTATTAATATGTCATATCACTCGTCCACATGTCTAATGAGTTTATACAACACTTTATTACGCGTTTTATACAACACTCTAAGGTTTATGTTTTATTAAAAAAAAAAATCTCAAAAGTTAGTGAATTTTGATTTAGAAACATTTGGTCCATTAATTTGTGAGTCGAAAAGAAGTCTCACGTAACTAGTGCTTATGTGAGACACAAAACAAAGTTTCATGTCGAATTAGATAATAAGTGTTTCTGCTTGAATACATAATTTATAACCTAATGGAGATTGTTGATTATATTTCACACCATTGACGGTAAAATTTGTGTTTTTTGAGTTTGAGAGAATGTGTGTTGGGTATGTTAGAATTATTTATTTTATGTGACTTCACATCAACTTTTATTACATTAAAGTAAAATAAGCCGATGTTATTAGTTGGTGGACAATACACAGGCCGTGTATTCATGCGAATTTCATATGGGTCTGTATTCATTTCATGTTATTGGTGTGGGCTGGCAATAGTGTAAGCCTGTAGTAGACCTGTGAGCCCATAATAGGGGGTGCACTAGGTTAAGGCTTTTAAGCCTCTATAAATATAAGGTTAGGTTCCCTCTCCTGGATTTAACACAAGACGTATTCTCATAAGCTGTCTGTACGTGTATACAATGGTGGACAAAGGTACACACCTTTTCTCTCTCATATTTCGTTACTTATAGGTATTCTTGGTTTATGTGAATCTGTGGTATGTTTATCTATTAATTTCAGCACTTGGTATCAAGAGCTTTTCACATAGATCTTGAACCCTATGACTGAATACTATGATGTATTTTATGAGAACCTCAACATGATTAAGTTTTGAAATTTGTTTAATATTATCACTAATTTAATTTTCTTTTACGTTGCGTTTCTCGGGGATAAAATGTTAATTTTATTTATAATATTTTTAATTGTGTGGTTACGTGCTGTGTCACATGAACAAATTAAGCAATGCATATTGAATCCCTGAGATTGAATTTGTTTTGTAAACTGGGGTAAATAGTGTACACCAAAGTGACCTATTTGCTTTGCTTTATGAGACTTGTTTAATCCATTTCGAGGGATATCGCTAAGTTAGAACATACAACGATCTGCCCAAAGGAGATTTATTGTGTGTTTTAAATTAGTATTGTGATGAGCCCCATTATGTGAAAATATTTTAATTTTAGTAAATTTATCTGCCCAAAGAGGATAGGTTTCTAATATTGAAAATATTTTTTGCCCTGCCCAAAAGGGGCTACTTGTTGATGCTGCGGGATTCATAATTGTGATAAAATTATTATTCTTATGACTTGCTATTTTGATAAATTCATTCATGTTGTATTGTGAACTGTTATCATTTATTTGAACAATAACAATGCTGAAGTTGTGTTTTTGTCGGGCTCTAACTTTAAGCGATGGAAAGAAGATCTTGAATTTGCTTTGGGCATGACTGACATAGATCAAGCCTTGCATGAGGATGAGCCTCCACCTCTCACTGATTCTAGTACAACTTCTGAAAAAGAACTTTATGCTAAGTGAGAGAGATCTAATAGGCTATGCATCCTTGCCTTTAGGAGGTCAATTGTTGAGCACCTCAAAAGTGGCTTGCCTGAAACTACCAATGCAAATTTTTTTTTGCCCAAGTGGAAGAAAAGTATCTTGTATCAAATAAGGCTGAGACTGAAGATCTAATGAATAAACTTGCAGGGATGAGGTATGACTTTGCTGGGGGTGTTAGAGATTACATACTTAAGATGGTCCACTTTCAGTCCAAATTGAAAACTCTTGAAATAACTCTTCCTGATACTTAAATTATTCACTCTGCCCTTAACTCTTTGCCTGCAGAGTTTAGCCAAATGAAAACTGCCTATAATACTCAGGATGAATCTTGGTCAATCAATGATCTCATCTCTAAATGTGTCGTTGAAGAGGAAAAATTTAAAAAGGAGAAGGTGAGGTTGACATGTTAGCTTCTCATGATTCCAAAGCAAGCTCTAACAAGGGACCTAGGAAGTTTGAAAGATCTAATAATCATACTTTTAAGAAGGGTCAGGACAACAAAATGCATGGTAAAGATCATTCTGATTATCCTGGGACCAATAACATGGTTTTTAAGAAAAATAATAATTACTTCTTTTGTAAGAAACCTGGTCACAAGCAGAGAGATTACACCAAATTTCATTCTTGGATAAAAAAAAGGAGTAAAAAGAAGGTAATCACCTAACTCTTGTTTGTTTTGAGTCACACTTTGTAGATGTCCCTATTAATTCTTGGTGGTTTGATAGTGGAGCTACTGCTCATGTTGTCATTTCCTTGCATGAGTTCAAAAATAAAAGGAAGCCAAAGACAACGGAGTCAAGAATTAGAGTCGCCACATATGTCCAAGTTGAAGTAGAGTTCATAGGAGCTGTAGTTTTAGACTTAGAAACTGGCTATAGGCTTGTTCTTGAAAACACTCATTATGTACCGTCTTTTAGATGGAATTTGATTTTTATTCCAGTTTTAGACAGATTTGGTTATGGTTTTAATTTTCTTAATGAAAAAATTAATTTGCTTTTGAACTCCCGAGTTGTTGGTCATGGAATCCTATCTGATGGTTTGTTTAAAATTTTCTTGACTTTTGATTTTGAATACAACTCTTTTAATTTTGAAATTGTTGGGTCTAAACGACCAATTTTAAATAAAAAATCGAGCATGTTGTGGCATAAACGTTTAGGTCATATCTCTAAAGATAGAGTTGATAGATTGGTTAAGTCTAATATTTTACCTTCTCTTGATTTTAGGGACATAGGAACATGTATTGATTGCATTAGAGGAAAGTTGACTAAAACAAGAAAAAAGAATGGTACTCGTAGTTCTAGTTTATTGGAAATCATTCACACATACATAAGTGGTCCGTATTCTACTAAAATATGTGGTTCAAGTTATTTTATCACCTTTATTGATGACTTTTCTTGGTATGGTTATGTTTTTCTTATTAAAGAAAAATCAGATTCTTTTGAAATGTTCAAAGTGTTTAAAACTGAAGTAGAGAAACAACTGGGAAAGGTTATTAAAATAGTGAGGTCTGATCGTGGGGGTGAGTACTATGGTAGATACACTGAGACTGGGCAACAGATGGGACCCTATGCCAAATATCTACAAGATTATGGCATAGTTAACTAGTACACCATGTCTGGCAGTCCTGACCAAAATGGTGTAGTCGAAAGGCGAAATTGTACTTTAAAAGATATGATGAGAATTATGATGAGTAGATCTAACTTACTTGAGTTCCTTTGGGGTGAAGCTATTAAAACCTCCATGTATATTCTTAATCGTGTCCCTTCCAAGTCAGTCCCTAAAATCCCTTTTGAGTTGTGGACCAATATAAAACCCAGTTTAAATCATTTTCGAGTTTGGGAATGTCCTACGGAGGTAAAGATACATAATCCTTCAGAAAAGAAAACTGAACCTAGAACCTTACTTTGTTTTTTCATTGGTTATCCAGCTCATTCTAAAGAATACAAGTTCTACTATCCTACAAGGGGAACAAAAATAGTTGAATCTCAAAATACAAAATTTCTTGAATTTGATGTCGCAGATAAGGATTGTTCTCAGCATATTGATCGTGATCCAACTGAAAGTATTGAAGATGTCAGAATTCCTCTTATTATTAACTCAAAATTATTTATGTCTGCACCTATACATAATGAACCCCATATACATGGGCAAGCTGATGACTTTATACCTGCAGAAATTCAAGTGCCTATTATTTAGGAAGTGGTTCAGGCACCTGCTGTTGTTGATCAAGAGGTTCAGAATTTAAGGAGATCAAGTAGACCAAGACGAACGCCGTTATCGGATGATTATTTAGTATACCTATCTGAAGGTGACATTGTTGATCCTGTAACCTTTTTCTGAAGTTTTATCATGTGCTCAATCAAAGATGTGGCTTGATGTTATGTCTGAAGAGATGAAATCCATGAGTAGAAATGATGTGTGAGAGCTTTCAGAGCTTTCTAAAGGACAGAAGGTTGTTGGATGTAAATGGGTTTTTAAGACCAAGAAGGATTCAAATGGAAATGTTGAACGATTCAAGGCGAGATTAGTTGCTAAAGGATTCACACAACGAGAAGGGGTTGATTACAATGAAACTTTTTCACCAGTGTCATCTAATGATTCTTTTAGGATCATTATGGCATTGGTAGCCCATTTTTATATTGAGATACATCATATGGATGTAATGACAACCTTTTTGAATGGTGATCTTAATGAAGAGGTTTACATGCAACAACCCCAAGGTTTTATTGGTAAATACAGTGAGCATCTTGTGTGTAAATTGAAAAAATCTATCTATGGCTTGAAGCAAGCTTCTCGACAGTGGTACTTGAAGTTTGAGGAAATTATCACTTCTATGGGGTTTGTGGAGAATAAGATTGATCATTGCATCTATCTCAAGATCAGTGGGAGTAAGTTCATTATTCTCACTCTATATGTTGATGATATTTTTATTGCTAGTAACAATTTGGGACTATTGCATAAAACTAAACATTTATTGAACAAAATATTTGATATGAGAGATCTAGGAGAGGCATCATTTGTTATGGGTATTGAGATTCGATGAGATGGATCTCATAAGTTATTGGAGCTTTCACAAAAGGCCTATATTGATCGTATTTTGAAAAGATTTCAAATAGAAAATTATAAGCCCGGTGATGTCCCTGTGGTGAAAGGTGATAAGTTAAGCCTAGATTTGTGTCCCAAAAATGATCTTGAGAAGGATTCTATGAAAGATGTGCCTTATCCAAGTGTTGTTGGAAATATTATGTATGCACAAGTTTGCACTCGTCCTGATTTTTCTTTCATTGTCAATGCTCTTTGACGTTATCAAACTAATCTAGGAAAAAGTTATTGGGTTGCTGCTAAGAAAGTAATGAGGTACTTGAAGAAGACAAGAGATTATATGTTAGTGTACAAAAGGGTTGACGACCTTGAGGTAATTGGTTACACAGACTCAGACTTTGCTGGGTGTCCTGATGATTAGAGGTCCACTTCTGGCTTTATATTTATGTTTGCAGGGGGTGCGATATCTTGGAAGAGTGTGAAGCAAACTCTTACAGCATCTTCCACTATGCAAGCAGAATTCGTAGCTTGTTATGGTGCAGCTACACAAGCCATTTGGCTTAAGAATTTTATTTCGGGGCTTGTGGTAGTTGTTTCTATCTCTAGGCCCTTGAAGATTTATCGTGACAACAAGGCAACTGTCTTTTACTCAAAAAATAATAAATTTTCTTCAGTTTCTAAGCATATGGAAATAAAATATTTGGCTGTGAGAGATATGGTTAAAGGTGAGAACATTGTGATTAGACATATACCTACCGATTTGATGCTTGTTCATCCACTAACCAAGGGGCTAAGACCCATAAGTTTTATGCAAATATTCAGAATATGGGTATTGTTGAGTTATTTGATTTGTTGGGTTAGTGGGAGTATTTAAATTTGTTATCATTAGTCATTTGACTATTCAACTTATTATTTCGGGATTATGGTGATATTATCTCTTGAATTGACATTTATGTTATGGTAGATTTTCTATCATTTATGTTGTTGATTATTATTATGCACACTTTAATATTATTTTATTATATTAAGGCTTTTTGTCTTACGTGTTGGCTATGTCTCATATTGATAAGATCATATTGTTGTTTTATTGGATCTTTCTTTTGGAGACATATATGGTATATCATTCTACCTTGTGGATTTTCTGATTGTTGCGCCATGTAATATATTGCACATGTTGAACCTTGAAAATCAAGATTTTTCGGTGGAGCACATGTTGTTTTAGTGCTCACACATGTTGTAACAGAAAATCGTGGTGACGATTTTTCTATGATATGCATGTTGATTTTAAGCGTACATGTTGATATGAAAAATCATTTGAAGGACTAACAATGAAATAGCCTCGATTTGGAGTCCATGTTGTCTATTTCTTGCTACACTACCACATCATAATTTGGTTTATGTCTACAAAACTTCAGTGTTAGTAATTGTGGACTGGTCTTGTATCGTTGGTTGATGCAAGTACTGCTGCAGTTCAATAGTGATGTTTTTGCTTGACTGAACTATGTTGGAGATGGCGTTCCACCACTAAATATTTATGGCCACTGTTTATTCATCCCGAGAGTCATTTTCATAAAAATAAATTTTCCAAAACTTTTCTTTAAAAGTTAACGTTGTCCAAGTGGGAGAATATTAGAATTATTTATTTTATGTGGACTTCACATTAACTTTTATTACATTAAAGTAAAACGGGATGATGTTATTGGTTGGTGGACAAGACACAGGCCGTGTATTCATGCGGATTCCATATGAGCCAGTATCCATTTCATGTTATTAGTGTGGACTGGCAATAGTGTAGGCCTGTAGTAGACCTGTGAGCCCATAATGGGGGGTGCACTAGGTTAAGGCTTTTAAGACTCTATAAATATAAGGCTAGGTCCCCTCTCCTAACTTTAACATAAGACATATTCCCATAAACTGTCAGCCGTCATAAGCAAAGGAGAGGAAGACTCAGCCTAATTCGTCTTCGGTTACGCGTAAGCAATGGCGGACAAAGGTACGTACCTTTCCTCTCTCATATTCTGTTACTTATAGGTGTTCTTGGTTTATGTGAATCTGTGATGAGTTTATCTATTACTTTCAACAGGGTAATTAATTTGACTCGATTTATATTTGAAAGGGAATAGAATCAAATCAATTAGGATTGGCACCTTGAAATGTTGTAATAGGCATACGTGAATCAGGGACAAATACAACATATATTACGAAGGTTTTCAAAAACTCAATAATTTTTGCATGAATCTTATATTTTTATTGAAAAATCCAAATAACTCGAGGGATGTTAGTTGTAAACAAAATATATATTGAATATATAGTTCAAAGTATTACTTTTGTACGTTATATCAACTCTTGAACGTTCTCAATGAAATTTCCCTCATGGCTTCCTCACATCTATGCATTGTTATTTTTCTCCTTTGATTTTTTTTTTGACTTTAGTGAACCATTGTAGGCAAACATAATAAGTAGCTTGAAAATAAAAAGTTGGATTCCTTTCCAATTTTTCAATAAATACAAATTTTATGCATTCGAGGAAACTAACAAATTCACCCAAAGACACAAATAGAATAGTGAATTCACTATTCATATATTGTCTTGATATATAGCACATACAGATTTCGTTGCGTTTTGTATCCCTAACGTATGATCTTTTCTGCAATTTGCACCCTATCCTATTTTATTTTATGATTCACACCCTAATGTTTTTTCTTTCTTGCAAAATAATGAGACTACTCCTTTTTAAACTTTTCCACGAAGGAAAAATTGGAATATAAATTTTTTTTCTTGTGAAAAAGGCACAAAATTAGAAAAAATGTTAAATAAAAAATGATGGTCTGTAATTTTCACGAAATCAACATTCTTCCCATCTCCCTGTAGATTATGGTTAACTTAGTAAGCTTTTTTCCAAAACCACACATAAAAGTTTAGCCTCAGGCCCTCAGATGACAACTCCAAACTACAACTCAAATATCCACTTTTTGCTTGACAACTTTTCACATTACAATATATAAATCAGATGAATAATGTTGAGGCATATAAAACTGGATTGATGATTTTTCTTTCTATTGAATAATCAAGTAAAAATAAAAAACGTTGATATACTCAGGAGTTTGATAAGGACATATCAAACGTGTTGTTCAATCTATTTCTTTATTCATGAATTACTAGGGGATGTCAAAATCATTTTTCACTTACCTTAACCTTTATTCACAAAACCCTAAATGGTTGAATGTTTTCTGTTTTATATTTGTTGGATTTTGCTATGTTCCATTTTATGTTTCATTTGAACTCCATGCTCCCCCACAATATAAATTTTGCAGGATGAAAAGGATTTCATAATTCGAGAACTGTTAGCTCAATTACATTGAGATAAAAATGATTTAGCAGCTTATCAAGAAAAAAATGCTGACCATATTTAAATATACCAACTTTTTTTTTAATTTAGCTGTTCTTTTTAATTTGTGCTATTTAAAAAATATATATTTATATTCCAATTTCGCCCTCGTAATTTTTTTAGAAAAAGAGTAATTTCATTATTTTGCAAGAAAGATAGGAGGTTAGGGTGCAAATCCTAAAATAAAATAAGATAGGGTGCATATCACAAAAAAAGCCATACATTAGGATGCAAAATGCAACGAACTCGCACATACACCATTACAAGTATGTATGTACAGTACTACATTTGTCTTGATAGCACATGGTCTACGTATTTGGTTGGCAGCATGATTGATCGAATCATGCTATTGAAGATTTTTTTTGTCGTATAATGTCATTCTCTGAGCCTATATTCAGGGTAGAAACAATGTCCAATGCCATTACTGGTCCGAGCAAACCACCTGTATATGTTGTAGAAGAGTCACATAAAGCATGAAGATACATGGGTCACATACGTGGTAGGCCTATGACGACGTATCATATTGTTAGGAAAAATACTACAATATTGATGTTGGATAGGAATTAGTAATAGTAAGAGAGTTGTCACAAATACTGTGTCGTGGCAAGTCATTGCTTTGAAAGCGATTTTGGTCCAACTCCGGTGCAAATCTTTCTAGTCGATCGCTCCCCAAGGTTTCAAAGCTACTTCCAAACACGTGCACTCGTGGATGAAAGTTTGGAGTTTGCCTAAACCAATTGCCCAAAAGTTGACAAAGAATAGGAAGCCAAGACTAAAACAGAGAATTGATGAGAGAGAGAGAGTAATTTGTTTTCTATGTTTTCTGCATGTTTAGCTCACAAATGATTCACCTTAAATGGATATATCATTTACGTTTTATCCATCAAAAAAGTTAAAGAAGAGAACAGAGTTAATGTACGTAATGTAACATTACTCTTGAATTAATGACAAAGTCATAAAGTAACTTTTAAGACTTCTGAATGTCTCTTCTATCACAATGTTGCATTTATAAGAAACCGTCATTTGTATCACATTTATGAGTACTAACTCTCCTATCCTATAAATTCTTATGACTTACGTATGTTTATAAATATTTATTACAGAGAGTTTAAAGAGTTTTTAATCTTTGCATTAATTAAGAAGGAATTATCCTTCAATCCCCCACTAATGCAAAGATAAAGAATTGAATAATTTTTAGGCAAAAGGAAGGAACATGTACTTAAGTGTCAATATCTTTCGATTTGAATTGACATGTGGTGATATGAGGCAACAATAAATATCCAAAAAGTGAAGTACTCTTGAACTAGATGGACATAAGTTGAGACCCCTACAACACATACCATATCCTTAATTTTAAGCAACCTCCGCGATACTACACAGTGCTTTTATGGTCATATACACAAACCTTGGGTCTCATGAGTGCTCTAGAAAGACGACCCAAGTCTTTCATAAAAAAGTGACCAATCTTTTACACTCACGTAGGTGATCCATCGAGTCTATCTCATAGATCGCCTTAAGGCTATGGATCATTAAGAGCAAAAATAGGCTCAATCTTATAATACACTACCTTACGCCATAGGGATAGGATATGTAGTGTTTATTGAAGGCCTATATGGCTTCGTTTGACTGCAAATGGGTATCCACCATATTACCTCAATCCATGGGCTTTTAGCCCCATCACCCTCGATGATTCAAAGACCATTTTTCTTGTCAAACTCTTGGTCACAGGATCCACCAAATTTCTTTCGGATCTTACATATTCTAAGAAAATAACATCATGTTTCAACAATTGTTTAACTGCACCATGTCTGATGCGAATATGTCTCATTTTACCATTGTATACACTATTTTTAGCAATCCCAATTGCCGCATGTGAGTCACAATGTAAAGAGATTGTTGACATTTGTCTTCCCGATAAAGGCACATCTGTCAAAAGATTTCTCAGCCACTCAGCTTCTTGCCCTGCCAACTTGAGAGCAATGAATTCAGATTCCATGGTAGAACGTAGACAAGTTTACTTTAAAGCCTTCCAAGAAATAACACCTGCACCTAAAGTAAATACATAACCACTAGTAGAGCTAACGTCATCATTGTCAGTCACTCAGTTTGAGTCATAAAAACCTTCTAAAACAGCAGAAAATTTATTAAAATGCAAATACCAATCCATAGTACCTCTCAAGTACCTTAACAAGCAATGAAGAGCATGCCAATGTTCACTACTGGGACTATGAGTATATCTACTCAATCTACTAACAATGTAAGCTATATCAGGCCGAGTATAGTTCATAAGAAACATTACACTCCCAATTATTTTAGCATATTCAGTTTCAGAAACACTAAAATCTCTATTCCTTTTCAAGTGTATGCTAGGATCACAAGGAGTTCTCACTGAAACTACATCAAAACAATCAAATCTTTTCAACATCTTTTTAATATAATGAGACCGACACAAAGAGAAACCATTAACAGTTCTTTTGATTTTTATCCCTAAAATCACATCAGCTTCTCCAAGGTCTTTCATTTCAAATTTAGAAAATAAAAATTTCTTAGTCTCATTTACAACATTCATATTATGGCCAAAGATTAACATGTCGTCCACATATAAACATATAATCGCACAATTCGATCCTATCATTTTAGAATAAACACAGGTATCAGATGAATTAACAATAAAGCCATTATCCATTAATGTGAAATTAAATTTTTCATACCACTGCTTAGGTGCCTGCTTAAGTCCATATAAGGACTTTCTCAATTTGCATACTTTATCCTCTTGCCTTGGAACCACAAAACCCTCAGGTTGAGTCATATAGATCTCTTCCTCTAAATCACCATTTAAAAATACAGTTTTGACATTCATTTGGTGTACCACTAAACTGTGAATAGCAGCTAGAGTAATAAGAGTCCTAATGGTCGCTATTTTAGTCACAGGAGAATAAGTATCAAAATAATCAACACCTTTCTTTTGGCTAAAACCCCTAATCATAAGTCTAGCCTTATATTTATCAATTGTACCATCAGGACTCAATTTCTTCTTAAATATCCACCTGCTACTTATGAGTTTACAACCTTTAGGCAAATCATACAAGTCTCACGTGTGATTAGAGACTATAGAGTTTAATTCACTTTTAATAGCCTCTTTCCAAAACATTACATCTATTGAACTCATTATTTCATCATAAGTTTTAGGGTCTTCTTCTATTAAGTAGATAGACATTAATTCATCATTTAAAGTATCAATATCAAATCCCTCAGTTAAGAAGGTGGTGATAAAATCAGGACCAAAACTAGTCTCAATTTTGTGTCTTTTACTCCTTCTAAGTTCATTTTCATGCTCATTAGCAATAACATCAGAAACAGGCATAACATGAGAGTTAACAGACATAGATACAGAAGTATTATTTTGCACATCACTAGGCACATTATTTTTCAAAGGAAAAACATGCTTAAAAAATTTTGCATCTCTAGATTCACAAATAGAATAATTATTTAATGACATAAATCTATATGCAACACTATTTTGAGCATAACCAATAAAGACAGTGTCAAAAGTCTTAGAGCCTACATTTACCCGTCTAAAATCAAGTAGACCAACCTTAGCCAAACACCCTCGCACTTTCAGAAATTTCAAGTTAGGGAAAAACCTTTTTCATAATTCATATGAGGTCTTGTCTAACTTTTTATGAGGGACTCTATTAAGAATATAACATGATGACAAGGAAACTTTCCCTCACATATAGTTAGGTAGATCCGAGCTTAAAAGCATAAAATTCATCATTGTTTAAGAGTTTTATTCATTCATTCGGCTACACCATTTGGCTGGAGAGTATAGGGAGCACTAAACTCATGAATAATAATATTTTTCTCACAAAAATCTTCTAGAATTTTAGTGCTATAATCACCATCCCTATCAGATCCAAATCTCTTATTTTTTTCCTCTAATTGATTTTCTGCTTCTACTTTGAATTTTTAAAAACATACCTTCAGCTTCATCAGCAAAAGTAATGTAATACTTATTTCCACCTTTGCTAATAGTATTCTTAAAATTTGCTAAGTCTGAATGTACTAGTTCAAGCAATTCGGTATTTCTACTAGTAACATATTTAAAAGGTTTCTTGGCATGCTTTGCTTCGACACACATGGGACATTTAAAAATGTCGTCAAAATTTACTGCAAGAATTAAATATATTTTTTCTAAATATTTTTAATAAAAGCAATATTAACATGACCCAACCTACCATGCCATAAATTAATAGACTCAGCAATATAAGAAGAATTAAAAATATTTGCATTATTGACAATCTCTTGATCAATGTTCAGTACAAATAAACCCTGACAAATGTATCCCTTCCCAACAAAGTTTTCTCCACGAGAATTAATTATTTTATCAGCTTCAAAAATAAGTTCAAGGCCTACTTTGTTGAGAAATACTCCAGAAACTAAGTTTCTAAGGAGGGAGGAAACATATAGAATATTATTCAAGACTAATATTTTACCAAAAGTTAATTTAAGAGAAATTTTTTCTTTACCCATAACTCCAGTAGCAGTGGAGTTACCTATGTAGACGTACTCGCCATCAGTAGATTCCTCAAAGTCATGGAATAATTCTTTGTTAGTGCAGAAATATCTTGAAGCGCCTGTGTCCAACACCCAGTCAGTCTTGTTAGACACCAGGTTCATCTCGATGATTACTACCGCAATCACTTCATCACCCTCAACAAGATGAATTTTGACATTATTTTGTCCTCTCTGTTTTGAGTTTTTCAAACTATCCTATATTTCTTTAGCAGATTTGTAAGTAAAAAATAAATCAAATAAAGTATTAGTCATAAGACTCAATCAATGCCCTCTAGAATTTATGTTATCATTTTTAACCTTCTTTTTGCCAAATTCATCAATAATCATAACAACATTAAAACAGTAATGATGTTAGAACCATCATTAAACAAAACATAATCAACTTCTAATTGTTCTAAGAAAATAAAAAGGTTTTATGACCAACTTTTAAAATTATTTTCGTCTAATGGCTCAATTTTCGACAAACCAGAAAAAGTTTTGTTCAAAGAAATAGTCATTTATCAATATTATATGTAAATAAATCGCTTTCAAATTGTTAGGAAAAATACTACAATATTGATGTTGGATAGGAATTAGTAATAGTAAGAGAGTTGTCACAAATACTGTGTCGTGGAAAGTCACTGCCTTGAAAGCGATTTCGGCCCGACTCCGGTGCAAATCCTTCTAGCCGGTCGCTCCCCAAGGTTCCACAGCTACTTTCAAACACGTGTACTCGTGGCTGGAAGTTTAGAGGTTGCCTAAACCAATTGCCCAAAAGTTGACAAAGAATAGGAAACCAAGACTAAAACAGAGAATTGATGAGGGAGAGAGTAATTTGTTTTCTATGTTTTCTACATGTTTAGCTTACAAATGATTCACCTTAAATAGGTATATCATTTACGTTTTATCCATCACAAGAGTTAAAGAAGAGAACAGAGTTAATGTACGTAATGTACCATTACTCTTGAATTAATGACAAAGTCATAAAGTAACTTTTAAAACTTCTGAATGTCTCTTCTTTCACAAAGTTGTATTTATAAGAAACCGTCATTTGTATCACATTTATGAGTAGTAACTCTCCCATCCTATAAATTCTTATGACTTACGGATGTTTACAAATATTTATTACAGGGAGTTTAAAGAGTTTTTAATCTTTGCATTAATTAAGAAGGAATTATCCTTCACATATAAATCTACTTGGCTACGTAATTGTTCTGCTACTTTTTAGTAAAATAATCATAACTTTTACGTAGAAGTTCAATTGACAAACGGTTAGATGCTTTCGAAACTAGACTCAAAACCTTTAATTTGCATTATTAGGTTATGAGCTATGTAACTCTTCATATTTCAAGAGATATATTATTTTGAAGTTGACCCTGGTATGAACTTATACAAAAATTTCATCGGTGAAAAGGCTTTCACTTAACTTTGTCTTAGAAGTTCCTTAGAACCTTAATTCATATTCAATATACTTTCCAAACTTAAGACTTGGCCTTTACATTTAGATACATTAA
The DNA here is from genome assembly GCA_030864215.1 of Capsicum pubescens. Taxonomy (NCBI): domain Eukaryota; kingdom Viridiplantae; phylum Streptophyta; class Magnoliopsida; order Solanales; family Solanaceae; genus Capsicum; species Capsicum pubescens. Next base: position 260,379,124 of record CM061538.1, read on the forward strand.
AATTCATCGGATTTGGGTCTAGTTACATAGATAGAGCGGTTCGAATCTTTGGCCAGAAGTTTGAAGTGTTACATATAATTAAAAAAATGTGACATTTTGAATGATTAATTTATGTAGATAGGAAATGCTTGAGAACAGTCAAAAACTTTTTTTTCTTCAAAATTTTGAATAAAAAGCGTCTAACTGGGACATTTTATTATATATTTATGCGCTCCATCAAAATATGTGGATGTTCAAGTTTCTAAATAAAATTTGTCGACAAATTTAAGGATTTAATAATGTATTCTACCAAAAGAAAAAAAAGCAAAAGTGGATGATGGTTTTTATAAATAGGGAGAGTAGGATAGCATGTATCCCACTGTCACCACACACAATACAAATACTACTACTGATAACATATCCAATTTAACCTCATAAGTGAAATTGGAGAGGGTAATTTTTAGACTTAATTTACCCCTACCTTGAAAGGTATGAGAAACTATTTCTAACAGTCCCATCTCAAGTTGATCATCAAAACACACTCACAATACAAATAGTAAAAATAACAACATATTCAATTTAACCTCATAAGTAATAGGGGTATTCAGACTTAATTTACCCCTACCTTGAAAGGTAGGAGAAACTATTTCTGATAAACCCTCGTTCAAGCTGACCATCACCACGCTCACAACAGTTTGATTCAATTGTTACCCTGTTGAGTTTAACTCTCTCGTCTTGTTGAATACAGGATCTTCAACTTTATCAATTAGGTCAGCTGTCCCTTTAACAACTTCAACTGCGTGTTCAATAACTTTCTTTTTAGCTGCATTAAGACCTGCAAAATCAAAGTTTATGTAGGGTATTATATTAGTTAAATTATTATATGCAGAGACAGATCTGATATATAATTTTATGTTTACCAGTTCAAAAATCACAACCCTTTTGTGTATCTTAGGTTCGAAATATATTATTTAATATTTTATATATATGTCGTTTTAAAAAGAATAATTTACTTTTTTTTTAGTATATTTAAAAGAGAAGGACCGTTTTCCTTTTTTTCTAAACATTCAATTACAACTTTGCATCTAACATGTTTAAGATCACAAGATTAAATAAAATTTCGATATATTTGACATAATTTTAATTTAAGACTACAAAATTTTAAAAAAAAATTATTTTCTTACATCTCGTGAGAAATTAAATTTGTTCATTCTTTTTAAAACGGATGAAGTATAAAGTTATAAAAAAAAAAAAGTAACAATCAGATCTGAACCAACCTTTAACATGTACATTGGGATAAAAAAAAATAATTCTTTTTGAAGATGACTTTCTTGTTAAAAAAAATGGTTTTAAAATAAGCAATTAACACTCAAATCTTATGAAAAATATGTTAAAAAAATATATAATATTTTCTCCGTCTCAATTTATATAAAAGATATTACAATTTGAGAATGAAACTATTTTTTTACTACATAATTTTCTCAGACTTATTTTAAAAATTGCTTTGAAAATCTAATTCCGAATTCATTGTTAAAATTTAGTGTTTTAACCACTGTATTTAATTTATTTTTTTTCACATTAATTGAGAAATAGCAAGTTGGGGTAAACTATAACAAACCTTCTGCAGGATCCCCCATGAAATTTGGAATTGCAGCGACCCGTGAGGATATCAAGATTAGAATAATAGCCAAAGAAAGGCAAACAAAGAAAGATGCTTTGGGACTGGAACTCATTTTTTCCTTTTTCTTTGAAGCTAGTAGTTTTTATGATAGATATTTGCTCATGACTTCTTCTATTTATAGCCATTTATTTCAACATGACAAGTTTTTTCTTAATCATTTAAAAAAAAAAAAAACTAAAAAAGATCAAGGGCAATTTCACCATTGCACATCACACATCATACTCCCCATTTCTTTTTACTCAAGAGTTAATTTTGATTTACATTTTAAAATGTATTTTGTCAATTATATTAATACTAGTTTAGGTATATGTGTCTCGCATGTATACCTCGATTTAGTGAGTTTAATTTTATAAAATTACTCAAGATATAAAAGATATGACGATCTTTGAAAATATTGATTAAATTTTTTGTTGTTTAGCATCTAAACATTAGGACTGCTTTCGACTTTTACCGAATTCTATGAAAAACTAAAAATTAGATAATCGAAAAGTATGTATATTAATTTAAACACAAGAAAATTTTAAAAGTGTTTCAGCCAGGTCAAGCTCGTGAACTTCTTTTGCAGGATATAAAGTTATTACTATTTGTTCTCTTTCACCTCACAATTTTTTCTTTAATTCGTGAACTTGTTATGCACTCTTCCGTCTAATAGTCACTCAAGAGTGAAGAAATAATCAATTTTTGCTTCCCCGATTTCTAAATTTTAAGTCTTTTAATATTTAGATAATGTCCGTGGAAGCAAATTAACATATTATAGAAATGCAAAAACATTATAACACAATGTAAAAATCTACTATAAGCTCTTCCCTGTCAAATAAAAAAAGAATTGTTACCATATTCAAGTCCAATCATCACAATTAATCAGTGTACTTTCTCAAAGACTCTGTCAGGAGAAGTTAAGTAGATGATAATCATACTTTAGCTCCGACATTCCTTTATTTCTTGAAATCTTAAGTTGTGTGCTTGTACAATAGGTAGGATCATCCTACCAATATAACAACAACAACAACAAAACAACAACAAACCCAGTATATTCCCACATAGTGGGGTCTGGGGAGGGTAGAATGTGCGCAGTTCATACCACTACCTCTAGGGAGGTAGAGAGGCTGTTTCCTATAGACCCCCGGCTCAAGACAAAAGACATTAAACAGAAACATCAAAATCATAGAACATGATACAAATAAAATAGGTACGACACTCGCAATTAGAGAAAAGAAAAAAGAAATACATACGTAAATCAATAACTAAAGCCATAAATAAATAGATAAATACATAAATTTACCAACAAACGAGAGCAAGTCCACCTACTTACTGACTACTCCTCCTCCACACCCTTAACCCTCTACTCTAATGTTTTTCCTCCATAACTTTCTATCTAGGGTTATGTCCTCAGTCAGCTGTAACTGCTCCATGTCACGTTTAATCACTTCTCTCCAGTGTTTTTTCGGTCTACCCCTACCCCGCTTGAAACCTTTCAAGGCCAACCTCTCACACCTACGAACTAGGGCATCCGTGCCCCTCCTCATCACATGACCAAACCATCTCAACCTCACTTCCCGAATTTTATCCTCCACCAACACCACTCCCACCTTCTCTCGAATAATTTTATTCCTAACCCTATCAGCCCTATCCACACATCCAGCGTAACATTCTCATTTCTGCCACCTTCAACTTTTGGATATGAGAACTCTTAATCGGCCAACACTCTGCTCCATACAACATAGCAGGCCGGACTGCAACTCTATAGAATTTGCCTTCCAGTTTGAGGGGCACCTTCTTATCGCATAAAATTCCCGAAGCGAGCCTCCATTTCTTTCAACCTGCCCCCATGCGATGAGATACATCCTCATCTATCTCTCCATTCTCCTAAATCGTAGACCCGAGATACTTAAAACTATCCCTTTTGCAAACCACCTGAGAATCCAACTTTATTACCACCTCCTCCTCTTGCCTCGAGTCACTGAACTTGCACTCCAAGTACTCCGTCTTGGTCCTACTCAATCGAAAACCTTTAGACTCCAAGGTCTCTCTCCAAATCTCCAGCTTATCATTAACCCCTTGTCGCGATTCATCAATTAGAACTATATTATCCGTGAAAAGCATACACCAAGGCACCTCGCCTTGTATATTCTGCGTCAGCACATCCATTACCAAAGCGAATAAAAATGGACTAAGAGTTGATTCCTGGTGCAACCCTGTCAAGACTGGGAAATGCTCAGAATCTCCTCCCACTGTCCTTACCCGAGTCTTCGCTCCCTCATACATGTCCTTAATCGCTCTGATATACGCCACCGGAACCCCTCTCGCCTCCAAGCAACTCCAAAGAACCTCCATAGGGACCTTTTCATACGCTTTTTCCAGGTCTATAAACACCATGTGAAGATCCCTCTTCCTCTCTCTATACTGCTCCATCAGTCTCCGCACAAGGTGAATTGCCTCCGTCGTGGAGCGACCAGGCATAAAACCAAATTGGTTCTCCAAAATAGACACAATCTTCCTCAGCCTCCGCTCCACCACCCTCTCCCAAATCTTCATCGTGTGACTCAACAACTTAATACCCCGGTAGTTGTTGCAACTCTGAACGTCACCCTTGTTATTATATAGAGGAATCATCGTGCTCCATATCCACGCCTCGGGCATCTTTGCTGACTTGAAAATATTATTAAATAATTTGGTCAGCCACCGTAACCCTGACCCGCCATAGAACTTCCAAAAATCCACTGTAATCTCATCGGGTCCCGTCGCCCTACCCCTTCGCATCTTGCGAATAACCTCACTGACCTCCTCTACCCTAAAATGCCAAAAAAAGCCAAAATCACGACACTCCCCGGAGTGCTCCAACTCTCCTAACACAACACCTCTGTCCCCCTCATCATTCAAGAGCCTATGGAAATAAGACTACCATCTATCCTTAATGAGGGCGTCGTCCACCAAAACTCTGCCATCCTTCCCCTTAATACACTTCACCTGATCCAGATCCCGACCCTTCCGCTCCCTAACCTTGGCAAGCCTAAACAACCTCTTCTCCCCTCCTTTCTCCTCTAACCCCTTATACAAACTTTCAGAAGCTGCTGTCTTAGCCTCCGTAACAGATGACTTAGCCTCCTTTTTAGCTACCTTGTACTCCTCCCTGCTCACCCGCTTCTCTTCTTCATCCTTACTCTCTACCAACTTAGGGTAAGCCGTCTTCTTCGTCTTCACCTTTTTCTTAACCTCTTCATTCCACCACCAATCCCCCCGATATCAGCCAGACCAGCCCCTCAAAACCCCCAACACCTCTCTAGCCGACTCCCTGATGCAACCAGCGGCCCTCTCCCTCATACTGTCCACGTCCCCTATGCACTCCCATACCCTCAACCCCTGCAACTTTGCCCCTATCTCCAAAGCACTAGCCGAAGTCAGACTGCCCCACCTAATACTAGGTCTACCCTTCCTATCCCGACGCATCTTACCCTTCTTGATAACTAAGTCCATCACCAGGAGTCTATGCTGAGTCCCAAGAGTCTCGCTTGGAATTACCTTACAATCCTTACACAAAGCTCTATCCCCCTTCCTAAGCAACAAAAAGTCAATCTGAGTCTTGGCTATCCTACTACAGAAAGTAACCAAGTGCTTTTCCTTCTTCGAAAAGCTAGAGTTCACTACCACCAACCCAAAGGCCCTCGCAAAATCCAAAAGCGCAGCTCCCTCATTATTCCTAACCCCGAACCCAAAGCCCGCATGCACGTCCTCGTACCCTAACAAAAAAGAATGCCCATTGAAATCCCTTGCAATGAAAAGCTTCTTCGAGCTAGGTACACCTCTAACCACCTCGTCCAAAATCTCCCAAAATCTCTTCTTCTCCTTCTCATCCCGACCCACCTGTGGTGCATACGCACTACAGAAGTTCAAAGTAGACCCCCCAAGACCAACTTGATAGTCATAACCCTATCACTAACCCTTTTAACCTCCACTACCTGCTCCCTAAGCTCCTCGTCCACTAAGATACCTACGACATTCCTATGCCTATCGCTACCTGAATACCACAACTTGTACTCATCTACATCCCTCGCCTTGGAACCTACCCACTTGGTCTCTTGGACACACGCAATATTAATCTTTCTCTTCCTAAGAATCTTAACCACTTCTATCGACTTACCCTGCAGGGTCCCAATGTTTCATGACCCTACCCTCAATCTATCAACTCTCTTATCCCTTCCCTTAACACCTTGCACTCCGTAAGTCGGGACTAACCCACCCCCACTCCCATCCCCCGACCCCCACCCTCGACCCCCTGGACCCCTAGGATATGACCCTAATCCACCATTAGCCAACCAAGCCACTACTCAAACACGGTACTGCCAAGGCTAAAAATAGCAGTAATAATAAAGGCACACGCAAAGCTCAAACTGTAACAAAAATTCAAACACAACAGGTGGTAGAGAAATACAAAAAATATGCACAGAAGGAAATCAAAAATAAGAAACAGGAAAATACGCAAGAGACAGACCAGAAACAAGCAGCAAATAATAAAAAAACAAGATGTAAACAAGCACAGGACCGGAAAACAAGCAACAAGAGGAATCACAAACGAGGAACAGGATCAGAATAGTATAACGAGACCAAAAGTGAATAGAGAAACCAAAAAAGTGAAAGCCGCGACTGGAAAATCTAACAAGAAATAGAAATTAAAATTGCGAAGATACTGGACTGTAAAGAGCAGCTAACAGTAAAGAGTAAGGTAAAGTTCGGATGTCACCGGAAAGAGTATGTCTGCACGTCACCAGAAATGTTGTCGGAAATATCGTCGGCACTTCTTTCTTGGTGTTGCCGGAGGCTGGTCAGTGGTGGGTGTCTTACCAACTGTTTTTACCTGGAATAAACCATCTCTGACCGATGCTTCCCTCTTTCACTGTCACCGGAGCTTAGTCGGTGGAAGTCTAAAGTCCACCAGCAATAACAATACCAAAAAGCAGACCGATCTGGGGAGAGAGAGAAGTCGACCTGGGGAGAGATAGAGGTCAAGGGAGAGAGATCCAATAATCAAATATCAAAAATTATTTTTCCGAAAATAAATTCTAAAAAATTAAATTTCCCTACCAATACAAAAAACAACAACAACAAATCAAGTGGATCATCTAGCGAATAAAGTTATAAAATATGCATTTTGCTTTCACCTGCAAGAAAAATACAAATAATTTTTCAAACGCGTGGCAGAAAAATATTACATGTCATTATGTCTTCAATTTATTGAAACTTCACAACTTAAAACTTTAGATAACAATATACAGAAAAATTAACAAAGGAGAAAAATGCATTGAGAGATAACTATAGTTAAGAGTAAATTATGAATTATTAGGAATGTCAATCTTGATGTGGTCGCCAAACAATATATAGTGAGTATCAATAAAAGCCCTACCATGGATCATTAAATAATTTGGGATCTCAAATTCTTGGTTTTGCAGTGACTTGAAAATTGAAATCAAATTCTGAAAAGAAAGAAAAAATAAATGAACTACATGTTATTTATAGAGACAAAAACAAAGAATGAAATAATATATGAAGCCCTATTTAACTTTTGTTGTTAATTTTATTTTTTATTGACTTTGTCATTAATTCTTGTTGACATTGTGATCTACATGTGATATTGTTATAAACGGATTAATTTGACAATTGACATAAAATTGGATCACTGAAAAAGAAAAGCAATCAAAGAAAACTAAAAGCGACAGAAAATAACCAAAACTTTCATGGGGTTTTGGGTTGTAGGTGATAAAAGAGTTTTAAAATGAGGTTTAGATGACACAAGTCTTCATAATTGAGTGGAGGTGACAATTACTTTATTATGGATTAAGAAAGTTGAATTTTTTTTTAAAATAACCCACAAGTTTTTAAATTTACACTTTGATCCAAATGTTAGTTGATATAACAGAAAACAGAGAGAAAAAGAGTGTGTTTCTCTCTCTTCTCATCCGTTGTTGTCTTCTCTCTCTTTACGATTTTTATTGTTCATTGTTGTTGCTGCTTTATTCATCATTTTCTGCTTTATTATCATCATCTTATACTTCATTATCCTCTTCGTATTCTTCTTTTGACCATTGTTGTTATTGTTGTTACCACAACTGCTGCTCTTTGACCAATTTTTTAGGTTAAATTTTTTTTCGTACATCACTTTCAACTTTGGCATTTACTTGATAGGAGACTTTGGTACGTCAAATTATGCTTTTTAGTTGAATTTATCATTTGGATAACTTCTAGTGTGCGGTTTTTTCAACAATAGCTAGCACGCGAACATGAATGCAACATAAGAGCCATCTGTTTAAATAGATCCGCCATCTGTTGCACCAGATAGATATTTTGTTGTAACATAATACTCATATGTTGGATTCATGTTTGTGGTTCTATAGTGCCCGTAACATGAATCGAACAGATAGGTAATCTGTTGTACCAGATTAGATCTGTTGCACCATATTAGTAATCTGTTCCAACATACAAGTAATATGTTGTAGTAGAATATTTATCTATTTCAATATATTATAATTCTGTTGCAACAGATGAATAATCTGTTTCAAACAACACAATATAGCTCCTGTCATAAACCCAATAGATAACCCATATGTTGATCTCTTTCTATTGATACTGGATTCAAATTATTCCTTAATCATAGACATGTTTGTTGAGAAGAAAAAATAGACAATGAAAATTAAATAAGAATTAAAACGTCAAAGTGGATGAAACATAAATTTTTTATTAAACAAAAAAATACATAGGTAAAATAGATATTTCATATATTGGATTCATGTTTATAGTTCTATAGTACCCATAACATGAATCGAACAGATGGGTATTCTGTTGTGATATATAAGTAATTTATTCCAACGGACAATTAATTTGTTGCACCAGATTAGTAATTTATTCCAACAGACAATTAATCTGTCCCAACAAAATATTTATTTGTTGCAACATATTATAATTCTGTTGCAACAGATGAATAATCTATTTCAAACAATACAATATAGCTCCTATCACAAACCCAACAGATAACTCGTATGTTGATCTCTTGCTATTGATACTGAATTCAAATTATTCCTTAATTGTAGACATGTTTGTTGAGAAAAAGAAATAGACAGAATGAAAATTAAAACGTCAAAGTGGATAAAACAAAAAAAAATTATTAAACAAAATAAATATAGATACATTTATACATAGGTAAAATAATCTTATTATTATTATTATTATTATTATTATTATTATTATTGTTGTCAGCCGGTCAATCTTCAACCGACAGCAGCAGTGCCTTCCTCATCCTGCGGATCTCCTGCAACATCCTTACTCTGACAGCGGTCAACTCCCACTGTATGTCATGAACCTGTCTCTGCAGTTCTCGCACGGTGTCTCATAAAATAGCGACATCCCACACTGGATCAGCCATATCTAGAACACGCATAAATTGACAAAAAATGCAAAACCAAAAGTAAAGAAAAGAATACAAAAGTAATACAACGTATATTTACACAAAAAGCAAGAAAAAAATTACCAGAGATAGGAAAAAGCTATTAAGTAATTAAAGAAAAAGTAGTTGAAGGTGTAATATGAAAGACAAGAGCAAGAAATAAATAGATATGTGTAGTAGAATGAACGAATAAGGAGGGACCTATTTATAGAGGATTAAATTTGTATGAGTTAAGCAAAAAGGCGCGACTGTTCATCTCTATTTATTAGTTACATTCAAACTGGTGACATTTTGATTACTATGGAAAGTTATGACTTAATTAATTCTTTTCAGTAATCATTTTTATTGAGTTGTGACAACAGATTATATATCTGTTGCATCATATAACCCATCTATGACAACGGATATACCATTTGTTACAACAAATCTATAATCTGTTGCATCAGATAATATATCTGTTGCAACATATATATTTTTAGTAATCATCATATCTTTATCTTTAATCCAAATTTGGTGACTTTTTTATTATATAAATTTAAAAAATAGATTAAAAAAAAAGGCGCGACTGTTCACCTCCATTTATTAATTACATTCAAACTGGTGACTTTTTTATTACTGTAAAAAATTACGACTTGATAAGTTCTTTTCAGTAACTGTTTTTATTGAGTTGTGGCACCAAATTATATATCTGTTGCATTAGATAACCCATCTGTGACAACAGATATACCATTTGTTGCAACAAATCGATAATCTGTTGGATCAAATAATCTATTTGTTGCACATATAAGTTATCTTTTTTAGTAATCATCATATCTTTAATCCAAATTTGGTGAATTTTTTATTATATAAATTAAAAAAATAGATTTAAAAACAAATATGTCAAAGAGTCATGATCAGTTATTAAAATTAAATAATCATTCTTTTACGGTTATAAATTGTGTTTATCATTTTTACGAACCATTTTTCATATGAAAAAAGTCATGACTAAAGATTTTACACCCTCTCAATAATAATAATAATAATAATAATAATAATAATAATAACCCTTTTTTTATTAATAATCGCATGTTGCAACATATGGTTCATTCTTAGGTAGATTCGATATAAAAAAGGAAAATACATACGCTAAAAGGAAAAACATAACCTATTTATTATTACTACTATTTTTATTATCATTATTATTATAAGTATTACTATTACTACTTTCATTGTCTGAAGGACAATTTTTATCTAGCAGCAGCAGGACCTTCCTCAACCTTGCTCTGAAGTTGGCTAAATTCGTCTGAAGTTCATCATACTGCCTTTGAAGTTTTCGGAAGGACTCGATATATATCTTCTTGTACGAATCTGGATCAATCATATCTGGAATCATAGTAGTATAATGAACGAGTAAACGACTGTTCATCCCTTAATTAAACAAAACTGACGACTTTTTGAATATGTAAATTAAAAAAATGGATCTAAATAAACATTGTATCTTTGTATCTTTATTGTATTTTGGAAAGAAAAGAAAATTGCTTTAAAATAAATCTAACAGATGTGTAATCTGTTGCAAAATACATTCTATCTGTTGGATAATTTACAAAATATTAAAACTGTTGCAAAAAATGCATATACCTATTTGATATTTCCAACAAATAAGTCCTATGTTGCAATAGATTGATCATATGTCGTAACAGATGTCTATAACTGTTTGACAATTTAAACAGATGTGGCATCTGTTGCAACTTGTTAGTCATCTGTTTATTCAATTTAAGCCATAGATGGGCTAGGAAGAATAAGGTGCGTGCAGATGGATGGATCCACTTTCATGTGTGGGAGTTAAGTATTACTGATAAGGTCATCGGGACAACACACACATAGTATAATGTTTTTGTGAATGCAGTTTCTAACTGATTAGATACTGATCATTTAAACAAGATCCTGCATCGTACAGTTAAGTTTGATGGGTTTGAATTGATAAGGCCGATGGGCCCATGATGATGTTGTCGATACCCTGTTATGAATTACTGACGGTTATTGCTCATGTTTATGTGTGTCAAGTTTTAAGAAGTGATCAATATTTGGTGTCATTGCAAAGATCCAATAGCGATTAGACTTAACTTTAAGTATGCATTAGACTCTGAGAAGGCCTTCGAAGCCTCGCACTGCATCAAACAAGAATGTAAAATCAATAGAAATTACCCTGGCCCAAATTTATATGGAAGGGTTGTTCGAGAAAATGATTATACGCTAGAAGGAGCCGAAGGAGAATGCCTGCAATAGAAAAAGGAGTTAATGAAAGATTATATCATCTGAGATCTAATTGAAGAGGATAAATTGGGTAGAAAAGAACTTCTAGCAAATCTAGCCGATGAAACTGAATTAAAACATGAGAAATCTAAATCAAGTGTAAATATGAAAGTGTATCCAGTAATGTAAATCTGTCTGTTGTTTCTCTGAAAGAAAAATAATGCAGATAGACACTGTGCTAGGGAGCTGCGACTAGGTAGCGTGGTCGGGATGATCACCTAGATAGAAAATAGCAGAAGACCAAGAAAGCAGCATCGCGAGCATCGAGGGTTGAAATGATGTACAATAAGTCGAGAAAACTTGTGCCAATAACAAATGTGGTTAAAATAAGGAATCTAAGAAAAGGCTGCAATTTTTGAATTTTAAATTGCATCCCATGCCTTCTTGTTTGTGGTTCCGATTAGGTCCACTGTTGTTGACCTGATCGGAACTATAAACAAGATTGAAAGGCAGATTGAGTTTCACTACTTCCTTAGCAATATGGATTAATTGATTATGTTTTCTTGCCTTAGCATGCTTTCAACATATCTTGGAGAAGATCGGATGTTTGTTGTAGTTTGTGAATCTCGATAATTTTCAAGCTTGCCTCCAGCTTGCCGATTTGGTATTCAAGCTTGTTGTTGTCGTTTTTAAAATTGGTATAGAGTTGCTGGTATTTTGTGAGCTCAATCAAAAACACTTTGTTCAAAGTTGTGGCATTGTAGAAGGCATTCAGAACACTTTATTCAGAATCCTTAAATGATACATGGAGGGGCGCTATTATTGTTTTAGGTCAAAATATGTTGATACACACTCAAGCAGTGATCCCAACAGTTGAATAGATCATTTTTATCGAGCGTTGCTCAATGCTGCTTGCTCAACCAACCTTCAAGGGATTTGATAAATTAATTAGCAAGGAGTTACGTAACGTTTGATCTAAACTGACTCTACCAAGCCTATCAAACGTTATGTATCTCCAGGCTCATTACCCTATCAAAACTTTTGCCCGAGTTAGTGCACCAATCAAACGAGATCAATCTCTCAGTCTTTATACTGATCTCTCTTCTCCCATATAGAGGACAACATATCCTCCATACAAAAGTTTACACCGTCGCTAGAAATTCTTGCCACAGCGAAAGTCTTGAGAAGGTATTATTAGTAATCTCTCAATATCACTTTTATGACTTTCTTGATGTCTCTTGAAATTATATTGGAATGTACATAGCGAGCAATTGTGCTTGGTGGTGGTGGTCCATCTGTTGCAATAGGTGGAACAATTGTTGGGAGATATTAAAATAGGTCTTCAAACAGATTTGTAACGACCTAAAAATTTAATAAAATTTATGATTTTATGTAATTTGACTATTTTATCCCTCTCTGTAGTTGCATTATGATATTTTTGGGGTGTGGGAGTGATTGACATAATTTTTTATGCATTTTGGTATCATTTATGCAATATTGTGGTTTTTGATGGCTTCAAGAGCCTTATTTTGGACTTATGTGGATATCTTTTGATCTGTGCGATGGATGGCCAAACAGACTGCGCCATCAGTTCTAAAATATTGATTTTAGACTAGGTAGACCTTTGGTTCGAGTTCCGATGTACCTGAGCTCATTTCGACCTATTGGTCGAAAAGTTGGAAATATGGGTGTGGGACCCACATTTGATCTAAACGACCTCAGATGAAAAATCCAACTTCGCCAGCAGATTCGAAATGTTGATTTTAGAGTGTTAGCATATGTGGTATGACTTTACGGCTTTTAAATCTCATTTTGACCCTCTGTTTGTAAAATTATAATTTCGGGTTTCGGGGGTCAACTTTGTGAAAACGACATTTTCTTGAAAATATGATATCACCATCACATTTAAAACGTCAAATTTAGTGTGGTTTCATAGTTCGTTTGTATAAATCGGGCACCCCGTCAAAGTCCATTTCAACTTAAAAGGAAAAAAATCTGCACAGCTATTGCAGAAAATCTGCAATAAATAGAAGATTTTTCACCCTTTTTGACCCATTTTGCTCATTTTCATCTTGGCTCTTGGGAGTTAAACCCTAAAATAGTGGGGAAGCTTAAAAGTAAAGTTTGTGAGAGCTTGAGAATCTAGATTAACACCTTTTTCTTGGCTTTATTACGGATTAAAGGTAAGAATTCACCCTTTTCTTAGTAATTTTTTGATTAATTTCTAAAAATTCCAAAAAAATTAAAGCATGATTTTAAACCCAAATTTCACTCCTTTCACTTGAATAATATTTTTATCTTATAATTACTAGTTTTCATCAATTTAACCTTAAAAAAAACTTTGATTCTTGATTTTAACCCGAATTTCAAAGATTTTATCCGGTAAAGCTCAAAAATAGTTTTTCTTCGATTTGAACCCCATTTTTTTACTCAATTTAAATTGGGTTTTCAGCTGTAGGTTCCTAAAAATATGGAGAACATGTTTTTGAAGTAAAATTCCAATTTTGCCTTTCTTTTTCAGAAACCCATTTTGGGGATCCATTTTGACCCCGAACCAAAAGTAGTTAATATGAGTGTCATTGGTTTTTTCTTGACGCGTAGATTTCATATTTGATATTTTTAGTGGAGTTTCGGATTGTTCGTGAAAAGTAAGGTCGCGGGTTCAAGTGTAGCGGACTGGTTTCGTCTTTCGAGGTAGGTTATGACTTAACTCTTTCAGACTGGACTGGGTAGTAAATGATGATACAAAATGCATGTTAAGGGTAGGAACTAATCATGAAAAATAGCTATTTATGTGTTGTGCCCGTGTGGGGGCCTATATGTGATGTAATTGTCGAAATTGAGTTATTATGTGATATGTGTGATCGTGTGGGGTCCTATGTGATATTAATAGCCTTGAATACATGTGAATAATTAATTGTATTCTATTGTTAAGATGCTTAATATGGTACCATTGGTGTATTATGATTATATTCATACTTTATTTGGCATATAAGACATGTGAAAATTCCTGGATGAAACTGAAATAATGAGTGGATATTGACTCACATGGTTTGTAAGACCCCGCAAAATTTCTAGCTTAATTCAATCCTTTAAGCTTGTTAAGGGGTCCCAGACTTAGAAAATTCTAGCTAAGTTTTCAGACTTAGTTTATTTAGCCTTCAAAAGTTGACATTCTCATTTCGCAACCTTAAAGTCTTTTAAATGCCTATATCTTAATTAATTCATAATCAAGAAGGTCAATAGATGTTCCTGGACAAGTTTTAGATTTTTTGGACCTCGTTTAGACCATGTGTGATTGACCAAAATAGTGAGTCGACGCGATGTTGGTGCATCACGTCGTCCATAGCGACGACAAGTGAAATTTTTCTCAGCACAAGGCAACTTCCAGTGAACCGACGAGATGTCGGCGCGGCGCGGCGGTTATCGCGTTGGTACCCTCGACGCGCCGCATCGTCTGTAGCGTCGCTGGGCACATTTTTCTGTCTTTTAAAGTTGAGTCCTTAAAGGTAATTAGGTCTTTTTCCCCCGACCTTCAGCCCTCATAACACGAAATTTAGCCCTCTTTTAGCTAATTATATTCATTATTTCACAATTGCTCAAGAACAAGAAAAACCCTAGTGGATTAATTTCGAATCAAGAACTCAAGATTTCCTCCATTAATCTTCAAGAAATTATCAACCAAGGTATGTAAAGTGTCCATCCAAGGGTCCCTTCCACCCTTGGAGTTCAAGAATCTTCTT
This sequence comes from Capsicum pubescens, assembly GCA_030864215.1. Classification (NCBI taxonomy): domain Eukaryota; kingdom Viridiplantae; phylum Streptophyta; class Magnoliopsida; order Solanales; family Solanaceae; genus Capsicum; species Capsicum pubescens. The sequence continues at coordinate 260,394,191 of CM061538.1, forward strand.
TCAAAAGTTGAATTATGATTTCCATGTTGTGGGCTGAATTAAATCCATGTTGATGTGTTGTATAATTTTCAAGTTGGAATCTTTAACGTGTTTTATGAAATTATGTTAGCATGTGGGTTGAAATATATGAATTTAGTTGATTAATGTAATCATGATGTATTGGTTTAAAGTTCAAGCCTAAGCTTAAAGTTGTGCATCCTATGTGTTTGTCAAAATGCCTAAATGAGCAAAATTGTGCATTATGACTCAATTGTGACCAAAATGGTGAATCCATGCTATACTCCCATGTTTAGAATGACTCCCTTGCTAAAGTGTAACTCCCCGAAATCGGGTCCCGAGATGTCACACGGTGCTTAGGATCACAAGTGACCTCAAGTTAACCCTTCTACTGGCATAACTCATAAGCAACTGAACAAAAAGTATAAATCTATACAAATCTGTGGAAAATAACTCTTTTCTGAATATGATAGATACAAAACTAAATTTACAAGATTACAACTCTGCTTTTACAACCAAAACTGAAACGGAATACATCAACTTCTACTGACTGTCTATGAAGCCTCTACTAGTATTGACTATAGGTAGCTGGGTCATGGCTCCCGACTATCCCAACTCAATACGGCTGGATAAAGAAAATACAACACTTCTCGAACTGTATAACTAACTCAAGCCCTTGAATCAAAAGGACTCATCACCTGCTGACTGGATGCCGCGACTGGATCTGAAGATGTAAACTATACCTTGTACCTACATTACGAGAAAATGTAGCCCACATACAAATATGTGGGTCAGTACCATGGAAACGTACCGAGGATATGGGGGTGCAATGCATATATAAAATAATATCTTAATATCATCACAGTTTATAAATTATGCATGCTAATATAAATGACTCATTTAGCTCGAATTAAAATCATCATAACCGTAAGAGAGTAAAATATATCGGGTGAACCATATGAGTCATCATAATAAATCTCAATTCACTTCCATCTCGATTCCAAATCATCAAAGCAATCAAATCTCATAACAATTCTCTTTGGAATATATGTTCATTAAATCTTTCAAAAACAATGACTTTCTCAAACTCAGTCTTTCAAACAAATATGTTTTCATCTCAGATAGAAGAATAAGACTTTTCATATTAGATAGGAGAATACACACACACACATTGGGAGTCTCTTACAATCGACATAAACCATGTGAGCTACATGGAGTCCAACGTCTAACCCACATTGGGGAGAGCTGTCCTATCCTTGCCATCAGAGTAGGACCTTAAATCATCAATCCAAACACTAGTGATCACTATATAAATCAGCCTAAGGCTCACAACCTATGGGGGCACATAGTTCTAGGGAAGTACCAATCCTGCTATACATCCCGCTCGGTGCTAAAGACTACTCCCGGACTTAGCTCAGATTTTTTTAAAGGAAAATTCACAAATAAACAATTCAACAATTCACAATGGGAGCCATCATGCTACCCTTTTTATAATAATCAATAAAAGTGGATTTTTTTCTCATCTCGGGTTCAAATCAACCCCTTTTTACAACCAAAAGGTCAAAGCTTCATTATCATCTCAATTCATTCAAACACAAAGTGTTTATAACACATGATTTCTCAAAAAAAAAAACGGCAATCTCAATTAGAGTTCAAAACTCATGTCTCAACATCATATGAAAATTTATCAAGGTCCAAGCTTTACATCATAAACATATATAAATTCCTTCAAAATCTGAAAATTTAGCCATAAGGCACAAAATATCATCATTCTGATATAATTTCACTTCTAAAATATCAAAAACATCATAATCTAATGATAATCAATATAGGATATAAATTCATGCTTAAAAATCATAGTAAAACATATAAAATCCATAACTTCGTAAAAAAAAAAAAATTTGGGCACAAGAACGAAAGGGTGTTCTTGTTGAAAAACCCCACATACCTTAAACTTGAAGCTTTGAATGACTTTCCGAATGACGTAATGCTATTCACAAACTTTTGGGTGTCACTCGTAGCCTTCATAATGGGGATTCCGAATATGTAAAAATTATAGAATTCTCATGGTTGAATCTCTAGCTATTGGGGTTTTTATGTTGAAACTCTAAAGGTTGTTCTTGGTGATTTTGAGAGAAAGTAAACTTATTTTGATGTTGTGGGAGTTTAATCCCATGTTATAGACATATATAGGGGTGTTTTTGGCACTTGGAAGTGAGGTATGCGGTGCACAAACCATGGTAGACCTTAAGGTGTGTGTCGCACACCTTATGGCAGACATTTAAGTGTGCCTCGAACTCCCAATCGCACACATTTGATTGGGCGGCGCATTGCCCATCGCACACCCTTAGTGCCTCTCACAAAAATGGGCATAACTCTTCACTCGGGTATCGGATTTTTGTAAAATTGGTATCGTTGGAAAGATAATTCAATTATATACAATTTGATAGGTATTGGGATGAAAAATTCCTTGTATATTAAGAGATATTCACGTTTGAAGTTGACCCTTGTAGGATCGAATGTCAAACTTTGGATGAATCAATTGGTCTTAGCTCAACCTTGTTCTAGGTCATTGCTATAAACATTTTCCACCTATAAACTACTCCATAGACTAGGATAATGATCATACAGCTTGTATTCACATGATAATCACTTGGATTAGAGCTTAGACGCGCAGGAACAACGGTTAGTAGTTTTTTTATGGAATGCTCATGAGATTAGAATTGTGAAATTGTGAAATTGTGATATATTAGAATGCATTCCTATTCATGTACAATATTATGATTATCAAGTGCTTCATGAAACACCTCAATGATTGTATTATAAATTGTTGACTATGGTCATGTGTTCTAGAAGTGCCATGTCCTTTAAATATTCATGCTATCGAGTCCTGGGGTATTTAATACCTTAAAATTTAGTTGTGTGTGTCTAGATCTAGTGTCAGTTATAGAGTAATCTCAGTCTTATCACGATCAATAGCACTCTCAGTCAGTTTCAGAACTCAGTAGAACTCAGTCAGTTACAGAACTAAAAAAAACCTCAGTAATCTCAATGAACTTAGTCCAGTATACTCAGTTCAGTGTCTCTTCAGTTGGGAGTAGGATTCAACACTGAGTGAACCCAAGGATGAAGGTTCACCTGCCAGCAGAAGGTGTGATCCTTAGAAGCAGTCCTTGCATTCCAGAACTATGTAGCCAGCGTAGGTTGAGACATCAAAACCTGCTAGTTGAGGGTTGATGAGGTAGCTTAACCTGTCAGTTGAGGGTCCCATCATTCTCATTTGAGAACCTGCCAGATGAGGGTATCTCTTCAGTGTTTTTACCTGTGGAACTGTATTGACACCCTTCCAACTGGGGTTACAGGTTAGACCCCAAATCAGTTCAGAGAGGGGCATGTTGGTTAGATGATTACCTCCCACAGTCTCAGTCTCAGTCTTCAGTAAAGAACTTAGATAGTTCTACAAATTTTAGGACTATCAGATACAGACACCCAGCTCAGTACGAAACTCAGCTAGTTCGATCAGAAACAGGACTGTCAGACACAGTCACTCAGAAAATAGTATATCAGTTATCAGTTATATCAGTTATCAGTAATCCATGTTATCAGTAAACACAGTATTCAGAATCCTTATGACTTTAATTATAGTTATGTATTCATACATCTATACTCACACAGTTATGTTCATGTTATTCAGTCAGTTATAGTTCATGCATATGAACCCTTGCATTCAGCCTTACCTCACTTCGCGTACCAGTATATTTACATGTACTGACACGTACTTTTCTATGCATTATGGTATTTTATACCATAGGTTCAGACGTATGGGCCCCAGTATTCTTAGCGGTTCAGACATTCAACCAGTAATAGTAGACTAGTAGTGAGTCCTCATCATTCAAGGATATTCTTTTATTTCATTTTTCTTATTAGATTTAGCATTTCAGTAGATGAAGTTAGTTGGGGGATTGTCCCATCAACTCCTTATTCAGACAATTCAGTTTAGAGGATTTTCAGACTAGATGTTCAGACAGTATTCAGTATTTCAAATTCTGATATTTTATCAGAATTTATCATGTTCTTTTCATCAGTATTACAGTTTTGAACCTTATGGCATTTCAGCCCATTATTCTGCATTATATAATGTTATTACTCAGTTATTATAGTTGGTACCAGACATGGGTTAGCTTGTGGTCCTTCGGTATTATGAGCACCGTGTAGCATATGGGGTACTAGAATTGGGGCGTTACAAACTTGGTATCAGAGCCTAAGGTTCAACAGTGTCCTAGGAAGTCTGAAAGTCACATCTAGTAGAGTTTTGTGCATAGGTATGTAGCGAGCCACACTTATGGACAGGAGGCTATGGGATGTTTTAGGAATAGTTTCCCTTCTTTCAGTATTCATATCGTGAGAGTGAGAATGAGCTCAAGTTAAAATCTCAACCTAATCCATTTCTCCCTTTAATTTACAGAATATTCCTTCCAAGAATAGAAATGGAAGGAGAAATGGAAATCAGTTGGCACCTCAACCCGTTTAGGTAGATCCCCTCGACGAACAAGTCTCTCATGCAAAATTTAGAGTTGTATTCACTACTCTAGCCAATTCAGTTGTTGCCCAGAATGAATACCCAGTTGTTATTTCGACCAACCCAGTGGTCAATTCTATGGCAACCAGGATTCGGGATTTCACCCAAATGAATCCTCCTTCTTTTACCGGTCTAAGTCAGATGAGGACCATCAGGAGTATCTTGATCAAGTGCAAAATATTAATGAAATTATGGGAGTGACAACTAGTGAGAGTGCTGAGCTAGTTGCATATCAGTTGCAGGATGTGGCTCACACTTGGTTCAATCAGTAGAAGGCAGAGAGGGCCGCAGATGCAGGGCCCATTGAATGCGAGGAGTTTGCCATTGCTTTTCTAGATAGATTCTTTCCCCTAGAGCTGAGATAAGCTAAGGTGTTAGAGTTTATTAGCCTCAGGCAGGGCAATATAATAGTGAAGAAGTATTCTCTCAAGTTTACTCAATTAGCTAGATATATTTCTCATGTGGTGGCCGATAACAGATCCCGAATGAGTAAGTTTATGTCTGGAGTGAATGATAGTATGGTCAAAGAGTGTAGGACCGCGATGTTGATTAGTGAGATGGACTTGGCTAGGCTCATGATCCATGCTCAGCAGATAGAGGAGCAGAAGAATAAGGAGACAGAAAAGCAGAATAAGAGAGCTAGAACAAGTAGCTTCAATTTTAATCAGCCTAAGTCAGAGGGTAAGAATCATTCTTCATTTCATCCTAAATATTCAGTTCCAACTCCATCCCCCGCTAGTGCTCCAGTGCCAAAGTTCAGAGACGGCAATATAGATAGGTTGCCAGGCTCTAAGTCTCAGGATAGTGTCAGCAGTGCTCGAACCAATCCTCTTTGTCATACTTGTGGAAAGAACCATTAGGGTATTTGTAGAGCTGACAGTGATGTTTGTTTTGGATATGTCAAGCTAGGCCACAGAGTCAGAGATTGTCCCTAGTCAAGTTCTTAGGGTCAGCGTAATTGTTCTCCAGCTCAGTTCGGTCGTTCGAATCAACAGGGTGCCTTATCCAGTGCTACCAGTGGGCAAAGCCCAAACAAACTTTATGCTCTTCAGTCCCGAAAGGATTAGGAAAGTTCTCCTGATGTGGTCACGGGAACGTTACAGATCTTTCACATACATGTTTATGTTTTGCTAGATCTAGGAGCTTTCTTATCTTTTGTTACTCCTTATATAGCAGTTGATTTTGGAGTCAGTCCAAAAATTCTAGCAGGGCCTTTCTCAGTCTCTACACCAGTGGGTAAATCCATCATAGCTCGGAGGGTATACAGGAACTATCCGATTATGGTATCTCAAAAAGTCACTTCAGTAGACTTAGTCGCATTAGAGATGACCAATTTTGATGTCATTCTCGGCATGGATTGGCTTCATTCCTGCTATGCCACAGTCGACTGAAAAAATAGAATTGTCCAGTTTCAGTTTCTAAATAAACTCGTCCTAGAGTGGAGGGGTAGTACTTCAGCATTTAGGAGTCAACTTATCTCTTACCTAAGGGCGAGAAAAATGATTTCTAAGGGATGTGTCTATCACCTCAAGCGAGTCAGAGACTCTAATTCAGAAACTCCTAGTCTTAAATCAGTCCCAGTAGTGAATGAGTACTCAGATATTTTTCTCGAAGATCTTCTTGGAGTTCCTCCCGAAAAGGAAATTGATTTCAGAATAGACCTTCTTCCAAATACTCAACCCATATCTATTTATCCATACAGAATGGCACCAGCAGAACTCAGAGAATTAAAAGAACAATTGAAAAATCTCTTAGATAATGGATTCATCAGGCCCAGTGTGTCCCCGTGGGATGCACTAGTCTTATTCGTGCATAAGAAAGACAGTTCTCTCAGAATGTGCATAGACTACTGTCAGCTCAATAAGGTCATAGTCAAGAACAAGTATCCACTTCCCAGAATTGATGACTTGCTTGACCAACTTTAGGGTGCCATTTACTTTTCTAAGATAGACCTCAGATCAGGCTATCATTAGCTCAGAGTCAGAGAATGTGACATTTCAAAAATAGCCTTTCAAACTCGGTATGGTCACTTCAAATTCTTAGTCATGTCCTTTGTTCCTACCAATACCCCAGCAACTTTCATGGACTTGATGAACCGTGTGTTCAAGCAGTACTTGGACATGTGCGTCATAGTCTTCATAGATGACATCCTTGTCGATTTTTACAGTGAGCATGATCATGCAGATCATCTCAGAATAGTATTACAGACTCTCAAAATTCATCAATTATTCACCAAATTCAATAAATGCAATTTTTGGGTAAGGTCAGTAGCATTCCTTGGTCATATCATTTTTGGTGATGGCATTAGAGTTGATCCCCAAAAGAATGAAGCAGTGAGAAACTTGACCAGACCTATCTCTCCATCATATATTAGGAGTTTCTTGGGTTTGGCTGGCTATTACCGATGGTTTGTTGAGGGATTTTTGTCTATTACATCCCCTATATTCGGATTGACTCAGAAGAAATTCAAGTTTTAGTGGTCAGATTCTTACGAGAAGAGTTTTCGGGAGTTGAAGACTCGACTCACCTCAGCCCCAGTCTTGGCTTTATCGGATGGTTTAGATGGCTTTGTTGTGTACTGTGATACCTCCAGAGTAGGTTTAGGTTGTGTCCTCATGCAGTATGGTAAGTTCATAGCCTATACCTCCAGACAGCTTAAGCCCCATGAGAAGAATTATCCTACTCAAGATCTCGAGTTAGCAACAGTGGTCTTTGCCTTAAAGATTTAGAGGTACTATTTGTATGGGGTACATGTTAACGTGTTCACAGACCATAAGAGCCTTCAGTAGAAGTTCTCTCAGAAAGAGTTAAACCTCCGTTAGAGAAGGTGGTTGGAGTTGTTAAATGATTATGACATGAGTGTCATTTATCATCCAGGCAAGGCCAATGTAGTGGTTGATGCTATCAGTAGACTGTCTATGGGTAGTGTTGCTCATATTGAGGACAGTAAGAAGAAGTTAGCTCAGGAAGTTAATCGGTTAGCCCGACTAGGTGTCCGCTTAGTCGATTCAGCTGAAGGCAGTATATGGGTGCAGAGTAGTTCAGAATCATCTCTAGTTTCCATGGTGAAGAAAAAGCAAGATAGAGATCCCAGTTTAGTCAAGTTGAAAGAATCAGTCAAGGATCAGAAATTAGAGGTTTTCTCCCAAGGGGGAGATGGTGTTTTGTGTTGTCAGGATTGTCTGTGCATGCCAGGTGTTGATGACTTAAGATAGCGAATTCTCTCAGAAGTGCATGGTGCACGTTACTTGATTCATCCAGGGGCTACTAAGATATACCACGACTTGCGGGATATCTATTGGTGGAGTGGTATGAAGAGGGATATTGCAGAGTTTATGGCTAAGTACTTAATATATCAGCAGGTTAAGATTGAGCATCAGAAGCCAAGTGGGTCCATGTAGGAGTTCAGTAGTCCTACTTGGAAGTGGGAAGAAGTGAACATGGACTTTGTGATGGGTTTGCCTCATACTCGTCATTAGTATAATTCAGTTTGGGTCATTGTAGATAGAATGACCAAATCAGCTCACTTCCTTCCAGTCTATACCTGTTATTCAGCCGAGGATTACGCCAAACTCTACATCAAAGAGTTGGTTAGGTTGCACGGTGTTTCGTTATCTATTATCTCATATAGAGGTACCCAGTTCACCTCTTATTTCTGGAAAGTATTCCAAAAGGGTCTTGGCACCCGAGTTCACCTCAGTACAACTTTTCACCCTCAGACAGATGGTCAAGTAGAAAGGACCATTCAGACTTTGAAGGATATGCTACAAGCGTGTGCAATAGATTTTAAAGGTAGTTGAGATAACCACTTGCCTTTTATTGAGTTTGCATACAACAACAACTATCATTCTAGTATTAAGATGGATCCATTTGAATCTCTCTACGGTAGGAGATGCAGATCTCCCATCGGTTGGTTTAAAGTTGGGGAGGCCGCAATAGTAGGGCCTGACTTAGTATTCGATACCTTGGATAAAGTTCATTTGATCAGGGAAAGACTCAAGACAGCTCAGAGCCGACAGAAGTCGTATGTTGATGTGCGCAGAAAAGATATCGAGTTCGAGATTGGTGACTATGTGTATCTAAAAATCTCTCTCATGAAGGGAGTGAAGAGGTTCGGCAAGAAGGGAAAGCTCAGTCCCCAATATGTCGGACCCTTTAAAATTCTCAATTGCTTCGGTAAAGTAGCTTATGAGCTTGAATTGCCTTCAGATCTATCTTCAGTCCACCCAGTGTTCCACGTCTCCTTACTTAAGAAGTGCATAGGTGACTCAATAGTCGTAGTCCTTACAGAGGGCCTAGATATTCAGAACAGCCTCTCTTTCGAAGAGATTCAAGTCAAAATCCTTGACTATCAGACTCGCAGACGGAGGAACAAAGAAGTCCCTCTAGGCAAAGTTCTTTGGCAGAATCAGTCCGTCGAGAGAGCTACTTGGGAAGAAGAAGCAGACATGCAGACCAAGTATCCTCACTTTTTCTCCGCAAATCCATACTCAGCCCAAGGTAATGGCTTTTCTTAAGCTTATTCAGTTTCATGCTCAGTTTTCCATTTTCAAACTTGGTATCAGTTACCATTGAATGTTCAGTCGCATGTTCATGAGTCAGTTCAGTCATGTATTCATGCATCATATATGCATGATCATCTTATCAGTACTCTCAGTCATGCATTCATGAATCAGCTCAGTCATATGTTCATGCATCAGATATGCATGTTCGGTATGAAATTCAGCATTTTAGTAAGATTAGTCCTACAGTCATGTCCCAGATATTCATGTCCAGTAAGTAGATTCAACCTACTAGTACTCTCAGTTTATTTAGTCTTATTCGAGGACGAATGTTCCCAAGGGGGAGATATTGTAAGACCCCACAAAATTTCTAGCTTAATTCAGTCCTTTAAGCTTGTTAAGGGGTCCCAGACTTAGAAAAATCTAGCTAAGTTTCCAGACTTAGTTTATTTTATCCTTCAAAAGTTGGGAATCTAATTTTGCAACCTTAAAGTTCATTAAATGTCTATATCTTAATTAATTCACCATCAAGAAGGTCAATAGATATTCCCGAACAAGTTTCATATTTTTTGGACCTCATTTAGACCATGTTTGATTGACCAAAATAGTGAGTCGATGTCATGTTGGCGCGTCACATCGTCCATCGTGTTGACAAGTGAAATTTTTCTCAGCTCAAGGAAACTTCGAGTGAACTGACACGATGCGCCGACATCGCGTCGGTTATCACATTGGTACCCTCGACGTGCCGCGTCGTCTGTAGCATCGCTGGGCATATTTTTTTGTCTTTTAAATTCGAGTCCTTAAGGGTAATTAGGTCTTTTTCCCCTGCCCTTCAGCCATCATAACACGAAATTCAGCCCTCTTTTGGCTAATCATATTCATTATTTCAGAATTGCTCAAGAACAAGAAAAACCCTAGGTGATTAATTTTGAATCAAGAACTCAAGATTTCCTCCATTAATCTTCAAGAAATTATCAATCAAGGTATGTAAAGTGTTCATTCAAGGGTCCCTTCCACCCTTGGAGTTCAAGAATATTCTTTCAAAAGTTGAATTATGACTTCCATGTTGTGGGTTGAATTAAATCCATGTTGATGTGTTGTATGATATTTTTAATGTGTTTTATGAAATTATGTTAGCATCTGGGTTGAAATCTATGAATTTAGTTGATTAATGTAATCATGATGTATTGTTTTAATGTTCATGCCTAAGCCTAAATTTATGCATCCTATGTGTTTGTCAAAATGCCTAAATGAGCAAAATTGTGCATTATGACTCAATTGTGACCAAAATGGTGAATCCATGTTATACTCTCATGTTTAGAATGACTCCCTTGCTAAAGCTATGCCAAGTAGTTGTTTGATGGAATGCTCATGAGATTAGAATTGTGAAATTATGATATATTAGAATGCATTCCTATTCATGTACAAGATTATGATTATCAAGTGCTTCATGAAATCCCTCAATGATTGTATTATAAATTGTTGACTATGGTCATGTGTTCTAGAAGTGACATGTCCTATTAATATTCATGCTATCGAGTCCTGGGGGTATTTAATACCCAAAAATTTAGTTGTGTGTGCCTAGAGCCAGTGTTAGTTACAGGGCAATATCAGTCTTATCACGATCAGTAGCACTCTCAGTCAGTTTCAGAATTCAGTAGAACTCAGTCAGTTACAGAACTAAAAAAAACTCAGTAATCTCAATGAAATCAGTCCAGTTCAGTCCAATATACTTAGTTCAGTGTCTCTTCGGTTGGGAGTAGGATTCAGTACCGAGTGAATCCAAGGATGAAGGCTCACCTGCCAATAGAGGGTGTGATACTTAGAAGCAGTCCTTGCATTCTAGAATTACGTAACCAGCGTAGGTTGAGACATCAAAACCTGCTAGTTGAGGGTTGATGAGGTGGCTTAACCTGTCAGTTGAGGGTACCACCGTTCTCATTTGAGAACCTGCCAGATGAGGGTATCTCTTCAGTGACTTTACCTGTGGTACGGTACTGACACCCTTCCAACTAGGGTTATAGGTTGGACTCCAGATTAGTTTAGAGTGGGGAATATCGGTTAGATGATTACCTCTCACAGTCTCAGTCTTCAGTAAAGAACTCGGATAGTTCTACAAATTTCAGGACTATTAGATACAGTCACCCAGCTCAGTACAGAACTCAGCTAGTTCCATCATAAATAGGACTTTCAGACACAGCTACTCAGAAAATAGTATATCAGCTATTAGTTATACCAGTTATCAGTAATCCATGTTATCGGTAAACTCAGTATTCAGAATCCTTATGACTTCAGTTATAGTTATGTATTCATGCATGTATTCTCATACAGCCATGTTCATGTTATTCAGTCAGTTATAGTTCATGCATATGAACCCTTGCATTCATCCTTACCTCACTTCATGTACCAGTACATTCACACGTACTGACACATACTTTTCTTTGCGCTATGGTGTTTTATACCATAGGTTCAGACGTATGGGCCCCAGAGCATTCTTAGCCGTTCAGACATTCAGCCAGTAGTAGTAGACTAGCAGTAAGTCCTCATCATTCGAGGACATTCTTTTATTTTATTTTTCTCATTAGATTCAGCATTTCAGTAGATGGATTTAGTTGGGGGATTGTCCCATAAACTCCTTATTCAGACAGTTCAGTTTAGAGGCTTTTTAGACTAGATGTTCAGACAGTATTCAGTATTTTAGATTCTGATATTTTATCAGACTTTATCATGTTCTTTTCATCAGTATTACAGTTTTGAACCTTATGGCATTTCAGCCTATTATTTTGCATTATACAGTATTATTACTCAGTTATTGCAGCAGGTACCAGTCATGGGTTAGCTTGTGGTCCTTTAGGATTATGAGCATCGTGTAGTGTTTGGGGTACCAGACTCGGGGCGTTACATGGTTGTGGAAATATATCATTGGGTTGGTTGTGAAAATACTCATTGTGATTGGTTGTGAGTATTACATCCACATATAATACTCATTCATGAAACATTGGTACCACCGTGGAAATATCTGAGAAACACTGGCAACACCTTTTTAAAATCCTCCCCGAGGAATGTGCCGGGGAAGAGATATTGTAACACCTTATAAAACTCTTTTCGAGGGATGTGTCGGAAAGAAGATATGAGATATGTGGATTGTATACGGGTTGACGAACCCCCCATGGGTCCTACGCCGGAAGCCTTAGCTCCGTAGGTGTATATGGGGATTGTGCAACGATCCCGGAGGTTATGCGACGACCTCGTGAATCATCATCATAATCATCATCATCATCATATATATTGCACTTACTTTATTGTGTTTATGTGTTGTTGTATTGTCATGTTGACTTGTCATCTGTGTATTTGTCTTACCGTCTTTTACATGTATTTGATGATCTTATATCTACATGTTCTCTCTTGTTCTATTTATATGTGACATAATGTATACTTGTGTTCTATATCTTGGTGTGTTGTTGTAATATATGTGATATACATTAGAATTGTTAGTGCAAGCAGTGTGGGCTACCGTTGTGGAAAATTTTTTTATTGCAGGTGATGTGCCCTTAGTATATATTTTGTATGCTTTATTTACTCCTTTGCTTGGTCGGCCTATGACACCTAATGAGTACAAATGGACCTTACTCATGCCTACTGCACCCTTTCGGTGCAGGTCCTAGCTCAAGTGTGCCTCAGCTTGATTAACTCGGGCGATTGTTGGAGCTTCCAAGGTAGCGGTTGGACAGCTATTATTCCTTTGTGGCTATTTTTCCGATACATTTGACTCTTGGATTGTATTAGTAGTTCTTACACTATTGACACCTAGTTTTGGGCATGATTGGTATTTTGGATAAGTTTTTTCTGTATTGTTATGATTACTTATATAGTTCGGCTTCGTTCTAGAAGCCTTACCGTGGAATACTTCTGTCTTTTCTTCTTTCCGTATTAGTTTGGGTGATAGGATTACTTGTCAAGGTACGCCGCAACAAGTGCCATCATGACCCTCATTTTTGGGTCGTGACAAGATTCCTCATCTGCTGCAATAAATGTTTCAGCTGTTGGCATAAAACAAACCTGTAGCAAGACTGTTTTGATATCATTCATTAGGTTGTTCATCAGTTGCAATAGGTTATTCATCTGTCGTAACAGATGATTCATCTATTTCAACTGATGGGTTATCTGTTAGAATATTTTTTTGTAATATGGCATATAAAAATTTATTGAAATTTGTCTTACCTTTTTTTTTAATTTATGCAGACATCAATTGTAATGTATTTTTTATTTTTTTGTTGTTTGTAGGTAAAACATGTCTCCCAAAAGAATAGAAAGTAAAAGTGGATCAAGTTTTGACCACCTACAAAAAAGACTAGAGTACAGATGAATTCGGAGGAACTTCATAAACAATCTCAGTCAAGAAAAAGTGAAGCTGATGAAAGAAATAAAAATGATGTTGAGGGAGGTAGAGAAGGGTCTATAGAGGGTGATGGGGAAAATAAAAGTGAGAAGGAACAAGAAGAAGAAGATAAAGAAGAATAGGATGATGATCAAAATAATGATAATGCGTCATCAATTGGACGTGAATTTAAGAACGAAAACCCAACATGATCCTGTCAAAACTATTAGTATTGACAGGTTTCAAGTTGAGATGCCGATAGATAACCCTGTAGATTTAACTGGTGATTTTGTACTTAAATCTCAGTTGGGGAAACATTTTGATGATCTTAGGAAAACAATGAAGGAGGAAAAAATAGATGAACTTTTTAAGAAGAGCTGCTTTGGACACTTTCTTGAGCTGCCTGAGTACAACAATGCCCATTTTCAAATGATCATGGTATATGATCTTCTCAAGCACAGGATCAAGTATGTGGAGGATGATAAAGATTAGAAGGAGGAGGGCAAAAAGAGGGATGAAATCTAGATCAACTATTGTGGCATGCCGGTTTGTTTTGGCATGAAAGAGTTTGCCATAATGACAGGTTTGAGATGCGATCGTCCAAAAGAACCTCTCATCAAGGAAACACCCCGCAAAAAGTCCAATACAAGCAGGACAGCCAAACCTCCACCATCAAATAAAGGGAAGACATTGTCCAAGCAACCACCCACCTAAACCAATAAACGCAAGGAAAAAATAGATGGGTTATTGGACAATGTTAGATGTGGCTACAGAGACATGATGTTGATAGAAAATCTCAAATATCAAACCATACCAAAGAAGTACAAGGATCAATTGTGCTTAGTTTGGTTTGCCCATTCTGTTATATTGGCAAGAGATGTATACAAAGTCAGAAAAGATGATTTTTTGGAGCTTGCTGAGGATTTTAAGAAATTCAACAATTATTCCTTGGGATATGACAATTACAAGTTGACTTTCCAATAATTATTGACAAAGCTATCCCAAAATACAATCACATTATACAGCTTTCCTTGGGCTTTCATGGTGAATTTAATCAACATTTGTTTAGTCTTTCATTAATTTATATTGAATAATTATTATGACTTTTTTTGCTTGCTTCCATTTTATGTTTTTTAGGCTTGGACATTTGAAGCTATTCCTTCCTTCCGAAAGTAGGTCAAGGATTACCCGGATGAGGTTTCTCATCCAAGGATCCTTAGGTAGTTGGCTGCAAAGAGCAACACAAGAATTAAGGAGGTGGATCTCTTTAACCCTCTGGAGGATGCAGTAAGTCTTATTTCAAGTAAAATAATTTAACTCAAAGAAAAATAATGAAACAGATGGGCCATCTGTTATGACAAATGGGTCATCTGTTGCAACAAATTACCCGTCTACTGTAACTAGTGCAACAGATGGGTAATCTGTTGCGACAGACGATTCATATTTTGCAACAGATTACCCATTTTTTCCTTTGGTTCTCTAAACCCCACTCAACAGATAACCCATTTATTGCAAATTATGCAACAGATAGGTAATTTGATGCAACATATGGTTAATCGGTTTCTATATATGAATCATCTATTGCGATAGAAATATCATCTGTTGCATAAATTATCTGTGTTAATATGTAACCCAACTGACTGCAAATTATTATATGATTTAAATATATCTATCTTTTCTTATAGGTTGTGTATCTATGGATCATGTCTACTGAGCAGGAGTTGGGGATGACTTTTTTTATTGCTCTAGGTCTTGTTGATACAATAGCAGACCCAATGGTAGAGTTAATAAAGAAGGAATTGGCTGGAGTAACATCCATAAGAAGAACAGTTAGGCAAGGTCAGCCTAATATTGAGGCTCTTCATGAGCAACCTGCTGCAACAGATTTGAGTGCTTCTTCTGGGTGTGTTGCTGGTAGAGTTATTGATGTTGGTAGCAACTATACTGATGTTGTTGATACTGCCAGTCGTGATGATGAGCATGTTGATGCTCAAGAAAAAATAGATATGTTCGAAAACACCCCTTACACAAGTCTCTCTCACCCTTACACCGGTCTCTCCCACCCTTACAGTGGTCCCTTTTACCCCTCTTCACCCTCATGTTCTTATTGCAAATGCAACGAGTGCATGAATAAACAAGATAAACTCTTTGAAAAATTTGAGGCTATTGCTAAAGCTGTCGAGGAATTGAAATTCATGAGGGGTGTCATACCATTCAAGAAGGTAAGGGAGATATACACTCCTGCAGTGGTGATTAGGAAGAAGAAAAGAGCAATTAGACATATACTCCCCAATCTAAAACTAAAAAATTACAACTCCTCCATCTCCAAAAGTTGTTGAAGTTTAGGGGTCATTGAAGAAGGTGGACATATATGCGAAACTTGTCGCCAAACAGAAGGTTGCTCTATGAAAGACCATGAATTCCAAGCAGCGCGCAAAAGAATTCACTATGCATACTTTTTCCCCCAAGACTTCAAGAATATGACAAATATGAATCAGTGGTATGTGGACAAGGTAAGTTTACTTTTCCTAACATAGCCTATTAATCTACTCCATGAAGAAGAAGCTACACAATAGATGTGTCATCTGTTGCAATAACTGGGTATTCTAATACAACTGGTGGTGGTTCTGTTGTAATAGATTACCCATATATTGCATAAGTTGCGTTAGATGGGTAATCTGTGAACAGATTTATAGAACCCTCTGCAACAGATGGACCATCTGTTGCATCTTTCCACTTTGTTTTTCTTTTTTTAAATTATTAACCTATTTAAAAATTGTCTTCTTATATGACAGTATGTTGATGAAATTCTCTTCCTCATGAGGGGCAGACAATTAGCATACCCGGATGCTTATGATGTTGCCAATAGGATAATAGACCTCAACTTCTACAATAATTTTAAGGATAGTACGATGAGATCATTAAGCTAGCGACAACTCTCGGTGGCCTGGGATTTGATTCGTTAGTTTCTGGGTTCCAATGGTATGAAGATATGATTGATTATGTTAGAGAAAAGAGACCATATCCACATGGCAAGAGTTGAAATAAGGCCAAGATAATCCTTGTAGTCATGAACGTGGAGGTAAAACAATTCATGGATCTTGAGATACTGCTCAAGGATGAAATAATGAAGGTTTATGGCTGTAACTTACCTATCTTCGATGAGGCCATTTTTTCACTCACATACAACCACTGTTGGAGTTGTTCCCTAACTTATTGAGGCAGAGTAAATTGATGGATCATTTGCCAGCGAAAGTGTTAAAGCAAACATAGAATTTCGAAGGTTGAAACAAGGACATGATCCTTCCAAAAAATGAAACCGGTGGCGCATGCGGGTCGTACACGGTTGCACACATTGAGTGTTAGCTGATTGGCACAAAAATGGCCAAGTCAACGACCTTTCTGCGTGACAATGTTGTGGAAAATATGCAAGAGGTTTGGACTTATGAGGTACTAACTAGATGCTTGGAGCCTATGTATAAAAAAGAACATGTAGAAACAAAAATACCATGACAATATTATTTCATGACAATTTTTTATATTTGATAAAAATTGAATTTTTTAAAATGCAACAGATTGTCTATCAGTTGTAATAGATAGTCTATCTGTTTGGACAGATAGTTTATCTGTTGCAATAGGTTGGTCATATGTTGCATTATGTAGGTGTTTATATCTAGGTCTATTTGTTGCAATAGATATGTCATCCATTGGAACAAATCAAAACAGTAGGAAGACCTATTTGATAATTTTCAATAGATGACCTACATGTTGCAACATATGTCTAAATCTGTTGGATAATTTCCAACAGATATGTCATCTGTTGTAATAGATACATTATTTGTTGTAATATTTGAATTTAGTATTTTATTTCAATTAATAAGTTCAAATCTAAGGATAACATAGACAAAATAAAATAAATCGAAGCCTTCAGATTTTACATGAAATAAATCAATAAATAAATAAAATATAAAAAAATTATTATGGGTATAGATGATCTACTCAACAAATAAATCAATAATTTAAGTTTTGGTGCCAACAATTCCTAAGGAGAGGTTATTACCTTGACATACTCGCGTTGTAAAGATATACTCAATATGGACAAGTTGTTCTTCATCCGGTGCAATGAAATTCGACTTTGGTCGTCGTGGATCTAAAATATCGCTTGCGTATGATTTTTCTGAGCTTTTGCTTCTCCGTATTTTCATAAAAGAGTAACATATCTTTTTACGGAGTAATCCAACATCAAGTCCACCATTTGGTACTTGTAATCTGTTACTCAAATACTCGATGTAAGTGGCAACAAAATGACCGCAATCCGTGTATTTATAGAAATCGGATAATTCATGCCTTGCAATTAATGTAAGCATTGTGAAATTTATGAAATAAAACTAAATCATGATACTTGATTGATACTTACAGTCTATCAATAGGTTGTTGGGAAATTCCTTCAATATATTCTACATCAAATGAATTACCCATTTTATCTCAATATGCTTCAATCGTCGACCAGTCAGTACAAACCTTTTGGTTCAAAAAGCCACTTACATTAAGGTAAGTAGGCAATATTTTGAACAACTTTTGTGTCTCAGATGATGGTCGAGAGGGTCTCTTTCCCGACATCGATTCGTAAACTCGGATGCGCCTCTCTTTTAAAATGACGACATCCAACACCCAATGGAATTCATCGCCGCAATTGATTGGGACATATACTTCGTCGATCAATTGCCAAGTTAAGCCGGCTAGAATGTTAAAACCTTTGATGATGTTGATTAAGCATTCCTCATTTCGAAAAACTTTCGGCTGTTGTTGACAATACATATCGTAGGCATTATTGATGTAAACTTTGTACAAATATTGTCTGTCATATATTTGTATTGCTCTTGTGTTTGCAACTTGGCCTTCTTTCAAAGGTAGTTAAAAATGACATCGATGTGCTGCATATATTATCAAATCAAATATTTCATATTAGGTGACAATAAAATTAATACACAAATACAATGAAATAAAGTACTAATAGTAAGATGTATGACATTTAAACCTCATCATTCCAGCAAGTTTAGGGCTGTGACGTCAAATAAAAATAATTTTTTATTCTGGAATGTGCAACAACAAAGTCAAACATATCAGAACCAAGACCCGATTCGTTCACTTTGTAGTATTCTTCATTTTATTTTCTGCATGATTTATATGTGTTAATGTCATATTTTTACAGCAAGAATTGTATAAATCAATATCTTTAAAAATGATTTATATACCTACCGTCATGAAGCTTTAACAGCCCACCGGTAATCCATTCTAAATAGTTATCGATTAACTTTGTTAGTTTTTTTAAGCCTTATTCGAGATGTTAAACCCTTCAAATAGGTAATTCTTCTGTTCTTCCAGACTGACAGGCTTCCGTCTTTCTTCGTCTTTGGAAGCAGTTGATGGATTATCAGCTGTGATATTATGTTGTTCAGCAATAACTTCTACTGTGATATCTACCTGGAAAGCCAGAATTGCCAATACTGATCACAGAGATACTAACTCATCTGTTTTAGCAAATCAAACAGGTCTTTCTCCTATTTTAATTTATCCAAATAGTGAGTCATATGCTACAACAGATGGATCATCTATTGGGACAAATCAAAATAGAAGGAAGACTTGTATGATAACTTTTAATAGATGACCCATATGTTGCAACATATGATTCACCTGTTTGGACAAACTAAAATAGTAGGAACTTTGTCCCAACAGATGACCCATCTCTTGCAGCAGATAGGTCATCTGTTGTTACAAATTAATATAGTAGAAAGACTTGTTTGATTCACTAAAATAGATGAGACATAAGTTGCAACAGATAATGTGTCTGATACAACAGGTTAGTCAACTATTGCAATAGATGCATATATCTGTTTGATAATTTTCAACAGATGTGTCATCTGTTGCAACAGATATGTAGTCTGTTTATTAGTTGGAACAAATGATATATATTCACCCTTTTCAACTCATGCTGCTCTCCTGTATCCCTTGTACATTAATCAAAAGTGCAAAACAGAGATAGAGGAGTTTAAATTTTGCTTTTTTCGATGCTTGATGATGCCTTGGAAATTTCTTTCCTCCTCTTCTTAGCCGCCTTAATCTCTAATGGAGTCTATGGATATAAAATCCTCTTTGATGGAATGACACTCCTCTTACATGTCAAATCCTTTACAGAAACAGTTAATGCATTAATAGCATTAATCACTCCATCATGTTTTACCTTGCAGCCTTGATATTTGCATATAGAACATTCGCTAGGAGGGGGAAATCTGTAAAACTAGTATGATTATAAACATAATGGTTTATTTTTTCAAAAACTGCAAGAGGAGAATCGTTATCCCCAACAACAGCACCACTACCACTACCACTGCTACCACCAATATCTCCATCACCACTAACACCAACAACAACAACAAGCCCACGCTTCAAAATTATTTTTCTTGTGATGGTTGTTGCTCCAAACAATTCCTTTTTTATTATATTGATGACCTTAGGGTCTGATAAATTTTGCACAGATTGTAAAGTAAGAAAACATGGCATCTTTAACTTTCAATTGGTCAGAACAAGCCACGGATGCACAATCTAAAATAAACTAGTACATATATTAGAATGATGATTAAATTATTTTAAAAAATCATTAATTAAAACAAAGACTTAATTAGAATTAGACTTACTACTTCCTTCAGGGGGTTGAAGAGATCAAGAAATTTTGCATTTTTACTGGTTTTGACCGATAACCATCTCAGGATTCTTGGACATGAAATTTCTTCCTGGTAGTTCACCAGACACCAACAATTGAATAAATAGTTCGACAAAAAGAACTACAGTAACAATAAAAAAATATTTTTTACACCAAAAAAGAAGAGAAGAATAAGAAATACCAGAAATTAAGTTTTTTTCAGTCCCCATTTCAAATTTAAGCAGCAAATATTGATATTGTTAACCAATACTAGAAGAGAAGTTGGCTCAAGTTCCTTTTTTTCTTAATATCTAAAAAGCCCTAATTTTTTACCTGTGAAAGAAGAAAAGGAACGATGAAGAACTCGAAGCTGTTGTCGCTAGAATCAATACTGTCACGTCGATTGAAGGCTGAAAGATGAAAGGAACTCGAAGACCAACTATTTATCGCCGGGAGGTTGAAATCGCGGGGGATTGAAGGAAGAAATTTGTAAAACCGTTGGTTGGGAGAAGCTTGAGAGAAATAGTCGAGATAGAGGGGGGAGAGAGGGGGTTGATTTGGAAAGGAGAGGGTGTGGGTTGATTTGTATTTTTGAAAGAATTAAAAAGTTTTGAAAATATGAATCAAGTTCACAATTAACTTAATTAAGTTTCCTAATTATGTTTGACCCTTTAAGTTGGTCAATGTCACCAATTCTTCATTTAACACTTAAATGATACCTTTCCTTCAATTTTCTCTAGAAACTTAATATTATTATTTAATATTTTATTTGATAAGATTTTTTTTCCTTTATTTAATATTATAGGGTGCATGAATAATACATAATAAATTAGTATTATTATAGTTATTAATATATAGATAAACACAATTAAAAATAGAATTTTTATTAATATGCGAGACCAAAAAGTGAATAAGAAAATATTCCCACAAAATTAATTTCAGTATAACTAATTCTTATATAATTAATTTTTACATTATAAATATATTTTATTTAATATTATTCTTATACATTCTATCAAACAATATGTTTGAGACTATCTATACATGGAAGAAGAGGCAAGGGTTAAGTTTCAAAAGCTCATAATGACAAGGGCTGGGGTCCCAAAAAGCAGAATGATGGTTGTACATGGACATCAATTCTACAATTGTAGTTTATATCAAAATGGTGAATCTTTTAATAGTGTAAAAGAGAAGTACTTACTAAAAGAAGGATATTTTATTTTCGTTTAAATAAAATTTGTATTCAAACTAAGAATTCAATAATAAGTTCATAACAATTTATGAACAATAACATGAAGTTCAAACTTTTTTTGGAAAATAGTAAACCAACAAGAAAGAAATGAAGATAAATTAAGAATCAAGTCACTGAATTCACAGTGTGTTCTTAAGAAAATTATTCTCCTCAAATATCTGAGGTTATGAAATATATCCTCCTAAGATAAAATGATTTACTTCAGTAGAATAGTGGTGCCTTGAGTTAAATCTATTAACCGAGCTGATCCTTGTCAACCCAGTCTGATTTGTTCTTTTGTTTATCGGGTCCGATTCAGTCTTGGCTATAAATGGTCCAATTCGAGCTAGGCCCAATAGTAACATTATACACGATAGCTCAGTCCAGACCCTTAGCATTTTTTGACCGATCTTAGTGGGCCTGTTTGAATTGACCCAACCGGTCTATTGAATAGTCGATTTACCAGGCCCAAACTTAAAAAAATATATATACAATTTGAATTTTGATAGTTTTTTTAATAAACATTCAATATATATTGTTTTGAGTAAAATATATATATATATAAAATAATAAAAAGAATATACGTATTATAAATCAACAACATATAATACTTAAAAGAATATACATACAAGAACTTTACAGTTACTTCATGACTCCCTTTTATAGTTTTAATAGTTAAGAAGTAAAATATCTGCAGAGGCCAAGCAGATCACCACACTCACAACATTAGGAGCAATTGTTACAATGTTTTTATCTACCATGTTGCTAATCATGTGGCCAACCTTTTTAAATGCATAGGTAGCTGCAGCATCAAAATTTATGTAGGGTATTATATTACGTTAAACTATTATACAAATAGGAGACGAATGTGAGATTTTATGCTTACGAGTTTTGAACTCACAATTTTTTAATTTGTTTATGAAAAAATTACATAAAACCACAAACTTAGGAGACATTAATACATAAAATCCCTTACTTTCTAAATAATTACTTAAAATTTAAAATTTAATATTTTACTCTTGATACATATCTAATGCAGGCAACTCCACCATTGTAGCCTAAAATTAAGTGATTTCATCTTTCAAATCTCCTCTCCAAAAATTTTGATAATCTCTCTCCCATAATCGTATTCTTTTTCCAATCATCAGAAACAACCTTAAAAGGACTATTAGAAAAATCAACTTTCATTACAGTTTCAGTATAAATTTGTGTTTCAAGACGAACAAATTGTGCGCGGCAACATTTCATCAACTCGCCGCTGCCAATACCTTTAGGAAAAAAGAGAAAATTTTCGACCTCAAAGGTTGTCGTAAGTTGACCTCAAGAAGCTATGTCATTAGCCATCCATTCTTCAAAAAGGATTGACTTCAGCTCGGTTCGCGCGTAAATACATATGTATCATAGTAAAAAAAATGTATTTTTATTCGGGATACATATAAATGTACTTGCATGCAAATGTATCATAGTCTACTAATTCATATGTAATATGAAGTTTATTGGTATTTGTTCATGAAACATGCAAATGTTTCTTTGTGCATATGTATCATAGTAACAAGGAATGTAATTTTTGTTCGTGATACATATGAATGTATTTCCATGCGTGCATATGCATCATAATAAAAAAGAAGGTATTTTTTTATGCATGATACATATAAATGTATCTAGATGCTCATAGCCTTAATTATAACTTTTATAGCAACAGTTTTAAAATTACGAAAAATAGCAATATGTATTTTGTATTTGAGTAAAATGTTGCTATATAAATACATATACAAATAGAGAATCTGTTCTTAATTTAACTTTAATCAGTTAGAGTTAAATAAGGAAAGAAATTGTTCCTTAATTTATCCTACATTTAATTATACAGATTCTTTTACCTTATAAGACTCTTTTTTTACCACAAATATTAATTTACTGCAACATAATTCAAAATCAAAAAATGTTTTTCATAATCAGCAACTCAAAGCAAATTCAAAAAAGAGTGCTTCCAAATATTATTGATGATCGTCTAAAATTTTGAAGAAAAGATTGAAAATATGATGGTCCAATTACAGGTATCGATAAACAAACTTGATTCTATTTGTGATTTTCATAAAATAAAATTGTGAAAATTACTGAAAAAACTGTAATAAAATTGTGTACCAGTCGCGGAATTCAAAAATCTGAGATCGTATATGAATTTTATCAGTTCTAAAAAAAAATAGTTTGATCGAAATTCTTTTTTTTTAATTCATAATTATTTGTGTCGTTATGTAATGTGAAAATTGAGATACAATCGTTATACATTAAATTTGAATTTTAGTCAATGATAACTAGTATTCGAATAAAAGATTTTTTTTCGTTGGAATTTGTTTTGCAGTTTTGTATATACGAACTAGTTGTTGTATATAGAACGTATTTGATATTTAATTTTATTTTTTTTGTTTTTTTGTGTTTTGGATATTGACAATGGGAAGCATACCTGTTCTTGTCAAACACTCTTGTAGATGGACATATGAACAACAATATGAAGATTACATATGTTTCCAGCTATATGTATTTATAATATACATATGCAGTACGTTTATGTGTTCACTGGCAGTTTCATATGTTTCCAGCTGTATGTATTTATAAGATACATATGTAGTATTTTATGTGTAAAAATCATATATTCTTCTATGTATTTTTTCAATATGCAGGACATATATTTTCTTAGGCACATGGTGTACTTGATTCTGAAAATGATGCATCTTGGACTTGGTTCTTTGAGAATCTGAATGCAGCATACGGTCAAAAAAAAAAAAAAAAAAAACATCTGTGTGTAGTTTTTGATCGTAATGCAAGCATCATAAAAGTTGTTGGGGGTGTGTACAATGATGTACTACATTATGCATGTATGTGGCGTCTATGGGGAAGTGTACAATAATATTGTTATAGTTTAAATGTTGATCTGTTCATGATGTTGCACTATGTCAAAAAATAATTGCTTCATTTTTTCACTGATAATTATATGATTCTAAATTTTGATAAAAATATTTGATGTTATTGAACTTATTATAGTTAAATTGTTGTAATTTTTTTACTGAATTTGCTTAACTTAATTCATTATGAATATATTGTACATGACATATAACATCATTGATTTATACCTAAGAAACTGGAAGCCACACTTATCAAATTTTTAATCTGAAAAAATACATATGAGAATCTATTAAGTACCTATGCCCATCTATAAAAACTAAGAATAAGTTAACATACCTTTATGTAATAAAAAATAAAATAAAAATACATATAAAGACATATCAATGACGTAATCAAAATTTTAAATACATATGTTTTTTTTAAATATATACATTAATCATACATAAATATGTATTATTCATAGATACATACGCATAATTGAAAAAAATATATGGATAACTCATAAATATATATATGCATAGCTGCTTAAATACATATGTATATCTAGTAAAACACACATGTATTAAACTGGACAAATACATATACATATGCATAATCGAAAATACATATTCAGAAAAATGTATATATATATATCCATAGCAGAAAATATATATCCAGACTTGTGAAAAACATATGCAATATTCATGCATAATGCATATGTATATATTATTAATGCATATGTATTTATGCATAATGCATCATATCTGGAAAAAAACACATGCATTACTCAAAATACTTATTCATTACTCAAAATACATATGCATAAAATGGAAAATACAAATGCATATATGGAAAATACATATAGTAACTTGAATATACATATTAATTACTCAAAAATATATTCAAAGCTGGAAACCACATATTCATACCGACATATGCATAACAGTAACATAAACTAACCACGAAAATTCTATTTAATAGTTTAAACATCAAAAATCTAAATATCACATCAAATAAACATTAAAATATCGACTTTCAATATTTAAGTAACATATGAGACCTAAGAAATATTCAACTAAATGTTAGTCCACCTAAAGTTAACTGTTGTCAAATACAATAAATTCAAAATAAACGTCAAATATCATGCACTTCAGTATCTTTTGTTATCCCAATTTTCATAGTAGGCCTCATTGGTGCTTCATCATCACTTTGTGCCTTCTCTTCTTCTTTCCTTGAACCATAATGACACAACATTTGAAACACATTCACCAAAAGTAAGGCGCTCAGCATATGTCATCATATATAAACCACAATCCCTACAAATACAAATATATATCTATACTGTAACAAACACATCTTATATAATCCCTAAAATACAAATACATATCTTAAATTTAACAGATACATATCTTCACATTATAAAGACAAAAATACATATATGAACATATTGTCCATAAAATATAAGATTACAAATAAAAAAATACATATCTATACTGTAACAAATACAAATCTTACAATACCAAATACAAATACATATTTACACTATAACAAATATAAATCTTATCAGTACCAAATACAAATGCAAATACAAATACAAATCTTATCATTACCAAATACAAATACATATCTATACTGTAAAAATTACATTTTATAGAAATCTCGTCGGAATATACCGATCCACCGCTACCACATCATCGAAAAACCCATAAAAACGATGGCCAAACTCGTCCCTCACCGAATCTGCAAAATCAGCGAACCACCAACTAAAATTCAACCCTGTGATCGGTTTCGGTTAATACTCGCCGGTAAAACACCATCACTGCCTCTGCAGGTCACCATCACAGTGAGATCCACTGAAAAATGCCGAAATCGGCGAGTTCAATCGAAGCCACCAACCCATCCATCACCGAAAATCGCATCCCTTGGCTGAAAAAATATCAAAAAAATCACAAAACACCAAAACAAAAAAAAAAACGAAGAAGAAAGCAATACGAAAAAATTAAAAAATATAAATTATATGAAAAGATGACATGCAAATACTATGGAGCACAATGCTTATCAACAGATTGAGAGATAAAAGCGGAAATTGAAAAAAAAAAAAGATGCGGTTAATTGGAGAGAGAAAAGTGAATATTGCGTGAAATAAAAAGAAAAAGGTAAACTGATGGGAGAAACACACGTCCCTCTCTAAAAAGTGGGTAAAATATTGCTACCTTTGCTATAAGTTGTAATTTTTAAAAAGTATTGTTATTTATTATAATTATAGTCTTAAGGATGCTAGTTTTTGTAATTTTTCCTTTTTTTTATGTATCTAGTAGGTTAGTACGTGTTCATGATACATATAAATATCTATGCGCACAACTATATTCTTCTTGATATCAAAGTCCATCAATTTTTTTCCATAAAAAACAACAAGTATACATGCATCAAGCATATGTGTCAAATAAACGTATTTAATACATATCAAGAATTTGTATTTCCTTCCCATACTTTAAGGATGATACATATGTTTGAAGTCTATGGGTGTCAAACGGGCCGGGCCGAGCCAACCCAGAATCGGCCCTTCCTTTTTAACCGGGTTGAGGGCCGGTTTGGACGCTATCCGGGCCGGGCCAGGCCAAACAGTAAAAAAATTAAAACCCACCCTAACCCGGCCCACTTAACCCAACCCGATCAAACCCACCAAAACCCGGTTAAAAACCGGTCAAACCCGTTTAAAAAATAAATAAAAAATCCAATATACACTATATACACTCCAATATACACTATATACACTCCAATATACAATATATATTTTAAAAAAAATATATAAACAATTACACATATATACGTACCATTCAATATATAATTATATATGACTATACGTACTACTTTAAATAAAACATATGCTATAATAGTATAATATATATATATACACTACAAATTATATATATATATATATATATATTTATAATTATATACTAATTTATAAAACATATACACATGTATACGTTAAATATATACTACTTTAGAAGATATATATACATATATATGCACCATTCAATATATATGTACTACTTTAAATAAAATATATACTACAATATACATATATATATATATACAACAATATGTATATATATATAGTTACATACTAATTTATAAAACATATACACTTGTATACATTAAAGATATACGTCTATAGAAGATATATACACATATATACGCACCATTCAATGTATATGTACTACTTTAAATAAAGTATATACTACAATATATATATATATATATATATACTTACATACTAATTTATAAAACATATACACTTGTATACGTTAAATGTATACTACTTTAGAAGATATATACACATATATACGTACCATTCAATATATATGTACTGCTTTAAATAAAATATATACTGCAATATACATATATATATACAACAATATATATATATATATATATAGTTACATACTAATTTATAGAACATATACACATGTATACGTTAAAGATAAACGTCTATAGAAGATATATACACATATATACACACCATTCAATATATATGTACTATTTTAAATAAAATATATACTACAATATACATATATATATACTACAATATGTATATATATATAGTTATATACTTATTTGTAAAACATATACACTTGGATACATTAAATATATACACCTGTAGAAGATATATACACATATATACACACCTTTCAAAATATATGTACTACTTCAAATAAAATATATACTACAATATACATATATATATACTACAATATGTATATATATATATAGTTATATACTAATTTGTAAAACATATACACTTGTATACGTTAAATATATACGTCTAGAGAAGATATATACACATATATACACACCATTCAATATATATGTACTACTTTAAATAAAATATATACTACAATATACATATATATATACTACAATATGTATATATATATATAGTTATATACTAATTTGTAAAACATATACACTTGTATATGAAGATATATACACATATATACACACCATTCAATATATATGTACTATTTTAAATAAAATATATACTACAATATACATATATATATACTACAATATGTATATATATATATATAGTTATATACTAATTTGTAAACCATATACACTTGTATACATTAAATATATACATCTGTAGAAGATATATACACATATATACACTTCTATAGAAGATATCCAATTTATAAAACATATACACATGTATACGTTAAATATACACTTCTATAGAAGATATATACACGTGTATACGCACCATTCAATGTATATATACTACTAATTATAAAATATACTACATTATATATACATTACAATATATATAGATATATACTAATTTATAAAACATATACATATGTATACGTTAAATATACACTTCTATAAAAGATATATACACGTGTATACGCACCATTCAATGTATATATACTGCTACTTATAAAATATACTACATTATATATACATTACAATATATATAGATATACTTATATACTAATTTATAAAATATATACACATGTATACGTTAAATATACACTTCTATAGAAGATATATACACAAATATACAAAACATATGCTACTTAATATAATAAATTAATAATACTTGGTAGTAAATTAATAACATATTAGAAATAAGTTTTTAATTTAAAGTAGAAAACTAGAAACTCAATTTAAAATTTTAAATCGTTAAATGAAAAAATATAAAAAGCAAGGACTAAGGAGTGAATGAATTTGGAGAATTTTATTGATTGCAAAATGATCCAAAATTTATAATTTACATGAATGAAAAATCTATAAATTATGCATCATTTTTTCCAACTCATTCATGTTAATATTAATGGGAACTTGCATAGGATAGTCGAAGTCAACGGGGGCAAAACCATGCATTGGACTTGATTCTGCTGAGTTCTCCCGTGAAGTCATAATTTCTTCAAGTTTCAGCTCGTCGCTCGGCTCCGGTTCCATTCCTTGATTTCTTCTTTCCGCTCCAATCCAATCTCTGAGGCAAACTAGAACATTCATTGCATTGCTTCTCAATGAGTGTCGGTTGTCTCCAAGCTGCTGTCGTCCCTGACTAAAGGCGCTCTCTGATGCAACGGTTGACATTGGAATATTCAAGATATCTCTAGCTAATCTTGAAAGCACAGGATATTGTGTTTCATTACTTCTCCACCAATCCAACGTGTTGATCCGTCGTCTGCGATCCTCTAGTGCCGTCCGAAGATAATATTTCAGCTCTTCCCGATAAGTTGATCTGTAAGTTCTCTCATCAACACTGTTCAAACAATTTAAATCATAAAACAAATCAGAAAAACCACTATGTGCCGGCCTTTTAGAAGATGATGGCTCCTCGGGAGGATGAGGAGCAACAGTTGAAATGATATTTGTAGGTACGGCTAAATCAAATAAATCAGCATAGTGATTATATAATTTTTCTATATACTCGTTTGCATCAGTCGTAGCCGTCCACAAATCAGGTTGTACTTGTTTAGAATCATGGTTAGTATTTATTTCTAAGTTAGTATAAATAAGAGAACTAAAGTGACACATATTATTATATTTCATGCACGGATTTAGCATAGCACCAACCAAGTAAATAGGGGGAATCGGGAAAAAATATTTTTTAAATTTCGTAAACATGGCACCAACAACTTCTTTATAACCTTCTTTATTTTTATATTCTTTGAGCAAACCAGAAATATCGGCTATATATGCCAAAATATTACAAACAGTAGGATAGTAAGCACCGAAAAATTCAACCGTAGCTACATAAAATTTTTGTAAAAACTTAACAAGATCATTAATTACAACCCAATCAGAATTATGTAGCATGCAATCAGCAGAATCAGCAAATGAACCGCAATGTTGGTTAAAAGCTAGTCTAATAGGAATTCTATATTTATAACAAGTTTTTAAAAATTCATACGTAGAATTCCATCAAGTATCAATTTCCTCAGGCATCAAAATCGGTTTAAGTCCATTTTCTTGACATTTAACTTTAAATTCTCTAATTCTCGATCTACGATTATTTTCTTGAATAAAACCAACAGCAAGGCGAATTTTTTCAATATAAAACTCAAAAAACTCAAGACCATCTTTTACAATTAAATTATATATATGACATGCACACTTAATATGAAAAAATTCAGGCAAGGGCGGAGATAGCGTAGATTTTAATTTTTTTATAGCAGTGTTGTTGTTAGAAGCATTATCAAAAGCAATACATAAAATTTTATTTTCGATAGAATCAGCAATACATAATATCCGGCAATTTTAACAATAGAATCAGCAATAAATTGTCCAGTATGTTTACGATCTTCATCATATAAAAAAGCAAGAATACGTTTTTGCATCACGAAATTACTATCCATCCAATGACAAGTAACGGTTAAATAATTATTTTTATTTACAGCACGACCAAGATCAGAAGTTAGGGACAATCTACATTGAATATTTTTTAACAATGTTGATAAATAAAAACAATATTGTGAATGAAGTCTAAAAATATCAGACCGACAAGTAGTTCTAGGAATACTGTTAAACATAGGATTATAAACTGCTTGTATATAACGAATAAAGGCATCAGAAGAAGGAAAATTAAAAGGCAAACAACCCACAGCTACCATTTTAGCTATTTCTTCCCGGTCCCTCAATTTATTATACTTCTTCGCTACGTGACCGGTTGCTGGGTCCATTCTAGTTTGCGTTGGCCCACCAACATCCCCACCACCTTTTGCAATATTTAACTCTCTTTTGTGATCTTCAGCTACATGTCTCATTAACATACCCGTACCCCTTGCTTACCTCCACTTCTATGCTTATATATTTGTTGACAAATATTGCATTGCACCTCAATATCTGATATACGTTCAAAAAATTGTCATGCAATACTAGTTCTTTTACGAGGTTTTGGGGCACTGGGAGGACGGGAAGGGAGATTAACTGATTCAGATCTAACGTTAGCATCTCCTATTGCGGGTGTCTCAGCAATATTTTCATTATCTACGTCTAAATTAACCGCATCTACTTCATTTTCTTCTTCTATACCGTAATTTTTCTGAGCTTCTACATAATCCATATCGTGAGCACCTACACCTATTTCTTACTTAAAAGATATACCAAGCGGTACCGGAGGCGAAGGCACACGGGTATATCTACTACTTGAACTACCTCTACCGCTAGTAATTCGCTTTTTACTACCACTACCGCTTCCAGGACAAAAAAATTTAACACCTTTAGTAGCGAGGTTTCTTAATTTATCCATAATATAAATTAAATTAAACTAAAAATATTCAAAATACACAAATATAATAAAATTAAATATTAAACAATTATTACACTAAATAAAAATTAAACGTAAGAGATGGAACGACAATACCAAATTTTGGAAGTATCCGAAGATTGCGACTTTAGAAACTTCCGCTCGTACTTTGTAAACGAAAAATTAAAAAATTAAAGTGAACACTTTAAGAAATTAAATATATTGAATATTTGAGAATTGAGAATTGAGATTTGAGAGAGTGAAAAATTGTGTGAAAAATGATTTGAAGTTGTACTTTTAAAGTTTTTTTTTTAGAAAAAAATAAATGGGCCCAAACTAGCCGTTTGGACCCAAAAACGGCTATATAGCCGTTGGGCCAACGGCTAGTTTGGCCCAAAAGCCAAAATCTCATTTTTTTTTTTTTTCTTAAAAAGTTATCCGGGCTGGGCCGGTTAACCGGCGGTCCTGGACCGGGCTTGGTCCGGGCCGGGTTAGCCGGGCCCATTTTAAAAAAATAATCGGCCCGGGACCCGGAACCCTAAAGCCCTAGGGCTTACCGGGCCGGGTCAAACCGGGTCGGGTTAGTTACCGGCCCGACCCGGCCCACTTGACACCCATAGCTACGGTTGAATTTTCCGGTGCTTATTATCCTACTGTTTGTAATATTTTAGCATATATAGCCGATATTTCTGGTTTGCTCAAAGAATATAAAAATAAAGAAGGTTATAAAGAAGCTGTTGGCGCCATGTTTACGAAATTTAAAAAATAGTTTTTCCCGATTCCCCCTATTTACTTGGTTGGTGCTATGCTAAATCCGTGCATGAAATATAATAATGTGTGTCACTTTATTACTCTTAATTATACTAACTTAGAAATAAATACTAACCATGATTCTGAACAAGTACAACCTGATTTGTGGACGGCTACGACTGATGCAAAGGAGTACATAGAAAAATTATATAATCACTATGCTGATTTATTTGATTTAGCCGTACCTACAAATATCACTTCAACTGTCGCTCCTCATCCTCCCGAGGAGCCATCATCTTCTAAAAGGCCGGCACATAGTGTTTTTTCTGATTCGTTTTATGATTTAAATTGTTGGAACAGTATTGATGAGAGAACTTACACATCAACTTATCGGGAAGAGCTGAAATATTATCTTCGGACGACACCAGAGGATTGCAGACGACGGATCAACACGTTGGATTGGTGGAGAAGCAATGAAACACAATATCCTGTGCTTTCAAGATTAGCTAGAGATATCTTGAATATTCCAATGTCAACCGTTGCATCAGAGAGCGCCTTTAGTCAGGGACGACAGCATCTTGGAGACAACCGACACTCATTGAGAAGCAATGCAATGAATGTTCTAGTTTGCCTCAGAGATTGGATTAGAGCGGAAAGAAGAAACCAAGGAATGGAACCGGAGCCGAGCGACGAGCTGAAACTTGAAGAAATTATGACTTCACGGGAGAACTCAGCAGAATCAAGTCCAATGCATGGTTTTGCCCCCGTTGACTTCGACTATCCTATGCAAGTTCCCATTAATATTAACATGAATGAGTTGGAAAAATGATGCATAGTTTATAGACTTTTCATTCATGTAAATTATAAATTTTGGATCATTTTGCAATCAATAAAATTCCCCAACTTCATTCACTCCTTAGTCCTTGCTTTTTATATTTTTTCATTTAACGATTTAAAATTTTAAATTGAATATCTAGCTTTCTACTTTAAATTAAAAACTTACTTCTAATATGTTATTAATTTACTACCAAGTATTATTAATTTATTATATTAAGTAGCATATGTTTTGTATATTTGTGTATATATCTTCTATAGAAGTGTATATTTAACGTATACATGTGTATATGTTTTATAAATTAGTATATAAGTATATCTATATATATTGTAATGTATATATAATGTAGTATATTTTATAAGTAGCAGTATATATACATTGAATGGTGCGTATACACGTGTATATATCTTTTATAGAAGTGTATATTTAACATATACATGTGTATATGTTTTATAAATTAGTATATAAGTATATCTATATATATTGTAATGTATATATAATGTAGTATATTTTATAAGTAGTAGTATATATACATTGAATGGTGCGTATACACGTGTATATATCTTCTATAGAAGTGTATATTTAACGTATACATGTGTATATGTTTTATAAATTGGATATCTTCTATAGAAGTGTATATATGTGTATATATCTTCTACAGATGTCTATATTTAATGTATACAATTGTATATGTTTTACAAATTAGTATATAACTATATATATATACATATTGTAGTATATATATATGTATATTCTAGTATATATATTATTTAAAATAGTACATATATATTGAATGGTGTGTATATATGTGTACATATCTTCATATACAAGTGTATATGTTTTACAAATTAGTATATAACTATATATATATACATATTGTAGTATATATATATGTATATTGTAGTATATATTTTATTTAAAGTAGTACATATATATTGAATGGTGTGTATATATGTGTATATATCTTCTCTAGACGTATATATTTAACGTATACAAGTGTATATGTTTTACGAATTAGTATATAACTATATATATATACATATTGTAGTATATATATATGTATATTGTAGTATATATTTTATTTGAAGTAGTACATATATTTTGAAAGGTGTGTATATATGTGTATATATCTTCTACAGATGTATATATTTAATGTATCCAAGTGTATATGTTTTACAAATAAGTATATAACTATATATATATACATATTGTAGTATATATATATATGTATATTGTAGTATATATTTTATTTAAAATAGTACATATATATTGAATGGTGTGTATATATGTGTATATATCTTCTATAGACGTATATCTTTAACGTATACATGTGTATATGTTCTATAAATTAGTATGTAACTATATATATATATATATACATATATATATATATATTGTTGTATATATATATGTATATTGCAGTATATCTTTTATTTAAAGCAGTACATATATATTGAATGGTGCGTATATAAGTGTATATATCTTCTAAAGTAGTATACATTTAACGTATACAAGTGTATATGTTTTATAAATTAGTATGTAAGTATATATATATATATATATATATATATATATATATTGTAGTATATACTTTGTTTAAAGTAGTACATATATATTGAATGGTGTGTATATATGTGTATATATCTTCTATAGACGTATATCTTTAATGTATACAAGTGTATATGTTTTATAAATTAGTATGTAACTATATATATATACATATTGTTGTATATATATATATGTATATTGTAGTATATATTTTATTTAAAGTAGTACATATATATTGAATGGTGCATATATATGTGTATATATCTTCTAAAGTAGTATATATTTAACGTATACATGTGTATATGTTTTATAAATTAGTATATAAATATATATATATATATTGTAGTGTATTTATATATATATATATATTATACTATTATAGCATATGTTTTATTTAAAGTAGTACGTATAGTCATATATAATTATATATTGAATGGTACGTATATATGTGTAATTGTTTATATATTTTTTTAAAAATATATATTGTATATTGGAGTGTATATAGTGTATATTGGATTTTTTAAACGGGTTTGATCGGTTTTTAATCGAATTTGATCGGGTTTGACCGGGTTGGGTTAAGTGGGCCGGGTTAGGGTGGGTTTTAATTTTCTTACTATTTGGCCCGGCCCGGCCCGGCCCGAATAGCGTCCAAACCGGCTCTTAACCGGCCCTCAACCCGGTTAAAAAGGAAGGGACGGTTTCGGGTTGGCCCGGCCCGGCCCGTTTGACACCCATAACCGTAGCTACATAAATTTTTTCTAAAAACTTAACAAGATCATTAATTACAACCCAATCAGAATTATGTTGCATGCAATCAACAGAATCAACAAATGAACCGCAATATTGGTTAAAAGCTAGTGTAATAGGAATTCTATATTTATAACAAGTTTTTAAAAATTCATACGTAGAATTCTATCTAGTATCAATTTCCTCAGGCATCAAAATCGGTGTAAGTCCATTTTCTTGACATTTAACTTTAAATTCTCTAATTCTCGATCTACGATTATTTTCTTGAATAAAACCAACAGCAAGGCGATTTTTTTCAATTTAAAACTCAAAAAACTCAAGACCATCTTTTACAATTAAATTATATATATGACATGCAAACTTAATATGAAAAATTTCAGGCAAGGGCGGAGATAGCATAGATTTTAATTTTTTTATAGCAGTGTTGTTGTTAGAAGCATTATCAAAAGCAATACATAAAATTTTATTTTCGATAGAATCAGCAATACATAATATCCGGTAATTTTAACAATAGAATCAACAATAAATTGTCCAGTATGTTTACGATCTTCATCATATAAAAAAACAAGAATACGTTTTTGCATCACGAAATTACTATCCATCCAATGACAAGTAACGGTTAAATAATCATTTTTATTTACAGCACGATCAAGATCAGAAGTTAGGGACAATCTACATTGAATATTTTTTAACAATGTTGATAAATAAAAACAATATTGTGAATGAAGTCTAAAAATATCAGACCGACAAGTAGTTCTAGGAATACCGTTAAACATAGGATTATAAATTGCTTGTATATAACGAATAAAGGCATCAGAAGAAGGAAAATTAAAAGGCAAACAACCCACATCTACCATTTTAGCTATTTCTTCCCGGTCCCTCAATTTATTATACTTCTTCGCTACGTGACCGGTTGCTGGGTCCATTCTAGTTTGCGTTGGCCCACCAACATCCCCACCACCTTTTGCAATATTTAACTCTCTTTTGTGATCTTCAGCTACATGTCTCATTAACGTACCCGTACCCCCTTGCTTGCCTCCACTTCTATGCTTATATATTTGTTGACAAATATTGCATTGCACCTCAATATCTTATATACGTTCAAAAAATTGCCATGCAATACTAGCTCTTTTACGAGGTTTTGGGGCACTGGGAGGACGGGAAGGGAGATTAACTGATTCAGATCTAACGTTAGCATCTCCTACTGCGGGTGTCTCAGCAATATTTTCATTATCTTCGTCTAAATTAACCGCATCTACTTCATTTTCTTCTTCTATACCGTAATTTTTCTGAGCTTCTACATAATCCATATCGTGAGCACCTACACCTATTTCTTCCTCAAAAGGTGTACCAAGCGGTACCGGAGGCGAAGGCACACGGGTATATCTACTACTTGAACTACCTCTACCGCTAGTAATTCACTTTTTACTACCTCTACCGCTTCCGGGACAAAATTTTTTAACACCTTTAGTAGCGAGGTTTCTTAATTTATCAATAATATAAATTAAATTAAACTAAAAATATTCAAAATACACAAATATAATAAAATTAAATATTAAACAATTAATACAATAAATAAAAATTAAACGTAAGAGATGGAACGGCAATACCAAATTTTGGAAGTATCCGAAGATTGCGACTTTAGAAACTTCCGCTCGAACTTTGTAAACGAAAAATTAAAAAATTAAAGTGAACACTTTAAAAAATTAAATATATTGAATATTTGAGAATTGAGAATTGAGATTTGAGAGAGAATGAGATTTGAGAGAGTGAAAAATTGTGTGAAAAATGATTTGAAGTTGTATTTTTAAAGTTTTTTTTTTTTTTTTAATAAATACGGCTATATAGCCATTGGGCCAACGGCTAGTTTGGCCCAAAAGCCAAAATCTCTTTTTTTTTTTTTTTTTTATAAAAAGTTTATCCGGGTCGGGCCGGGCCGATTAACCGGCGGTCCTGGATCGGGCTTGGTCCGGGCCGAGTTAGCCGGGCCCATTTTAAAAAAATAACCGGTCCGGAACCCGGAACCCTAAAGCCCTAGGGCTTCTTGACACCCA
Organism: Capsicum pubescens; assembly: GCA_030864215.1. Taxonomy (NCBI): domain Eukaryota; kingdom Viridiplantae; phylum Streptophyta; class Magnoliopsida; order Solanales; family Solanaceae; genus Capsicum; species Capsicum pubescens. Next base: position 260,431,656 of record CM061538.1, read on the forward strand.
TAAGTCTAATATATATATATATATATATATATATATATATATATATATATATATGAATGATAAGATCTACATTTTAGAGATTTTCTCTCATGATTTACCCTCCTAAATAAATGCAATTTTATTACTTTCTTATTTAACTAACTACTTGCTTTAAAATGCATCAAAAACAATATGTATCAAGGCCTAAAGTATGTATCACAAATTAAAATTTATGAAATTCAGTAAAATTATAAAAGAAAATATTAATAGCTTCTTAAATTATGAGATTTGCATAAATTACCCTTCAAAAAGAATTAACACCTACCATATACCCCACGGTCCACTACATAAAATGATAAGGTGGATTTCTATAGTGAAAATATGGGTTAAAAAAGCGGCCCAAAAAGAAGCAAAAAAGCCATGTGGTTTCAAAATTCGAAATAAAAGAGGGAGCGATGCGTGCCGTTGGAAAGACAAAATCCGAGTGAGAGATAAGAAAGAAAGAAATCGAATCACACACAGAGACGAAGTCGAACTCAACAAAAATGAGACGCCATGGCTGGGAACGTCCTCTACACACATTGCAGGTTCGTCCTCCAACTCCATTCCCATTTTCCTAATCTTTACTTTTTCAAATAATATAATCGCGCTGCGTGGGTTAGCTTGTCTGTACTCAACTAATTCCAAGGAATTTGTAGATTGTGGGCATGTCGGTCTTCTGTTTCCTTTTAGTGGCTTTTTACTGCTTCTTCGGTCTTCTCCTCGGCAACAGAATTGCTGAAATCACTCTCACTTCTGTTTACTCCTTCGTGGTAAGTGAAATTTTAGCTCAATCAACTGTAATCTGAGGCGAAAAAATGAATTTTCAGTGTATGATTTATTGGAAACAGTCTCTCTCTACCTCTCAATTATATTTTTGTTGTTGTTGTTTGATTTCCTTTTATGTGCAGGCAATTTCTGCGGCGTTTCTGTTTATTAGGTGTGCGGCTATTGATCCAACTGATAGGACGAGGTTCAAGATGAAGAGGAAAAGTACTCGGACTGCGTTTTCGAATGTTAATTATGGATTTGTATTGGGTCAGATTGTTGTGAGATTTATTAGGAGAATTGAGCGGAGAGTACTTAAGACATTTATAAGGAGAAAGTACCTGGATCCTTTGAAAAGCAATCTTCATTTGGAGCCTTTGCTCACGATTCCTCTACTTGTCAAAGATGATTTGGTTGCGCCACAGACGAAAGATGATGACATTTCATTTTGTTCACTTTGTGATTTTGAGGTTTGGCGCTGCATCTCTCGTTATGTTTAGCTAATTGAATTTGTTGAACCTACTAGACTTTATATCCAAGAGATGGTCTATGCCTGTTGGCTTGCGCACACCAATGCCTGAGTCACAAATTTATTTAAGGGGATTCAAAAAGTACTCGAAAGTGATATGATTATAGAATGCTAACTGCCTCCAGTTCAGTCTATTCTTAATGGTCCATTAGGTAAGAGGTCTATACCCATTTGCTAAAGGGGTTCCCTTTCTTACTTGATTGAGAATGAGAGTCGGTGCTTCAGAGCGAGTCTAGGGTCTTGCAGGATCACTGCCTTGTAGCCATTCTTTAGGTGCATTCACTTTAGCTTGAGTGCTTCCATGCCCGGTAAAGTTGATAAACTGAAGTAGAAAGCCTTATGCTTGGGTTGAAGGAGAAGGAAAGGAAAAAAATCCTAGCTTTAGGGGAAAAAGATTGAGGATAGATTGACATATGCAGGCATCCATTGCCACAAGCAAGCAACCACTTCTCCTAAAGACTGGGCTCCCAAGGCATAATAAAAAGAGAAAGCAGATTAGGGAAGATTCAAAGGATTGCTATATTCATAGACGGTTCAGGTTAAGTGCACTTGGGATTAGAAATTGTGACCTACAATAACTTTTAAACCACTTTTTCCTTTACTCTAGAATCTTCCTTTACGTCAAGGATATTCAACAGTTTATGTATAACCAAAAAAAAATATTCTTGCCAAAATAACTTTCAAAGGGAATTCAATTGAACCCCTTACCTCTTATTAGCTCCATATCTGGCACGCCCACTGGGAATGTGGTGAAGCTAGATTGCAGTTTCTAATAGTTGACAACTACTATTAGAAACAGACATATTAAAGCAATATGAAGATATTAATTGTTGATAACTATATGAAATTGTCTTACTTGATCACCTTTGCAGGTTAAAAAGCGTAGCAAACACTGTAGGACCTGCAACCGTTGTGTGGAGGGATTTGATCACCACTGCAGAGTAAGGAAATAGGGTCTCTTTCTCTGCTGTGTCTCACGTTAAGGTAAAACCTAGACTCAAACTGACCGGATCTTTGTTTTTGAGTTGTTGCAGTGGTTAAACAATTGTGTCGGGAAGAAGAACTATACCAGCTTCATTTTTCTAATGATATTCCTCTTGATAATGGTTACTCCCACTTTCTCTCTTGCAATCTCTTTCTATTTTCGATATCCCTATTGAGTTTGCATCTTAAGCAGCTAACAAATTTCTTTGTGAAACAGCTGCTTATTGAAGGAGGGACAGCTGCTGCAATATTTGTAAGGTGCTTTGCCAACAAAAGGAGCATTGAGCTAGAGATTCAGAAAAGATTCAATGCCAAGTTCCCTAGAGGAGTTCTGGCAACAATTTGTGTATGATTCTGCTTGCTTTCTCCACTGTTTCTCTCTCAATTTCATCAGTTGTTCATTCAATTGATACTTTTGCAGGCAGTTTTATTTTTTATGACATCATATTGTTCAGCAGCGCTGGGACAACTTTTCTTATTTCATATAGTTCTCATCCGGAAGGTATGACAGTCCCTCCTTTTTCCCAGTGATTTGTTGCTACCATTAAAAACATAACAGATCTTTTGGATTTGAGAGGAAGGAGAAGAGAGGGCTGAGTTTTCTTTTGTATTGGATATTATGGGGAGAGCGGGAATAGTATCACAAACCGAAAGTTCTGCTTTTCGCTTAACAGTTGGCGCAAAAGACACCTCGTCAAAAATGTACAAAATAATATTTCGTTGAGGATTTTGTTAGAAATTCACTCCCATTTCATTCTTTTCCATTTAACTAATGTAAGATAGTAAATAGGCTTATTATGTATGTAATAACTGATGAGTAAGAGCAAGATTATTTATGTATGGGAAATAGGAAAACACATTGCTTCAGGGTAGGGAACTTTAGGAAGAACCACGGCTGCAATTGCTGTATACAGGCTTCTAAGACCGAAAAATTGGATGCCATATCAGTTTTGAAGTAGAAAAAAGGGGCAGCCTGGTGCACTAAAGCTCCCACAATGCGGGGTCCTGGGAAGGGCCGTACCACAAGAGTCTATTATTCGCAGTCTTACCTTGCATTTCTGCCCGTGGTTGTTTCCACGGTTTGAACCCATGGAAAAACAGAAAGTTTGTATGTTAGTATAAGAACATCTTAAAGTACTACGTATGTTGGTGTAAAAATCCTAAAGCAGGTTGCATCTTGGAGCTACTATTGCTAGTTGCTAAAGTGTTAGAAATCTTATAGTGAGGTTTATTATTTGCTTATTTTCATAGTTGGAGCTACTATTAGTTGCTAACTGTGTAAGGAATCTGAAAGTAAGGTTCATTTTCTGCTTATCTTCATAGTTAAGAGCTGTTGTAAGCAGTTTGTGCTGAGAGAAAACATTTGTAAGCTTGTAGATTACTGAGAACATAAGAAACTCAATGTACGCAACATTCTCTGTTAAGTTTATTGGTTTCACAGCTTAAGATAAATTATGGTTTTCTTGGCAGGGAATGAGAACTTATGATTACATTTTGGCAATGAGAGAGGAGAACCAGTCAACAGAGCTTCTGGAGTCATCAGAAGATTCAGATTCCTCTGATGATGAGAGTATTGACTTTGATTCACCTGAAAAGCCATCACTTATTTCAAAACTTACATGCAGAGAAAAAAGAATGAATCAGGTAAATAATGCACATTTTTTACCTCAAGAATCTTTGCCTCAATTCTTTTGCGTACTTGAAACCCTATGTTGTTCGGTCTCTTCAAAAATGTCAATGGTTGTGTGTCGGATTCTCCAAGTAGTGTATCTTTGAAGAATCCGACAAGGTACAGCATCAAAAGTGAAGAGCTCGCAGACAGTAAACCAATCTAAACTGGATATTTCTCTTCCATCTTGTGAGTTGAATTTTGCATTTCTTTTTAATCAGAGTCTGCAGACAGTATCTATCAAGATTGATGGAGAAACTGAATCATCCACATTGAAAGAAAAACGAGGTTTTCGAGCTAACATTGACCCCTGGAAACTTATAAGTATGAGTAGAGAGAAAGCACTACAAGCAGCTGAAAAGGCAAAGGAAAGGCTCATCAAACAGAAGGAGATAGTAGACCCTTTGAAGCCGCTACCACTAGAAACAAGAAGTGGACCACTAATGAATTTGGACACTAATAGAGTTCCCTTAGCTATGGTTAGCAGTAGGGAGCTTGCTTTATCAAAAGAAGTGATCACCACAAAAGGAAGGCTAATCCGTGGTGTGGGATCACCAATGCAGCTTTCTAGTCCAAGGCGACGACATTCCTATTCTCCTACAGTTGTCCCTACACCTTGTAGTGGTAATGCTACTGTACCATCCCCATCACCAAAGCATAGATATAGAGGCAATTTCGATTTGAAGTTAACGCAAGTCTCTAGGGAACTTGAGACTTACATTTCGAGGCAGGTATTATTCTCTGCCTTGAAGAAAGAAAATGAGATTGCAGCATCGCCCAGATAGCATTGCGTACATTTTCAAACTGTTAATTTATTTGTAATAAGTAGTATTTATGTTACTGAAATTGTCGCACAGGTTGATATAACAAACACAAACATATGTTTGATAAAGCTATCTGCAATATCTTATTTATATATGTTCCCCAACAAAGTGGGATTGAAAAAATATAGAGACTGCTCTATTTTTTTGAGGAATATTTGTTGCCCTTCTAATGTTTCCTTTGTTCCCTTCTAAAGTAGGATTGTGCTTCATTTTTTTTAGATGTTGTTCCTTCAACAATATTTCCTTTGTTCCCATCGCATTCGACTTTTTTTTTGTACACAATACTCTCACATGATGAACTCAACGGCACAAAATACACCTCACGCAAACAATTTCACATAGTGGATGGAGAGAAAATACTAGTGGTCCAATAACAAGACGAGGGGAGGGGGAATTTTGTTGGGCGCTTAAGTGGCATGACATGTGACACCTTATCAAAATGTCAGTGTCACGTGGGGTGGGTGTCCACTTTGGACAATCCTAATGGTGGAGAGGTATATTTGAACCATTTAGGTGAAGCTAGAGATATTTTTGTACCGATAGTATAACAAAGAGTAGAGGTGCAAATTTGACCCTATTCCCATCTAATTTTTGGCTTCACTAGAGTATTAATTTAGGATTATGTTGAATCTATCAATTAAAAATTAATGTGGTTGATACTAGAAGGTTGTATATCAAATTTAGAGTTATCCTGATCAATTTTGAAGCAAAAACAATTTGGTGAATTTTTTATGTAACAAGCTATAGCACCCTTTAGGATTTTGTAACGAATTCAGACATTTTGTCACTAGTTTTGCTCATGATTTTGTGATCCGGTAGAATTTGTGACAAGACAAGTTTTGCCCATCAATTAACTAAAGGGCAGCTAGGTGCACATTGCACTAAAGCTTCCACTGTGTGTGGAATTTGGGGAAGAATAGAACCACAAAAGCGTGTTGTATGCAGTCTTACCTAGTATCTCTATCAAGTTGTTTTCACGACTTAAACCTATGACCTCTTGGTTATATTACAATAAATTTTCCAATCCTCTTTTCGAAAATTTTGTTTATATGACTTCAACAAATTATTTACAAACTAATGCCATTTTTACAGATCGAATAAAATAATCCACCCAAAAATGTGAGGTTGAAATTAAGGGAAAGATATCGTGGAGCACTTTTTTAAAAAAATTAGTTTAGTTGTACGCGCCTCGCGCGTGTATCTCACTATATTGAGTTCACCTTGCGCGTGTACCTCACTTTATTGAGTTCAAACGTTACATTAAATAAGATATTTGTTTAAATAATAAAGATAAATACAATAATTAAATTCAACATCTTTTGGAGAATTTATTTAATTAAACCTAACTTTTACCCAAAAAAAATCTCAAAGCCGATCGACATTCATCTATCACCTGTAAACTACAAAATAAAACGAAGAACGTATAATTTCATAGTAGAGGTAAATTTGTTAGATGAGAAGAATTATACCTGAATATGTGAATCTTGTTGGTAGGTGGGTAGATAAAGAAGGTTAGTTATGAGCCATAGAAATTACTATAATATATTCTACTAAAAGGACACATAGAACGATAAGAACGTAGAATAAAGGTAAATTTGTGAGATGAGAAGAATATACCTTAATATGTCGTAGGTTGATAGATAAAGAAGGTTAGTTATGCGAAGTAGAAAACAAAAATATTGAATTAAAATAACACATTAAGCTAAATTAAACTAAGCAATTTATGTTGCCATAGCAAGTAATATTGTGTTTAAATTAACAAAAGAGAGAGATGATATAACGTCAAAAACCTGATAATAAAATTGTTGAAACTGTGCTGAGACGAAAAACAATGAAAGATCGCAACTGCTTATAACGATGAACAATGTAAATGCTCAAGGGTTTATATAGAAGGACAGAATGTACAAATCAAAGATGATACAAATTTGGATGTGTAGGAAAAAAATAATTTTTTGGTTGAAAGAAACCAAGCAGGAAACAAATAGGAGAAAAAAATAGTACAGTAATTTCATCCGATCAAGTAGGAAAAAAAGCTTTAAAAGGGGGTGGGGGTGGGGAGGGGGGGAATTAAATTTGAAAAGAATTTAACTGTAGGGAAATTGAAGGTGTTTTTTGGTTGAAGAAATCAAGTAGGAATCAAATGAGATTAAAAAAAAATCGGATGTTTAACAAAGTAGGAAAAAAAACGTGGGTTTAAATTAATTAAGTAGAGTAAAAAGCTCAATGTGGTAAAAACTAAATTTGGTTGTTTTAAAAAAGTAGGGGGGAAAATGTGGGTTTTAATTAAGTAGAGAAAAAGGATAAATTTGGTTAGAATTTAATTGTAACAAAAATTTAGTATATTTATTTTGAAGAATTTAATTGTAGGGAAAAGGGTAAAAGACGATTTTGTCTAAAGCGGACTATTTTAATACAGGGCAAAAAGTTTAGTTCGTTTTTCTAAAGGCCTTCACATTTTTAATATATTATAGATATAGATATAGATAATCGAAGTTTGAGATTTTGCTAAAAATTAATCAGTCGGATAAAGTATTGTAAATTTTACATATATACCGACATGTTTACCATTAATTACTAAAAATCCCAACATCTTTCAAAATCTCCTAAAATCCCAACATTTGACCTCTGATAATACAAGTTAATTACATTAGATACATACTTTTAATACATGTATTAATTAACTAAATCAGCATGTTTTAAGAAATGTAACAGATAACTTTGCATTAAATCAACATTTAAGCTAACTAATTAAGGTAAAAAATCAAATCAAAAACCCCACATTTAATGGGATTCCGTTTATTACTCCACTTCGTTAAAACATAAACGTTGTTTTAATATATTTTTAAAATTAAAAAATATTCTTTCTTCTTGTTCAGATTAAACACACCAAATTTTTTTTATTTGATTTGTTAATTTCGCTTGTTTGATATGAATATTTCGGTGCTTTTACGTCATTTCGGTGTTTGGATTAACGAAATCGAGTATGTTGGTTATAAGAGTGATGGAATTGTGGTCAGTGAACATGTTACTTACGAAAAACTGATTTCTACAATTCCGGGAGAACTGGAAATCGACGAAACAGGAAAAAAATTGAAGCTCGTTACATTGTTGAAGGAAATGGTTGTCCGTTGTTCATTCTAATGAAATGAGTGTGAAGCTGTATGTTGAAATTAAAAAAACAGAGCGTGGATTTGGAACGTATCCTCTTATCATCACTACGTTAGATAAGTCTGATAGTGAAATGCTTTTTGATGAAAAAGTTGGTGTTGTAATGTGTTTGGAAAGTCCATCTGAAATAGTTGAAGAAATAATTAGTTATAAATCTAATTCTACTTCTCCTATGACTTTGTTGGATAGTAAAGGGAACAAGATCATTACTGATTGCAAACATAATGATGTTAAGGTTGGACAAATATACAAGGACAAGTGTACTCTCATTTCGATTATGGCGCGATTTGCAATTGAGCATTCCTTTAATTACTATGCCAAAAGATCGAACAAGAAAAGGTATGTTATATTTTTTTTTTGGTAGCAGCTCTTGGTAATTTTGTGTACGTTAACTGGGAAGGATTATTAATGACGAGATACATTTTGTTATGAAAATGATACATTTTGCTAATCTTGTATCTCATTTTATGAAGTTATGATTAATTATATTTCTTGTTGTCTGTTATAAGAAATGTTGTAGATACATATAAATATCCTAGATACATGTTGTAAATTTACAAGATACATGTTGAGCAAGTTTCAAGCCGAGATACATTTTGTTATGAAAAATAATATATTTTGCTAATCTTGTATCTCAGTTTATGAAGTTATGTTTAATTATGTTTCTCGATGTGTTTTATTTTCTCATATATATCAGAAATGTCCTTGATATATATTAATGTCCTAGATACATGTTGCAAAATTTCTACATATATGTTATACAAGTAGTCAATGTTGTTAATGAATATAGAAATCTGTTTTTTCTATATTTATTAAGAAGAAGAATTTGAACTTTTGTTTTCATTGATTCAGCTATGTCCTACAATGCCGTTCGGAGAATTGTGTTTGGATCTTTAAAGCATCATGTCGTCGCGGTTCAGAACTATTTAAAGTTAGATTTTTCCAAAATGTTCACACATGCTCGTTGAAAAATCTTGTTTTTACTCAACTTCAAACTACAGTTGGGTTTGTTAGTGGTTTCGATGCACCAAAACTTGTCAACTATAAGAGAATACACACCCCGAATGATATAATCGAAGATATTAAAAATGCTTTCGGTGTAGACATTAACTATCAGAAGGCTTGGAGGGCTAAAGAACGTGCGATTGAGATGTTAAAGGGGAAACCTGCGGATAGTTATCGACAAATGGCTCGATATGTATACATGTTAAATTCCGTATATCCAGGTTCACATATTAGAATGCATAAATTCGAGGATGATAAATTTATGTATTTGTTCGTTGCATTGCAACCTTTGAAGAGGGGATTCGAGTATTGCAGGCCTGTAGTTGTGGTTGATGGTGCGCATTTGAGTGAAGCATATAAAGGTACATTTATTTTCGCAAGCACTCTTGATGGAGAAGGTAATTTATATTTATTTGTATGTATATTTATTTTTGCGATGTAATTAAGATCATATTTTTCTGTTAAATTATTTTTTTAGTTTGAGAAATCGTTTACTTGTATCTGATTAATTAATTTTTTATATTATCAAAATTGTAGGACGCATTCTGCCGATTGCGTATGGTGTTGTTGATAGTGAAAACGATAATTCGTGGACTTGGTTTTTTAAGAACTTCAGAATTGCTTTTGGAGAGCGCGATAGTATGTGTGTTGTATCCGACTAAAGGCTGTGGGTGTTGTATATCTGAATGTGCCGCACCTCGCATGCATTTGGCACTTGTGGAAGAATGTTTGCACAAACTTCAGGAAGAGTACAGATAGACTTAGCGATATTTACTATGCTATGGTCAAGGCTTACCGCAAAGATAAGTTTGATTTTTTTTGGAATCAAGTTGGGAAGATTGATAAGAGGGTAAAGTCTTATCTTAAGGATGCTGGATTTGAAAAGTGCGCACGCGTGTATGCACTTGTTAATCGTGGTAGAATGATGACTTCAAATATAGCAGAGTGCATAAATGGTAAATTGAAGCTAGCACGTGAGTTGCCGATAATAGAATTTTTGGAGCAGACTAGGAAATTATTTGGAAAGTGAAATTGCAAGAATAGAGAAAGAGCATCGTATGCAAACACGTCACTTGGTAGTAGATTTGAAGGAATTTTTCAGCTAAATACTTCAAAATCTACAAGGCTTAAGGTTAGTTTTCATGTTTTGTTTTGTTTTACATATTATAGAATGCTTGATTCATAATACAGGATACTAGTTGTTTTGGAAAATGTTACAGTAACTTAATCAATCTTTTTATTGAATTTAAACAAAATATTCTATAAAAGAACAATATGTATTTATGTGTAAACATATTATGACTAATCTTGTAAGTTAGTGCGTCATCAACATATGTATATTCTGTTTATGATGACGGGAGTAAGTACATAGTATGTCTTGATGGGAGGACTTGCTCTTGTGGTAGATTCCAATTGGACGAGATAACATGTGAACACGCGATTGCAGTACTAAAAAGCAAGCATGTAGTTGATATGAAGCCTTATTGTTCAGAGTTTTATTATCCTGAAACATTAAGAAAGATGTATGAAGAATCTATATTTCCAATGCCCGATAAGAAGGACTGGATTGTTCCATAAGAAGTTATGGATGAAGTTGTGTTACCACCAAAATACAAACGTCAATCCGGAAGGCCAAAGAAAAACAGGGACAAGAAATCAAGTGAAACTATGACATCGAGTAGTAATTATTGCGGGAGATGTGATTATGCAGGTCACAACAGGAGTACTTATAACTTCTTTCCAAAGGAGGACTGACCATGCAGTTGACTGATTATTAATGTGGAATAATTTGTTATCTTCTAGTTGAATTTCTTTCCTTTTTAATGCGAAGTTTTAATTGATGACATTGTTGTTTTTTTAAGAATATTAAGAAAAATAGTTTCAGTAATAAACCGTTATTTTCGTTCCTTGTTAATTATTTACCCTTATTTTTTGGAGATTGAAATTGTCGTGAAACTTCATTTAGAAATTAAGATAATATTAAACTGGTAATGTTATTGTAGTTGTTATACTGTAGTAAGAGATTGTAAAAATTTATACTTTTATATGATGTATCTTTCATAAATTTGTAGATACAAGTTTGCACAATTTGTAATAACTGAAAAATATAATTGTATCATGTAGGACTGTAAGTTTTGATATAATGTGTTAGTCTGGTTGAAGGCAGACGTGTATTCTGAGTAATTAAAAATGGCTATAGAAACATAATAGTGTAATGTGTTGTTATGTACATTTATTATATAGTAAAATATGTATTTTTTTTACTAGATACATATAATTTAATAAGATGTTTCTCAGTTAATTTTACAGATACAAGATTAATTTTTCACTTCTATAGTATAATGTCATTAGTTTTTTGATATAGTACCATTAACTTGTGCTATAATTTCTTATGTATTTTAGAGACAACAGATATTAGTTGGAACAAAAAGCTGTTGTAGATACTAAATAATGTAATATTAATACCATTATATTCTAATTTGTGTTTCATTATATTAGATTCATATGATTGTAAAATGTTATAAAATATTTTTCTAATACTATGTCTTTTTAAAGTGCTAGGACAATGTAGTTCGATACATAAATATATATATGAAATGCTTTAGCATTGCATTATAATGGATAACAAAATAAAATTATTTAATCATTTAAAAAACATAATGTATCAGAACATAACATTACCAACATCATCAAAAAATCATTAATGTTTCTATCAACTTCCTACTTTTGTAATGTCCAACAAGCAAACAAATAAACAACTACTTAATATGTAAAACACTGTCTGTTTTTTTTTTGTGCGAACTTGCTCCTTGGCCTTGGTGGATCGTCATTCTCACTAAAGTACCCGTTCTTTGCCTTTTCAGACCCATACTTGCACAAAAGAGAAGAATATCTCAGAAGATGGTATTGAGCATCAATACTCGAACATGGAATGCCTAATCCCTCACTCAGATACTCGGCATAAACAGCCACAAATACACCACAATCTCTGCATTCTAAAAAATAATTAAGTTAAAGCATTAATATACATGAGTACGGTAATGAAAACAAACAAAAAGGTAATGTAATACGTACAAGCTTCTACTATCTTGTTGTGCTATCTCAGATAAATGTTCCACTTGAAATGGATCCCGTTCGGATTTTTTCTCGTATGATTTCAGTGCAGTCCAGTCAGTGGGTACCTTGTGCTAAAAAAACTTACTGTACTGAAGCTAAGTCGGAATCATTACAGCCAACTTTTCAATCTCACTTATTTTTTTCCGTGAAGAGGCCATTGAATCATACACACGAATGCATCGATCATTTAAAGCAATGACTGTCAATACCCAGTGAAAGGCGTCGTCACAGTTAATTGGGACAAATACCTCATTAACCATATGCCAAGGCTGACCTGCGCACGTACTCAATCCTTTGATTATGTTAATCAGTGACTTCTCCATATCAGCAACTTCATCAGTTCTGGCAAATGTATCTTGAGTTGCAAGATCCTTAGCAACGTCTGAATTGTAGTAATTCACATATGTCTTATCGATGTACACTTTGAAAAAATAATCTGTGGTAGTGTATCTGCTGATTGAAAAATTCGTGTTCTTGTACTTCTTCCTCAAGTAGTACATAATAACATCCAGATGTTGTTCAAATTATAATAAAGTGGTATGTTATAGCAATCAACTGCAATAAGTAATAATTAGATACAAATTATTGATTATGTATCTAATGTAATAACTTTATAAATACTGATAATTGTAAGATCAACAAATGAAAAACATATATATTTATATAGAACGAAACATTTTTTGTTCTTATGTATCAAATATAAAGTACTTTCGGCTAAAAAATTTCAACTATCTTTACTAACAGTAAAGATGCAAATATTACAAAAACAAGTTTCGTTAGCACAATGTTTAGCTTAAACAATTATTATAACTTGTACAGTCAATGTAACTCATGTAATAGACTTTAATACTTCATCATAGAAATCACACAATAAGAAAACTATTTACTATTAAAAATCTGGTTAAACAAAATTTTAAGAAAAAATGAAGGTAATACCTCATCATTCCAGCACTTGTTCTGTTGATACATCAAGTAAAACCAATTCTTGGATTTTGGAAAAGCAACTACGAAATCTAGTTGACGAAATTCAAGTGTTGAACAATTAACCTTATAGTGATCGTCATCATCTTTTATGCAACATAAAAGTACAGTTGATTTGAAAAATAAATAAATAGTAAGTTGTATATTACAGGTGAATTTAGGATAAGACGTGTTGCTTACCTTTTCGTGTGTTGCTTGTAGAGGCCATCATGAATCCATTCTTCAAATATTTCCATCTCCACAGTAGGTGAATCCCCAGTAATGTGATAGCCTTCGAATGGGAATTTTTGTCGCTCATTAGAAGCCAATTTTTTCTTTTCTTTAGAACTTGATCCAAAATGGGTCAAAAAAGGAGAACGATAAATCTTTGATGGCTTTCTTAAGCGTGGTGCAGGTACATTTTTATTAGCCGACACATTCTTTTGTGGCGTAGAAAAGGCAGACAAAATCGCGGTGTCACTAATCTCATACTCTGCTGGAGTTGTTGGTGGAGGCTTGTAAATCGTTAATGCCAAATCATGTTCTCGACCTGGAATAATACTTTCAAGCGGCTGAATTTCTTCAACAGCTATGTCACTCTGCTTCTCAATTCCAACATCCTGAAAATGATTTGAAACCTTAACAAATTTATTATAAATAAAGTCCACTATTTTTAACTTTATCAATAAGTAGTAACTTGTATTTGAAGTTTATTTTAACTTGTATTTGAACTTTATTTTAACTTGTATTTCAACTTTAATTTAACTTGTCTTTAGACTTTAGTTTAACATGTATCTAAGCTTAACTTAACTTGTACATAATTTTTGTATTAACTTGTATTAGAAACAAGTCTAAACTTAACTTAACTTGTATTAACTTTTTTGTATTAACTTGTATCTGAACTTTATTTTAACTTGTATTTCAACTTTAATTTAACATGTATTTAGATTTCAGTTTAACATGTATCTAAACTTAACTTAACTTGTATATAAATTTTGTATTAACTTGTATCTGAACTTTATTTTAACTTGTATTTGAACTGTATTTAAACTTGTATCTCAGTTTTATTTTAACTTGTATCTCAACTGTGTTTTAACTTATATGTAAACTTTATTTTTAATTTGCAATATTAATAACATAATTGTGTTCATTATTTTAGTGAATTAGATTCTTACTACTAAATTAACTAAACTGTACAAGATATGTAAATGTTGATTACACATATGACTTAGCTTACATTTATCATTTCAAGCATGCAAAAATAGTCATGTTAATTAGAAAACACATAATGAATGTTTATTACCTTTTCATGTTGTTCACCCTTCTTGAGAAATGATGGTGCCTGGTTGGCTTTATCATCCTCCATTTCAACCGGTTTGTCAGTTTCTTTTACTACACTGTCAGTACTCGTAGGTCCTTCATTATCAACAACGGCATCTGAAGGATCACATTCTTGCCGGCTCTGTTTTACAATAGTTTCCTGCAGATTTTTTATCAGAGAATAAAAAAAAATTAATATAATATAATTAGTTAATTACTACCTTTGAGAAGTAAGTACATACTGATACATATAAACATTTTTTATAAGATAATGCAAATAGTAAATATGTACTAATGGGCACCTCCATTTCCTTTATTTTTTTTAGACACTATTTGGACTGACGGGATTAGTATGACATTCAAAATCAGCAACATCATCTGAATGTGCAGCTTCTTTCGGGATTTGTTTTGTAATTTTTTCCTAAAATTGAAAGATGAGAAGCATGAATAAATTCAATATACTCGTTAACAAATGTGTGTTGTTTTACAGCATCTTACCTGCTTCACAGTCTCATTTTTTTGCTCCAATGAATTCAAAACTTCAGTGAATCTAGTGTTCATCAGACGCTCCAAATCTTTGAATTTTTGGTCAATCAAGTAAATATGCAAATTGATTAGTTAAAATGCATACAATTAATAAATTTATACTGCAATAAGTTGTAGATCCTTACGTATGTCTTCATGTATGCCTTCATTTCGGACTCTAACGAATGTAGGTCCGCTTTAACCACAAGGTCTTTCTTGTTTAATGTGGATTTTGAATCAGCATCAACTTTACTCTTTTCTTTCATATCTGATTGTTTCGCCAGTATTTGTTAAGCAAGAAAAATAACACAATATAGAAACGTTTTCATTATGAGAAAAATATAAAATATGTTGATAAGGAAAATACCTGCTGTCTGTTTTTTTCTGCGTCTCGCAACTGCATTTATTTTTTATGATCTGATCTTCTTTCTGTCGGAACATCTTTTCCATTTTTTGTCATAGGTTCAGATACTGTATGAGATACATGTATCAACTGCCTCATTAAAAATTGTGGAGGGGTAGAACTGAAGTCATCAAAACTGTCATGATCTTTGGTAACTTGGGGTACATTGACTCTGTAACTCCTACGATCTTGATTTTTAGATGACGATGGCATCGAAGATGTACCATGTTGTTCAGATGCAAAACTAGTGCGTGCCAAATCAAGTTTTTCAAACTCATCCGCAGTAGGAACAATGTTGGCATATGAATACTATGTACAAAAAAATTATCCATTAAATATTATTACGATTAAAACTACAAAAACTATAATGCAATGTATGAAAAAAGTTCAATCATTATCGTACCTTGCTAAACATTCTGGTCATAAACTGATGAAACTGAGGCCGGACTGCAACAACTTTCCAATTCAATATGTGAGGTATGTTATTTCCCTCCTTAACAACAACTTTGGATTCAACATTTGAACAAAGTGCAAACATCCACACAATAAGAACCTGTGGGATACCACCTAACCTATAAAGTTGCTTCTCCATTGAAAATTCTTGCCTCAGTGAGGCCATCAACCTGGAGAAAGACACTTTACCCCAAGGAAAGAATTGATATTTTCCATCTTCAACCATTTTGAAATCAGAAAATGAAATGGGAGAAGCATTCAACTGTGAGTAGATAAAAGTGTGTATGAAATATAGGATTGTCGTCTGGAGGGCATCCTCTTTGTTTTCAAAATTTTCCTTCAGAAAACGTTCCACCAATGCATCCTTATCTACACCATTGGTTGATTGTGGAAAATACCTTTTCATAAGCCTACTCGGAGAAGGCTCTTCATATTTGAAATCATCAACATTCCCAAAACAGTTTAAGCCAGTAATCAAAGTAAATTCATTGACGGAAAATCTAAGGATCTGGTCTTTGACAAAAACATGTATCTCTTCTTGATTTGGTTGCTCGATCTCGAGCATAAGAACACATTTTGTTATTTGTCCAATATAATTAGAAATAGGTATGTTGAGATAACATCCGAAGATAGTCTTCTCAAATAAGTGTAACACTTCTTGCCCGACAACTTCTTTAATTTCATCCTTAAATCTTAAATTGCATAAACTTACAAATCTAAGAGGATGACTTGGAATTTCCTTTATAACATAACTCAATTCCTAAAACAAAAAGAAACAATAGTGAAAAAATTAGTCTATATGCAACAACTCTACATTAAGACATTACAATAAAAACAAATACTCTAATAACAACATAATTTAGAAACAAGTTAATACAACATGTATGTATGTAGGTATTAACTTGTATCTTTTGTTTTATGACTTTCAATAACAATTAAACCAACACTAGATACATTTCAAGAAATTAACAGTAAGTACCAGATACAAAGTCAACATAACATGTATCTATTAAAAAACTTGTATCTTTTTTTATATGACTTTGAATAATAATTAAACAACACTAGATACATTTCAAACAATTAACAATTAGTACCAGATACAAGTTAACATGACATGTATCTATGAAGTCATAACTTGTATCTCTTATAATATAATTTCCAGTCAAGTTTAAACACCGAAAGATACATATCAAATCATTAACAACAACTCACAGATACAAGACAACATAACATGTATCTAATGACAAGAAACTTGTATCTTTTGTTATATGACTTTCAATAACAAATAAACAACACTAGACACATTTCAAGCAATTAACAGTTAGTGCTAGATACAAGTTAACATAAAATGTATCTATGATGTCATAACTTGTATCTCTTATAATATAATTTTCAGTTAAGTTTAAACACCAATAGATACATATCAAAGCATTAACAACAACTAACAGATACAAGACAACATAACATGTATCTAATAACAAGAAACTTGTATCTTTTGTTATATTAATTACAATATCAAAATAAATCACAAGATAGATATAAATTATTAGCAACAAAGCACCGAATAAAAAATAAATTTTATCAGAAACGTATCATCCATCACAAAATATGTATCTCGGCCTAAAATTGAACAAATTTGTACATGCAATTACCTTAGGAAGCTCATCTCTATAAATTTTTTCAACAACTCTTCTTCTCTTGACGGGAGCTTTACTTTCAGGACTGTTGTGTCCTCTTTTCTTAGAACCACTTTCTTTTTTCTTGTCCTTCTTAGCAATCTTTTGACGTAATTTCTTCATAGTTTGGGGATCGTTTCTATGATTTGACCTATTTTCATGAAAACCATCAATTTCATAGTCAAAATCTCTCTGAAACAAAGCCTTTGAAACATTCTAATTGAGAAACCCCAAGACTAAAAGAAGGTCCAGCCTCTCTATTCATGCTGATAATTCAAACAACGGAGCAAAAAAAAGTGAAATTGAAGAAATCTCTGTACCAAAATACTCAACTTTCAGATAGCTTTACTTGTGGCAATTTTTTTTTTTGAAAAAAAAATGTAAAAAAGGAATTAAATAAGTTGAAACTGATTTTATGGGAGGAAATTACCTGGATTGAATTTTTTGAATCAGATGGATAGAAAATGGCCAAATTTTGCGCCGTTCAAAGAGGATATGTCGAGTATTTTTTTGTAAAGAGCCACTTTTTTAGTTGTAGGGTTAACTTGTATCTCACAATTAATAAAAAATATGAAATATTGGGATTTGAGTAATTTTTAAGAAGTGGGGGGATATTTAGAAGTTTAGAAACTTATGTTGTTTATTTAGGTAATTTTTCCTAAAGTATTTCCACTTTATAGTCATTTCCTAATTTGAGTTATTTTGGCCCATGTCGTTCAGATACAACCCATATACAATATTGATACATTTCATATACAATACTGATACAGCTTTCAACCGGGCATTTGACCTTGTTAATTTTTTTTCTATAAATTTTTTAACCGAAAAATATTTTGATTTTTTTTTATTATTTAGAAATAATAATTAAATATAATTATATAAAAATGGTATAATTGTTATATAGAATATGTATCTACATAAGATATATGTATAGAAATTGTATAGTTCTATCAAATATATATATGTATAAAATATATATAAAAAATATATAGAAAGTGTATAAAAATTATATAATTGTTGTATAAAATGTGATAAAGTACAATTATTGTATAAATTGTGTATCGAAACTATATAATTTTCGTATAGAATATTTATATGTATAAGATATGTATAGAAACTGTATAGAAAGTTTGTAGAAACGGTATAGAGCAAACCAGTAAATTAAAATAGCTAGAATGTGGAATTTAAATTCCATGACTATTTTTGTGGAAATAGCTTAATTTGAAGTGCCGTTTTTGTTTCCTCCTTTTCATTTATTTGGGCCTTATTGGCTAAACACATCTATTAAAAACATTTTAATTATTAATGTATTTTATTAAATCAATCTTATTCAAGATGTCTTGAAATTTTAATTTTGCTATTATTACTGTAAAGTAATTTAATACAAAGGATAGAAATAAAAAAATATTCTAAGATTAGTTTGATTTTATAAATTAAATAAATAAATTGAAATAACTCTTTTTAATATAAGGGAGAAATAAAATAAAACTAAAGGGGTAGCCAATTAGATGCTCCCTCTTCAGAAATGGAGCAGCAAAATTGTGGCAAAAAGAAGAATTAAAAATGAAAGATAAGTAAAAGAAAACAATTAATTTGGGAGTAAATAGCTTTGCTATCCACGTGGCAAATACACATTTGTTACTTTACTAGCACACAGATCGCTATCCTAGCAATCTATCTCTTCTCCAATGTCCACCGTCAATCCTAAATCTCAATCAACGGCTTACATTCACTCTCAATCATTACACCGCCAAAAAATTCAAAACTCTTTTCCAAATTTCCAAATTTCCCGCCCTCCATCTCTCTATATAAAATCCCCATTACACATTTCTCATAATCATTCTCACTATACACCAAAAATGGCGCGTACTAAGCAAACAGCTCGCAAATCCACTGGCGGGAAGGCACCAAGGAAGCAACTAGCTACAAAGGCTGCCAGAAAATCTGCTCCGGCAACCGGAGGAGTGAAAAAGCCTCACCGTTTCCGACCAGGAACTGTGGCTCTAAGAGAAATCAGGAAGTATCAGAAGTCGACTGAGTTGTTGATCAGGAAGTTGCCCTTTCAGAGGCTGGTGAGGGAGATCGCTCAGGATTTCAAGACGGATCTGAGGTTCCAGAGCAGCGCTGTGGCTGCTCTACAAGAGGCTGCTGAGGCGTACCTTGTTGGAGTGTTTGAAGATACTAATCTATGTGCTATTCATGCAAAGAGGGTTACAATTATGCCTAAGGATATTCAACTTGCTAGGAGGATTCGTGGTGAAAGGGCTTAGGAAGAAGAAGATTGTTAGTGTTTATCTGTTTTTTTTTTCTTTTTTTTTGGTTTACATCTGTTGCAATGTTAGGGTTAGTTGTGTAAAGCCAATTGGTGATTTCAGTTGAATTAATGTATAAACTGTTGGTTTTACTAGCATTTTGGAATCTGGTTAATGGAATTTTTACTTTGTTTTCTTGAATCAAATGTCTTGCAATTACGTTAATGTGTTATTTGCTATAAATCGAAGATTGAAGCTGTACTTGCTGTTTACTTGGCTATTAGATCTTTTCTTTGATACTCGTGACCTTTATGTATTAAGAAGTTCTATTTACCATGTCTTATCCCCCCTTCCCCCCTCCTCCTACTAGACCCATTAGCTCACTTGGTTATCAGAACAATATTCAGTATCTGCGAGAGAAATGATTTCTGTCCTGAACTGAAGCTTGCTATTAGCACATTGGTCAGATCAGTGAAGTGCCGATTCAAATTGAAGCCCCTTCCCTTTTCTTCTTAGCACGTGACCTGGAGAAATCTTCTATGCTAACAGATTGATTAGTCTACTTGAATTAAGGTTGCTAGTGCTAAATGTTCTTGCAGATTTTCTTAAGGTTGCTAGTGCTAAATGTTTTGGCAGATTTTCTTATATTCATTTTATATTCTTGCTATACAACGAGTATGCTAAAGTAAGCATAACATTTCATTGAAAGCATTTATGAGCTATAATTCTATGCAATAACAGTACTTGTTTTATCTTTTGTGATCAAACTTGCTCAATTTAAGTTCAAAACTGTATAATATTCAAAACGTCTCTTTCCCTATTTTTCTTAAAGGTGTTTATAAGCCAGTCCGTATCTTACCTAAGCCTGTTGGTCTTTGTTGCTTGGGAGAGCTGCTTTTTAGTTTCAGTCTGACTTGAACTAGATTGGAACTAGTTTCATCAGCGCTTTCCTTTTCTTCATATTTAAATAGTTTCAACATCTGACGAAGGTAAGTTTTGTTTTCGCTACATCTGACTGTGTCAATAAAGTGATAGGGCAGAGTTACAGTCATCTACTTTCCCCCTGTCTTCAAGGTTCTCCATCTGACCTGAAACTCTATTTGTGGATATCAAGCTGGTATGCCTTCAAAGAGTTATAAATTGAGTAGATTTCTCTATATTCAAGGTTTGGAACGTTTAAACTTAGGTAGGTTAGCAGATGGTGAGGCCAAAGACTCAAATACCATCCTGATTGCATAGTTACCACCACTAACAATAACGTGTCTGGGTAGGCTATATGAATTCCCACTTCTTCAATTAATCTCATGACATATCCTTATTCGTTCTAGTTGACAAAAAAAAAGAGAGAAAATTAAGTTAAATAATAATATTAAAAGATTTCGAACAAGTCTAAAGCCAATCCTCAACTAGTAGATACCACATATATGATTGCATAGATACCAATGTAACAAAAAGGGAGTGAGGGACTAGACCAAGAGTTCAGATAAGATGATAACAATAGAGTAATTAAATTCTAATATATCAAATAACAGTCAGACTGAAATGTAAGTAGATAAAATCTAAAGCTAAAGCAAGAGTAAGAAATCATAGCCTTAACTAGTAGTAACTGCATACCTTCATCAGGCAATTAGTAACAATCCTTATTTCATTCATTTGCCTCAAGTTTATTTTGGTATTTCTACTTGTCTAATGCTGTCAAATTGTGAAAGAATTGGATTAAGATGATAAATAATGAAATTCTGAGTTATATATAACAGAAGTTTAAAGCATGAATATTAGTTACATCACTTAGGAAATTGCAAGTATATTGTTTCAAATAAAAAATAGTAGCCATGTGAATGATATTACTACTGTCCACAATTTATAAGACAAAAAGAAAGACTACTGAAATTTACAAGACAAATTGTTGTTGTTCTTCGGGTACACAAAAATCTATATTTCGGCACAACAACTTCAATACAAGTTCAAGTATAAAACAAGAACACTTATGAAGTTAGTAACACCCTCAACACAAGATCGAAAAAACCTTTCAAAGAAGTGTTTTTTTTCCCAGAAAGTTAGATGAAATAAAAAAAGGCCAAGTCCTTCGACTTCACGAAGTGTCCTTAAGGAAATAATTCCCCTCAAGTGTCCGAGGTAGCCGAATTTTTCTCCCAGGATAAAATGGCCTAACTATCCGACTGTAGTGGTACCTCAAACGATCGGATTCTGTTCGAACTCACTCAACGATTAGATGATCACACGGAGTATTTTCAGAAAACAAGAAGAGCTTTTTGCAGAATTTTTCATCTTAAACTTGTGGAAAAAATGCAGGTTTATATAGACATAAAGTGCCCCTTCCGAAAGGTGGTAATGGTTCATCCAAAAAGGTGTATCCTTTGGAAGCGTCATGTCTATTCATTCGAAACATTGTGTCTTTTTCTGAATAGACATAACTATCCAAACAGTCACTCTTTTTCCAAATAATGTGTCTTTTCCTCAAAGGGTTGTGTCTCTCCATTTTCCATTCACACCAATTGAACCCAACAATCCCTCACATGAATGGGGAATGACTATTCTTTGTAAAACTTTACGGACAAGTATGTGATCATCAAGCAAAGATTGATTGCATCTGGATAAGTGGGTTTTCCATTGAACTTTCCATAGTGAACATGCATCGGATGCACTCGGTCAATCGGTAGATTTGATATCTTTGAACCGTCGAGCTTTAATGTACACCTAGACAACACATGTCACACAACCAACCTTTTACCATTTATGGTTTTCACGATTTTGTTCGTTTTAGCCATGAACACGTTCCGGTCTCATGAGAGCTTAGAGAATAGGCCTTTACTAACATTCTCCTTGAAGCGGCTTCGACTTCGCCCTCACATAGATGATTTCTAAACGTTCAATCCTGTAGATTAAACTATTTGGTCAATCTGCCAAATTTAGATAATCATTAAAAGACTTTACACCATAAGTCTTATCCTTGTTTACTAAACATTGTCTACATCATGAGAATGAGTTGGGTATATTGACAATGTTGAACCTTTCATACACAACTTTGTTTAATCTCCTTGAACCTAGCTCTTGGAATCTCCAGTCTGCTAGATAGAGTTACCGCCATGCTGACTTGTCCTAGGCCTTAAAACTTATTCTCGTGGATGTTCTCTTAACTCCTTCTCTAGATAGGCCTTTTGTAAGTAGATCCGACACATTATCCTTTGACTTCACATAGTCAACAGTGATAATTCCACTAGAGAGAAATTCTCTAACGGTATTATGTTTTCATCTTATGTGACGAGATTTACCGTTGTACATCATGCTCCCTGTCCTACCTATTGCCGCTTGGCTATCACAGTGTATATATACTGGTGTCACTGGTTTGGGCCAATAATGAATATCTTTCAAGAAATTAGGAGTCATTCTGCTTTTTCATCGGCTTTATCTATATGCGATAAATTCTGATTCTATTGTAGAGCGAGCAATACATGTCTGTTTGGATGATTTCCAAGAGACCTCTCCTCCACCGATAGTAAATACATATCCACTCGTGGATTTTACTTCATTCGATCCGGTGATCCAATTTGCATCACTATATCCTTCAAGTACCGCGGGATATTTATTATAATGCAAAACATAGTCTTGAGTGTATTTAAGATACCTCAAAACTCTTTTCATTGCCATCCAATGAGTTTTATTAGGATTATTAGTGTACCGACTCAACTTACTAATAACACATGCTATGTCTGGCCGGGTACAATTCATGATATACGTTAAACATCCCAACACTCTTGCGTACTCCAACTGTGAGTCACTTTCACCTTCATTCTTTTGAAGTACAAAGCTCACGTCCAATGGAGTCTTGGCAATACCAAATTTCAAATACTTGAATTTGTTAAGTACTCTTTTAATGTAATGAGACTGTGACAATGTCAACCCTTTGAGAGTTCTATGGATTCTTGTTCTTAAGATCACATCCACAACTCCAAGGTCTTTCATATCAAACTTTCTCTCGAGCAGTCGTTTCGTAGCATTCATGTCAGAAATGTCTCTACTGATGATCAACATGTCATCAACATACAAATAAACAATGACTTGGTGATTTGAAGTGTCTTTGATGTAAACACATTTATCACATTTATTTATCTTGAATCCGTTTGCCAACATGGTTTGGTCAAACTTCGCATGCCATTGTTTAGGTGCTTGTTTTAGTCCATAAAGTGACTTAACAAGCTTACACACCTTATTTTTTTTTTTTTCTGAAATCACAAAACCCTCAGGCTGTTCCATGTAAATTTCTTCCTCCAATTCTCCATTTAGGAATGCTGTTTTCACATCCATTTGATGAATTTTAAGACCATATACCGCCACCAAGGCAATTAACATCCGAATTGACATTATCCTCTATATAGGCGAGTATGTATCAAAGTAATCAAGACCTTTCTTTTGTTTAAAGCATTCCACAACAAGTCTTGCCTTGTATTTGTCAATAGTACCATCAATTTTCATTTTCCTTTTGAAGATCCATTTAGAACCTAAAGTTTTATTTTCTGGAGGAAGATCAACCAACTCCCACGGATGGTTGCTTAAGATTGAATCAATCTCACTATCGACTGCCTCTTTCCAAAAGGATGAGTCTGATGACGACATCGCTTCCTTAAACGTTTGAGGCTCATTTTTTAAGAGAAATATTACGAAATTCGATCCAAACGAAGTTAACGTTCTTTGGCGTGTATTACGTCTTGGATTCTCATCATTATGTATATCCTCCTTGGTTCATCTCGAGGTCGTTTAGACCCCCCACTAGACTGTTCATGTCTAGTTTTATACAGATAAATGTGTTCAAAGAATTCAACATTATCTGATTCAATTATCGTATTTTCATTGATATCTGAATGTTCAAATTTATGAACCAAAAACCGACATGCTTTACTACTTTTAGCATATCCTATGAATACACAGTCCACCGTCTTAGGTTCTATCTTTACTCTTTTAGGCATAGGAACTTAGACCTTCGCTAGACACCCCCACACTTTGAGATATTTCAAGTTGAGTTTTCTTCCTTTCCATTTTTCATGTGGAATTGATTGTGTCTTATTATGGGGCACTCTATTGAGTATTCGGTTAGCTGTAAGGATTTCTTTCCCCACAAGTTTTGCGGTAAACCTGAACTTATTAGCAAGACATTCATCATTTCCTTCAAGGTTCAGTTTTTTCTTTTCGCAATACCATTAGACTGAGGTGAATACGAGCCCGTAGTTTGTTGGACAATTTCATTCTCTACATATATTTGCGCAAAGGGAATTCATATTCTCCGCCCCTATCACTTCTTATCATTTTGATCTTTTTCTCTAATTGATTTTCAACTTCTATTTAATATTGCCTAAACGCATCTATTGCTTCATCTTTACTGTTTAGCAAATAGACATAACAATATCTAGTACAATTGTCAATAAAAGTTATAAATACTTTTTCCCACCATGAGATGGTGTTGACTTCATATCACAAATGTCTGTGTGGATTAAGTCTAAGGGATTTGAATTCCTTTCAACGGACTTATACAGATGCTTAGCATATTTTGATTCCACACACATTTGACATTTTGATTTATTGCACTCAAAGTTTGGCAAAACTTTTAAGTTAGTCAGTTTTTTTTTGCAAGGTTTTGTAGTTGACATGTCCTAAATGACTATGCCACAAATCTTTTGACTCTAGCAAGTAAAAAGAAGCCTCAACTTTCTTCATTTCAACAATCATTACATAAAGTTTGAAAAGGCCCTTATTGAGGTAGACCTTTCCTACATATGTTTCATTCTTGCTTAGTACAACTTTCTCCAAAACAAACACACATTTAAACTCATTTTTAATGAGAAGTGTTGTCGACACTAAGTTTTTCCTAATAGTAGGAACATGGAGAACATTATTGAGAGTCAACACCTTGCCGGAAGTCACTTTTAGGAACATCTTCCCACTTCCTCAACCTTGGTTGTTGTATTATTTTTCATGAAGATCACTTCTTTGGGACCAACGGAATCATAAGTATCAAACACTTCTTTGTCCGCTCAAACATGTCTTGTGGCTCCTAAATTAAACCACCATTCATTTGGATATCCAACTAGATTGTTTTCAGTGATCACATCACAAAGATTTTCAATCTTTCTAGTTATTTCCAACATGTTTATCTAATCTCTTTTCTTGTCCAGAAGACTTCTTCATCTTCTTATTATTTGAAGCTTCACCCTTAACAGGATTTGCAACCATCATTGATGTTTTTTTTTCCATTAAACTCATTATCCTCGCCTATCTTGAAATGACTCATAAGATCTTTCAAATCATACAATTGATTTCCAATCATTATTATTATTATTATTATTATTATTATTATTATTATTATTATTATTATTATTATTATTATTATTATTTAAGAATATGAGGATCTATAATTGTGAACATTTGCATTGCAAGTTTGGTCCGTCAAAATGACATCATTTGCTGTCATTCTTTGAAGTTCACACCAAAATATTTTTCTATTTCTCTGTCGTTTTCATTGCTAGAGAAATACCTGAACGACTTAATGACACAACATTCGTAGTCATTGGGACAACACCATTCACAACCAAATCAATTTATTGTTCAGTTTCATTCGTCATTTTCTTGTCAATCTTTGACATACTCTTTAGTATTTCAGAATACTAACAATAAAGAATTAATCTTTAGCCAAATTATTTCTAGTTAATGATGAAGGTTTTTATATCTTCAAATCATCAACTGAATAAACTATGAAACATAACGAAGTTTTTATGACTTCAAATCATAATCAAATTCAAACAGAGTGAAATCCCACAGATTTTAAACTCCAGAAATCAATGCAGAGATCTTAATGAATCGGTGAAGTTTTTATATTCTTCGAACCAAATTCTCATGTTGATTTCTCAATGAAGTTTTTATATTCTTCTAATCGACGGAGTAGAAATCAAAAGATTTTAGTCTCTACAAAATTAGACCCAGTACAGATTAACCAAATACTTGATTTATAAATGGCGATAATTTTTTTTTCCTTCACCAAACAAGCACAAAAATAAATATTTTTATACTTTTCTTAGTGTTGTTTTTCTCAATTTCGATAAATTTGTATTTTTCAATAATAACTTCAAACACATGTTCAAATTAACATATGAACAATCAAATGAAGTTTTAACTCTGTATTTATAACTTTGAACTTTTTACAATAAGTTCAAACCAACTTATGAACATCAACAAAATGAAGTTCAAACTATTTTCTGGAAAATAGCAAAATCAAATGTTAAGAACTTCAACACAAGTTCAACCAACTTATGAACTATCAAAATGAAGTTTCAAAAACTTCAAACACAAGTTCAAAAAGTTAAAGAACTATCAATATGAAGTTCAACTATTTACTGAAAAAACAGTTAACGTAACAATACAGATTAGTAATATTATTTTCTTAAGATTGTTGTTCTTCGGGCATACAAAAATCTATATTTCGGCACAACAACTTCAACACAAGTTCAAGTATAAAATAAGAACACTTATGAAGTTAGTAATACCCTCAACACAAGATCGAAAAGACCTTTCAAAGAAGTATGTTTTTCAGAAAATTAGTTGAACTAGAAAAAGGCCAAGTCCTCCGACTTCACGAAGTGTCCTTAAGGAAATAATTCCCCTCAAGTACCCGAGGTTGCAGAATTTTCCTCCTAGGATAAAACGACCTAACAATCCGACTATAGTGGTACCTCAAACGATCGGATTCTCTTCGAATTCACTCAACGATTAGATGATCACATGAAGTATTTTTAGAAAACAAGAAGAGCTTTTTGTAGAAATTTTTCATCCTAAACCTGTGGAAAAAATGCAAGTTTATATAGCCATAAAGTGCTCCTTTCGAAAGGTGGTAATGGTTCATCCGAAAAGGTGTATCCTTTGGAAGAGTCATGTTTGTTCATTCGAAACATTGTGTCTTTTTCTGAACAGACACAACTATTCGAACAGTCACTCCTTTTCCAAAATAATGTGTCTTTTCCTCAAAGGGTTGTGTCCCTCCATTTTCCATTCACATCAATTGAAAGTCGACCATTACGATCCTTCTCTTGGATTCCTTTTGCTCTGTGAACCTTTCCTCAAATTTCTTCTTGCTTGATTCAAATTTCTTCATATCACTGATATTTTCTGTTTCTTTTTGCTTTGGTCTCGCAACTGCAGACCTCTGCATTGGTCTTGTAATTGAACGGCAGTTGTGTTTCTTGGTTGCCTCATTATTCATCTTCATCAATGGCGGCGACATGCTCTTATTTAAGCCACTGGTGCACTCTTTCTGCTCTTCTCTCTTCTTTTCTGGGGCAGTGTCCATCTTCTTGAAACCTTTGTGATTCTGTTTCTTGAGTTGGTTTGTCTCCGTCAAGCTGCTTCTCGAAAGAAAAATCAGAAAGAAGTTTTACACGACGAGGAGAAACAACTTGGGTGGGCACGTTGCTCTTTCTTGATCCCATACTAGTATTGCGGGACTGTTGTCGTGTTACTTGTTTATTAGCATCCAATTGTTTGTGGACCAAATTAGTCTCGGTTCCCTTAGTACTAGTATTGTGGGACTGTTGTCGTGTTCCTTATTCATCAGCATCCAGTTGTTTTTCGACCAAGCCAATCTCTGGTTTGTTGTTCAACTCTTCCATGTATTTTTCCATAGGAGCAACTTGTACACCTGTCTTGATTTTCAGTCTAAACTTGAGTGACGGTTTCTGGATTGTAGGCACAGTAATCTGCTGAGGCTCTTGTTTTTCTTCTTCACCGTAACACAGTCTTCTTTTTCATCAAGAGTACTAGTGTCATCTTCAGTAAAGTCATCTTTATCGGGGTATAACATCTTGATAATCTTATTTTTGCGCTTCTCAAACTGAACAGGATACTTGTATCGACCAACGCAGATAGCAAATTCGATCAAATTGAATACTATATCATCAGGCTTCTTCTCAATGGAGAACGAACTCAAGAACATTAATTCCATATCCGTTATTACAAACTCTGATAATTGATTACAAGGTGCACACTCTCTCTTTTATAGGAAAGTATAGAACCCGCTTTGTTTTTTTAACCTGAAATACGCGTTAATTTACCTTTGTTTCTCTTTTTCCTAGTCTATGTAGGAGAGCGTATTGTTGGGGTAACTTTTTCTTCAAGCAATTTGTAGGAATTAATTTTAGGGCACTAAGAAAATACACTTAGGGCCCGTTTGGCCATGGA
The DNA here is from genome assembly GCA_030864215.1 of Capsicum pubescens. Classification (NCBI taxonomy): domain Eukaryota; kingdom Viridiplantae; phylum Streptophyta; class Magnoliopsida; order Solanales; family Solanaceae; genus Capsicum; species Capsicum pubescens. The sequence continues at coordinate 260,460,567 of CM061538.1, forward strand.
AATTTTTCCCTTTTTTTCGAAATTTTTTTTCGGAGTTGGAAGTTGTGGTGTTTGGCCATGAAAATTCGAAAAATAATTCCGGAAAATTTTTCTGAAAATGGAAAACAGGTTTTTGTTGTTTTCACAATTTTCCAACTCCAATTCCAACTTTTATTATTATTACATAGAACCCCAATCTTTTAATTTTTTACATAAAAATCTCCTTATAACATTACTTTTTCAATATTACGTATATAACATTTTTAAAGAATAAGATAATTATAATTTCAAACTTAATGCTGTCCTAATTAATATATATCTCTTTTTCTCTTTCATCATTATTTTTATCCCTTATTTAATTTTTTCCCTTATTTAAGACATTATTTTACTGCTAATTTATATTTATACACATAAATATATAAAGTATTATATTTATAATAGAAATATACAAAGTATGTTATATATGAAGTTTATACCATGTATATACCATATATACACATATATAAAAATACAAAGTATAAAGAAACATACTAAGCATATTTATATATTTATGGTATATGATATAATATACCATAAATATGCAAAACATGTTTTACATAGAAATAATTTATTCACACACAGTAAAATCTTTCATGTATAAGAAAATTAAAGAAATAAATTAACGGCACCCTAAAATTTAATAACAACTCATCATTTCCTATTTTTTAGGAACAGAAAATGAAGGAAATAAATTAAATAAATTCCTAAAAAAATAAATTTGTTTGAAAGATAATATTTGTTACCTAAAAAACAGGAAGCAGTGATCTGTTAATATAACATCCATTTTAAAATTTTCAAATATGAGAAAACGGCTATTAATGTAAATATTATATATGTCATAATTGAAATTCATTAGATATGACCATGTATATGTAATTATTTTTATAATAGTGACTAATTGTGTTCTTTTTCCATTAGTAGGTAAATTTTAGTTGGGTGATTTTGATAGTTTGTAAAAGTTAGGGCATAAAATCATATTTTAAAAAGTTTTTTCAAAAGTCAATTTTTTTTTTTCAAAAAAGACATGGCCAAACACAACTCCAACTTCAACTCCAACTCCGAAATTTTTTAGTTTTCATGGCCAAACGGTTACTTAATTACTCCTTGTCATGCAAGTACTAGTAATTTCATCTGTCCGTTTAACTTGTTCTTCAAGTAATTTCGCGTGCTCTCTCTTCTGTTTAGACGATATCCCTTCCGGCTATGATATGGGATGTGAGTTCTACTCTTTGATTTTATATTAAATGAGGGATCATAATATGATCGTTTGAGAGACATAGGCCCCACACGCTACACACAAGAATGAATTGTTATGCGGTCGGTATACTCTTTTCTTTCTGCGGGCAACCTATTTAATTGGATTCGATTTTGGAGATCCACATTCTACCGAGTTGAAGTAAGAACGCTTTCTTATCACAATAGATATGACGGTAAAGAAAATAATTCTTTTGTACCCCCAGTACATCTTTGCGTGCATATATAGTCTCATAAACTCAAAATCTGTATGTCCAACTTGAATAGGCTTCAATTGATCCCTTGTTATTGCCTGGAGGAGAAGAATAGGTAGGTATGGTGAGGATTTTTTCTCGTGATATTTTTTGTTGGAAAATATGTTCCATGAACACATACAAAATATACGAAGAAGAAGACAAGATCAGATAGTGGCGGAGCCCGACTTTTGGTTAAGGGTGTTCATATTTGCCCTTACTGTTTTAAAAAAAAAAGAAAATAAAGCACTGCTGCACCTGCCAAGGTTCAAACCCGGGTTGTTGATGCGGAAATGCACACTCTTGACCACTGGACTATGCTTCTCTAGCTTGTCAAGGGTGTGTAACAACATGTATATAACCTTAAATATCTATATTTAACCTATATACTCGAAAAAAATTTCCGACGAAGGGTGTTCATCTGACCACCCTTCGTCGGCTGTGGCTCCGCCACTGAGATCAGAGTCTTGAAACCCACTCGAAACGCTTTCCTAAAAACGATATTTGCTCCCTCTCCTCTGCGAGATTGCTATGAGATTTAACGCAAATATTTTAGTGGATATGACAAGTCTTTGGATTTCTGCACCAAGCAAATAGTGAAGACAATCCTATTGGAAAACAAGAAATCAAAAACTTGATCTTTTAATAACTCTTTGGAGACTGTTGTAAGAAAAGTAATACTATGAAAAGTTTCTCTAAACTTTCTTTTTATATCTCCATTGAAATATCAAGAAGTAGGATATATATAGAAGTGATGAAAATCAAATATTGAAAGGACACAATCATTCATCTAATAGACACCACTTCATCTAAAAGATACCTCTTCACTAGAAAGACATTTATTTTCATAAAAGTCACAACCATTCACTAAAGACATCTTTTCATAATTTTTTTTTAAAATTAATTTATTTTAAACAAAAATCTAACATTTTTTACTCAAAACAAAGGGTAAAAAATGTATATTTCGCTAATCATTGGGAGATAGTTCAGGTAGGAAACTCACACTCACAATAGTTCATGTATGAAACTCAAAAGACTGAAATAATTTAGATGTGTTTTTTTATCCTTAAAACTCTTTTAAGTTTGGTGGTCACTTGAATGGATTTTTGAAAAGTTATAGAATGAGAGTGATAAGATGCTCAAGGCGTTGAGCTCATGCTGCTAAGCAGCTTGAAGGAAGAACATAGAGATAGAATTTTTGGATGAAGATACAAACTAACTGTGGAAGCTTAACTGTTGTATTCATTCTGATAATTTTAGATTAATAAAGTTCGACGTTCACATTTTCTTAGTAGTGGTCTGAAAAGCGTATCCACCCACGTCAATTTATTTGTAATGCATGGGTGCTTGCCAATTGCTTGGGATTTGTCTTTATCTTTAATACTTTCAACGCAATTCATCTTTAAAATGGAATAAGGCTAAGCCAAGTAACTTCTAGATTTTGGTCCTTGAATCTAATATTGCCAGGAATTGCAACTCATTTAATTAGAAAAAGAATGCATACAATTGTAATGATTAGATATGAGTCTGCATAGCTTCACAAGGACATTTATATTTTGCCACTTTAAGAGCCAAAGACTTTGTATTGTTTGAAGAGAAGATTTTATTACCATCTAAGCCAAATGCGTCGAATCATTTGAGCCAAAACTTTTACATTACACTGGCTTTTAAAGGCCAAGTTACAAAGGGAATAAAACATTCCAAATTTTCAGTCATACAAAAAGGAATGTAAACAACAAACTTAACAAGTTTTTCTTTTACTTGTCTAAATTATGTTTTAATATTGCATTAATAGACGTGTTCTATTCTATATATTGAGAATGCAACATTGCAACCTCGTGATTCTTTTTCTACCCTGAATGAATTTAACAACGGAAAAAATTAATATATAAATGTATTGATATTTTTCAGAAGGCAAAATAGCTCACTGAACCCTTGTACTATGTCCGGTTTGTAATGTGGATACTCCTACTTACATGTTTGTCATCTGAACCTTTGAACCTATTAAAAAACAACATTTTAAACACTTTTTCTGACCTGACATCCTATGTGGCTGGGACCACATAGGAGCGTGTATTGCAACCTCCAACCGCGCATAAGCCATCAAAAATAGGGCCCCAACGGTCTTAAAAGGGCTTATAAATGCCTTTTTCATACTCCTTCCTCATTTGCTTCCAACACCATCGTTGGACCAATTTGAGATTTTTTTTCTCCTTTCTTCTCTATTTTTTTTCTCTCTAAGTTCTTGTTCCTTAATTTTTTTCCTGCTCTGTTCGTAGTATTGGAAAGTTCATTTTTTTCTGTAATTTTTCGTAACATCATGACAGTTCGGGTTTGTCATTGTGAGCTTTACGCTGAACTTAAGATGTCAAGAACACCAACTAACCCCGGAAGAATGTTTTGGGGCTATCAAAAATATAAAGCTGGTAATGGTTGTGAATTTTTTCGATGGGCTGATGCAAATGAACAATATAAAGGCGGACATAGAAGGCAACGAAGACAAGAAAGGCTGGGAAGAAATGGAAGGCACGGAAGACATGAGAGATCAAGCACTAGTATTGATATCATTGTTATCATTAAAATTGTCATCTGATTTCTATCTGTTGTATTTAAGATGGCTTGATCTTTGTAGTTGCAATGTGCAATGAAAATAAAATTCAAATTTAATGACAAACAACATTTTCCAACATAGAAATCTACAATATATAATGTCTTAACAAGAGTTGACATCAAAGAGTTTGTCTTAACAACATCTTTAATGAGAAATGCAGCAGAAGTTTAAAACAATTGTCTTAACAACACTTGAGATTAATACAAAAAGAGAATTATATTATTGTGTGCCTTGAGTGTTTGTTATGGAGTGATTCTTGCTGGCTTGAGTGCTTGATGTGGCTTGAGTGGTTGTAGATGATTTTTCCTTTGATCTTTTGTAACTCTGTTCTTGTAGCTGTCTTTGAGTTACTGCAGCTCCACTTTTCCACCTTAGTCTATTTGGTTTGAAACCCAAGTCAATATTGGTTGGAACAGAACTAATAAGCGTTGGACTATGTAACACTCATCAGTATTTTCAGAGTGAAAATTAAAAAATCAGTTATAGATGCACCAATTAATACCAGTTAAATGTAATAACATGATAGAAAACTTATCCTCTCCACTACACTGCCACTTGATTCAAACAACACACCAAAACCAGCTGCTTTTGCCTTGGTCTTTTATATGCAAGATTTGCACCATGTCTTCCTCTTTAGGCACCAATACTACTAGTAGATTACTGAGTTGTAGATTGTGTAGCATTATCACCTACTACTGAAGTGGCTGCAGGCATCACAACAGCTGCAGGCCTTATTGTCACGCCCTGTTTTCGCCAAGGTTAAACAAAACATGACTTATTGGACTCTAAAGAATTGAAATTTTTTACAGAGTCGCCACCTAATTTTGAAAGGAAAATAAGGAAACCTATTTATTTTTCAATACATATGATTAATGTTTTAGTTTGCGAAAACCTATTGAGACTCTAGGTAAGGATTCAAATTATTCCGAAGGGAACGGGTTAGGCACCCTTCAGGATCCACAAATGCGGTACCCGACTAGACTAAACTTATCAATGAGGGAGGAGGTATAAATATTTAAAATAATGTAAAAGTCTATGTATATTAAGTATAAAATAATTGTTTTGAAAAAATACAAATATAAAACTATGTAAAAGTATATGTATATTAAATATACAAATAAAATCTATTGTTATAAAAACATGTAAAAGATATGTATAAAAATGTATAAATTACATGTGAAAAAGAAAGTATTTTGTGATGTATGAAAAGAAAAATATAAAAGATATGTATAAAAATGTATAAATTACATGTGAAAAAGAAAGTATTTTGTGACATATGAAAATAAATGTATTTTGATGTGCCATGAAAAGGAAAAGTATTTACAAGTAATGTTTTTATTTGATTAAAGTTACGGAGAAAAGTAAAGATTTATTTGAGAAGAAAAGACTACATAATATATGAATTACTTGATTAACTTAATTCTTTTATCTAAATATTAAAGGCCTAAGTTTTGCCTAAACGCGTATTATGTAGATAAAGAATACTCCCGCCCAACACCCCAAAAGGTAAAGTTTTCACTATATTTGATATGTACAATTACAAGAAAATAATACAAATAAAAGATTCTTCTTTTGAATGTCATTTTTCGACAAACAATTTCAAAAAATCTGTACAAACACGTTAGTAACAAAGTAAAATAAACTAGAAACTATGTGTGCATATGTACATAAAAATATTTTTTTTTATCAAAGTGTGGCTCGGATTAGATTTTAGATACGCCATGGCTACGAAGTGGTTGCTCGATTAATCGGCCATCCTAAATCGTCTTGTAAAGATGTGCATCATAAAACCCTTCGTGTTGTGATATTTTTAAGATTTCGTCATAGCCCAAAATATTTAATTTTTTATTACGTATTTATATACGTAATATCCGTCTTTTATTTGTGGAGTTCTCAAAAATTGACGGAAACTTCTTCATCGGCCAAGTGTTGGCTCTTAATATAAAATAATAACTTTGATAAAATAAAGTTCGTCTTATGTAATGGGGTGGCCTCAAATATCCAGACGAAGAGATAATTCCATTGGCCATGTGTCTATTTTTGATATAAAATAAATAACTTGGAAAGTAAAGATCCGTCTTTTGTATTAGGGTGGCCTCAAGTATTCGACGGAGAGATAATGTCATTGGCCATGTGTAGGTCTTTCATATAAAATAATAATTTAGACAAAATAAAGTCCGTCTTTTTAATGGGGTGGCCTCAAATATCTGACAGAGAGATAATTTCATTGCCCATGTATTTATATAAAATAGACAAAGTTAAGAAATAAAAATTTGTCTTTTATAATGTGATGGACTCAAATATTCAACGGAGGAATAATGTCATTGGCCGAGTTTATTTTTATTACGTATTTGAATACGTAATGTCCGTCATTTTATTTCTGAAGGCCTAAAAAATCGACGGTAATTTTTTCATTGGCCAGAATCGTGAGTATCCTGTTCTTTATCAGTCAAGCAAACTTGGGAAGGATGAAATATCAACCCACAATATTAACGAGCAACCACCATTAAAAAATGTCACAAATGTGACAAAATTCAATCTGTCAGTAGCAAAGAGCAATATTCAAACAAAAGGCAGTCATTTGTTAGCCACCCAAAATCACTAAAGAAAAAAGAATTCAAAAAGATGCCTGGAAATATTACTCCGGCCAGATCTAAAAATAGACAAGAGCAGATATTAAAAGTGAACAAAGAGACCACCAACACCGCTACTTCGAACGGCGGTGAAACCCCGAAGCAACGGATCTTTTTGTTCCATGTTCGAGGCAGATCTATGAGTGAGGTGATAAATTAGACCGGATCTTCTCATTTTTTTGGTAGTGGATGACGAAGAGGGGAGGCGGTACGGCTGGAAGCTCGCCGGTCATCAGCTCCGGCAAGCTCGCGACGTGAGAAATGGAGAAAATGGGGGCTGATTGTGGCGATGGTGTTGGAGATGGAGAAGTGGGGGATGATGACGGATTCCCCGGAGATATGGTGGCGGTGACGACGTGCTCCGGCGGATCTTCGCCGGAGAGGAGCAGATCGGTAATAGAAGGAGAGAAGAGAGGTTTGTGTATTGTGTGTGTGATGTTCGTATGTGAGTGTGTCTATATCTGTGGTGTGTTTGTGTAGGTAGTGTGGTCTTTGTGTGTTTTTATATATATTTTTTGTGTGTTTTGAAGAGAAAAATAGAAAAAATGGAATAAATAAAATATGTTTGTGTATTTATGAATATGTGTGTGGGTTTGCAAAGAAAAATATTTATGAGTTGTAAGAAATAAATTTATGTGTATTTTGAAAGAGAGGAAAAATTGAACAAAATGTGTGTGTAAAAAATGTGTCCTCCCTCTTTTATTTATACAAAAAATTGAGTACCCTTTTTATCCAATGGATAAAGGGGTGTCCTCTCTTTTTATTATAGAACACCCTTAGGTCCTTAAGTTGTTGGCCAAAAGATTTTCATCCTTTTGATCAACGGACAAAGTAATTATCCAAAGGATAGTGTCATTGAGTGGTCGTTGTCAGATGTGACGAGACAACACTGAGTGATCATTGTCGGACGTGACAAGACATTATTGTGTAGTTATTATCGAATGTGACAAGACATCGAGTTATCATACTGTGTAAAAATAATTGATCCAACTTAGCATTTGCGGATCGTAAAAAATGTACAAAATGCATGTATTGATTTGTAATTATGAAAAAATGTAAGAATGTTGAAAATATTAAAAAATATAATTTAATATGAAAAATATCATAAAAATATGATGTCAGGTCGTGTACGTGTGCAAATGTTTGTAAAAATGTTAAAAGATAATAAATTGATAAAAAAAAATCTTAATATACAGAGAATTATCAATAAATTATAAAAAGTACAAATATGAAAATAAATTGAAAAAATCCTAAAGTAAGGATGAATATCAATAATTTATTAACAATTGTAAAAAATATGGGAAAATTATATTTTGTGCTCCTCAACGGTCAGGATGCCTGAAGACGTTAATTTTAAGCATGGGGAGCAAAAATTGGGTGTCAACAATTGCCCCTTTTTGTTTGAAGGCGATGTAGAAGTCTTCAAACGAAAACGTTGACGCGTAGCCAATTTTGCTCAACAAAAAATGATTTTGATAAAAATTCGACCGAACTCTAATTTAGAGCTGCCTACATACCTCGAGTTGTATGAGGATCAGGTCGGGGATAGTTCAAAAGATTGGGCAAATCACCATGCTATTAAAAGTGAGAGACCGTGTGAAGTAGTTAATGAAATATAGACTATTTAGGAACAGAAGTGTTCATCTATTCCCGATGTCCTTTTCAAAATTGCCCCAGTATCGAGATGTGAGATGATGGGGATGCAAGATTGTGTACTTGTTGGGGAGAAAGAATAATTATGAGGTTGTGATGACCGAACTTTGCATAGAGCCTCCTACATATCTCGAGTGTCACGAGAATCAGGTCAATGTAGTTCGAAATGAGAAAATTGAAAATTTTGGGGTGATTCTCAAAATTTACCCCAGTGTATGATGTGTGGAATTTGAAAAAAAATGCCTTTTTGTTTTGAATTATATTTTTAGTTGAAGAGAAGCATGATGTCTCCGATTATCTATGGGGACCTGAGGATGAATGACGTCTCCGATTGCTTGCGGAAACTTGGGGATGAATGTCGTCTCTGATTGTTTACGGGAACTTATGTGATGAATGAAAGATGTCTTCTATTATTTATGAAGACTTGATGCATGTCATCTCCAATCGTCTTATGGAGATTGATGTTGAATGTCATCTCCGATTGTCTACATAGATTGATGTGATGAATGATGATGTCTTCGATTGTATACGAAGACTGATGTTGATTGTCATCTTCAATTGTCTATGAAGACTGACGGATGATATCTCCAATTGTTTATGGAGACTGATGTTGATGATTGTCTCTGATTGCCTACAGAGATTAATGTGATGAATAGTGCCTTCGATTGTCTATGAAGACTTGATGACATCTCCAATTGTCTATGTAGATGGATGTTGAATGATGATGTCTTCGATTGTCTACGAAGACTTGATGCATGATACTTCTAATTGTCTATAGAGGCTGATGTTGATTGTTGTCTCCTATTGTCTACGGAGATTGATGTGACGCCTTCGATTATTTACGAAGATAGATGCATGACCCTCCAATTGTCTATGAAGGCCGGTGTGGATTTTCTTCTCCGATTGTCTACGAAGACTAATGTGACGCCTTCGATTATTTACGAAGACGTATGCATGACCCTCCAATTGTCTATGGAGGCTAATGTGATAAATGGTGTCTTCGATTGTCTACGAAGACTTGATAACATCTCCAAGTGTCTATGGAGATAGATGTTGAATGATGATGTTTTCGATTGTCTACGAAGACTTGATGAATGATACATCTAATTGTCTATAGAGGCTAATGTTGATTGTTGTCTCCGATTGTCTATGGAGACTGATGTGTCGCCTTCGATTATTTACGAAGACAGATACATGACCCTCCAATTGTCTATGAAGGCTGGTGTGGATTTTCGTCTTCGATTGTCTACGGAGACTGATGTGACGCCTTCGATTGTTTACGAAGACAGATGCATGACCCCCCAATTATCTATGGAGGCTAATGCAATGAATGGTGTCTTCGATTGTCTACGAAGACTTGATGGCATCTCCAAGTGTCTATGGAGACAGATATTGAATGATGATGTCTTCAATTGACTACGAAGATTTGGTGATGCCTCCAATTGTCTATGGAGACCGACGTTGAATGATCGTCCTCAATTGTCTATGAAGACTAAGGTCATCAACTGGTGAGGTAATGGCCTCTCGATTGGTGGAGCAACTGGAAGGTAATAGCCTCTCGATTGGCGGGGCTGTTGAAAATGTAAAAGTTCTGAGAACACCTGATAGAAAAGCAAAATGTCTGTGTTTGAAGGTGGTAGCTCTAAAAATAAAGGTCAATTATCTGTATTTGGAGGTGGGTGTTTTGTATGTAAAGTGTAATGCATGTATGTGAAGGCATATGTTTGAAATGAAAGATATTTTTTTTCTTTTTTGTATTTTGATTGTAAAAATGTATTGAAAGATGAAAAATGCGGAAGACTGCTTTGTGTTTTATTTGTAAGAAATGCTGAAAGGTAAAAATGCAAAACATTATTTGTGTTTTCTTTGTAAGAATGCAGAAAGGTGAAAATGCAGAAGATTGTTTTGTATTTTATTTGTAAGAAATTTTGAACAATGAAAAGATATAATTGTGTCTCGACTACAGTTGGTCCCAACAATTAGTAGTGTGTATAAGAATCTCCCTATCTCTTTTCCAACTAACCGAGATCGACTTCAGGGTAACTTCTATAGCTTTGAGTGGTACCTCAGATATACCTAAGTATCGACAAGATTTGTTCGTCTTGGTTCAAACAAAGCTTTTGAACTGTGCATGTTCCCATGTTTCAAGTGCCCTCTCCAGAAAGAATGTCTCGTTCTCACACATATTTGAGTATTATTTTTCTCTTGAATTTGGAGATGTCTAGAGATATACGCTTACACTCGGAAAGAAGTTCAATGAATGTAATTGTGATATCATAGGCTTGGCCTTCATGTAAGTATCCACTAATGTGAGAAAACTTAGAGTAGGATCTTGTAGGACTTGTTATTGGCTTGTAATGTAGGCTTGGGGTTGGGTAGGATGACGTCTGGAATAAAAGTGACTAATTCTTCAATGAGCATTGCACTATATCCGTGCTTTTGATGCTCGATCTTCTTTATTGTGCTTCTTTGCCCCTTGTTTTGTATTTGTTTTGACTTCTTTTGAATCTTGTGTTGGAGTTTTTCCCCTTTTCGATATATTTTCCTTCTTTTTATTTTGTGTGTGTGTGGGGGGGGGGGAGGATGATGATTCCCCACCTTTATCAGAGTTATCTTTTTTTTTTCTTTGTAGGGGGTCTTGCTCCTTATTTCTTTGAAGTCGTATTTTATTTTTGTTCTTCTAGGGATATACGTCCTTTGCCTTTGACAACTTTGATCTTGAATCTTCATTCGCAACTTGCACGTACTTAGTGCGCTCAAGGAGGTGGGCCAAAGAGGGATAGTGCATGTAAGCACTCAAAAGGTATAGGCTCAAATGTGGTTATTCCAAGGAAAAGGTTTCAGGCTCAAAGGGGGAAATACTAGGGATTGATGTCATTTGTAGGTTGTGGAAGGCACAATCTAGTCAAGAAAGGCCTACAATCCTTTCCCAAACTAAGTGTAACTCAGAATTTCTCCTCAACAGTCATTCAGGCCAAGTTCTGGATCAACAATGCAATGCAATGAACTAGTCTAAAGCTCACCACACAATGCACTTGAAATGATGGGGTTGGCTTTGTTCTTGTCTTAGATGTATGCAAGAGAATTTTTGAGTGTTACTCAGGTTTGACTAAGAGGTACCAAAAGAATCTATGGTTTACCGTGAAGTCGGTCCTCTCCATCATACCAATTTGTTCTTTTTCATGCACACTCCTAATTGTGTTAGTAACAACCAAGTCAAAATTTTATTTAAAAAAAAAAGAATGGAACCGAACCCAAATGAGGGTTGCCTATGTATCTTGTGAAAACAAGAATCAGGTCTGCGTAGTTCAGGCAAATTTATAGATTTTTATGTAGGTCGTGTGAATGTACAAAAGTAGTGGTCATCTTTGAAAGTAATGTGAAAGACGACCAGGAAGGAATTGCTTGTATCAGCAAAATTGGTTCGATCAGATGATCGAGAGGATGGATGCCGAGCATGAGGAGAGTTTTGAAATTACTTTAATATGTCGACAAGATTGAGAAGGTCATACGTTGAAGAAGTTAGGGCATTATTTTGCCGCAGTTAGCAGGATTGTTATGAATGAAAGAATATTAAACCCTTGCTTTGACAGTTGGGATTGATATGCCGTAAATTTAATGGTTTATGACATCTGAAAGAGAAAGATAGGTGTTCTTGAACCAAAATCAGGTGAGGATTTGGAGGTAGGTCGGTTAAACACTAATGTTATTGAGATTTGAATTTGAGGAATCATTTATTTGCGCTCTTGAAGACTTTTGGAGAGCGTCTTTGAACTGTTTCAGAAAAATTGCCCCAGTAGGAATACCGAAGAAATTATCTTGAAACAGTAAAGAGACCAAACTCTAATACAGGGTTGTCTACGTATCTTGTCAGGACAAGAATCAGGTCAAAACATAGTTCAAATCTATTTTTATGAGTTTGTATATGGCGTTATTTATTTCTAGAATAGGAATCTTCCTAAATGGTTGAGAGTAGGATTGAATGATTGTGAGAAGACGCACTAACCTAAATGCACCAACTCTGAAACTATGGAATTCAAAGAAGGTTTAGAGGAGTGTAAGACACCCCCCGCGTGAACCACAGTGTGTGAAGTGTACGATCAAAGACTCGATGGAATGGTAATTTATGATTAAATAATGTGTAGTAGTTCTTATAGATACAGTGTATTAAACAAATAATGAATAAAAGAATTGATAAGACAACAAAATTAATTTGCAAATAATATAAAGAATTCATGAAAAAAAAAGCTACACAATTTTCAATATGAACATATAAAGAATCAAAGAATTAATGTGTACAAAAATGTAAAGATACCTCACTCAATTGAAAAATTGAGTCTATCATGGTTAGAACCTGCTGTAAATCCCCAGCAGAGTCGCCATTCTGTCACGCCCTGTTTTCGCCAAGGTTAAACAAAACATGACTTATTGGACTCTAAAGAATTGAATTTTTTTACAGAGTCGCCACCAATTTTTAAAGGAAAATAAGGAAACCTATTTATTTGTCAATACGTATGATTAATGTTTTAGTCTGCAAAAACCTATTGAGACTCTAGGTAAGGGTTCAAATTATCCCGAAGGGAACGGGTTAGGCACCCTTCAGGATCCACAAATGTGATACCCGGCTAGACTAAACTTATCAATGAGGGAGGAGGTATAAATCTATAATATATTAAAAGTGTGAAGGCCCTTAGAAAAGTGATTTGAACTTTTTGCCCTTTATTAAAACACTTTACAATAGACAAAATCGTCTTTTCACTTTTTTTCTCCAATTATTATTTAATTATATAGATAATTTTGAATCCTAAAATATATGGGTTAGGATTTTAAAATATGGTAATGGAATAGGACTTTAAAATATGGTAAGTTTCTATTCTTAAATTAGGACTAGGTTTAATTTTCAAGATATTTTTATATTAATATATATTATCCCGTCCCACGCTTATATTTTGTGTTTTCTTCAACCATTGTAATTGTCATCCACTAGGTTAGTATGTTATTCTCTCTCTTTTTTGAGTTATTTTTTCTATCCTATTGGGTGTCGTGACATTATTTTTTCTTTAGCTTAGAGAGTGATTTTAAGTTTAACACATCATGCATTATTACATCTGTTTTGTTCGTGAATTTTGATTTCTAGGTTTGATATTCTCGTATGTTCGAATCTAACAATGTAATTATTTTTCTCACATATATATGTGCTTATGATAAAATATCTGTTTTAAAATTTTTGTACTTCATTAAAAACCTCGTGATAGATAAAATCATTTAATTTTAAATAATCAAAAGTTACACGTGCGAGGCACGTGCAGCTAAACTAGTATTTAAAATAATGTAAAAGTGTATGTATATTAAGTATAAAATAATTCTTTTGAAAAAATACAATGTAAAACTATGTAAAAGTATATGTATATTAAATATACAAATAAAATCTATTGTTATAAAAACATGTAAAAAATATGTATAAAAATGTATAAATTACATGTGAAAAAGAAAGTATTTTGTGATGTATGTAAAGAAAAATGTAAAAGATATGTATGAAAATGTATAAGTTACATGTGAAAAAGAAAGTATTTTGTGACATATGAAAAGAAATGTATTTTGATGTGCCATGAAAAGAAAAATTATTTACAAGTAATATTTTTATTTGATTAAAGTTACGGAGAAAAGGAAAGATTTATTTGAGAAGAAAAGACTACATAATATGTGAATTACTTGATTAACTTAATTCTTTTATCTAAATATTAAAGGCCTAAGTTTTGCCTAAACGCGTATTATGTAGATAAAGAATACTCCCGCCCAACACCCCAAAAGGTAAAGTTTTCACTATATTTGATATGTACAATTACAAGAAAATAATACAAATAAAAGATTCTTCTTTTGAATGTCATTTTGCGACAAACAATCTCGAAAAATCTGTACAAACACGTTAGTAACAAAGTAAAATAAACTAGAAACTATGTGTGCATATGTACATAAAAATAATTTTTTTTTTATCAAAGTGTGGCTCGGATTAGATTTTAGATATGCCATGGCTACGAAGTGGTTGCTCGATTAATCGGCCATCCTAAATCGTCTTGTAAAGATGTGCATCATAAAACCCTTCGTGTTGTCGTGATATTTTAAAGATTTTGTCATCGCCCAAAATATTTAATTTTTTATTATGTATTTATATACGTAATATCCGTCTTTTATTTGTGGAGGCCTCAAAAATCGACGAAAACTTCTTCATCGGCCAAGTGTTGGCTCTTAATATAAAATAATAACTTTGATTAAATAAAGTCCGTCTTTTGTAATGGGGTGGCCTCAAATATCCAGACGGAGAGATAATTTCATTGGCCATGTGTCTATTTTTGATATAAAATAAATAACTTGGAAAGTAAAGATCCGTCTTTTGTATTGGGGTGGCCTCAAGTATTCGACGGAGAGATAATGTCATTGGCCATGTGTAGGCCTTTCATATAAAATAATAATTTATATAAAATAAAGTCCGTCTTTTTAATGGGGTGGCCTCAAATATCTAACGGAGAGATAATTTCATTGGCCATGTATTTATATAAAATAGACAAAGTTAAGAAATAAAAATTCGTCTTTTATAATGTGATGGCCTCAAATATCCGACAGACGAATAATGTCATCGGCCGAGTTTATTTTTATTACGTATTTGTATACGTAATGTCCGTTCTTTTATTTGTGAAGGCCTAAAAAATCGACGGTAATTTTTTCATTGGCCAAAATCGTGAGTACCCTTTTCTTTATCAGTCAAGCAAACTTGGGAAGGATGAAAATATCAACCCACAGTATTAACGAGCAATCACCATTAAAAAATGTCACAAATGTGACAATTCAATCTGTCAATAGCAAAGAGCAATATTCAAATAAAAGACAGTCATTTGTTAGCCACCCAAAATCACTAAAGATTTTTTTTTTTTAAAAGATTTCTGAAAATATTACTCCGGCCAGATCTAAAAATAGACAAGAGTAGATATTAAAAGTGAACAAAGTGACCACTAACACCGCTACTTCGAACGGCGGTGAAACCCCGAAGCAACGGATCTTTTTATGCCATGTTCGAGGCAGATCTACGAGTGAGGGGATAAATTAGACCAGATCTTCTCATTTTTTCGATAGTGGACGATGGAGAGGGGAGGCGGTACGGCTGGAAGCTCGCCGTTCATCACCTCCGGCGAGCCGCGACGTGAGAAATGGAGAAAATAGGGGCTGGTTGTGGCGGTGGTGTTGGAGATGGAGAAGTGGGAGATGATGACGGATTCCCCGAAGATATGGCGGCAGTGACGACGTGCTCCGGGGATCTTCGTCGGAGAGGAGCACATCGGCAGTAGAAGGAGAGAAGAGAGATTCGTGTGTTATGTGTGTGATGTGCGTGTGTGAGTGTGTGTCTATATCTGTGGTCTGTTTGTATATATGGTGTTTGTGTGTTTTTATATATATTTTTTGTGTGTGTTTTGAAGAGAAAAATAGAAAAAATGAAATAAATAAAATATGCTTGTGTATTTATGAATATGTGTGTGGGTTTGCAAAGGAAAAATGTTTATGAGTTGTAAAAAATAAATATATGTGTATTTTGAAAGAGAGGAAAAAAATGAACAAAATGTGCGTGTAAAAAATGTGTCCTCACCCCACCTATTTATACAAAAAATTGAGCACCCCTTTTATCCAATGGATAAAGGGGCGTCCTCTCTTTTATAATAGAACACCCTTAGGTCCTTAAGTTATTAACCAAAGGATTTTCATCCTTTTGACAAACGGACAAAGTAATTATCCAAAGGGTAGTGTCATTGATGGTCGTTGTCAGATGTGACGAGACAACACTGAGTGGTCATTGTCGGACGTGATAAGACATTATTATGTAGTTATTGTCGAATGTGACAAGACATCGAGTTATCATTTTGTGTAAAAATAATTGATCCAACTTAGCATTTGCGGATCGTAAAAAATGTACAAAATGCATGTATTGATTTGTAATTATGAAAAAATGTAAAGAATGTTGAAAATATTAAAAAATATAATTTAATATGAAAAATATTATAAAAATGTGATGTCACGTCGTGTACGTGTGCAGATGTTTGTAAAAATGTTAAAAGATAATAAATTGATAAAAAAAAAATTCTAATATACAGAGAATTATCAATAAATTATAAAAAGTACAAATATGAAAATAAATTAAAAAAAATCCTAAAGTAAGGATGAATACCAACAATTTATTAACAATTGTAAAAAATATGTGAAAATTATATTTTGTGCTCTTCAACGGTCAGGATGCCTGAAGACGTTAATTTTAAGCACTATGAGCATTTGTAGCATCTGCAGGCCTTCCTGCAGGCCTTCTCTTGCTTGATTTAGCATTTGAAGGCATGTCTACACCTGCTGAAGTACGTGTAGTTCTCTCAACAACATCAACAACTGCAGTACTAGTGCTGGGTTACATACTTGGTTGACTGCCACAACTACCAGTGAAATCTTTTTTTCTACAAAAAATATGTAAAGGTCAAAAACACATTCAAAAGGAGTAAAATTCATCAATAAGAATAGATTTAGCTTATCAAAGTTGGACATCCTTTCTTGTTGTATCCAATAGACTTGCACACTGAACATGTCATTTTCGTTCTCTTTCTTGAAGCATTCCCAAAATTGTTCTTAACAGGCTCATCCCTAGCTTTCTTTCTATTTTTACTTGGCCTTCCTAGCATGGGAGTAATCCCAGGTGACTCAATTGATGGTCTTGTGCTTCTTGTCCACATCTTCATGTTTGTCATTGGTTGAATATACTTATTATATACCTTCAGGTATGTTTTCCATTGATACCAGTGATTAACACATGACTTCACATTCCATTCCTTGTAATGCATTGCAGCAATTGCATGTGCACAAGGAATTTCCTTTAATTGCTATGACCTACAACTACATTGCTTCCTCTTCACATTAACAACATGTGTATATGGTGGATCACCAAGCTCAAAGCCAAAATCGCCATTAAACCTCACCTCACACTTGGTTGCATATTTACCATTCTATGCAAGAACTTTCATAGCCATTGGTGATGCATCACTGATTCATTTTTCAGAAAAATCTCTCATTTGATTCATCATTTTCATAACTTTGCATCTTAGTTATTCCAATATAATGATAATTGTTTTAAACCTAGCAGCTAAAATTCAACTATTGAAAGTCTCACACATGTTGTTCTCAACCACATCACACCTGCTATGGTCTTTAAAAAAAGCCCTACACCATGCCTCTTTGTTGTACTTAATCTTCCACAATTTCATCACCCAACTCACTCATTTCATTAAGTTTCAGTTGCAAATACACTTCAAATCATGCCTATGCAACCTGTCAGAATTTTTTCCTCCTTTCTTCACCTCTCCAAACCTACTTTCAGTTGGCCCATATATATCTAGCACACCATCTATGCTCAACATTTGACAGTAGATTAGTAAGTTTCAAATGAAAACCTAATCAAAACATATAAAACAGTAGTTAAACATTAATGACATCACTGCAACAAACTAAAAAAGAATAACTGAAAAATATGAAACTTCATACCTTCTGCGTATTAAACATTACTGTCAAGCCTTTACCCTCATTTTCTTTAAGTTTCAAATCATGGCTGATGCGCCTAAGAAACCAAGACCATGTGTCCTTGGTTTCTTTATCAACTACTGCCCATGCTACAGGGTACATTTGATTATTTTCATCTTTGGAAATGCAAGACACCAAGATATTTTTACATACACCCTTGAGAAAGGCACCATCTAAACTAATTATTCTTCTGCAACCCTCTTTCCATCCACTTTTTAAGACCCCAAGACAAATGTAAATGCCCATAAACACCTCTTTTCAGAATTAAATTTTTGGATGTCCTAATAGATACAATGGTACTAGAATTGGTGGTCCTAAACGATTCAACATAGTTATACAACCTAGCAAAATCTTCAATAAAATCACCAAAATGTTCATTCATAATTCTGATTTTTGCCTTTCTACAGGTTGTTTGACTAACATACAATCCATAGTCCTTTCTTAAAAGTGCTTGAATCTGATGTAATTTTATTGATGGATCACTCATAATTCTATCCTTGCAATGCTTACTAATCCATCAAGGGTTACCCAACTTATTTCTTGTCCTTTTAGAACACTTGTGGACAGAAAAGTAAGTTTTCACACTAAAAGTTTTTGTGTTATCAAGACTTCCAAGAATAATCCAATGACAACCCTTATGCTTACACTTTGTCTTTACCCTTTCAACTTAAGGTTCACACTTTTTTTAATAGAGTAAGATTACAGTGCCTCTCTAAACTCAACAAAATTCAAAAAAATCATATACAACTGAAAAAACACCTTCTTTGCAGTTTTATCAAAGTAGATCTTGGTAGATGAAGTTCTAGGTGATGTATCTACCACTTCATCATTATCAACGGGATCTCCTTCCTCTTCACTAATGTCACACCCGAATCTGAATTATCAAAATAAGGGTCATCCTTACCCAGTTTACCTTCATATTTAACCCCCTTGTTCTTACAAATTTCCTCAAAACCAACATCTATACCTACTGGTCCAGATGGTATCTCATCTAGATTCACCCTATCAGACTTTTCTTTTACTTGTTTTTCAATGTTACACTTCCTAGCTTGAAGCAACTCTTCATCAAAATCACTCAAATCTTCAACATTTTCATCAACATCATAAAGTGAATCATCATCAGAATCAGTAATATCAAAATCTACTTCAGAATAAGATGTTTGAAGATGGCATGTGGAGAAGTCATTAACTTGACCTTCCTCTTAAGTCTTCTAAAGAAACCTTAATTTTTTCTTTGTCTGCCCTAGGAAGCTGATTTTCATTTATATACTCATCTTCATTTATATCCAATGATTGAGATGAAGATACATCAGTCCTATCAGTTTCAAAAGGGGCTGCCACATCACCATTACAAGTAGTTATACTGGTAGAGCGTCTGCCACATCATCATTAACAACTATAGGTTCACTAATTTGGTGAACAACATATACATCAACATAATCACCAACTTTTAAACAATTGGTAAATCTTAAAACATTAGCATCACTATCTAACCTGTAATAACATCCCTTTTTGCTAACTCTACACCAAAAAGTTTTGACTTTTTTCACATCCAAATCTAGTGCTAACTTATGAAACAACATATATCTACTCTAATTTTTTTAGGAATAGAAACTCCATTTGCATACCTTAGAACATGTCTGACAAAAAAATCCCCCATAGGTGAATTGAAGTGTTACAATTGTATACATTTAGTTAGAAAACCTGTACAATGACAAGATGACATATACAATTAGTCAATTGTCCAGAAAGCCCTAATTTTTAAAGAAATAATAAATGAATAAAAAACTCAATTCTGATTTTACCAAAGAAATCCTAAAATGTAATCGAAATAACAAAGAATGTCATTGAATGCACAAAACTGCTACACATACGTCTAATAGGAGCATTAGACAACAAAAAAAATCAAAAGCCTCAAAGTTTTCGAACTCAATTCTAATTTATCAAAAAAATCCTAAAATATAATCGAAATAACAAAACATGACATTGAAGACGCAAAACTGCGATATATAAATATAATAGGAGCATTAGACAACAAAAAAAATCAAAAGCCCCAAAATTTTCGAACCCAATTACCATTTTACGAAAAAAAATTCTAAATTAAAATTCCAAAATATGCCATTGAAGGCATATCACCACTACATATACTACCTACAACAACATTTGACACAAAACAAAGCAAAATCACCAAAAGAATTGAAGAAAAAAGTTATAGTCGCGAAAACCCTAAAATCACTAAAATGGACTCCATTAAATCGATAAAAATCTTGAAATAAATTACGAAATACTACAACTAGCACAAAAGATTAAATACTTACACTGATTTGCACTAACCATCAACAACAATCGACCAAAAATCAATGAATTTCGGAGAAATTTTGATGTTGGAATGAAAGAGACGAAGTTCAAGGGTCTGAAATGACCTAAATTTTCGGACATTCTTTTCTATTTATACCTGAACACGTCATTTTCTACGTGAAAATTATTTTAAAAATATTTACTGACGTGTCCGCAATTGTGCAACACGTTCAAATGAGTGGACCAACAAAGAGTTTAAAATATTATTTTTTAATAGGTTCAAGGGTCCAGATGACAAACATGTAAGTAGGAATATCCACATTACAAATCGAACATAGTACAAGGGTCCACCGAGCTATTTTGCCATTTTATTACTACCTTAGTTTTATTTTATTTGGTCCGCCAAAAATAATTTTTCTTTTAAGTTATTTATTTTAATAAATAAAAAATTAACATTATTTTAATCATTAAATAACTACATAAGGTACTTGTAGTTAAATTTAAATTTTCAAGTATAATAAATGAGATTAGTTCAATAAAATAAACTTTTAATACAATAATTAAATTTATGTATAAATACTTATAAAGGAATAGTGAAACACTGTTATGTATTATTAATTTACAAATATATTTAGAGTTTACATAGAAAGTATGAGTGTTACGATTATTATGCGATCGAATTTATCGATAGATACTTAAAGTTGATATTATTTTTTAGTTAATATTGAATTAAGACTCGTACTATGTAAACACCTGTATACTGTAGTAGGACCCTACTGTAACATTCAGAGGTTGCAAAATTTTTAAGCTGCATTTTTGTTAGTTTTTTGTTTTAGAGAATGGTAAATTGAAAATTTTAGTTAAAGAAAATATTTTCTTAAATTTCCGATATTGAAAATTTTGACTACTAATATCTTAAAATTTTTATTTAATTTAAAAATAATATTTATTTTTTAATTATTAAATAAATAAACAAAAATGAAAAAAAATATTTTTAGCTTCCAGATAAAACAAAATTGAGGAAGTAAAGTATTGATTTTAAAATAGATAAAAACATGAAAAAAGAGAAATAAAAAAGGAAAAAAAATAATAGAGGAGAAGCTAAGTTGATGTGGTGGGTCCCACAAGCCACAACCAATTAAAAAAAAGATCGACATTGGCTGATACTAGGTGCTCGCATAAATACTTTTGAATAAAGTAAATGATGTCTCATACAATTATTGTTGATTGTGTCTTATTTATATTAAAACTGGTGAATTTATCCGCATTTTGCACGGTCATAGAAGATTCTGATAATTTACGAATTAATTTGTCTTTTAAATATTAAATGTTAAAAATAGATAAATCATACAATTATATACATGCATAACTTGTCTATAATTCAAAATATCACTTATGGAGTCCATCAAGTAATATCAAGAGAGAATTTAAGGGAACACGTAAATTGATGTTAAAAAATTACTTAACAGATAAATTATATGGATCTTAAACCCTCATCTACAAATTCAAAATATCATTTGTGGAGTCCATCAAGTACTATTAAGAGAAATTTAAGAAAACACATAAATTAATGTTAAAAAATTACTTAACAAATAAATAATATGGGTATTAAGGTGGCTAGTGAATCAAATACTATAGGAAGGTAAAGAAAGAAATGATAGAAAAATTAAAAGCAAAGTGATAAAGACAAAACGAATTTCTTTACCTAGAAGTAAGTGACAAAACCTTCCTACAATACAAAAGAATAAATTAGCTTTTAAATTTTCATAATGTTTGCATTGCTACAAAATTCAATGGATTAAACTAATTGAATAAAAATATCTCCAAAATATGCCTCAATATGTTGTATGCATTAAGAAATATGTCGTTAAAATATATGACATGATATTATTTGAAAAGATTATTTTAAATTCAGGTGAGAGAATGCGTCATCTTTTTGTAACATGAATAAAATTAAAAATAATGTTGAAAAATAAAAGAACGGAACTAACATAATCACACTATTTATAAACAAACTATATGTTTCTCGAAATTTTTTCGAGTTTATTTAAAATAAAAAATATTCACCTCATTCCAAAATACTTGTTATGTTTTATTTTTTGAGATAATTTACACACAAAACCTATAGAGTTTGTGTCAGAAACAATAGTCAGTCTTGCTCCTTGACACATCTTCTTGTGTTTATAACCAAATCAATACCTCAAAGTTCAACTCTCGTTCCTCTTTATAATCTCTAATCAACCTCCATGACCTTAGTAAAGAATAATTAGACAATATATAAAATGATCAAATAAAAAATATAAAAGGTTAGGTAGTAATACTAAACAACTTCCGTCATATTTGTATATATAAATTAAATAAAGTCTCTTCGTAAATAATACTGTAGAAGAACAATTGAAAATTTAGAAAAATAAAGCAATGTAATATAGACAAAAGACTTACCCGTCGAAAAATATTCTGAGAGAGAAAGCGGAATGTCAAGATGCTTGTGGAGGCAGTCAAGTATCTTGAATAATTCTATTTCATGATGCATGATTTTTATATTTATTGTTATTCATTTATAATAAGTTAATGGGAAAAAAAGTTAGGTCCCTTTACCTAAACATAATCGTTACACCTAGTACTTTTTCTGTCCTTTCACCTAAACATAATCGTTACACCTAGTACTTTTTTTCTTTATGAAGTGAACCATTATGCCTAGGACTATTTTTCTTTATGAGGAAAAAAATTATTTATTATTAAAAAAAAAAGATGAATGACAAATAAATGAAAAAAAAAGAAGATAAATGACTTTGTTGATCATTCTTAATTTATGTCCTTGATTGAATTTTGGTTGATTAGGATGAAGTTCCTTAAAAACCTCGTCAGCGTTCATCCTGAGTCAGGATCTCTCCATGAGATTCATAGTTGCATTACTTATAGCTTTCTTGTTCATAGATAAAGTGGATTCGAAATTGTCTTTCATTTCAAGGCATAACTTGTATCCATGCGCTTCATATTCGTCCGGAGAGAGAGATATTCATCTAACATGGATTTTTTGAATAACCTACGATGTCTTTTAATTTCCTTGATTTCATTTCTCCATTCAATTTCCTTTAAGTTATAATTTAAAGCAGAAAAATTTTAAGTATTAGGAATTGTGATTCGTAATTTAGGAAATACTATGTTGCTATATTAAATTATGTTATCTTTTGAAGTAAAGATATAAGAATCTTATTTTTGTTTATAACTTCTGTTCTTTAAATCTTTTTTATTTTTTATTTTCCAACTTATTTTTGTTTTATAAGACAACTTCATCCATTATTATATAATGCACAAGACAACATAAATTATATAGATAACAATTAAATTATAAAATTAACATTACGTAGAAGTCATACATACAAATATTCGATCAATATATGTCTTCCTTGTGATGAATAGTAAATCATTATCAATTTCATAATATACATCACACTTACAAATAGTAAAAGAGAATAAACGTATTTCTTGTTTAACCTTTATATAGAAAACTAAGACTACAAAATTCTAAAATAATTTGTAATACCTTTGTTGTATTCAACCATCTTTAACATCAATATACATGACACTTACAAATTGTAAAAGAGAATAAACATATTTGTTGTTTAACTTTTACATAGAAAACTAAAACTACAAAATTCTAAAATAATTTGTACTACATTTCTTGTATTCCACCATCTTTACCATCAACTCTCCGAATTTTGCCGTTTATGAAAATGACAAATGATATCAAAAGACCATGAAATGCACTCTGTTTATAAGGGAAAAGTTATATCACATGTGTAGACACGTGATTTTGACCCTCCCCGAGTTTAATATATATATATATATATATATATTCGATATTAAATATTTATATTTGGTCTAATATTATTTAAATTCTTATTTTATTTTAATAAATTTTTAGTTAAGAAATAAAGTTAATTTTGAGTTGTTTTATTTTATTCTAATTTTTTAAAATAATAAAAAGAAATTAAAAAATATATTTTTTCAAATTTTTTAAAAAATAAGTTATTAGTTTTAGTACTATCTTAATTATATTTATTTTTAACTATTTTTAAACTTTTATTGTATTTTCTTAAATATAAAAATTAATTAATTATTATTATATTATTTTTATTATTATTATTATTTTATTTATTTATTATTTTTATTTTTCATTATCTTCTTTTGTTTTAAAAAAAGAAAAAGAAAAAATTTTAAAATTTAAAAATCTAATCCTATCCTAAACTACCCCAATCATCCCAACTTTCCCTCCAACTCCCTTAATTTCCCCCCTCCTAGATATCTATATAACACAACACACACAACATATGACAAAGAAAAAAAAAACTCACGAAAAAAAAACAAAAACTGGAGATAAACCAAAACCAAAACCAAGACAAAAAAAATGGAAAAGAAAACCACTTAGAAAAAAAAGGACCGAAAACAAGAAACAGTGAGTGAAAACAAGAAATAGTGAGAAAAACAAAAAAAAGAAAGAAAAGAAAAGTGTTCCAAATAGTTGAGGTCGGGTCCCCATTTGAGTTTCCGATGACGATAGTCTTTTTTTTTCGGTTTTAATTCATCACACAGGTTTATATCAAATTTCGTATTATTTATTTTATAAGTTTTTGTTATAAATCGAATTGTGAATGAATTTATTTCAATGGCTTCTTCTATTATTTAGTATGTTTAATTTTTTTTTTTTTTGTAATTCATGCTTTATGTCTTTTTTTGTAATTCGTATGTTGTTTTCGAAATAATGTTAGTTAGATTGATTTTGAATTTTAAATGAAATGATCTTTAAAGTTATTTGTGTTTTAATATGTAAAATTGTGTTAATTGACATGCATTTAGTATGCAGTTATGTTAAAGATCACTCATGAATGCATGCATGCAAGAACAAAAACAAAAACTAAAAAAAAAATGAAATGAAAAACATAACATGTTAAGAAGAAAGGTTTTTTTTCTTTCCTTTCATGGATTTAGAGTAATGATTTGTAGTTTTCTTTTAAAAAAAAAAAAAAAAAAAAAAACGACCAAGAGAGTTAAAAACAAAAGAACGGAATTTTGAGGAATAAAAAAGTAAGCCAAAAACAAAAAAAAAACAGTAGTATAATTAAAAAAAAAAACTTGCATGATTATATATATATATATATATATATATTCATGTTAGTTTAGTTATGGAAATTTTGTTAAATGTAACACGTGATCATTTTTTTTTTCTTCTTTGTTGTTGTTGTTAATTTCGTTATGATAATTTTGTTAAATATAACTTTATTAATTAACTTTATCATGTGATTATGTTATTTTGCTTTTCATTAGTTTTGTTTAGCCTATATATAATTTTGTTCACCAAGCATAAGATTAATCTGTTTAGGAAGATTTATTTATATAGATATATAATAGCCATAATTCATAAAGGAAAAGAAAAGAGAGGAAAAACCCATTTAGCAAGGGAGAAAGAAGAGTTGCGGATTAATTCCAAAACTCGTTACAAAATAAAGAGTGAAAAAGGATCAAATGAATAAGATAAAATGATCTCGAATTTTCAAGAAATGAAGTAAATGCTTTTATATGCTAGATAAGTTTTCACGTTTAATAAATTTTGTCTTGATGAAAAACGCAGCGTACGCATCTTTTTGAGATGTTTAAAAATAATTCGAGGATGCAATATTGCACCTCGGCAAAGATAGTTTTGAAATTAATTTCCACTAGTTTAATACAAGAGTTATAGACAAATTTTAGATATTAAAAATGAGCGAACCTAGGCCCAAACATAATTCATAAAAATAGTTTAAGTCAAGATAAGTCAATAAAAGCGACCGTGCTAGAACCACGGGACTCGAGGGGTGCCTCACACCTTTCCCTCGGGCAATAGAATTCCTTACCCGGTCTTCTATTTTCGCAGACCAAATAAGAGTCATTTCCTTTTGATTAAGGATTCAAAAAGGTGACTTGGAACACCATAACTCAATTCCAAGTGACGACTCTGAAAAATGACAAAAACTAATCCCTATTCAATACCGTCACTTTAATTGGAAAAACCTTTCGACTCGATTCCTCGAGCGAAAAAAGGAGTGTGACATCTCTGGTGACTCTGCTGGGGATTGATTAGAATTCGAGATTTCGATATTGGGTTTTACTTGCTTTAATTATTTGATATTGTGTTTGTTGGCCTTATGTGCTACTTGTTGCTCATTTACTGCTTTGATATTATTTGAACTGTATTATATATTGTCTTCTCTCGCGTACCTCTTCTGAATCTCTGAAATAGGATAG
Organism: Capsicum pubescens; assembly: GCA_030864215.1. Classification (NCBI taxonomy): domain Eukaryota; kingdom Viridiplantae; phylum Streptophyta; class Magnoliopsida; order Solanales; family Solanaceae; genus Capsicum; species Capsicum pubescens. Next base: position 260,487,152 of record CM061538.1, read on the forward strand.
AGGGAATGCAACATATGCATCCCACCTTCTTTTTGAGATAGCCGGAGTGTCAAGGCACCTGGTGAAGGATATAGTCACACATGTTAGGCGGGGTTCGGATCGACAACGAAGGCGGTGTTGCCCTGCTACCGACCAAGTTGTCTCTCCCTGGCTCGAGTGTCCGCTCGGGTAAGCTAGTCTAGACACTTATCCCTATTAGGCTTAAACTTAGAAGAACTGAAAATTCAGAATCTGGTTATCCCTATTAGGTGCCGCTTTATTTGCATCATATGCAATTGACTTAGCGGGATTCGGCACAGGGGCCGGGTCTGTCTAGGAAAGATGACCTAATTTATAAAGACCAACATGTGCATCCTACGTGCTCTTTGACATTTGCTTGAAAGGCTATTTATTTGTTGACCGGTTTTTGGCAATTTTAAAATGCGAGACATTAATTTATCCTCAAATTTAGTCAATCATTTTTGAAAGAAAAAATTTACTTTTAAATAAAGAAATTTTTTAAATATACAGCAACACAGTTTTTAAAATCTTTATGAACTAGGAGGGTCTGATTCTCACATCTTAGTGAGATACGTAGGAAATCTTTCCCAGGATACGACCCTATCTTTTAAAAAAATTATTCATAGATTTATTGGAAAATATTTTGAAAATATGATTATTTTCATAATTATTTTTCTAATTTTCAAGTCCAATTTTTAAATATATTTTAATAGCCCTGAATCTTTAGGGATCATGAGGCTAAAGTTTTACACAAAAAAAATAAAAATAAAAAATAATAATAATAAAATAAAAATATATTTCAATAACCTGGAATCTTTAGGGATCATGAGGCTAAGTTTTTACAAAATAAATAAAAATAAAATAAAATCTTAATAGCCCTGAACCTTTAGGGGTTTTGAGACTGAATTTTGTATGACATATATTTCACGGACTAAGCACACCTGATTCTCATCTTAATGAGATACGTAGGCAGTCCTTCATGGATTCGGTGGTCTTAAAAAAAAAAATTTGAACTTTGACACATTAGATTTCTCCAAAATTAAAATAATATTAGGTGGTTGGTTTGTGGCTAAATTGGCATCTCACCCATACAAGACCAGGTCCAAAGAATAGGAAAAATGACCCACAAAAATGGTATAGGGCCTGAGATGAGTTGGTGTAGGCTGTTAAAGTGAGGAATAAGAAGAAATGGCTTGGAAAGTGAGAAATTTGGAGCAAAATATAAGAAACATGCAAATATTGAGAGAGAAAAAGAGAGTTTCTTACAAAGATATGTATATGTTTCACAATGTTCACTTGCCTCTAGAGTCCAAAACACCAAAGTTGGACATGTGCGAAGGTCATGGTGATCTTTTGGCTCATCTGAAAAATTATTGTAATCGAGTAGAGGGAAAAAGAAACTGTTGATGAGAGTTTGACGGTGATAAATTCAGAATGGTTGGGGCAAAAAAAAAAATGATGTAGCAATGATTGTGGAGACTCCACTAAGGCCGACGTGCAAATCAGTGACTAAAATATTATGTTCGGTAATTTGAAAGTCACTCCGCCCCTCATGAGGAAGGAGTTTTGGTAGTCTGTTTTATTTTTCTTTCAACTACCCGAATTATTTTAGGATTGGAGTTCGGGATCTATCTTGTCTTGTTTTATTATTATTTCCATTCAAATTCTTCTATCTTTCTGTCAACAAATGTACGTCCTTTTATTTTTATTTTATTTTTTATTATTTATTATGTATTGTCTTGTTGTCTTTCTTTTCTTTAGAGAGCTCTTTCTATGGTGATTCTAGTGATGTGATATGGATGTTGAATTCACAGACTGATCTTTAAATCTAATCTAATCATGAAACATTTGACCAAGAAGACAGGGTTGAAAATATATAAGAAAATAAGTAAGTGTTCCGATATTTGGGGACGTAGTTACAGCCTCACTTGAATGTATTGAGGCAATCACTTTGTGAATCAGAAAATAACTTGATCATCGATTAGAAAATTCAATTTGAGAATTTTGAATGGGGTCGATCAGAGAATTTATAATATCCACTATCAGGAAAAGTAAAAGGAGGTTAGTTTCAAAAGGGCATGAGTCATCCATCGAGAGAAAAGTACAATATAAGTGAACATGTATATTTCACAAGCTTAAAAGAAGTGACGCAAGTGCATGAGCTTAGTCAAGATCAATGTTGCAAAAGATGCGTATGATCTTCATGTTCTACTCTCAGATTACATGTTATGTACTTGTGTTTTTAAGGATTGATATGACGAAGGCATTTCATTCTAATACCCAAATGTTGTGTCATCCTTTATTACCCCTTTTGAGCTTTAGTGTTATTTTCTTTCGTACCCCTCTTTTGGAATCAAAATAGAATTTGAAAAAGTCTAAAAAAAAAAAGTATCAAGAAAAATAGAGTAAAAAAAAAACGAGTTGAAAAAAAAAAGAAAGAGAAAAAATCAATCAAAAATCCTTTTTCAAGCAAAAGAAATGTCCTGAACTACGTTTGACTTGATTCTTACTATGACAAGATACGTAGGCAGCCCTACTCTAGGGTTTGGTTCAACCAAACGAAAATTCAAGTTACCCAGAATGAAATAAAACTAGGGCAAAATTTTATTTCCTTAAATAAATCGATTCCAAAAGTTGTATATTTTATCCAATGTTGTGTAAATTTTGAGCCCCATGACGACCTTTCTTTCTATCCCATTCCAAAAGCCAAGTTACAACCAAAGAAAGACCTTCAGATCAATCTTTGAGAATGTCAAGGCTAAACATGTTATGGGTGCATGATATTTCATATTTTGAGTGTTATTTTCTAAAAAAAATAAATTAAAATGAGAGAGTCTTATTGGTGAAAACCCTTTTGGGCATCATAAGGCGACCGTGAGTTGTGAGATCAATAAAAATGAGAGTCTTATTGGTAAAAGTCTTCATGGGCACCATAAGACGACAATGAGTTGAAAAAGAAAAGAAATTGGGAGCGGCTTGTTGGCGAAAACCCATCGAGGTGTCACTAGCCTAAAGAGGATTATAATCCAGAGGGAACAAGTTCAAGAATGACTCCCTTTCAAATTCAATGAGCGGCTTGTTTAATTCAAAATGCATGTCATAATCACTAGAATCAGCTGCCACACCCAGATAAAATTTTCCATTTTGACATTTTTTTAAAGAGAAGATGTTTATTGTCCTTTTCTATTTTTTTTTATTTTTTTTATTTCTATTTTTATTTTTGATTTTTGTGTCTTTGTGGTCAAAAGAAAATTACTATCGTCATCTTTCATGTATTTTTGAGTCAAAATTTTGTCAAGATAAGTAAGGAAGGACTTCAAAAATTGCTACCGACTCCTTTAGTTGTGCAAAGCAAGACAAAAGACCAACACACAAAGAAAACATGTTTTCAAAAATAAAGTAAAGTACTCGAGAATATTTGTCATCCGATAGTTTTTTGGACTCATAAAAGTATAAAAGGTGTATTTAAAGCTGAATCCCGAGGCATCATGCAAGAGAAATATGATTTGAGTCAAAATATTTTAGTAGTCAGAATTTGGGGTCAATACTACAACAAGTCAACAATACCTATCAATGATTTGCAATGGAGCTGGGCATGACAAGTGCAAGAGATCGTCTCAATAGCCAAATGCCACAAATCAACCACCGTGTTTTAAAATTAAAAGTTTTCTTTATATGAAATAAAAAACATGTTACCTTCAAATCAAGGGCTTCAAAGCCTAAATATTAAAAGATGCAATTCCTCGCTTTTGCAAATGCAAGAGGCGATATTGCTAAACATTTTTAATAATCACAATCATGGTGAAAACTCATCATCATTTACCCCTAGGAGACACACTTTCTTGTCTGGGTATTTCAGTTTTCATTTGTTAGGTGACGCACTTCCTAACTTGAACCTTCACTCCTAGAAGACGCACTTTCTAGTCGAGTCATTTCATTTAACCCCTAGGAGACGCACTTCCTAGCCTGAATAAGTCAGTTTTCATTTGTTAGGTAAAGTACTTCCTAACTTGAACCATCACTCCTAGAAGACGCACTTTCTAGTCGAGTCATTTCATTCAACCCCTAGGAGACGCACTTCCTAGCCTGAATAAGTCAGTTTTCATTTGTTAGGTGAAGCACTTCCTAAGTTGAACCATCACTCCTAGAAGATGTACTTTCTAGTAGAGTCATTTTATTTAACCCCTAGGAGACGCACTTTCTAGTCTGAATAAGTCAATTTTTTTTTGGTTAGGTGAAACACTTCCTAACTTGAACATTCATTCCTAGAAGACGCACTTTCTAGTCGAGTCCTTTGATTTAACCCCTAGGAAACACACTTCCTAGTCTAAATAAGTCAGTTTTCATTTGTTAGGTGAAGCACTTCCTAACTTGAACATTCACTCCTAGAAGATGCACTTTCTAGTCGAGTCCTTCAATTTAACTCTTAGGAGACGCACTTTCTAATTTCGGTCATCAATTTTACTCTGACGAGATGCATTTCTTTAGCAGGGCTTTGATTCACACTATTTACTGTACTTTTCAAAAGTTGTGATATGATGACACTCGCAAAATTTACTAGTGCAAACTGGGGCAAAATTTTGTTCATGTTTACTAGAATTTATTTTGTGCTCAGGACCCTCCTGAAGAATGGGACAGGACCCTCCTTAAGAATGGAATTTATTTTATGCTTAGGACCCTCCTGAAGAATGGGAAAGGACCCTCCCGAAGAATGGGAATTTATTTTTTGCTCAGGCCCCTCCTGAAGAATGGGACAGGACCCTCCTGAAGAATGGGACAGGACCCTCCTGAAGAATGGAAATTTATTTTATGCTCAGGACCCTCCTGAAGAATGGGACAGGACCCTCCTGAAGAATGGAAATTTATTTTATGCTCAGGACCCTCCTGAAGAATGGGACATGACCCTCCTGAAGAATGGGAATTTATTTTATGCTCAGGCCCCTCCTGAAGAATGGGAAAGGACCCTCCTGAAGAATGGGACTGGACCCTCCTGAAGAATGAAAATTTATTTTATGCTCAGGACCCTCCTGAAGAATGGGAAAGGACCCTCTTGAAGAATGAAAATTTATTTTATGCTCAGGACCCTCCTGAAGAATGGGACAGGACCCTCCTGAAGAATGAGAATTTACTTATTGCTCAGGACCCTCTTGAAGAATGAGAATTTATTTTATGCTCAGGACCCTCCTGAAGAATGGGACAGGACCCTCCTGAAGAATGGGATGTTAGTTTTCTGTTTCACCTTTTATTTTGAGTTCAGGAACATATTTGATAAATCAGAAATTGTAAGTTCAGGAGCCCGTCTGAAGAACAGGGTGAAAAAAGAAAGTCCAGGAGCCCGCCTGAAGAACAGGGTGAAGAAATTAAGTCCAGGAGCCCGCCTGATGAACAGGGTGAAGAAAAAGAAAAGTCCAGAAGCCCACCTGAAGAATAGGGTGAACATTATCAGTTGCAAGTCAGGAGCCCACCTGAAGAATAGGGTGATGATTTTCAAATCCAAGCCAGAAGAAAATCTGAAGAATAAATCAATTGTCGAGTTCCCCTCTAATGCCAAAAGCCAACGAGGAGGAACATTTCGTGTATCAAGTTCAACTCAGAATAATGACTATCTCACCATTTGAGAAGTCATGAAGATTCAAGTCAAGATTTCAGAATAGCTGAATAGATAGGATCTTTCACTTGTATCTTTAATTTTATTTTTGTTATTCATGTGAATGTAAAAGGAGAAGTCGTCAACCGAAAACTCGATGGAACCTCACTCGATCTCTAACTCACTGTCTCACCATTTTACCTCATTGAACTACATGTGACCTGCTTCCCTTAAAACCCAGGATATGTAGGCGGTCCAAAACCAGAACTCGGTCACATCTTTTATTTTTTATTTATTTATTTTTTATTTACTTTTAGAATAATCGGAGGGTCAAAAATTATCTCTTTGTCTACTTCTTTGTATGAAAACTCTTCGAGATTTCAAACAAAGAGGGGCAAAATGTAGACACGTGATTTTGACCCTCCCCGAGTTTAATATATATATATATATAATATATATATATATATATATATATATTTCAATACTAAATATTTATATTTGGTCTAATATTATTTAAATTCTTATTTTATTTTAATAAATTTTTAGTTAAGAAATAAAGTTAATTTTGAGTTGTTTTATTTTATTTTATTCTAATTTTTTAAAATAATACAAAAAATTTAAAAAAATATATTTTTATTTTTTTTAAATTTTAGAAAAAATAAGTTAGTAGTTTTAGTACTATCTTAATTATATTTATTTTTAACTATTTTTAAACTTTTATTGTATTTTCTTAAATATAAAAATTAATTAATTATTATTATATTATTTTTATTATTATTATTATTTTATTTTTTTATTATTTTTATTTGTCATTATCTTCTTTTATTTAAAAAAAAAAAGAAAAAGAAATTTTTTTAAAATTTTAAAATCTAATCCTATCCTAAACTACCCCAATCACCCCAACTTTCCCTCCAACTCCCTCAATTTCCCCCCTCCTACATATCTATATAACACAACACACACAACATATGACAAAGACAAAAAAAAACTCACGAAAAAAAAACAAAAAACTGGAGATAAACCAAAATCAAAACCAAGACAAAAAAAATGGAAAAGAAAAACACTTAGAAAAAAAAAGGATCGAAAACAAGAAACAGTGAGTGAAAACAAGAAATAGTGAGAAAAACAAAAAAAGAAAGAAAAGAAAAGTGTTCCAAATAGTTGAGGCCGGGTCCCCGTTTGAGTTTCCAATGACGATATTCTTTTTTTTTTCGGTTTTAATTCATCACACAGGTTCATATCAAATTTCGTATTATTTATTTTATAAGTTTTTGTTATAAATCGAATTGTGAATGAATTTATTTCAATGGCTTCTTCTATTATTTAGTATGTTTAATTTATTATTTTTTTGTAATTCATGCTTTATGTCTTTATTTGTAATTCATATGTTGTTTTCGAAATTATGTTAGTTAGATTGATTTTGAATTTTAAATGAAATGATCTTTAAAGTTATTTGTGTTTTAATATGTAAAATTGTGTTAATTGACATGCATTTAGTATGTAGTTATGTTAAAGATCACAATTAATGACTCATGAATGCATGCATGCAAGAACAAAAACAAAAATTAAAAAAAAAAAATGAAATGAAAACATAACATGTTAAGAATAAAGTTTTTTTTTTCTTTGCTTTCATGGATTTAGAGTAATGACTTGTAGTTTTCTTTTTTTTTTAAAAAAGAACAAAAAAACGACCAAGAGAGTTAAAAACAAAAGAACGGAATTTTGAGAAATAAAAAAGTAAGCCAAAAAAAAAAAAAAAGCAGTAGTATAATTAAAAAAAAAAACTTGCATGATTATATATATATATATTTTTTTTTATTTTTTTTTCATGTTAGTTTAGTTATGGAAATTTTGTTAAATGTAACAGGTGATCATTTTTTTTTTCTTCTTTGTTGTTGTTGTTAATTTCGTTATGATAATTTTGTTAAATATAACTTTATTAATTAACTTTATCATGTGATTATGTTATTTTGCTTTTCATTAGTTTTGTTTAGCCTATATATAATTTTGTTCACCAAGCATAAGATTAATCTGTTTAGGAAGATTTATTTATATAGATATATAATAGCCATAATTCATAAAGGAAAAGAAAAGAGAGGAAAAACCCATTTAGCAAGGGAGAAAGACGAGTTGCGGATTAATTCCAAAATTCGTTACAAAATAAAGAGTGAAAAAGGATCAAATGAATAAGATAAAATGATCTCGAATTTTCAAGAAATGAAGTAAATGCTTTTATATGCTAGATAAGTTTTCACGTTTAATAAATTTTGTCTTGATGAAGAACGCGGCGTACACATCTTTTTGAGATGTTTAAAAATAATTCGAGGATGCAATATTGCACCTCGGTAAAGATAGTTTTAAAATTAATTTTCACTAGTTTAATACAAGAGTTATAGACAAATTTTAGATATTAAAAATGAGCGAACCTAGGCCCAAACATAATTCATAAAAATAGTTTAAGTCAAGATAAGTCAATAAAAGCGACCTTGCTAGAACCACGGGACTCGAAGGGTGCCTCACACCTTCCCCTCGGTCAATAGAATTTCTTACCCGGTCTTCTGTTTTTGCAGACCAAATAAGAGTAATTTCCTTTTGATTAGGGATTCAAAAAGGTGACTTGGAACTCCATAACTCAATTCCAAGTGGCGACTCTGAAAAATGACAAAAACTAATCCCTATTCAATACCGTCACTTTAATTGGAAATTTTTTTTGACTCGATTCCTCGAGCGAAAAAGGGGTGTGACAACATGCATATTCATTTAAAAGCATATTAGAAAATAAAAAGCCAAAGATTACAAAAACTTAAAAATTAATTATAGAGTAATGAAGTTTTAAAGAAATTTTAAGACATTTAAACTCTTACAGTGAAGTATAGGAATAAATGGATGTACTAATTGTAACATTCATTTTTGTGCAATAAAAAAATAGAAAAAAATAAGAAAATTGTCAAAAACACACAAAAAAGGATTAATAGCAATGGAGATCATAGAGAGGTGCCACATCACCTCCTCTATGTTTCTCCTTTATATATATATATATATATATATTGATTTTTTAATCAAGTATTAATATTGTATGTATAATATAGTATTTCTTTTCATCTTAAATTATTATTATAAAATTTTGATTTTTAAATTTAAGAAATAACAAAACATTAACTTCCTTTAATTAATTTTTTTTAAAACAAATTAGTTTATTTTAAAAGGAAAAGGCTATCATAGTATGATTAAATTTGGGCCAAAACTTTTATGGTCATTTAGCACTAACTAGGAAAAATTCAATAAACCACAAACTAGAAAGTTAACAAACATAGATTGATTAAGATATATAATAATAGAAAGAGTACAGACTAAAACAGGAATAGAAAACACACTACTAAAACAGTAACAGAAAACACTAATAGCAACATTAATTAAATGATACTACTAAAAACAGTTAAAAGAAAACACACTTAAGTTTATTTTTTCTCCTATGCCTCTTTCTCCTCCTCCTTTTTTTCTTCTTCTTCTTGCTTCTCCTCTTCCTTTGGTGATGGTTGGTGTACCTCATCATCAGACGAATTTGGTATCCTGGGTTTGTCCTCGTCATCGCTACCGTAGTGTATCCGAAGGTAACCCTGGTACACTTTCTAGGACCGGCTCAGGGACTTCTCAATAAAATTAGTGATCTAAAGTCAAATTTTAATAGGAGAGGTCTTACATGTATAAATATACATACAAAAATACTACTGTAATAATTTAGAGTAGTCTTATTTGTTTCTGTATAGTAATTATTTCGATGTAGTATTTTTAAAAGACACTTAACAACTTCACATATTAATATGATTATTAATAAAAATAAGGATTAATTGTTGTTAATAAGATGTTAACCATTTATTTGCAATGCATTAACCTGGATGTTGTTGTTAAAACCTTATTTATTAATATAAAGTTTGAGTTGTTTAGTTCAAAGTTCTAAAATATTCCTTGTAAAAATGAGATAAATTTTTCTCTTTTATTATTGTTGTTGTTATTATTATTTAGATATTTTTTAAAAATGCATTTCACAATCGTCATTATTATTTCAAGTGTAGTTTACTATTAAAAATTTTGAGGCATCAAAATTTTGGGGGCCTAAAGCGAAGGCTTTACTAGCTTTACCCTTGAGTCACCCCTGGGCCCCGGCTATACCGTAAAGCCGCTAAAGCAATGGCTTGGGGCCCCAACTTTTTTGGAGCCCCCATTTTTAAGTTAGAAGATAGTTCACAATGTTAGTATATCACACACAAATTTTAACGATAATATGTTTGTGATTCTAAAATATTCTTACTAACTAACAACAAAATGCACGTATGACGCACGAAATGCACATAAGATGCATGTACGTCGCACGATATGCACGTACGCCACACAAGGTGCACATAATATCTAGATAACATAACCAAAATGAAAATCAGAAAACTTACCTCTTGAAGCTTTCACAAATTTCGTTCAATGCCTTGGTCTCTAATTCTGCAGTCTGCTACTACTGCCTGACTTAATCTTTGCTTATCAAACTCGTGTAGGCAAGTATTTTTGGATTCAAAGAAAGGATAATCATCTTCTGAAAAAAAATTCCTATTTATTCATATTTTCTCTCGTAGAAGGGAAAATCAGGAGGCAAACGTTTTTACCCTTTTAGTTGTCCAAAACGTTTTAGGTCTTTTCAGTTGTCCAAAAAGTTTCCAGCCTTTTTCATTATCCAAAACGTTTTAGGCCTCTTTAGTTGTCCAAAACGTTTTCAATCTTAAAAGGAACGTTTTTTTATTAAAAGTCAGAAGATACCCTTTTCTTTTCAGAAGACCAGTAAATAATATTACTTCTTCTAGTAAATTTCTTTCTCTTTTCCAAAATTGATTAGTTAATCAGGTATAGCAGGGACAACAAATTTATTAAGTGGGGCTTTCAATTATGATATTAATTTAGTGATGAAAGAATTATCATATCATAATAAATTATAAATTATTTCACTAAAAATCTGTAATTGCACTCCTCGATTTAATTTCAAAATCTACCATTACATCTTATTTAACTCCCCATATTAGAATTACCGACACCAATCAATTAAATTAATTCTCTGAAAAATTTAACTCATTGATTAATTTAATTTTTTATTTATAATGCTTTAACTTATTTCACATGACGGATACAAAATCCACCTGCAGAGTTTTCACGTGAAAACTTATAAGCAACCATAAAGGGGTGTCTTCTATCTCAAGTCCGAGACATGATTCTATAAACTAATTAATTTTTCACTAAGTGATTTGTCATCATCCAACCTATTAGGAATATGTTGACTCACAAAAGAGTCTCACCTTTCAATAGATTAAAACGACAAAACAAATCACATAGATCATAACAATTATATCAAGATTAAGAGTATAAGTACATGTAATGGGCTAGAGAAATCATTTATTAATATTCAGACTATAAACAAATATCTCTAATTGGTCCGTTCAATACATGCGAAATGTACTAGCACAAGAAGTTGGAATATTACCACTCCCATAATTAAGATCAAATTATATTTAATCTTGTTCTACAATCATCAAGATGTTTGTCCTACTTCATCTTTATTATGCACGTTAAGTTATTACTTATAAGAACCGACAATTTTAATCTTTCGTACATGAGTTAAAATACTCCATAAATAAAATTGTCTACTATATAAGTAAAGGACACACATGTTAACACAATGATCTATTCAAATAAAGATTTTATTAATATAATAAATAGTCTCTACATGAGATGAAAATATAATACTATAACACAAACTACATGGTTAATAGTATATCCTAACAATCTCCCACTTATTGAAGAATAATACAGTTTTATTCTATACATTGAGAAGGCAAACTCGTGATTTTTTTCTACCCTGAATGAATTTAACAACGAAAAAAATTAATATATAAATGTATAGATATTTTTAAGAATAATCACGCAAGGCGCCACCTAGTTCAATCTATATCTACATCTACATCTATAATATATTGAAAGTGTAAAGACCCTTAGAAAAGTGATTTGAACTTTTTCCCTTCATAAAAAATCTCCGCAATAGATAAAACTGTCATTTACTATTATTTAATTATTTTTAATAAAAATAAAATTGCACATAACAGAAAATAAAAAAGAAGAACAAAAAGTGTAATAATTGTAGTAGATTATTACAAGTAGAAAATTTATTGAAATATCCCTATTTTAGAAGAATTCATTAAAAGAAAAAAAGAACAGTACAGTAGCTAGGAAACCTATAACCTAAGTATAACCTCGATAAATTAATACTCGATAAATTAATAACCTCGCTAAAATAATAATTTTCTTCGGTCCCGAGTCGGGATCAACGTGGTAAATTAATAATTTGCTAAATTTATAAGATAATACAAAAAAAAAATTCATATAGGTCCCATTTGATATATAAATTAATAATTCATCTGTATCAAAATATTTCATACATAATACATAAGTAAACTAAACAGGTTTCTGAAAATATGAATCTAATGTTGTTTGTTTCTTCTTGAAATCAATATCACCTTGAATCTCATCTCTAACCCTTCTTACTGCATTAAGAATATCAGGTGTAGTCTTCTCATATTGCAAAAGGAAGTGATGTAAGGTGATTGTTGCTTTCAGAGCATTTTTGCGCGAAACTTGTTCTAATTCCACACTATCATCTTCCACTTCATCTTCTTTATGTGTTTCCATAACACTCTCAATTATTTGTTCATCCGTAGGTAGCTCAAAACTCGTATCATTTTCTCCCGGATAATTCAAAACATCTTCAGCATTCATTGCATTTCGATACTTCAATCCATTGATTAGATTCTGCAATTGTTGTAAGCCATCATTATTCAACTGTTCTTGATTTTCCGAGGATTCATCATCTAACAACCTAAGTTTACAATGCTTAAAACAATTTGCAATTGTACTTGAGTTGACATCCATTTTCCATGCCGAGATTGCAAGATTCATTGCATCTAAAACATTAATCTTTTCTGGATTTGAGATCCCAATTTCATAACCCTCCAAAAATTTTGATAAAATCGCCTACGATAATGCATCTTAAAAGATCTTATGATCCCTGCATCACAAGGCTGAATCTTTGATGTTGTGTTAGGTGGTAAAAAAAACAATTCAACATTTCTCAAACCTTCGACATTTTTTGGATGAGCAGGACAATTATCAACAATTAAAAGAATTTTCCTGCCGTCCATTTTTGCGTCAAGTTGTTGAACATGTATTCTTGGAATAGAATCCCAGTCATCCATGCTCTTTTATTGGCTCAATATTCACAATCCATGCTTCCCAAATTCACATTCTTCAAACAACGTGGTTTTAAATACTTCCCAATGATCCATAAAGGAATTTTCTCAGAACCATCCTCATTACAACAAATAACAACTGTAAGTCTTTCTTTATCTTGTTTCTTACCTTCAAGTTGCTTCGTTGCAAGAGAATGATCTGGTTGTAGCCTAAAGAACAATCCAGTTTCATCCATATTGAAAACATCTTTCTTAGCAAACTGATCAAGTTTCTCTCTGATGGATTGTAAATTGCTCTCCATGGCCTCCATATTAACTGATCCACTTTCTCCAAAACGACGATATTGCTTGATACCGTGTCTTGATTTGAAACGCTCTAGCCAGCCTTGAGAAAAATGAAAATCAGGTGTATCGATGGGATACATCTTTTTTAGAAGCTCTTTTCCCTTCGTTACAATTAGTTCCCCATTCATATTAACACGCTCTTGGTAATGAATAAACCACTCGAACAGAGCCTTCTCTAATTCTGGAAATTTGGCAGCTTTATGTCTTTTAGCCTCATCTTTTGGAATGTCGGTTGCTGATAGATACTCTGCTGACCTCTTGATCGTGTTTGATATTGTGGCTTGACTCACTTGCAAATTAAACTTCTCTAACACTCATTGTTGCAATTGCTTTTGAGTGCATGCTAGATTTTGTTGTTTATACTCACACAGTTCTCTACGTATACCATTAGTCATGGTTGATTTTTTAACACCTTTGAGAAGAGAAGCCATTTTTTTTGTTTTTTGATTTGAAGACTTGCATAATACATCTATTTATATAGTAACTTAGTTAATGTATGTACGTGTAACTACATTAATAATTGAGTGGATTTATATATTTTAATGAATGTAGGTACATGTAACTACATTAATAATTAAGTAGATTTATATATTTTATTAAGATATACATAGAATATTGAAAATGTATCAGCAAAAATACATGAATTTGGTTAAGTATGCATAATTAATAGTCAATGTAGAAATTAGTTTTCACGTACACCTAGGTACATTCATAATATGGACCCAAAAAGTATATAATTTATAAATTAATAATTATTAATTTATACGATTAATTAATACCTCGCTAAATTAATAAAATTTGACGGTCCCAACAGTATTAATTTATCGAGGTTATACTGTATATTATTCCTTTTAAGAGGGTACTTCTGTTAATTAAGATTTTTTTTCTTTTCGTTTAAATTGAAGCCCATTAATGAATATATAATAAAGATCAAATTTAAGGTCAATAAAATTGGAAAAGAACACAAATGGATCTCCTTTATTTTTTATATCAATCATAATAATTTTATATTCCTCCGGTAAATTTTTTAATTATACATAAACATTAAAAATAGTCCTTATTTAATTCCGAGAAGAAATCATAGTATTTAATACTTCTAAATCAATTAAAATTTTACCATATATGAACTTTTGTTTTACAATTTTATTCAAGTAAATGAGCTTTGAAGGTGAGTTATATAATACTTTCATCAATTTCAAGTCTATATGGTAGATGAATGAGTATTCGATCGCGCTTTAGGTTTAATCGTATTCTTCTAATTTCTTGAAGAAGAATGTTCAATTTGACCTTGAGGAATTTTTTGTGTAAAAAGTTAGGTTTAATTGTATTGTTTTAATATCTCCATTATTGTAGTTTATGTTCTATTAGTATCTATTTTTTTTCTACCTAATACAGGTGGTACATGAACGTTCGAGCTTTGAGTAATTTTTGTGTAAAGGTTAGGCTTAATCATATTGTTTCGTTGAGTTTCTAATCTATTACTATCTGTTGTTTTTAGGGTTGGGCATATTTTGGTTTAAACCGAAAAAACCGAAAAATCGAATCGAAATTTAATTTTGGTTTGTTTTTTTGATTTTTTGGATTGGTTTCGATTTTAAATTTTAGAAATTCGATTAAACGGTTTGGTTTTTGAATTTTCAAAAAAATAATTTGGATAAATTGAAAAACCAAAATTATATAAATAATATATTATAATTTATATATATATATAAATTATAATTATTATATATGTAAATATACTAAAAATAAAATATAATCTAATATAACATATAAATATATAAATTATAATCATTTAGTAACCCTATATTCTAATATATTGCTTTGCTTTAGACTCTAACATTAACGTGAAGGCTGCAGTGGTGCTCAATCATCCTCAGTTCGTCAGTTCATTTTAAATTTCAACATCGCCAACGACAATCGGCAGTCGTTTGCTTAGTTCGTCACTGCCGTCGACAGTCGTTGTGGGGTGCGGCCACTGCTGTCATGCCAATGGCGACAACTCAGTGAGATCGATATTTATGGTTATTTCATGCGTGTTGAATTAATTATATTTGGGAATGAAAAATAGGTTTGAAAAAAAGATTATTTTTCTAGAAAAATCACCAATTTTAAATGCTCACTACTTTAATCTTTAAAATCAAAATAAAAATCCGAAATAACTGAACCGAATTTGTACAAAATCGAACCAAACCAAAATAATTTTGATTTGGTTATGGTTTTCTGTTTTCTCAATCCGAAAATCGAAAAACCGAACCGATATTCAATAATCAAACCGAACAAACCGAATGCCCACCCCTAGCTGTTTTTGTTATTATTATCCGTTATGTGACGTTGGAAACAAAATTTTATTAACGTGACTATCTTCAATTACTGTTTTACAATAAATTATTTTCTTTTATATATTTTATATCGATGACTCGGTATGAAGCACACGTGCAACGAATGTACACTTAACTAGTCTATATTAAAGTGTGAAGGACCTGGGAAATATTATTTGAACTTTTTGCCCTCCATTAAAAGTCTCTGTTTTAGACAAAATCATCTTTTCACTATTTTCTTAATATTTAAGAGTTGAAAATTAATTAAATATTTATAGTAAAACCTAAGCCATCAAAATTAATGATAACTAATACCTTTTTTATTAGTTTAGGAATTCTAAATCAACTAAAGTTGATTTTAAGAAGATTTGAAAAATGTAGAAATAAATATGAAAGAGTTAGAATAAGAAAAATATAAGAAGTACCAAATTTTTTAAAGTTTGAAGTAAGTATTCAAAGATTTAACTTTAAAAATAAGGAAAGATTTTAAATATAAAAATCATACTATCATTATGGTCCAAATTGATGCGTCTCTCTTAGTCTCTAACAACAAGAAAAAGAGGCCCCATTAACCACTTGAAACTTTTGATGGTAAAATATATATGTGTTTACAATAAAATATTTGTTATGTTTATATTATTATATTAGTGTGAAGGATCTTTGAGAAGTGATTTGAATTTTTTACACTTCATTAAAATTTTTTGCAATAGATAAAATTTTCGTCTAATTTTAAATAATCAAAAGTTACACGTGCAAGCACGTGCAGTTAAACTAGTAGTATATATATAAGGGTTGGATCTTAATGCAATATATCCAAAACTGCATAATATGCTATCAACAACGGTAAGGAAATAATGGTGCCAACAATGACCCTGAAGTTAAGAAAAATAAAATGTCATTAATATTTTTTTTTTATATAGTTTTAATAAATTCAAGAGGATTTATTTATTTATTCTTAAAAAAAGATGAACCAAAATGTAGTAATGCCAATTGTACCATTTCAAATTTGATCCAAAATAGCTTATACTGTAATATACATTTTTGCACATTCCAGTGACCTATTTAATGTCTAGGAAGATTCAGAATAAACTTAGGAAGTCATGTTCGACCGTTCATATTGATTTTCAATCGTAGAATAGATAATTAATTCATATTTTAATTGAAATAAACAATTCAAATGTAGTTATAAGTTAAATTTCATGTTATAAAAAATTATTTGAGTTATAAATTTAAAATAGTTAAAGAAAGTTGTAGAACTTACGCAGTACTGAGTACGTTAGCATGAAGTCCGTATTCTTGGGCATAAATGAAAGAAGCCACTGCTGACTGCAAAAGCATTAATAGAAACTTAGTAAATTTTATGTGAAATTTAATTTTTGTTCTTATTTTAATATAATGGTGTAAATTATGTAATCCTGTTATCTATTTTTTTCTTCAAAGTATATGAAGTCTAAATATATATTATATGACAACAATATTTATGTTATAAATGTATTATCATATATAATGAATGTCTATTTCTATAAAAGTTAGAAACCTAACTTTGAAATGAAATTAGTTTTTTCTTGAGTAAATAAACGGGTTTTCATTCATTTTGATTCAGCCCTCAAGAGTTCCTCAAGAGAAGTAAAAAAGTCTCCTCTCTTTTCTCTCCAATTTTTTGCTCTTATTTTATATTTCACAACACGTTATCAGCATCAGACTTTATTATTGAGTTTGTTTTTCTATTATAATCCACCTATTCAATGATAGCTTTCCTTTTGATGTTTTCGTTTCTACGGTGATAAACAAAGCAAATCGATGTTTATTTAATACGGCTAGCAAATCTGCTATCATCAATTCCTATTAATATCATTCGAAATGTGTATTTATCATTATTCGCCAAAGGTGAGGTATTTTTCACTATTATGAGTAGCGTATAGACCTTCTGAATTTACTATATTATGTATTTCTTCATTATAAAATTTTTGTTGAAAGTTCTATTTTACTTTTACCTATTGATTGAGGGAAAAACAATGGATTCAAGTCTTATCACATTAAAAGAGTAAGACATCGGGTTATAGTCTCGATGCATCATGATGATAAAATATTGTGTTCAAGTTTTATGGATTTATGCCTACAACGTCTTTCTATAGATAAGACTTTGAGTTTAGATTTCAATGCACCATATTGATGATGTAATGACGGCTGAGGCAAAATAATATACTTTTGGTGAAAATACATTAAATTTGTCCCATTGAATATGCTCTATTTCTTGAAGTGAATGTGGTAGCAATGCATAATATGTCTGGAAGAAGACAAGTGATTGATGTATGAATATAAGCGTTGATGGACAATATGATAATAATTATCAAAAGTGATAATATTTTCACACGTCTATTATCAGAAGCAGAGCCGAAATTTCAACTAAGGGGGTTTAATATTTGAAGAAAATCTAGCCTAAGGGAGTTCGACACCTACAATAGATATATAAAAAATAATTTTAATCATGTATAGATGATATATTTTTTTCGTTGAAGAGGGTTCGAATGAACCCCCTACTAGAGAGCTGGCTCCACCCCTGTTTATTATGATTATAAGATATGTTAGAGAAAAATTCTCTATATTATATGTATGCCTCGATGTGCTCCTGAAGTAGCAATATCTTTAAAGAGGCTATAAACTATCATAATTTGATATGCGCAAGACACGGTTATATTCACTTTCTAGGAAGTGAATATTTTGATTATTATAAATATAGATTTATACCCTGGAGTGAATGTGACTGTATATAAATTCGAACGTGTTTGTTGTTGTAAAGATATCACAATCCACTTTCAAAAGAGGCAGAATAATTAAAAGATTAAATATCTCCAAGCTACTATAACAAGAAACTTGAATGTGAAAAGTTATCCGAGCATGATGAAATCACATGTCATAATAAGCTAGGAGTTTATTGATATAAAATTCATATCATAATAAATTAGAAGTTCACTAAAGCAAAAAAGCACTTGTCTTAATAAATTTAAAGTTACTATTATAAATAAGTTCAACAGTTGACATGAACGATTGTGAAGATGCGCATATTAAATACATATTGAAGAACTAGAAGATTCTTTAAGAATTTTCTATGTTGTTTGTTCTCATGATAAGTTGACTGGATCAACTAATGCTGGGACTGAATTCTTAAAATTTTAAAAAGTATAAAAGGTAAATTTGGGTCCATTCACCTATCATATGATATGCTGAAAAGATGCATCAATAAGATGATCACATATACATTTACTATCAACCTGCAGTTGACATTCATAAAGTTGCTTGCTCAATAAAGTTGAGTAAAGAGTATAACTTTCAGATCCTATAATGAAGATAATTCATCTTGATAATGTTTATTTGACATTAAATGCTTTTAGAAAATTAGCTAAATCATTGCTTATGAGAACAAAACCTCACGCGTTGGTTTGAAATATGATATATTTTATACAAAAGTACTTGTATGCAACAAATGAATAAATTGTGGTTAATTCTCCCTCAATGTTGGTTCAAAATCAGAAACCACATATTTTTCATCTAATAATTTTGATGTGCAGTATATGAATAATGGATATACAATGATGCACAAAGATGAATTGTCTAAAGTAAATTGAGATACATGTTAGTTTTCCTAACATGAGGGGGAGATAATAAATAACTAAGAAATATGTTATGAATTATTATTAAATGATCCTCATTCAAAAGATAATTCAAGCTCAAATGCTAAAAATATTTTTGACCCAAAAATTGATATTATACTTAGCAGTAAATGCTCCAAGTGGATGTCCCAGGACAAAGTCTACTATATGTATGAAGTATGATAGATCAACCAATTCTAGAAGAGATAATGCATCAAAACCCCCCTAAACTTGTCACTCCAACTCACTTTACCACTTAAACTTAACACACATTTATTTAGCCCCCTTAACATCTTTAAAGTGAATTAATTTGACCCATAATGCTGACGTGACATTTTAAAAAAAAAATAAGAAAAAAAATGCGTGATTTTTTTTTAAAACCTATATATATATATTAAAAAGGAAAAAAATCCCTCCTTTTCTTCTAACCCCCCACCCCACCTTAATTCTCTTCCCAACCCGTCACCCCCATCCCCACAATCAAATCCACCACCAGCAACCCCCCTCCCCCAACCTTAACCCCAATTACTCCTTTAATTACCAAATCTGTTACCCTCACCTTCAATTTCTTCTCCTTCAACAACTTAGATCAATAAAAAAAAATTGATTTTGAAAATTAAAAAACTAACATGATTTGGATGTTTGGTTGTTGATTTTAAAGAATTTGTTGCTAATTTTGATAGAATTTATAAGGTGGGTTGAATTTTTAGTCACCGATTTATGATGTTAAAGTCAACAATTGAAAAATCTCCAATTCTTCAATCTTCTTTTCCTTTTAAAAAATAAAATTACGTGTTTGATTCAAATTTTGATGGGTGGAGAAATTGATGGTGATGGGTATATATATACATATATATTATGTGGTGGTGGTGAGGTGATGTGGTGGTGTGGTTGGTGGACGGCGGGGGAGGGGTGGCGGCAGTTTTTATATACGGGGGTGGGGGTGTTTGCAGGGGTTTGGGGGGGGGGAGAGGATGGGTGGTTGTGAAGAAAATGGAAAATGAGGAGTGGGGGTAATTTTCTTAATTTAATTTTATATATATTTAAAAATATGTATATATATATATATATATATATATATATTATGTGGTGGTGTGGTTTGTGGACGACGGGGGAGGGGTGGCGACAATTTTTTTATACGGGGGTGGGGGTGTTTGCACGGGTTGGGGGGACAGAGGATGAGTGGTTGTGAAGAAGATGAAAAATGGGAGGTGGGGGTAATTTTCTTAATTTAATTTATATATATTTAAAAATATGTGTGTGTGTGTGTGTATATATATATATAATATTTAAAAAATATTTTATTTACGTGATGTTGATGTGTCAGCGAGTGTGATGCACTCTCCCTCATGAGAGTGGTATTATATATTAAGGGGTGAAATTAATTCACTTTAAAGATATTAAGGAGGGTAAATAAATAAAAGATTAGTTTAAGTGCTAAAGTAAGTTATCGGGACAAGTTTAGGGTTTTTTTGATGTATTATCTCATTCTAGAAATAATAATTCTTGAAAAAGAAAAAGGAGCAAATGATCATAATACGGAGGCAATGTGCTCTTAAATAGCCTACAACATAACACTTCATGAAACCTTATGAAAGGTTTAGGTACCTAAAAATAATGAAGTGAGGAGATCTCAAAATGTTATGTAACATTGTGGACGATACAAAATGATGTATCATTGATAATATCTTTGATAAAATATTGATGCAATATTGTAAAATATTATGAGGATCTGAATTCTACATTTATTTAAGCATGCTGACGTAGAAATATTTATCTAGTGACATGAAAGGTGCATCTTAGTAGGCATAAAACTTGTTGAATTTGGAGTCCAGACACTTGAAGATGTCACACATGAAATGTTGAATATTATCACTTGACAAAATTTATATGAAAACTTTTTAAGGATTCAAAACGTTTGAAACATATAATCCTTATGTTGCATAAATTTATAACTTGAAAATTATTGTAACTCTTGGAGAGTCTTCAAAAGCAATATATTATTTACTGAAATGAGAAATATACCGAATTAGATTAGTTATGAAATACCATATCTTACTGCAATTGGTGTACTATTGTATCTTGCATATACTACAAAGCCTAATATAACCTTTTCGGTCAATTCGTTTGCAAGGTACAGTTCTGCTCCTACCAGGGGACGTTGAAATGAGATCAACACATATTACGGTACCTAGATGAGACTATCAATATGAGTTTATTTTATTCTAAAGATTGTAGTCCCGATTGTGTTGGTTATGCTGATGCAGGATATTTAACTGATTCGCATAAAGATCGATCTCAAACAGGCTATGTGTTCACATGTGGTGGTACTGCCATATCTTGGAGATCTACAAAGTTGTCTATCAGAGTCACTTCATCGAACCTTGCTGAGATAATAACTATTCATGAAGCAAGTCGAGTGTGTGTGTGGTTGAGGTCCATGATACATCTTACTGGAGAAAAATGTGGTTTGAAATGTGAAAAGTACCTATAATTTTATATGAAGATAATCGAACATTCATAGCACAACTTAAGAGAGGATTCATAAAAGGAAATAGAACGAAACACATTTGTTTAAAGCTTTTCTATACACATGAACTTCAAAAGAATAATGATATTAACGTGCAACAGATTTGTTCAAGTGATAATGTGACTGATTTATTCACCAAGTCTCTTCCAACTACAACTTTCAAGAAGATGATGCAGAAGATCGAAATGCAAATGTTCAAGGATGTTCTCATTAGAGGGAGTTAATACCTGTTGTACTCTTTTTTTCTTACAAGGTTTTGCCCCACTGAATTTTCCTATAAGGTTTTTAATGAGGCAGCCTATATGCGTATTATTAGAGATGCGTACTTTTTCTCCTTCACTAGATTTTTTTATTATTGAAATTTTTAAGTAAGATTTTAATAAGACACATTATCTATCAACTAGACATTTAAGGGGAAGTATTATAGATGTATTACCATATACAATGAATGTTTATTTCTAAAAAAGTAAGAATCCCTAACTTTGGGACAAAGTTAGTTTTCCCCTATAAACAAAGAAATTTTCCTTCATTATTATTCACCTTTCAAGAATTCCACAAGAGAAATAAAGAAGTCTCCTCTCTTTCTCTTTCCATTCTTCTTGTTCTTACTTTATATTTTATAACAATTTCCTCGATATATACTATAGTAAGAGTATTAATAATTAAAGAGAAAAAAAATCAAAACATCCCTAAACTTGTCTGTCAAGCTTATTTTAGCACTTTAACTTTACGGATATTTATGTATCTCCTAAATAACTTTCAAATAAATTAAATACCACCTTAAAATCATAATTCCAGTCTCACAATGGAGAGTCCACAACACGCGCGTCATGTTAAAAATTATTCTTTATAAAAAGTAACTTCACTAATATATATATATATATATATATATATATATATATATATATATATATATATATATATATATATACATATATATAAATATATATACATATACATATATATATAAATATTAAATGAATAAAATACCTTCCACTCAATTTTCTTTCTTCTTCAGAACCCCGACCCCTTCCTCCCCCTCCCTCCCCTTTTTTCATTTGCAAACACGCAACCTGCTCCCCACCCGCCAATTCCACACATATGAAATCAACTTCACCAACGTAAAAGAAATTGAGTAACGATTTGAATACTTATAAATACAACATCACAATGTAACATAAAATTTAACCGTTTCAAACAATCCAATACAACAAAAAATAAAAATTTTAATTTGGATTTTTGAAAAAGTATCAATAGGAATAAGATGATTACGATGGTGCTTGTTAACCCAAAAGATCATATCCAATTCTGATTCAACTGATCCCATTTCTTTCAGCAATTTGGAGATTTTTTTTTTTTTGATATTTAATTTTGTATATTTTTAAATATATAATATATAAATTAGTGGGGTCACTTTTTTTTTTCCTAAAAAATATGCGCTTCTATTTTTTTTTTTTTTTGCCACACATCATTAGGGGTGATATTAATTCACTTGAAAGTTGTTTAAGAGTATAAATAAGAGTAAATACATAATTACCCCACACTCCACCCAGCCCCCCACCCCAACACCCGTCCATCCCTTTCCCACCCCCACGTCATCCCGTCCCCACCCCCCACACCCTACCCAGCTCCCTCCCACCCCACCCCCACACCCTACCCAGCACCCTCCCACCCCACCCCCACACCCTACCCAGCCCCATCCCACCCCACTCCTTGCCCCTCCCCCAGCCCCGTCCCCCCTCCCCCCACCTCACCATCCCCATACAACCCCTCCCCACCCCACCCTCAGCCCCTTCCAGCCCCTACACCCCACCCCAACACTCTTCCAGCCCCCCCCCCCCACACGTTCACTTTTTATTTTTTATTTTAATTCTTCCTCTCAATTCAATTCTTTTTTTAATTAAAATTTAAATTTGAAATCTTTTTTTTTGGGGGATTAAAATTTAAATTTAAATTGAAAGTGAGTGACAGTGAATATTGAAAAAAATTTAGTGAATTTCGCTTGAAAAAAATTAAACTTTTTGTGAATTTGTTAAAAATATTCAAATATAAAAATAAAAAATTTATTATGTTTGTATATATGAATTTATAGTTGAAAATTTGAATTAGTTGAAGAAGAATTTTAATCATTTGATGTTTAATTTGTGAGCAAAAATAAAAACATGATTATTCAAATTTTTCTACAATTTATAAATTTTTCTACAATTTGTAATTAAATTAATTTTAATATTTAATTTGTTATGTAGCATTTTAAAAATGACTTGGAATTTAATGTAATACTTTTTTTTTAAATGACGTGGCAAATGACGTAGCAGACGTGTCAGGCGTGACAGACGTGGCAGCTGACGTGGGGAAGAGTGTGTTACACTCATCAAAAAAGGTTTTAAAATGTTGCTTTTTAGTGGGTTCAGGGGTGTAGATGACAAATATATAAGTAAAAATGTCCAACTAACAAAATCGACATAGTACAGAAGTCCTGAAGGTCATTTTGCCTTTTATTTAACAATAACTATTATTTTTTAAAAAGTAAAATTTAGGATAGAGATTTACTTGTATTGTTGTTCAACTTTACAGATATGTTGGGCTAACTCTTGTTAAACTTCACTATATAAAAGAGATATAATAATACCATATAAGCATGATAATATAACATAATTAGTTGTAATAAATTGATAAAAACAAGTATGATTATGATAAAATAGAAGATGACAAATCTAAATACCATAATGGAAGAAAATCTCTATCTCTCAGCTCGGAAAGGGCACCAACGATTGTAGTAACTTAGCATTACAATAGAAAATCAATGCAACACCATTCTTAACAACAACACCCAAAAGACAAAGTTTATAGATAACTACAACTACAACAAAAAAAGTTTCTTAATTCGCAAGGCAACCTCTAACTGATCATCCACAACGTTGAATATAGGAAGACTGCTAAGGAATAATTCTACACCATTCTTAACTACAACATCCAGAATAAAAGTTATTGCTACAACAACAGCAAAAGAAGGGTCTTAATAATTCTACATCATTCTTAACTATAATATTCAGAAGATAAAAATTATAGCTACAACTACAATAAAATAAGGATCTTACTTCGACAGGCAACCTCTATCTTATCAACATCAACTGTAGACACATAATTTTATCCCGTCGATGATATTTTTATTTCCGATGTCTCATAATTTAAGCTCACTTTTTATAATTTTTCCCCAAGTAAATAAATATCCACCTCACCTTTACTTATTTATGCATCTACTTTTGTTTGATTTTATCCAAATAACAAGCCATAACAAACTTTGTCTTATCCTAATATTCTAGCAACCCACCCAACTACAAATTGACAACACATCCTAACCCTACCCCTCCTACCCCTACCCCACGTAACCACCCCTCCCTCACGTTTCTTCTTTCTTTTCAAAAATTTAAAAAAGGGACACAACAAAGGAGAGGATTTTTATGTTTTTCTTCTTCACACATACAACTCACACTCTCAAGATACACACACACTACTCACTGATTTGGAAAATTCACACACATACACCAGATCGGAAGAAAAAAATAGAATAAAAGAGAGAGTGAAAAGGAGAAATCGAGAGAAAAGAGGGAGAGAGCTTGAGAGAGAAAAAAATGAGAGAAAGAGAGAGAGAGAACCGCGAGGGAGAGAGAGACTGAAAGAGCGACGAAGACAGTGAGGTAGGTGTTTTACGGCGAAACTCCTACCGGAATCGCTACCGAAAAAGGCATAGCAGTTACTTTCTCATTCACTGTCACCGGAAAAAGTCCCAAACCACTAGTATGAACCCCGAATCCACCAATACCACTGAGATCTACCGTCGAATCGCGTTCTTTGATCGTTCGTTCTAACGAGTTTGGCCGGAAAAATGTTTAGCTAGCGACTATTGTACTATTTCAGCCGAAAACACCATTAAACGGCGTATCAGTGCTATATCAATTTTATTGGTTTAATTCTGATGAAATTCGGGTTGGTTCCGGCGAGGTTTAGTCTCGATTTGCTTGATATTTCTTATTTATGGGGGTTTTAAATCTGTATGAGTTGGCTATTTTTGGTACCGAGTTGGTTTGATTCATTATCGAGGTTCTCCAGCTGCAGTTTTATCTCTGATATATTAAACATTTGAGGTTCAATTCTATCTTCTCTCCCTTTAATTCTCACGTGGATATGAATGATTTGATGTTTGGTATGTTTGAATCCTTTTTGTGTGTTGGTTGATGTTGATTTCGGACTTTGAAAAGTGAATTGATAATCGAAGCATGTGTTAATCACTGTTTGAGAATTAAAATCGGCTATTGAGGGGTGAAAAATAAAAATTGATAGAAAGCAAGCGTTATTTTTTTATTCATTGATGTCGTTGAATGTGATAATGTCATGATAGATCGGACTAGGTAGGAAAATTTAGGAATAACGAGTTGTTGAATGTTTGAATATGTGTGTGGATGATTCGTCTTATTTTATCGCACAAAAATTGAAATTATACTTATTTGTCCGAGGAATGTCCCGAGGGATTTGTATTGATTTATCCGGGGAATGCCCCGAAGTATCATGTACGCAGAGGATGCTCGTGAGCAAGGCCCGAGGCATCGGGTAAAGTATAGTTTAGGACTAGTGTAGATTATTTCAGTATTTTTATTTTGGGACTGCATAACGCGGACTGGACACTATATTTCGGATCCCTTTTGTTTTTGTTTGTTTGTTTGATTGTTTTACATGTTTTTGTGTGGTTTGTACGTCGTAGTGTCAATTTAGCCAATACACTCTGCCAAGCGACCATGGTTAAACCACGGGATCGAGGGGTGCCTAACACCTTCCCCTCGGTCAATAGAATTCCTTAGCCGGAATCTCTGTTCGCAAACCAGTATTAAAGAGTCAAAACCATTTCAAAAAAGGATATCCATGGGTGACTTGACACACCCGATTTATGCCAAGTGGCAACTCTGAGTTTTGATTGTTAAAAATAATCCTTCTTCGAAACAAATTTTCATCTTTTGTCACCTTAATAATAAAACCCTTTCGAACTTAAAATACATCATATTTTTTTTTGGAGTAAAAAAAAAGGGGTGTGACAGCTCTGGCGACTCTGCTGGGGAACATTTCAGAATTCAAGCTTATTTTGGAGTCATATAGGCTTTGTTTGGCATTACGAGTGTATAAGCATTGTTTGTGATTTTTGTTTATGTTATTGTTATCACTTTTGTGCGTTTTTCGTGCTCTTTGTTTATAGCATTTACCCTATGTGTTACCTCTTTTATATCTGGCATCATGTGTCTACCCCCCGACCTTCTTTCTGCAACAAGTCCGTAGTACACGTGTTGTACACGACCTCTAGTTGAGTCACCCTTATTTTAAGGGGGGAGCCATCGGTGTTATGGAGTAGGTGGAAAGCAAAGCAGCCACTATCGACCATACGCTCCCCCGAACAACCTTATTAGTGAGCCCCAACGTAGGTCAGCCTTTAGATCATGCTTATGTGCATCATATTGAGACCTAGCGGGGCCCACTTGGTCCTTTGTAGGAGACTCACCTCTAACGCATCCCTACATGCTAAATGTTGCATCTTTGAGGGTAATGGGGTCATTTGATGGACTGATTTGGTGAAAACATGTGTTAGAAGTAAGGTGCGTAGACAAGAACTGTTGAAAAAAATATAGAAAAAAAAAGTGAAGTGAGTCGAAAAGAAGAAAAAAAAAGAGTGTCGTAGTTTATTTTAGAGTTCTTTATGGCTTTTGTTCTTCATGATCCAAAAACTCAAAAAGATTTTTTTTACGTTTTTGCATTCATCTTCTCAAAGTATCGTAAGTTCAACAAAAAAAACGATGAAAAAAAAGGGTTTTGTTTGCCTTTTCTACTTATTTGTCAAACAAAATACCAAAAAGATTTTTTTTTTCATAATTGGTGGTGTCAGTCTTAGTTGAAATGTCTAGTTGAAAACCCAAAAAAAGTTTTTATTCGTTTGTTTTGGTTGTCTCTTAAGTTAGGGTCAATTTATTAGTTAATCATTAATTATCCAATCTGGATGAACTACGCATACCTGATTCCATTCCCTCGGGTTGGGATACGTAGGCAACCCTCGGTGGGTCCGGTAATCTTTGTGTTGGCCTTTGTCTTATTATTAGCCTAGGTCTCTCCCCCCGTAATCTAGAGTTGTTAGCCAAGTAGACTGATTTCGCTCAGTACTTCTGTTCGGCAAATTGGAGTCATGAATGTGGTCTGTCTCGTCGACATATGCTTGCGTAAAAAAATCCCAAGGGTTGGGAATCTTCTACTCCTGTCGAATTTTTGAGATAACGTCTTATGTGTTATTACATGATGGATTTGTTCACCAAGTCTAGAGTCCTGATGGTTGTCAAGGTGCCCAAAAAGTTAATTAAGTGGTGGGAAATGTTTAACTATGTTGATCAGCAGAAACTGATTAAAATATTAGGTGATCTTACAGAACTTCTGCATGTTACCCCTCGTCCAGATTTAATAGAGGCTTTGTTGACCTTTTGGGATCCAAGTAGTTTGGTGTTCAGGTTTGGGGAATGTGAAATGACTCCTACTTTGGCAGAAATATCCGATTTGTTGCATTTGCCCTATATCGAGAAGGATATGATCCGAGCACCAAATCATACTGGTGTGAGATTTTTGCAGCCTTGTGGTTTAAAAAGTAAGGGTATGCATTTGGGTTGTTTAAGTGATTCATGAGTTTCTTTAGATTTTTTGTTCACTAGATTCGGGCCCTCGGAAGGTTTTGATTGCTTTTGGGATGATTTCATATGACTAAGGAGAAGTGGGAGAGAAAGCATCTTGAAGTCTTCACCCTCGCTTTGTTAGGTATTTTAGTGTTTCCACTAGAAGAAAGACGTATTAATACCCGTTTGCAATCTGTGGTGATGACTCTATTTCATAAGGATCAAAACGACAAGGGCATTAATCAAAAGGGCAGGTAGAAATATATAAGGCTTTAACCGAAGTGAAGGGGGGGATGAGATTTTTTTAGGGCAGTAACCTGATATTGCAGTTATGGATGA
The DNA here is from genome assembly GCA_030864215.1 of Capsicum pubescens. Classification (NCBI taxonomy): domain Eukaryota; kingdom Viridiplantae; phylum Streptophyta; class Magnoliopsida; order Solanales; family Solanaceae; genus Capsicum; species Capsicum pubescens. Next base: position 260,515,893 of record CM061538.1, read on the forward strand.
TGGAACATTTGCATGCACCTTCTTTAGTTAGACCAGACGTGGTAGATTGTTGTATTCCCGATCGAGTGAAAGTCATGGACCTCAGGTTGCGTTTGGATAAATTCTCGCTACCCGTGGGAGTAGACGCTTGGATTGAATTTCTTGAGTCAAGAATCAGGGATAACATTTTGTGTACTTGTCTGTGGCTTCGACCTAAGATAATCTTGTTTGGTTGTCAAAGGCAGCTCCTTCTAGTTATGTTAGGGCTTAATTGTACTAGACCATACAGTCCTTCTAGGGTAATGCGCCAGTTGGGTAGGCCGCAGGACGTGCCACCAGTAGTGGATCTTCTAAAGAATGTAAAGTACTTCAAGGACCAAGCCTTGGATGAAAGAAAATACGAGCAGTTTTGGAAGCATGCAACAAAGCTAGGTGTGGACACTCTTAAAGAAAGTTTGGATAATCCGGGGTACACTCAGGGATATGGGGCCTGGCTTCAATCTATCCCTCGGGGTATCAGTCAACCCTTACCAGCACAACTTAGAGGGAGAATACATGAAGAATGCATAGTTGACGACCATCAGGATGAAAGTGCGGGGTCCAAAGTGGAAACACTGAGAGTTCAGTTAGCAGATTTGTTCAAGACGGTAGAAAGGTGTCAGAATAATCTTTCCAAGTGCACTCCTCATGAGGCAGGAATACGGGCCCGAAGCTTCTTCCCTAATATCAGGGTGTCTTTACGGGATATGCTACAAAGTTTAAATGGGAGAAAGAGAACTTCACAGGAAGGTCCGTCTCAACTAGGGTCATCACGCAGAGCACCAGTCTGAAAGAGCATTTCTTGTATTTATTCAATTTGAGTCTTTTATGTGTCTGTCATTGTCGGGTGGTGTCTTCTTTAAAGTCGAAGTCAAGTTGTTGTTGGTATTAGGGTCTTTATTAGTAATTTCACGTAAGTCGTCTCAGGGGTATAGAATGTTGTTTCGTATTTGTTGTTTTAAAGTGGGCCTAAATTCTTTGTATGTTTTGTTGTTTCTTTCATCAAAATGTTATGATGTTACGTCTTTCCCTTGTTTGTTTATTTTCGTTTTCACAAAGAAAAATAAAAAATGTGATGTTTATGCATATGCTGCCCGAACTACGCAAGATCTGATTCATGTACGACATGATACGTAGGCAACCTACTTTTGGGTTCGATCTAATCATTTTGTTTCGTTGTTTTCCATTATTTTTCCTCTTTTAAAGAAAAACAAAAGCCATAAAGAATAATAAAATAAAGGTAGATAACGAGAGAAGGGAAAAAAACAGAGATGGATACGAAAAAAAAAGAGTGTCGATAAAAATCGGGATGATGTTGAAATGACCTCGCTACCCTCAAAAGCTGGTAGAAATGAACATGAATTTAGGACAATTTTACCAATGTGATTCCCATGCTTGTTGTGTGCCATAATCCTAACGGATGTTATCTTTGATGAGCATGTTCTTTCAGATTATAGTGGTAGGTTTGCAGCACTCTGTCTAGTCACCCATACTTCACTAGATCCAAAGCAAAGCTCGCCATGGCTAACAGGGAGATTGAAAATTCACTCATTGACCTGGATCAGGATTACAGGGAAGAAAGTTCAGAACACAATGATGAGGTAGTAAGGCTCAGGCAACAATTGATAGATTTGCACCGGGCATGGGCCAGCGGAATGCCTCCCCCTCCGCTTCCTGAAGGTCTGGGGAATATCTCTAATTGCCCACCGCTCTCTCAGGCGCAATTCTCTACTCCTACTGAGTCACCTGAGAACGCGCCAGGATTCACTCCGCTACATTATTATCCTGGTAATTCTAGTATGCCTTTGGTAGCTCCTCAATCAAGACCCGCTGCTCAGCCGACGCCACCGATTACACCGGTATTCGTGGCTCCGCCACCACCTGAAGCTTCCGCATATGCTGTGCGTCCGACAATGGGGCTTCCTCGGTCTGCCAGTGAGCCAGTATTAAAGGTTCCAGATAGTCAGTATTATGCCCCGGAGCTGACTTTGAGAATGAATGAACCGTATGGGTACACTCAGCCACCTGTATTTCCATTTGATACGGAGAAAACTGTCGCAACAGAGGAACAAGAAGTCATAGCGCGGAAGTTGAAAAGTTTAGAACAGGCCATGAGGAATTTACAGGGAATCGGAGGTTATAAGAGTGTTTCTTATAAAGATTTGTGCATGTTCCCAGACATCAACCTTCCCCTCGGTTTTAAAATGCCCAAGTTCGAGAAGTATGAAGGACACGGTGATCCCGTGGCATACTTGAGACGTTATTGCAACCAGTTGAGGGCTGCAGGAGAAAGGGAAGAGCTGCTCATGGCTTTCTTTGGCGAGAGTTTTTCTGATCTGGCTTCAGAATGGTTTATCGATCAAGATATCGACAAGTGGAACAACTGGGATGACTTAGCTTCTGAGTTTGTGCAACATTTTCAGTATAACATCGACCTGATTCTGGATGAAAAATCTTTGGTCAATATGAAGAAGAAAAACACTGAAGGTTTTAGGGAATACGCGATAAGGTGGCGTGAACAGGTCACTAGGGTAAAGCCTCCGATGAAAGAAAGTAAGTTGGTAGAGGTTTTCATTCAGGCACAGGATGAGACTTATTTTCAACATTTACTCCCGGCAATGGGAAAGTCTTTTATTGAAGTCCTCAAAATGAGGGAGATGATAGAGGACGGAATCAAGACCGGCCGAATAGTGAGTTTGGCAGCATTGAAAGCCACCACACAAGCGATTCAAGGTGGATCTGGTGCATTCGGAGGTAAAAATAAGAAAGATGACGTGACGACTGTCGTAGCTAGAACCCATTCCTATCCTAAATGACCACCTCGCCCCTATCCCCAATCCCAAACCCAAGTCTACCCCCAAGCTCCATATATTTCTCCCCACCATTACTACCCTCCACAAAACCCTTTATATTCCATCCCACCACCCCCATACCCAGTATATAGCGCGCAGCCATATGCCCAAACCCCTTCTTACCCGCAGTGGCGCGCGCAAGCTCCACAAAATCGCCCATTCGCTCCTCCGAATTACCAAAACCCCTCCAGACCCGGTTTTCAACCTAGGCCCGAGTATAAGAAAGAGAAGGCGGTCAAAAATTAATTCACACCTCTTGGGGAGTCATATGCTAGCTTGTTTGATAGGTTGAGAAAGTTGAAGGTCTTAAGACCAATTCAAGGAAGGCTTTCAAATCCACCGCCGAGGAATCTCCATTATTCTCTAAGGTGTGCGTACTGTTCTGACATGCCAGGCCATGATATCGAGAAATACTGGCATTTAAAGAGAGTTGTCCAAGATTTAATTGAGACAAATCAGATGCTGGTCCAGGCCCCAGAGGGTCCAAATATTAACAAGAATCCGCTGTCAACCCATGATGAAGCCAATATGTTAGAATTGATATATGATGGGAAAGAGTCTTCAAGGTGTTATAAGCCTATTGTCAAGATACAGACCCTTGAGGAGAAATCGGTGAATGTAGCAGAGTCTTTGAAAGCAATGTCATTGAGCCAGGAAGGAATGAGAGAAAATAAAGCCCAAGAAAGCACAAAGAAACCCCTGATCACAGTACAAGGTGCCAGAAGGTATGTTGATTTAAGTCAGGATAAACCTAAGTTGACAGTGGTAGGAGCTCTGAGTCAGCCCATCTTGACGGTGAAAGGAGCACTGGCAGCGCCTATTGTCCTTAAACCGGTGACCCAACCTCCGATAGTTGATACGAAAAAAGTTCCCTGGAATTATGGGTGGACTGTGATGACCTATCACGGGAAAGAAGTAGTGGAAGATGTAGATGAGGTAGGGGGTGTGACTAGGTCAGGAAGATGCTTCGTGCCTGAAAGCTTAAGAAAGTCCAATCCAATGGTGAGTGGACTATCATCTATCAAAAAGCCTATCACCGAAGAAGAAGCTGAAGAATTTTTGAAAAAGATGAAATTGCCAGAGTATTCAATAATAGACCAGTTGAAGAAAACCCCTGCTCAAATTTCCCTCTTATCTTTGTTTTTGCACTCCAAGGAGCATCGTGATATTTTACTGAAGGTATTACATGAAGCATATGTTCCTAGGGAGATTACAGTAAATCAGCTTAAGAAAATGGTTGGAAAAATCTTTGAGGCGAATCAGATCAACTTTTCTGATGATGAATTGCCCGTTGAAGGTACAGGGCATAACCGGGGCCTTTACATTACAGTGAAGTGCGAAGAGTTCTACGTCACTCATGTTATGATTGACGGAGGTTCAGGTGCAAATATCTGCCCTATTTCTACTTTGTAAAAGTTGAATATCGGTGCTGAGATGATCAGGCCCAACAATGTATGTGTTAGGGATTTCGATGGTGTAAAATCAAACTCCATTGGCGAAATAGAACTAATGTTGATCATAGGGCCTTTTGAGCTCGCCATAGAGTTTCAAGTATTGAATATAAACTCCTCTTACAATCTGTTGTTGGGAAGGCCGTGGATCCACAAGGCCAAGGCGGTTGCATCTACACTGCACCAAATGATTAAGTTTTAGCATGACAGGCAAGAAGTGGTTATTCACGGTGAAGGATATTTGTCCGCCGGCGAAGATTCTCCCTTGTCTCTTATTGAAGAAAATAATGTAGAGGAGACATTCGTCTATCAAATTTTTGATACAGTGCCAGTGAATCGTATCCTTGAATGGTAAGTTATACCGGGACCGCAATTGTCTTCCGCTTCTATCATGATAGTGAGTGAACTTTGGAAATACGGATTTGAGCCAGGAAAGGGTTTGGGAGCATCTCTGCACGGTATAGTTCGTCCCATATGTTTGAGTGAGAACGTGGGAACGTTCGGTCTGGGATTTGAGCCTACGACTGAAGATCTGAAGAAAGCCAAGGGAAGGAAAAAGGAAACATGGTTACTCCCTCGCCCAATGCCACTACTCAGTGAATCAGTTGTTAAGAGCGGTGTCACGAAGCATGTGGAATTTGAAGTTGAATTGGTTGATGACTGCCATAACCTCTTTATTGTTGTTGATATGGTCGAAGCAGGAGAAGGTACCAGTATGGTAGATGTGCAATTCATAAGCCCAGCTGTCCGGTTCAATAATTGGGAAGTCACTCCTCTTCCCGCCAGGAGGGAGTTTTGGTAGTTTATTTTGTTTTTCTTTCTGTTTATCCGAGTTATTTCAGGGTTGTAATTCGGATTTTAGTTTGTTTATGTTATGTTGGCATCTATGTTTAAACCCTTCTATCTTTTTATTTAATGAAATGCAATGTCCCTTTTGATTCGTGTCTAATATATTTTATTTTTCTTTTCTTTTTTATATACAGTTCTCTTTATGCTGATTCTAATGACATGACATGCATGCGGAATTTTCAGCCTGAACTTAAAATCCAAACTAATCAAGATGTAATGAAGCAGGATGGGGAATATGATGAAGAAGAAGCACTAGAATAAATAAGCAAAGAGTTGGAACAGTTTGAAGACAAACCGAATCCTAATTTGAGTGAGATTGAGCCAATAAATCTAGGGTATCAAGAAGATGTTAGGGAAACTAAAATCAGTGTACATGCTTTGCCACAGCTAAAAGATGGAATGATTCAAGCATTAATTGATTATAAGGATGTTTTTACATGGTCTTATGATGATATGTCTGGTTTGAGCACTGAATTAGTGGCTCACAAATTGCCAACTGATCCCGCGTTCCCTCCTGTCAAACAGAAGTTGAGGAAGTTTAAAACCGATGTAAGTATTAAAATCAAAGAGGAAATCATGAAACAACTTGAAGCCAAAGTAATTCGAGTGGCTCGTTATCCCATGTGGTTATCCAATGTTGTTCCCGTACCAAAGAAAGATGGAAAAATTCGAGTGTGTATTGATTACCGTGATTTGAACAGAGCAAGTCCGAAAGAAGATTTTCCACCGCCCAACATCCATATTTTGTTAGACAACTGTGCTAAACACGAGGTTGCCTCTTTTGTGGATTGCTATGCCGGATATCACCAGATCATTATGGATGATGAAGACGCGGATAAGACGTCTTTTATCACACCATGGGGGACCTATTGTTATCGAGTGATGCCATTCGGTTTGAAGAATGCTGGAGCAACATACATGAGAGCCATGACCACTATGTTTCATGATATGATGCATAAGGAGATTGAGGTATACGTGGATGATGTGATTATTAAGTCAAAAAGTCTGGCTGACCATGTTAAAGATTTAAGAAATTTCATTGAGAGGCTTCGTAGGTATAATCTTAAACTCGACCCGGCAAAATGTGTATTTGGAGTTCCGTCTGGAAAACTGTTGGGGTTTGTAGTCAGCCGTCGGGGGATTGAATTGGATCCCTAAAAAATTAAAGCCATTCAGGATTTGCCCCCGCCCAAGAATAGGACGGAGGTGATGAGTTTGCTTGGTAGATTGAACTACATTAGCAGGTTTATTGCTCAACTCACAACCACTTGTGAGCCCATATTCAAGTTGCTGAAAAAGAGTGTTATGGTAAAATGGACTGAAGAATTTCAGGAAACGTTCGATCGAATTAAAAGATATTTGCCAAATCCGCCCATGCTGGTACCCCCCGGAGCCTGGTAGGCCTTTGATTTTATATTTATCAATCATGGACAATTCTTTCGGTTGTGTCCTGGGTCAACATGATGTCACAGGCAAAAAGAAGCAGGCTATTTATGATCTTAGCAAGAAGTTCACCACATATGAGGCCAGGTATACTCTTCTTGAAAGGACGTGTTGGGCCCTAACTTGGGTATCACAGAAGTTGAAGCATTATCTCTCATCCTATACTACTTATCTCATCTCCCGCATGGATCCTTTGAAGTATATCTTTCAGAAGCCTATGCCGACAGGTCGATTGGCAAAGTGGCAAATATTGCTTACCGAGTTCGACATTATATATGTGACTCGAACCGCCATGAAAGCCCAAGCCTTTGCAGATCATCTTGCTGAGAATCTCATCGATGAAGAGTACGAGCCATTAAAGACATATTTTCCTGACGAAGAAGTGTCGTGTGTCGATGAAGTCATTATAGATGTTGATCCAGGTTGGAAGTTGTTCTTCGATGGAGATGTCAATATGAAAGGAGTCGGAATAGGTGCGGTTCTTATCTCTGAATCGGGACAACATTTTCCGATAACAGCACAACTTCGATTCTACTGTACTAACAATATGGCAGAGTATGGAGCCTGCATTCTTGGTTTGAGGTTAGCTGTTGATATAGGAGTCCAAGAATAATTGGTGTTGGGAGATTCGGATTTGCTCGTCCATCAAATTCAAGGCGATTGGGAGACGCAAGATTTGAAGCTCATCCCGTATCGACAATGCTAGCAGGAACTATGTCAACGATTGGTGTTAGTAAAATTTAGGCATATTCCAAGGATTCATAATGAAATTGCTGATGCTTTAGCCACTCTGTCTTCAATGCTCCAACATCCTGATAAAGCCTACATCGATTCAATGCCTATACAGAGTCGTGATCAGCATGCTTACTGTAATGCGGTTGAAGAAGAGCTCTATGGAGAACCCTGGTTCTTGGATCTCAAGCGGTACATTCAGTCAGGAGAATACCCAACATATGCCACCAATGATCAAAAGAGGACTATTAGGCGTTTGGCTAGTGGATTTTTCTTAAGTGGGGGAATCTTATATAAGAGAACCCCAGATCGGGGACTTTTGAGGTGTGTAGATGCAAGAGAAGTCTGGCAATCATGGTTGAAATACATTTTGGAGTATGCGGGTCGCATATGAACGGTCATGTCTTGACAAAGAAGATTCTTCGAGCAGGTTATTACTGGCTTACTATGGAGAAGGATTCTATTCAATTTGTTCGAAAGTGTCATCAATGTCAGGTGTACGGTGATCTGATACGTTCTCCTCCTGTTGAGTTGCATGCAATAGCTGCTCCATGGCCGTTCGTGGCTTGGGGAATGGATGTGATTGGACCGATTGAGCCGAAGGAATCAAATGGACATAGATTCATTTTGGTAGCCATTGACTACTTTACAAAGTGGGTAGAAGCAGTAACTTTCAAGTCAGTGACAAAGAAGGTTGTGGTAGACTTTGTTCATGCCAATATCATTTGTAGATTTGGAATTCCAAAGATGATCATTACAGACAATGCTGCCAATCTCAATAGTCATTTGATGCAAGAAGTATGCCAACAGTTTAAGATTGCACATCAAAATTCTACTCCATATCGCCCAAAGGCCAATGGTGTTGTAGAAGCCGCCAATAAGAATATAAAAAAGATACTGCGAAAAATGGTACAAGGGTCTAGACATTGGCATGAAAAGTTGTCGTTTGCATTGCTAGAGTATCGTACCACTGTTCGCACTTCAACAGGGGTAACTCCATATTTATTGGTGTATGGGACAGAAACAGTCATCCCTGCGGAAGTTGAAATTCCCTCTCTTCGAGTCATTGTAGAAACAGAGATTGATGATGACGAATGGGTAAAAACCCGACTGGAACATTTGAGTTTGATAAAGGAAAAAAGGCTAACGTCTGTGTGTCATGGCCAGTTGTATCAAAGGAGGATGGCTCGAGCGTATAACAAAAAGATCCATCCCAGGAATTTTGAAGTTGGTCAGTTGGTATTGAGACGTATCCTTCCTCACCAGGTTGAAGCGAAAGGCAAGTTCTCCCCTAACTAGCAAGGTCCCTTCGTTGTGAAGAAAGTGTTGCCCAATAGAGCTTTATATTTGACAGATATTGAGGGCAAAATGGCAGAAATGGCTATCAATGCTGATGCGGTCAAAAGATATTATGTATGATATTTGATCCTTTGTTGATTTTATTGCATGTTTAGTACTTGCATTTTTGAAGATTGCTATGATGAAGGGATTTTATTCTTCTATCCAAACATTGTGTCATCCTTTGTTTACCCGTTTGAGCTTCATTTTATTTTTCTTTCATATCCCTCTTTTGGAATCAAAATAGAGTCAAAGATAAATGTCAAGAAAATAAGAATAAAAGAAAGAGTTCGGAAATAAAAGAAAAAAATCAAATCAAAACAAAGAACAAGCTGATGGAACTACGTGCGACCTGATTCTCCTCTCTCGGGAGTGAGATACGTAGGCTGCCCTATTTCGGGCTCAGTCCAACCAAATAAAGATTTAAGAGTCACCCAGTCAAAATAAACTGGGGCATGCGTTAATGTGTTGTTTGAGTCGATTCCAAAAGTTGTAAGTCCCACCCCCACTTCAAGTGTCGTTCGAACCTCTTGCCATCCTTTTCTAACCCATCCAAAAGCCAAGTTACAACCAAAGAAAGTCCTTCAGATCAATTTTTGATAATGTTAAGGCTAAGCATGCAATGGATATGATGATACATTGTGAGGTACCACTTGTCTCCCTCAGCATAAGAAATCAGGAAAGAAATACAAAATGAGAGAGTCTTATTGGTGAAAAACCCCATGGGCATCATAAGGCGATGGTGAGTTGAGAGAAATAGAAATGAGAGAGTCTTATTGGTAAAAACCCTTGCAGGCACCATAAGGCAATGGTGAGCGGAGAGAAATAAAAATGAGAGAGTCTTATTGGTGAAAACCCTCACGGGCACCGTAAGGCGAGTTCAAGAGAAAAGTGAAAAGTGAAAAGAAAGAGATTTGTTGGCGAAAGTCTTTTAAGATGTCGTCAATCGAATGTGATGTATGAGTCCAATTGATTTGAAGAAGCGGCTCAGCGGCAAAGGCACAGACTCAACAATAAATGGGGAGTTGGGATAGGAAGATCAGACAGCTTAATCCAAAATGCATGTAATACTCATTGGAGTTGGTTGTCGTATTCAGATAAGTTTTCTTTTTGAATATGGGACATTACCTTTTCTTTCATTTACATATTCAAGCTTTTTGTCTTTTTATGTCATTTATCAAAATAAAAGCCACCATCGTTTCTTTACATTTTAAGTCAAGTCTGTGTCAAAACAAGCGAGAAAGGATTTCAAAATTTACTACCAGTCTTTCCAATTATATGAGAAAAAACCAAGGATCGGCACATAAAAGAAATATGATCGTAATTCAACACGAAACAAAGGAAGTCTATCAACCGACAAGCTGTTGGATTCGTGGAAGCATTCAGATATGAGAAAAGGGTGCACCTCAGAGGCATGGTAAAATGGAAATCCATTTTTCGAGTCAGAACTTATTTTCCTCAATCTGGATCCCGGACAATGATGCGGCAAGACAGGGCAAATGTCAGCGATTTGGAACAAAGATGAAAGGAACGAGTGCAGGGGCAGATACCAGAGAAGCCAAGAGCTGCAAGCCACCACTAGGTTTTTAACTCACAAATTTTCTTTGTTGAAATAGGGGCAAATTCGCTTCACTTAATTTAGCTACCATTGGAAATGCACATCCGTGAGATTTTACGTTATGTTCAGGACCCTCCTGAAAAATGGGAATTTACTTTCTGTTCAGGACCCTCCTGAAAAATGGAATTTTACTTATGTTCAGGACCCTACTGAAAAATGGGATTTTACTTTCTGTTCAGGACCCTCCCGAAAAATGGGATTTTACTTTCAGTTCAGGACCCTCCTAAAAAAAAATAGGAATTTACTTTCAGTTCAGGACCCTCCTGAAAAATAGGATTTTACTTTCTGTTCAGGACCCTCCTGAAAAATGGAAATTTACTTTCTGTTCAGGAACCTCCTGAAAAATGGGAATTTACTTTCAGTTCATGACCCTCCTGAAAAATGGGATTTTACTTTCTGTTCAGGACCCTCCTGAAAAATGGGAATTTACTTTCTGTTCAGGAACCTCCTGAGAAATGGGATTTTACTTTCTGTTCAGGACTCTCCTGAAAAATGGGAATTTACTTTTTGTTCAGGAACCTCCTCAAAAATGGGAATTTATTTTCAGTTCAGGACCCTTCTGAAAAATGGAATTTTACTTTCTGTTCAGGACCTTCCTGAAAAATGGGAATTTACTTTTTGTTCAGAAACCTCCTGAAAAAATGGGATTTTACTTTCTGTTCAGGACCCTCCTGAAAAATGGGATTTTACTTTCAGTTCAGGACCCTCCTGAAAAATGGAATTTTACTTTCTGTTCAGGACCCTCCTGAAAAATGGGAATTTACTTTCTGTTCAGGAACCTCCTAAAAAAATGGGATTTTACTTTCTGTTCAGGACCCTCCTGAAAAATGGAAATTTACTTTCTGTTCAGGACCCTCCTGAAAAATGAGATTTTACTTTCTGTTCAGGACCCTCCTGAAAAATGGGAATTTACTTTCTGTTCAGGAACCTCCTGAAAAAATGGGATTTTACTTTCTGTTTAGGACCCTCCTGAAAAATGGGATTTTACTTTCAGTTCAGGACCCTCCTGAAAAAAAAATGGGATTTTACTTTCAGTTCAGGACTCTCCTGAAAAATGGGATTTTACTTTCAGTTCAGGACCCTCCTAAAAAAAAAGAGAATTTACTTTATGTTCAGGACCCTCCTGAAAAATGGGATTTTACTTTCTGTTCAGGACCCTCCTGAAAAATGGGAATTTACTTTCTGTTCAGGAACCTCCTGAAAAATGGAATTATACTTTCTGTTCAGGGCCCTCTTGAAAAAATGGGATTTTACTTTCTGTTCAAGACCCTCCTGAAAAATGGGATTTTACTTTCAATTCAGGACTCTCCTGAAAAAAAATGAGATTTTACTTTCAGTTCAGGACCCTCCTGAAAAAAATGGGATTTTACTTTCAGTTCAGGACCCTCCTAAAAAAAAGAATTTACTTTATGTTCAGGACCCTCCTGAAAAATGGATTTTACTTTATGTTCAGGACTCTTCTGAAAAATGGGACTTTACTTTCTGTTCAGGACCCTCCTGAAAAATGGGACCACGCTTTCAAATGAAATACTACTTTACTATAATTTTTGTTTGGGATAATTTTCGTTCTAGTTTTAATTTTGAGTTTCAAGAGCCCGCCTGAAGAACATGGTGATGAAATAGCAAGTCAGGAGCCCGCCTGGAGAACAGAGTGAAGAAATGAAAAGTCAAGCAACAAAGTGATGAAATAGCAAGTCAGGAGCCCGCCTGGAGAATAGGGTGAAGAAAAGAAAAGTCAAGCAACAAAGCGAAGTAATTGAAAGCCAAGCAACAAGTTGAAAGAAATTGCAAGTCAGGAGCCCGACTAAAGAATAGGGTGATAAATGTCGAGTCAAGAGCCAACAAAAGCTGTATAGATAGGATTTTGTAATTTCATTTATGTTTTAACTTGTAATTTTTATTTTTGATGTAATGACAGAGCCGCGGACCGGAACCTCGATGGAACCTCACTCGGCTCTCCAACTCGGTATAGTCCACTTCTCTTCCAACCCTTTGAGATACGTGTGACTTCCTCATGACTTGGGTAGATAGGGTGTCCGACAGGATTCGATTGTCCTTCTTTCTTTTACTCCTCCCTTTGAATAATGATCAGGACAAAATTCGGTCTCGTTGTTTACACACACTACTCACTGATTTGGAAAATTCACACACATACACCAGATTGGAAGAAAAAAATAGAATAGAAGAGAGAGTGAAAGGGAGAAATCGAGAGAAAAGAGGGAGAGAGCTTGAGAGAGAAAAAAAATGAGAGAAAGAGAGAGAGAAGCAGCGAGAGAAAGAGAGAGAGAGAACCGCGAGAGAGAGAGAGACTGAAAGAGCGACGAAGACAGTGAGGTAGGTGTTTTACGGCGAAACTCCTACCGGAATCGCTACCGGAAAAGGCATAGCAGTCACTTTCTCATTCACTGTCACCGGAAAAAGTCCCAAACCACTGGTATGAACCCCGAATCCACCAATACCACTGAGATCTACCGTCGAATCGCGTTCTTCGATCGTTCGTTCTAACGAGTTTGGCCGGAAAAACGTTTAGCCGACGGCTGTTGTACTGTTTCAGCCGAAAACACCATTAAACGGCGTATCAGTGCTATATCAATTTTATTGGTTTAATTCCGATGAAATTCGAGTTGATTCCGGCGAGGTTTAGTCTCGATTTGCTTGATATTTCTTATTTCTGGGGGTTTTAAATCTGTACGAGTTGGCTATTTTCGGTACCGAGTTGGTTTGATTCATTATCGAGGTTCTCCAACTGCAGTTTTATCTCTGATATATTGAACATTTGAGGTTCAATTTTATCTTCTCTCCCTTTAGTTCTCACGTGGATATAAATGATTTGATGTTTGGTATGTTTGAATTCTTTTTGTGTGTTGGTTGATGTAGATTTCGGACTTTGAAAAGTGAATTGATAATCGAAGCATGTGTTAATCACTGATTGAGAATTAAAATCGGCTATTGAGGGGTGAAAAATAAAAATTGATAGAAAGCAAGCGTTATTTTTTTATTCATTGATGTCGTTGAATGTGATAATGTCATGATAGATCGGACTAGGTAGGCAAATTTAGGAATAACGAGTTGTTGAATGTTTGAATATGTGTGTGGATGATTCGTCTTATTTTATCGCACAAAAATTGAAATTATACTCATTTGTCCGAGGAATGTCCCGAGGGATTTGTATTGATTTATCCGGGGAATGTTCCGAAGTATCATGTACGCAGAGGATGCTCGTGATCAATGCCCGAGGCATCGGGTAAAGCATAGTTTAGGACTAGTGTAGATTATTTCAGTATTTTTATTTCGGGACTGTATAACTTGGACTGGACACTATATTTCGGATTCCTTTTGTTTTTGTTTGATTGTTTTACATGTTTTTGTGTGGTTTGTACGTCGTAGTGTCAATTTAGCCGATACGCTCTGCCAAGCGACCGTGGTCAAACCACGGGATCGAGGGGTGCCTAACACCTTCCCCTCGGTCAACAGAATTTCTTAGTCGGAATCTCTGTTCGCAAACCAGTATTAAAGAGTCAAAACCATTTCGAAAAAGGATATTCATGGGTGACTTGACACACCCGATTTATGCCAAGTGGCGACTTTGAGTTTTGATTGGTAAAAATAATCCTTCTTCGAAACAAATTTTCATCTTTTGTCACCTTAATAATAAAACCCTTTCGAACTTAAAATACATCATATTTTTTTTTGGAGTCGAAAAAAAGGGGTGTGACATCAACAACATCGAGTATAGGAAGACCACTAGTAAATTTATCAAGACCATCAAAAAAATTCAATTACAGATTAAAAATACGATAATGTGATACCAATGAAAGTTCATGTAGATTATTTATATTAGGAAAAAAACTCCTAAACTTCAATCCCACTACTATTAGGACGTTAAAATGAACAAAAATCTCAACTACTTATTTTTCCTTGTTGAATCACTCCTTATTTAATTATATAGCATCCTTTATTTAATTAATAAGTAAAGGAAAAAAAAAAGTCAGTCCATGACGACATGAGAATATATATTATGTTAAAAGAGGGGGGTGCGGATTAGGTGCGTAGATTCGACTAGATAATAAATACATACGTATTTATTTTTATAATGATTATTATTGATTGGAATTATTTTCATTTTTATCTTCTTGACTTAAGATGTTTTATTAATTCATATTCTAAATTAGATATTATCGTGATTAAATTATCTAGTGTTTTAGGATCTTCGTTAGTAATATGTAATCTTTTGTATTCTAGGTATAAACTATATAGTTGAGTTTCTATTTCTTTTAATGATTTATTCTTTTCGTAAGATGTATCCATTAATTTATTAGGTTTATTATTTTATCCTGTGGTAATTGCAGAGTTACAAATTTTTGTATAATAATTTATCCTGTCTGTACTGTAGTATATATCTAATTCTAGATTTTCTATGTCATTTATTATCTTGTGTTGTTCTTCTCGTAGTGAGTTTTTTAAATTAACTAAACTATCACATGTACTTTTTTCTAAATTTTCTAAGGTTTTTTCTATCCATATTAACTTTTCTTTTAGAGTCTCCATTATTTCTTTAATTCGATTTCTATAATTATTTTCATCATTTAGATTATTTTGGTTTTCCCTAGTTTTTCTTATATATTCTAACATCCACAGTCTTGATCTGAATAATATCCTTCTGGGTAAATGTCTTCGTATATCTGTTCTAACGCATTTATTGTTTCAATTTCGTAGTTTATTACTTCTTCTAATATTATTTTCTTAATATCTTTAATTTCTATGTCTTTAAGTATATATAAGATTAAAACTTTAAGGTAGTCTAAATGGTCTATTTTCTAAAATTGATATTTTATATCTTTATTTTCCATGTATTTGTCTATATTTTTCATCTGTTTTTCTAGTAGTTGTATGTTTGTCACATCTTTTTCTAAAAATTCTATGTAATTTATCATGCTAAGTATTTGTAAGAGTAGTTAGGTATGTGTGGTATATAACTTACTCTAGCCATGTAATATTTACCAAATGCTTTTTCTAATATGATTTTTCTTATATCTACTACATTTATATCTTTAAGTGCATATAAAATAAGTATTTTAAATTTATCTACCATCTCATCAGATAAATAATTATTCATTTTCATAAAATTGCTTTTTTCAAAATATTCCCTTCAACCATGTACATAACAAAATATAGTCATCTTAGATTACTATATACTAGATTATTCTTAAATAACATGTTCTTCGGTCACTATTAACATGGTAATCTGGATACTTTTCCTTTAAACAGTGCCTCTACTCTGGTTACTCCCCACCACGGCTTCTTGCCTTATTGGTTTCACCTTTAGGATGGCATAGTTCTTAGGGATTTTTCTCCGTTTCCACTTTGCTAATAAACTTCTTAACATATTATTCTTCGAATAATTCTACTATAAAGTAACTAACATGAATTTATTTTATCATATCATGATTGTTGGGAATTATGAATTTAGCTATTCATAATCATAAATAAATATACCTGTTCTGGTAGGTTTGATATTTCTGTGCTTTGTTCCTCCATAGATTTTTCCATTGATATATACCTGTTTTTTAAATAACTAAGCAAAATATTTTTTGTAGACTTTGAGAGAAAATTTGCTTCAACGCATGAAGGCTTGCTTTGCAATGCCTTCTGCTTTCTCTATTTATAGAATGGAAAATGTACAAAAGTTTTTACATCCGTAAAACTAAAAAGCTAAAAAACTAAAAAAGACTTAAAAGTCTTACCTAACTTTGACTTTTCCTACTTTACATTAATTTCCTAATAAATGCTAACTAATGTTACTAACTTATTTTTTCTTTCACGTAACTAATTTGTACAAATAAGTCTTTCGTCTATTTTGTCATATCTGTTGTATCTCCATTATTGCTCTGATCTTATCTGTCCAGCTGTCGTCCTTATCTTCTTATTCTAACTGCACTGCTGGGACGTCATTATCTCCTCCATTACATTTTGAACATCTGTGATCTGGATATTTGTGTCCAATAGTTTTGCAGTATCTGGTCAATAATTCTTCCGAAATAAATTTTTCCTTAATAGCTCTGGCGATAGGTTCTGTCTCTGGTTTAAGCAACGTGATAATCCATTGCCTAATAGTTTCCATATCTGTTTCTCGTAACTCTTTTGAATTTGAATATATTAATACATGATCTCTTGAATAGTAGTTCCATATGGGATTTTGGTTGCAATATGTATTTGCTAGCTCTTGTAAAATTGTAGATAATCCGATAATCCTTTTGTTTGCATAAAATTTTGGTATCTCAATTCTGGGTATCTCTGGTTGTGAAATAATATCTTGTGGTATAATCATATCTCGTGTCATTCCTATCTTTACAACTTGTATAGGTTTTTTAACTTCATCAAATAATATCTCTGCCGGTGCCGCGTAAATTTTTATAAAGAACAAGGTACCTTTGGTTATTCTTTTAAAAATGATAAATGCTTCATATATTTCTGGTATAGTGGATATCTCAGTTCCGTCCGTGGTATATACAGTACTAAGTAATCCATATTCGTAGCAAGTTTTAACTATGTTCGGTTTGGTTTTGGGTAAGGCAATTAATTTATTATATCCGGTCAATTTCTGGGTTATATAGTTTGTATCTGGTTCTTGGACATTTGTAGCTTTTGGGTTGCTATTTAAAAAGGTTTGTATATTGTAGATATTTTCTATGTATTTTTGGGATGTGTAGTTATAAACTTTTTTGTCTTGGTTCAGACTATCTCGGTATGTGGTAATTTGTGGGGGTATAAACATGGGATCTTTTGATGTATTTGGGGTATATGGTTTTTCAAATATTTTATTCATATTCATGTTCTGGTATCTTAGTCGACTAGCTCCTTTGCTTGTACCTGCAGGAGTAGATAGATAAATGTTATGGGTTTTATGGAGTATCCCAACGTCTCCTTCTAGCTCTGGAATTTTAATGTCTTCCGATCGACATAGCTCTGCACACTGCTGAGTTAGCTGATTTGTAGCTATAGACTTCAGTTTACCTTCATTAGTCTTTAGCTTTTCTATCTCATTACCCATACTGTCCACTTTCATTGAAAGCGTAGTTAGGGTGTTGAGTATCTTTTCTAGAGTATCTTCTTCTATAATATCAGTCTGTGTAGCTTTGTCTTGATATGTAATCTGCAATAACATTTTTGTTAGTACTGATTACTTCAATTGTAAATGTAAAATTTAATATATTCAATACTAGTCTCCGAATTTCTTTTGTTGTAACTGAATTTTGTATTTTCTTTGTTAGCCACCAGCGTACTTGTGTATTATCTGTTCGCACAATAAATTTGTTATATACAATATATGGCTCAAATGCTAACAAACATTTATATAATGAACATAATTCTTTTCTATTTATTTCCCATTTTATTTCTGTCTCATTAAACGTACCTGAGTAATATCTACAATGGTGTTCTATTTTTTCTGCTTCATATTTATATTTGAGTACTCCTCCGTAACTATATTCACTGGCATCTGCTTCTACTATGTATATAAATTTTCTATTTTCATCAGGAAATTGTAATTTTGGTAATTCTTTACAAAGTATTTTTATTTTTTGAACTTGTTTTTTATCTTCTTCATTATAATTATATTCTATATCCTTTTTTAATTTTTTCTGTAGTGGTTTTAAGTTTTCTGCTAATTTTGGAATATATTCTCTTACTTGGTTTACTAATCCTAAAAATGATTGTAATTTCTTTTTCGTATCTATTTCCTCTTTCGAATTTACTATTTTTTGTACTATATGTTGTTGCATTTTTACTCCACTTTTATCTATTTGTATTCCTAAAAATTCTATTTGATTTTTCATAATTTCAGCTTTCTTTTTACTTAAACTTATTCCCGAATTTTCTATTATATCCGTAAATTGTTCTAATAATTTTAAATGTTCTTCTTTGGTCTTTGTATATAATAGTATATCGTCTATGTATACTATACAATTAGGTAGTTGTTTAAAATAATTATCCATAAAATATTGATATCTACCTGGTGCATTTTTATATCCAAATGGTAGTACATTCCATTCATAAAATCCTTGTGGTACTGTGAATGCGGTTAATTCCTTAGATTCTTCTTCTAACTTTAGATGGTAAAATCCTGATTTGCAATCAAATTTACTAAAATAATTATATCCTTGTATTTGTCTTATTTTTAATATCTTATTCGGTATTGGGTAATTATAAGTTATTGTTTTTGCATTTAAGTTTCTATAATCAATAACCATTCTACTTTTTCCTCTTTTTTGTTCACTATGTTTATTTACTATAAATGCTGGGCTATTATGTTTGCTATTACTTTTTTGTATATATTGCTTTTCTAATAATTCATCTATATGCATTTTAAATTCTTTTAAATCATCAAAATTATATGTTAATGGTTTCTGGGTTATTATGCTATTTTTATCTATTAATTCAATTTTTATAGTAGTTTTATGTTTTTCCCATCCTTTTAATGGATCTTCACTATATAATTGTTCTAATTTTTTCTTAATTATTTCTATCTTATTTATTGAAAATATAGTTATTTCTGTTTTATTTATCGAAAATACAACTAATTCTATTGTATCTTCAGTATTTTTTATATTTTCTAACTTTTGTGTAATTTTTTCACTTCCTTTTATCCAATCCGTTTTCTTTCTTATTTTATTATTAACTCTTTTTGCTCTTACTTTTTGTTTACATGGTGTTGTAAACCACCAGTCTGTTCTAGTTATTATATGTGGGTATAATTTATCTAGAAACGGCATTCCTAAAAGTATATCTTTTGATGTTAGTTCATAATTATAAATTTCTTCTATTGTTACTATTTTATCCCATACTTGTGTTTTTACATTCTTAGCTTTATAAGTAATTAAGCTTCCTTCGTTATTAAATCCTTTAACTATTATTGGTGTTTTTAATTTATCCCATTTACTTTCTGGTAAACAATTATATCTACATAAATTAGCTTCTGCTCCTGTATCTATCATAGGCGTGTAATATCTACTGTAATATCCTTCTACTACTATCTTCATTAATACATATATTTTCATTTTATGTTAATGCTCTTCTTAAGAATAATTTCTCTCTGTTATATGTTATAGTTAATTGTGTATGTTCTATATTATATGGTTTTACTTGTTCTAGCCATTTTATTCCTAATATTATGTCTGTTTTTTGCATTTCTTCTTTTACTTCAAATTCTATTTTTATTTTTCTTATTCCTATTATTATTTCTTTTTCTGCTATATTTTTAGTGTTTATTAAGCTTCTTGGTAGATCTGGGCATATATTATTGTCGGTTTTTATTTCTTCATTTTTTACTAGATATTTTGCTATATAATTTTCTTCTTGTCCTGTATTTAATAGTATTAAATATTCTTTTTCATTTACCTTTCCTGTTATGTAGTAATGGTTTGAATTATCCATTGAACTTGTTTCATAACTTATTCTTTTTGATGAGCTTGATGATTCTGGTTTTTCATAAGCTGTTCTTTTTGTTGTACTTATTCTATCATTTATTATTTCTAGATTTTCTTCTACATCTATGTCTTTATAGCTATAATCATTATAGTCTATTGTTTTTACAAATTGTTCAAATGGGCTATCTATTTGTATCTTATTAATCTTATTTTTTCCTGTTATTTTATGTTTTGTTGTTAATACATATAAATTTTTGCATCTTGCTGTAAATATTTTACTTCCTGGAGTTAATTCTATTCCTGATATCTTCCAATATAATACTAGTGATTTATCTATATTTCTATCTGTTACTGCTACTGAATAATTTGCACTTATTATAAATTTAAATTTTTGGTATATTAAATTTCCTTTTATGGCAGTTATTATGCTTTTTTCTATAGGTTTTATAATTCTATCATCTGCTAAATATAATTCTATTGGTGTATCTATTCCTTCTCTAAAACATGCTTTTATTAATATTTCTGTACCTCCAAGGTGTACATATTTTATTGGGTCTCTACTTTTTATATCGTTTATTTCTTTATTAATTATTCTTTTTGTTACTAGTGGTATACTGGCTTTACCTTTTGCGTATCTACAGTCTATTACGTGCTCTTTTTGACTTACTACATAATATTCTTCCTTTTTTCTAGTAAATATATTTTTTATTGTTGGTATTTTAAATATTTTTTCTACACTTAAGTCTAACTCTTTTCCTTTTATTTCATCAAATACATTGTTGTCAAATATTATTTTTTGATCTGTTCCTTCTTCATTTAAATATTCTTCTTTTGTTAATATTTTTATATCTTCTTCAGTCATTTAATTCATCTAATTCACTATCTATTTCATTATCTGTTTCATTCTCTGAAATTTCATATATACTGTCTTCACTTTCTAATTCGTAATCTATGTAATTTATTTGCATATATTCTGTATCTTCTATTTTTATTTCTGATATTTGTTTATTTTTTGGGTTTTTAGGTAATTTACAATCTCTAGCTAAGTGTCCTAACTTTCCACAATTATAACAAGTACATTCTTTTATAGATTTTTTCTTTCTATATGGTCTTTTGTTTTTATAATTTTTTACATAATATCTTTTTCTTGGTTTTTTGTATTTATATTTTGATTTTTTGTATTTCTTATATTTCTTATGCCTTTTTCTTTTCTTATAATATCTTTCTTCGCATCCAAATTGAGGTGCTATTTTATTTTTGCAACATGCTAAATTCCTTATTAATGTTTTTTCCATTTTTATTTCTTCTCTGTATTTTTCACATAAGTTTCTATACCATTGTTGTAAAAATTTTATTCTTGCTCCTAAAGTATCTACTATTTTTGTTTCATCCCAACTTTTTATTATCTTTGAACTAAATGGTTCAGGTAATTTATTAAAATATAATTTTCTTATTTCTTTACTTTCTTCTATATTATATGCTCCTTTATAATAATATTCTTTAAATGCGCAAGTATATTCATCTATGTAACACATATTACATATTGCTAATTTTAACATTAAATTTCTATTTATGTCTTTCTCTTCATTTTGTTCTTCTTCTGTTGTTGTCATGCTACTAAATTCGTCTTTTATAGCTGTTTCATATTTTTTTAATAATTCCTTTTTTCTATCTATTTCTTCGTTTTCTCTTTCTATTCTTACCATAGCTGTCAATTTATCTTCTAATTTTAATTCTTCTTTTTCTAACATTAAATATAAATGTTCACCTATTTTCTTATATTTTCTTCCTAAATTAGAAAATACTATTCTTATTTTTAATCCTTCGTGATTTTCATATATTTTTTCGTCTATTATAAATTCTTCTTTGTTCATTTTATTGTAAATAGTTCATGTTGATATATATATTCTAAACTATCTATTTGTGATTCTAAATTTGATATTTCATCTTTTTGTGCATTTATTGAGTTTTTACTAACTCCGGCAAATATATTATAATTTAATCTTTTTGTTCTTATTTTTAATTCTTTACGTTTTTCAGATATAGTCTGTTTTAGTTCTTTGTATTTTTGTATTTTATTCATCCAAACAATATTTATTACTTCTGTATTTTTTTCATACAGATCTTTTAACATTTGTAATTCTTTTTCTAATTCAGCAATCCTACTATTTTTAGTTAATGATCTTCACACTTTTAATATATTGTAGATTTAGATTTTAGATGTAGATATAGATGTAGATTGTAAATGTAGATTCTTTTACAGAAGTGGAGGATTCATAAACTTTAGTAGTCTTTCCATATATTTAGGAGTCAACTTCACATAAATTTAAAATTTTTCATATATTTAGTAGTCACAGTACAAATTTTTCTTATACTTAGGAATCCCATATATTTATCAACATTAATTCTGTTAATATCTCATACCATATTGTAGAATTCTTTAATTTTAAATCTTATAAAAATATTTTATTAGTAATTTAAGGAAAATATATTGGCAAATAATAATAATAAAAATTAAATTAAAAAACTACAACAACAATATTAGAATAATAGTAATAAATTATCTACTTATTTTATTATTCCTTTTTCCTTTTGAACGTGTAATTCTTTGCCCAAAAAACGTGCACTTTTTTTTTCAAGTCCCCCCCCCCCCTTTTACCCTATATTTTAGGACTTAATAATTATTAATTTTTCTAATAATTATTATCATGAATTTTATTGTACCATATATTTTAATATTTTTTTATTTTTAAAACCTACCATATATTTTATGATTCCTTGTTTAGAATATTATAAGTATAATTAAATAATAATTCTATGAAAATAGTAAAATGACCATTTTATCTATTGTGGAAA
The DNA here is from genome assembly GCA_030864215.1 of Capsicum pubescens. Classification (NCBI taxonomy): domain Eukaryota; kingdom Viridiplantae; phylum Streptophyta; class Magnoliopsida; order Solanales; family Solanaceae; genus Capsicum; species Capsicum pubescens. The sequence goes on from CM061538.1 coordinate 260,538,475, forward strand.
CTTTTAATGAAGGGCAAAAAATTTAAATCACTTTTCTAAGGGCCTTCACACTTTTAATATATTATTATTATTATTATAGATATAGATTATAGATATAGATATAGATTATGGATATAGATATAGATTATATATGATACGAGGAGGAAACCCCATACATTCTATTTTATGTACCGACGGATAAAAGATGTTTACATAATCATATTATTTACAAGACATATAAATTTCTACAAATATATTTTTTAAAAAAAACTCAAATTATATACTCACATTAGTTTAGTGGTTAAAATTACCTGAATAATAGCAATGCGTAAAACATTTCCACGCAAGCCTAATACAACACAACCAAGTGCCATTGTTGCTGGTCCAACAACAAACCTCAAAATCATTGCATATATTGTCAATGCACCTCCACATGCAATTATATTCCCTTGCAAAGCCATGAATAATCCTAAAAATAAAAAAAAGAAACCCACTTGTTTAGTGAAAAGAGTGTCATTTATTGCCTGATTAGCTTAACAAAAAAAAATTAGAGTTGAGGTGTTTTAAGAAATAACTGATCTTTATAGTTAAGCTGAAAGAAAGTAGCTTCATTTCATATGCACTTTTGAAATTTGCTTGACAAAATAGATTGTTAATTGCTCTCCAAAAGTAATGACTATGTCTAACAATACTTGCACATGTTAGTAGAAATAGATATAGATGTTCAATTATACTTGTTCAGTTTTAAAAAATTAATTAATGAATAATTTTACATTTAAAAAAAGTTATAAAGAAGCTGTTGGCGCCATGTTTACGAAATTTAAAAAATATTTTTTCCCGATTCCCCCTATTTACTTGGTTGGTGCTATTCTAAATCTGTGCATGAAATATAATCATATGTGTCACTTTAGTACTCTTATTTATACCAACTTAGAAATAAATACTAACCATGATTCTGAACAAGTACAACCTGATTTGTGGACGGCTACGGCTGATGCAAAGGATTACATAGAAAAATTATATAATCACTATGCTGATTTATTTGATTCAGCCATACCTACAAATATCACTCCAACTGTCGCTCCTCATCCTCCTGAGGAGCCATCATCTTCTAAAAGGCCGGCACATAGTGGTTTTTCTGATTCGTTTTATGATTTAAATTGTTGGAACAGTGTTGATGAGAGAACTTACACATCAACTTATCGGGAAGAGCTGAAATATTATCTTCGGACGGCACCAGAGGATCGCAGACGACGGATCAACACGTTGGATTGGTGGAGGAATAATGAATCACAATATCCTGTGCTTTCAAGATTAGCTAGAGATATCTTGAATGTTCCAATGTCAACCGTTGCATCAGAGAGCGCCTTCAGTCAGGGACGACAGCAGCTTGGAGACAACCGACACTCATTGGGAAGCAATGCAATGAATGTTCTAGTTTGCCTCAGAGATTGGATTAGAGCGGAAAGAAGAAACCAAGGAATGGAACCGGAGCCGAGCGACGAGCTGAAACTTGAAGAAATTATGACTTCACGGGAGAACTCAGCAGAATCAAGTCCAATGCATGGTTTTGCCCCCGTTGACTTCGACTATCCTATGCAAGTTCCCATTAATATTAACATGAATGAGTTGAAAAAATGATGCATAATTTATAGATTTTTCATTCATGTAAATTATAAATTTTGGATCATTTTGCAATCAATAAAATTCTCCAAATTCATTCAGTCCTTAGTCGTTGTTTTTTATTTTTTTTTATTTAACGATTTAAAATTTTAAATTGAATTTCTAGTTTTCTACTTTAAATTAAAAACTTACTTCTAATATATTATTAATTTACTACCAAATATTATTAATTTATTATATTAAGTAGCATATGTTTTGTATATTTGTGCATATATCTTCTATAGAAGTGTATATTTAACGTATACATGTGTATATGTTTTATAAATTAGTATATAAGTATATCTATACATATTGTAATGTATATATAATGTAGTATATTTTATAAGTAGTAGTACATATATATTGAATGGTGCGTATACACGTGTATATATCTTCTATAGAAGTGTATATTTAATGTCTACATGTGTATATGTTTTATAAATTAGTATATAACTATACAAATATATATTGTAATGTATATACATTATAGTATATTTCATTTAAAGTATTACATATACATAGAATAGAGTGAATGGATCTTCTATAGACGTGTATATTTAACGTATACATGTGTATATATTTTATAAATTAGTATATAACTATACAAATATATATTGTAATGTATATATATTGTATATATCTCATTTAAAGTATTACATATACATAGAGTAGAGTGTATATATGTGAATAGATCTTCTATAGACGTGTATATTTAACGTATACATTACTTTATGTTTTATAAATTAGTATATATATTGTAGTATATACTTTTTTTTAAAGTAGTACATATATATTGAATGATGCGTATATATGTGTATATATCTTCTATAGACGTATATCTTTAAAGTATACAAGTGTATATTTATAAATTAGTATGTAACTATATATATATACATATTGTTGTATATATATATATATGTATATCACTATATTGTAGTATATATTTTATTTAAAGTAGTACATATATATTGAATGGTGCATATATATGTGTATATATCTTCTAAAGTAGTATATATTTAACGTATACATGTGTATATGTTTTATAAATTAGTATATATATATATTGTAGTGTATATATATATATATTATACTATTATAGCATATGTTTTATTTAAAGTAGTACGTATAGTCATATATAATTATATATTGAATGGTACGTATATATGTGTAATTGTTTATACTTTATATATTTTTTTAAAAATATATATTGTATATTGGAGTGTATATAGTGTATATTGGATTTTTTATTTATTTTTTAAACGGGTTTGACCGGTTTTTAACCGGGTTTTGATGGGTTTGACCGGATTGGGTTAAGTGGGCCGGGTTCGGGTGGGTTTTAATTTTTTTACTGTTTGACCCGCCCCGCCCCGGTTAACGCCAAACTCGGCCCATAACTGGCCCGGAACCCGGGTAAAATGGGAGGGCCGGTTCCGGGTTGGCCCGTCCCGGCCCGTTTGACACTCTTACTCATAAGGCGGACAATTTTGATTTATGCTATCGTCGGCTTGGTCATCCCTCCGATAAGATGTTTCTCTTCTTCTTGAAATTAGTAGTTGGAATAGAGTAGATGAGTTGTATTGTAACGACCTTACAAATTATTTTATAAATTTGTCTTATTTTAACCCTTCTTGTAATTTTTAGATGTGATTTATGAATTTCAGGAGTGAATACTACATACCTCGAGGTGTCCAAAAGTGGCCACCACCACCTTGTATATATCTCCCCAAGCTATTATGTTTAATTAATTTGTGAAAGACGGTTTTGTGATTTTGTTGATTATGGAGATTGTGATTTTATGGATATATACATAGAGCAAAGTTTGGAGTTTTTAACTCATAAAATCCCTTAAGTTTGAACCTAGGTTTGCTTCATTCCTTTTTGTGTTACTCTGACCACATATGACAACAATTGAGCACATATAATTCTCGTCTGTAATTTTATTTGCATTTTGGTCTGCTATCTGAATTGGATGCATGGTTGTCACGTTTTATTTTATAATGTATCATATCGTATTGTATCGCACTAAATATAATGTCTGGATAGATTTTATCATTTTCCGTCATTACATAGTCTCATACATCAATAATTTGAAGGATAAACCTACTAGAAAAGTAGGGTACGAGGTAGTACTACGGTAAAATGGTGGGAAAAAAGATAAAATAGGATTATTGAATAATAAGTAAAGGTAAAATGAAAAAAAAAATTTAAGGTAGTGACGCGATCACACCAAATCCGTGGTTACATAAAATGAAGTCTTTCATGATTACCTACCCATGGAATCAAACCACACCATACAATATGTTTAAGTAACAATCAAAACAAGCATGATATTGATAGTAACAACACAATACAATACCATGAATAACGACCATCCAAACATTAAGGAACTTTAATTTCGATGGATCATCTATAGCACTAATAAAAATGTCATATAGTTTTATATGTAACATCCAAACTAAATACATAATGATAGCAATGGGCCGGGTGTTCTCGACCAATTTCATCCTCTCTACAGTCATAATTGGAAAGTGTTCAATTGATCAGAAGAAGCAAAACGAACTCAGCATTTGATAAAAAAAAAAAAAAAAAAAAAAAAAAGCAAGAAGCAAGACTACGAATATTTATTTCATTGGTATAACTCTTTCAAGAAGAAAAAAAGAATTGCGGTGATTTTATTGCCAAACTTTATTTTATTTTTATGACCAAGGGGTGAATTTAAACGGAAAAAAAAGAGAGGTTGATGAAGAAAATCTCGATCTAGATTACTTCTTATTTTCGTCAGCTTTAAATTTTAATGGCCCGTTTGAATCATTGTTTCCCCAGAGTGCTTAGTATTGAAAAACTTAAATAGCCATACTTTATTTGTCCTTTCTCCTCCACGATATGTGCTCAAGTGTTGTCATGGGCATGCATATTCAAGTAAATCCCAGTCCTTAGACCTTCAAGGCCTGCCTTAATTATTATTACTTCGTGGAGATTTGAATTTGAATAACACTAATCAAATTTAGAATTTAAGAACTTCATTACTTCCTCTATATCACAATAACTGAATTGTTGAGCTGTTTTTCAATGTCCAAAATGAATGAATTGTTCATTTTCAAGAGACATGTTGAAAATTTCTTTCAATTTTACCCTTTCATTTAATGAGGTTCTTAATTACTTCACATTTTTTAGGAGAGTAACTTAAGAACAATTAAAAGGGTAATAGTAGAAAAATAACTAACAATTTATGTCCTAAAAGATTTTTCTTAAGAGATGTGTCATACCCCAACAATTCAATCATTTTGGAATGGAGGGAGTATAAAGTTAATTTAGTAAAATACAAATTTTGGTTGAAGTTTTCTTAAAGGTGTGTTAGGTCAATCGTGACAGTGTAACTTTAGTGAATTTTATACAACATTAACTTATGTCTTATGCTATGTAAGCATTAAATTTAGATGAACCCGATATCAAAATACTTCAATATCCCTCCCTGATCACCGCCAAGTGTATGCCCCAGCTACCAACACATTGCCTTTTTGAACTCCTTTTTACTTAAGATTCTTGAGGAGTACTGAAATCATGAACGGAGAAGAAGAATTGTTGCAGATTTACAATTACAAGCAAAGTTCTATCCACTAATTAATAACATTTCTATTAATTAATCAACTAATAGAACATCGCTTGCTCGTGGAGATGGATATTAATGCAATATATCCAAAACTGCATAATATGCTATCAACAAGGGTAAGGAAATTATGGTCCCAACAATGACCCTGAAATTAAAAGAAATGTAACATATTAGTTATTGCGTTCTATATAAATTTTTAGAACAGCAATATAATTTTTGCATATTCCATTTAACAATTCGAAGTACTAGAGATAATTGCTCGGAGCGAAAGCGCAAGAGCTCTAAGCTCCTGTTTGGATATAGATTTTGAAAATTTGAGTTCTTGAAATTTAATGTTATGTTTGGACATGCATTTCATTGGGACAAAAAAATTAAAGCTTTGAGTGGAAGTCTCAAAAATCTAATACTAGTATGAGCCAGCTTTTGGGAACTTGAAAATATTGAGAGTAATCTGATTAAATTTCACTGTCAAATAACTATTTAAAAATAATTTTTTTTAAAATCTGATTCAAAAGCCATGAGCAAAAAGTAGCTAAATTTTATTTTTTACTCAAGTATACATAGTTACTCCTTTTCCAAAAAAAGACAGTCTTGTTTGTGCTTAAAGATCATATTCATATTTTAATTGAAATAATTAATTTAAATGTATTTATAAGTTAAAATAGTAGAACTTACGCAGTGCTGAGTACGTCAGCATGAAGTCCATATTCTTGGGCATAAACAAATGAAGTCACTGCTTGGGGCAATGCTGACTGGAAAAATATTAAAATAGAAATGTTAGTAACTCACTTTGTTCCACTTTAGTCAATACTCATTTTAACTGCTAGCCGTCTGAAGTGCTCTTGCCAATAAATTAAGAAGTTGAGGTCTAATTGAATACTGATATTTTGTGTTTACTTTTGACTCATCTAATGAAAGCACTATATTAATTAAGCTACTTTAGATTGATTTACTAATTGGTGCAAACAAAAATCTTGAGGAAATAACTAGTTTAATGATTAATTACCTGAATAATAGCAATGCGTAAAACATTTCCACGCAAGCCTAATACAACACAACCAAGTGCCATTGTTGCTGGTCCAACAACAAACCTCAAAATCATTGCATATATTGTCAATGCACCTCCACATGCAATTATATTCCCTTGCAAAGCCATGAATAATCCTAAAAAAAAAAAAAAAAAACCACTTGTTTAGTGAAAAGAGTGTTATTTATTGCCTGATTAGCTTAACAAAAAAAAATTAGAGTTGAGGTGTTTTAAGAAATAACTGATCTTTATAGTTAAGCTGAAAGAAAGTAGCTTCATTTCATATGCACTTTTGAAATTTGCTTGACAAAATAGATTGTTAATTGCTCTCCAAAAGTAATGACTATGTCTAACAATACTTGCACATGTTACTAGAAATAGATATAGATGTTCAATTATACTTGTTCAGTTTTAAAAAATTAATTAATGGATAATTTTACATTTCGATTCATTTTATCTCTGCTATTAAATACTATTCATTCCTCAAGATATTTTTTAAAGCATTAAATTTATTATATTCAAAGGGTGATATAGTAAAATTATTTATATTATTTATTATTTTTAATGTGCGTGTCAAGTTAATAATTAATAAATATTATTGAACGGAAGGAGTACTTTTTCTTCAAAAGCATTTTTGGATGGGGAGAATACTTTTTTCCAAAAAAATATTTTTGACAATAAATATTTTCAAAATAAGCAAATTTTAAAAAATCAACCAAAACAAGTGACAACTTTCGACATTCTTAATGAGAAGTCGACTTTGGTCAAAAACAATTTATAAAAGAACAAAAGTGGTTGCTTGGTTAAACAAAATATCAGAAGCTATTTAATGCTAAGTTATGTTTCATTAAATAAAGGATCAAAAATTATTAAATGCTATTCTTTTACATTAAAAAAAAAAAAAAGAACCTTTATTGCTTAAAGAGACTTACCCATAGTGAACATTGCAACTCCACTACCAGCCTTTGACATTATCAAAATGGATCCCTCTATTATACTTGGCATTTCAAAATGCCACCTGAAACAAAATATAAAAAGGAAAAATATTATAAGTAGATTATTTGATTATTGAATATTCTTCATCTTTACTTCTTTGGAGTGAAAAAAAAAAAAACACTTTAATACACCTAATTAGTTAAAGAAAATCTGATAACAAGGGAATTCAACAAAATGCATTAATGCCACACTTGTAATTTGGACCTGTTACTTCTCAAATATCAAGGCTATAAAAATTCTTATATACGTCCAAAAAATATTTATTTTTCCTTTGTTGTGTATAACTTTTAGACAAATTAAACGAGTTGAAACTTGAATATCCTTAACTACACATGGCTCCGCTAGCTATTGATTCTCAACTTGAGCCTCATAGTCGATCAACGTGTCTGGCCCATACAAAAATAAGTTGACGCATGTAAAGTTAAATTAAAAATATAACTAAGTGATGCTCGATCGAACATACCTGCTAGCAAAAAGAGCCCAAAAGAGACCAAGAAAACAAGCATAAGAATTGGGATTCTTAGCAAGTTTAATAGAAACAGCTTTCATCAGAGGCCGAAACCCTAATGCAACATTATTATTATTATTATTATTATTCCTTATTTGGGTGGAATTATTTCCTTCCAAGTCACCAACATTCCCCAATTCAACAGTATTATCACTTACATCATCGCCAATATTATTCATTTTTGTTTTCCAAAACTCAAGTGCATATAACAATGAAGTTAGCCATAACAAAGCTTGAATCACAGCTGCTTGAACAACAAGATCAACCCCTAAATCTCCATACATGGCCTTCATCAATGGGACCCCAACAACAAGTGTGTTGTTCAAAGTGGACAAAGAAAAGGTCGTTATGGACCAAGAAAAGCTCCCTTTTTTGTAAAAGTTAGCCCATAAGATGAGGAACAGAATCACTAAGGCTTTAGCGATTACGTCTCCGGCTAAAAAGCGGTAATTGAGGTTGTATGGGTCGATATTAGCTATGAATTGGAAATTGAAGAATGGAAGGATGAAGAAACAATTAAATCTATTGATGGTATCACATTGTTCTGGCTTGAACATGTGCCACCATTTCACTGAACCATAACCTAAAGTAAGTGCTACATATAATGGCATCATGGCCACCACCACCTTGTATATATCTTCCCAACCTATCATGTTTAATTAATTTTGTGAAAGAAGGTTTTGTGATTTTGGAGATTGTCATTTCATGGGTATATATAGAGAGCAAAGTTTGGAGTTTTTAACTCAAATGGTCCCTTATTTTGAAGATACGTTTGCCCTCCATCCCTAGTATTTCTCAAAAACAAATATGAACCTATATGTTTATAAAACGAAGCACTTTTGGTCCAACGAACCATTAAAACGAGCGAATATATCATAAGACTTTTATAGAAAGTTATCTAGATTGAGATTTTCTTCACCAATGTCATTTTTCCCTCTAAAACCTCTAATCATAAAAACAAAAATAAAACTCGATAATAGAATCCTCACAATTCTTTTTTCTTTTTTCTTAAAAGGGTTTCATAAACGAAATAAATATTCAGTCTTGTTTTTTTTTTTTCCTTTTTATCAAATGTTGAGTTCATTTTATTTCTCCTGATCGATTGGACTCTTTTCAATTATGATCATAGAAGGGATGAATTTGGGCAAAACACGCCGATTGCTACCATTATTTAGCTTGAACTTCACATATAAAAATACATGATATTTTCCTTAGTGTTTTAGATGATCCATTAAATTAAATGTTGAAATTATATGTGCTCAATTGGTGTCATGCTTAATCCCCTCCCCCCCCCCCCCACACGCACTTGTTTTTGTTATGCATGCATATTGAACATTAATGTTAGATCTAATGCAGTAAACAACTTTCATCATTAGCTGAAACTTTTCATCATAACTTCCATGATGTTAGACCATGAGAATAGGGCCTTATTCGAACCACATCACTCTTCTGATTGTTTAATTTGTTTGACTTGGTGTTTTCATATGTTTTATTAAGTATTTTATAAGCCGGTCAAATTAGTTTCTTATAGTAAAACTTTGGATTGCGAATGTAAGTATTTTTCCATTAAAATGAAAGTATGTCTTTTTATAGGTCAACTAATCAAAGTGTGCACGCCTTCAAAATGCATCCTTTAAACGAATAGATTTTTATAAAGCCGCAGCTTTTTTTTTTATGAATGCGTTTTTTTTTGCTCATTGTTTCAAGAGTTTATTGAAAATAATCTTTCCACATTCATAAGATAGAGGTAAAATTGTTTACACTAGCTCCGTCCTGTTCAGAGTACTCCATTTGTAAGATTGATTAAACTACGTATGTTATTACTATTGTTGTTGTCCTCCTTGGTCAATAAATCATGAGACCATAATTGACATTTAATGACGACATGAAATAGAAAAATGAATCCCAAAATTTAGCTGAAAAGGGAGAAAGTAGTTTGAAGATGGGTGAACCTTTGGGAAATCCGCACTGTTGCATTTCTCCTATCGATAACGTTTGTGGTGGGATGGACAAGATTTCTTTGCTCTTAATTAAAAGTCTCGAGTTTGAATCTTGAACATGAAAAAAAATCTTACTATGAAGCATTTTCCTCATAAATCAAACTTTACAATGTGCAAATTTAAATTAGTTAGACTCCAATACAAGTTTCAGACACTAAATAAAAAAAACAAAAGAAAAACTCACCTGAAGGAGGAAAAAAAAAAAAAGAGAAAAAGAATCCCCTAACTTAAAATGAAAGAACTAGTAATATGTTCAGGGTTGTGAACCGTAGATCTCAAAAAGGCTTATTTTTAATTTCAGGACCCCCAACCCCCCCAACCCACACCCACCCACCCACCCAAAAGAAAAAAGGAAAAAAAAATAGAAGAGAATATTACCATTAATTAGCTTTCCTGATATCTTAAAACTAAGATATCTATTATAACAAATTAAAATACATTAATACTATGAAATTTTATCACATGATCAGTGTTTCTAAGTTAAACTCATATTTTATTTACAAAAATATTCAGCTGGTGGCATCAGTAGATACTATAAATTTAACAATCAATTCAAATAACCACCCAGTTCATCAAATAAATTTTTTTTAATACATTTCTATCCCAATTTATGCAAGCCGTTCTTTTTATGAAATAAAATTAAAAATATATATATATATATATATATTTCTTCAAATTGATGGATGAAATGAAATGTAATGTTGTGTCCTCCACTAAGCAATGTTGTTGCTAATGATGAATTTAAAACAAAGATTAACACATCATAGAGCATTAAGTGGTCAAGAAAAGCCTGCAATTAGTGGATGGCTAAAGATACTCTCACGTTCATCCATTTTACTTGTCCAGTATACTAAGTAGTTATCCAACTTTATTTGTTCAGTTTAAAAAAATTAAGAGATAATTTATCACTTTTTGTATGTTTGTTATTAACTATAGTCTTTGCTAATGTATTTTTTGAAAGCATTGAGTTTATTACTTACAATCAAAAGGTGATATAATAAAATTATTTTTTTATTTATTATTTCTTAAAAATTGTGTCAGGTCAAACATAAACCAACAAAGATGAGCGAGCGAAGCCAATAGTTAAAAAGCTAGGAATTCCATCAAAACAATTTTTGAGAGAATCAAAGGGCGGAAAATGGTATTGGTTCTTAGAGAATCATGCCGTACTTAATATATTACAAGGTTACATCTTTTGATTTATTTAAGAAAAATGAAAAAAAAAAAAACGTTTTACTAATTTGATGGCTTAAGCAATTTTCATGTCAACTATATACTATAAACCTTCTTGCCATTTGCATATATAAAACTATATATGGTTGACACTTGACATGGTTTAGACATGAAAATTGCTTAAGCTATCAAATTAGCAAAACAATTTCCTTGTTCTTCTCTTAAATAAATCTAAAAATGTGACCTTGTAGTACTGCATAGTTTGGACATGTCACCATAAATTACAAAAATATATGTCTGCATTTTTCGAAGATCCTACTATCTTATTATAAAAAAAATTAATGTAAAATTTAATCCTTCAGTTACTAACGTACAAGAAGTAAGACATATAACCATTTTAATATTCAAATAACGAATAAACATATAAACTAACGGTGGTGGATGATAGTTGATAGTTGATAGTTGATACCAATAATAGCTAATTGATATGTTCTAAGTGCACGACCAATCGTAACGTCTATTCCATAAGTTGAAATTTATAGACCTAAGGCAAATAGTTAGCTAAAAGAAGGCTACAAATGAATAAAATCACATCTTTTTAAGGACATTCCTATCCGAATTTATGCTAGCCATTCTTTATACGAAATAAACAAAAAATCGTATTTCTTCAAATTGATGGATGAAATGTAATATAATGCTGTGTTCTCACTAATTAATGTTGTTGCTTATGATGAATTTAACAAAGATTAACACATCATAGAGCATTAAGTGGTGAAAAAAGGGCAGCAATTAGTAATTAAAAAGTCATTAATTCCATCAAAACAATTTTTGAGAGAATCCAAGAGCGGAAAATGGTATTGATTCTTAGATTCTGGATTTTGATCCCAATTATTACAAAGTATATTCCAAGTGTTTAGAAAGTGGCTCATCTTTAAAGAGGTTGATGGTATTATTATTAGGTCACAATTCTTCTCTAGCATGCGAATGCACTCACTTGTCACTTTCGGATCTTGGAATAATGGGGATTAGAAAATATCAAGTCATAATTAACAACCATAACTAATATTTAAAATAATTATCGTGCTCAGTTAAGGTTTAGATTAAATAGTTAAGTATACTTTTTTTTTTTTTATTGTATTTGTATCAAAATACAACTACAAAATAAACGGAGAATATCAATTAAGCCCGTGGAATGTTGGAAATTAAGGAACCTATGCTTAAAACAATTTTTTTTTTTCAAACCTTAGAACACATGCATATAGTATATAGTGTCTCGTCATTTAATTTGAAGTTGCATCTAAAAGTTATCTCTTCAGCTACAAGATATGCTGCTTTTTATAACATACAATATGCTAGTAATTTACTAGCTATATGTGAGATTTGTGAATCGATCAGTACCTACTGTACAATATTCTCATTCTATTATTAATAAAGATCAAGATCAGAGTATATATTTTTATGCTCAACTTTTTCGCACTTAGCCATATGGGCAAACACTCAACAAATCCTTCGCACTGAAAATGCATCTTTCATGTATATGACATAAATTCTTGTGGTTGGAACGTAATATTATTTACGTACGATGGAAATCAAGAATATTAATGAATTCAAGGGTGAACAAGCCTAAATCAATAAGTATAAAGGGATAAATGAACCATTCTTTGATTGATGCTTATTGTTACGCGTGATGACATGATCAATTCTACAGATTTGGCCTATCCTACATTGTTTTCCCCGTTCTTAAATACTTATCATGTTTTTAAGAGATAATACATCAAAACCTCCCTAAACTTGTCTGTCCAACTTACTTTAGCACTTAAACTTAACTTTCATTTATTTACCCTCCTTAACATCTTTAAAGTGAATTAATTTCAAACCTAATGCTAACGTGGCATTTAAAAAAAAAAGAAAAAAAAACGCGTGACTTTTTTTTTAAATGCCTACTAATTAATTAATTTATATATATATATATATATATATATATATATATAAAACAGGAAAAAAATCCCTCCTTCTACCCCCACCCCCATCCCACCCCACCCTATTTCTCCTCCCAAACCCGCCAACCACCGCCGCCAGCCCCTTCCCCCCTCCAAAACCTAACCCCAATTACTCCTCAAATTATCAAATTTGTCACCATCATTGAAGCATTTGAGTTTGCTGATTTGGGATTTATTTTTTTGGTGTTTGGGTGGTTTGGACAATTGTATAAAGTTTTGGAATTTTTGTTGTTGTTAGGTTTGGAATTAAAGGTTTTACAGTTTACTTGGTATTGTAAGGGTTGAAACCATTTTCTTTGTGATTTTTGTGGGAAATCAAGTGAATTGAGAAATGGGTGTTGCTCCAAAAATATTTTTGATGGGAAATGTAGTGAAAAGATAAAGTCTTGTAAGACCGGATTTTTGATGAATTCGAACTTACAAGAGGAAAAAAATGGTGGTTTATTGAAAATGGATGGTGAAAAGGAGGAGTATGAAGAAGAGATACAAGGGGCGAGGGTGGGGGTGGTGGGGCTTGAAGAAGAAAGGGATAGGGGCGGGGTGGGCGGAGGGGGGAGGATTTTTTTTTTTTTTTGTAATATTGTATGATAAATAAATTAGTGGAGTCACTTTTTTAAAAATAAATTTTGATGTGGTGCTGATGTGGCACTGATGTGGCGCAAGTGTAATACACTCTCGTAGTGAGAATGGTGTTGTATTTTTAAGGTGGTATATAATCACTTCACAAAGATTTAGGGGGGTAAATAATTATCCATACAGTTTAAGTGTTAAAGTAAGTTGTCGGAACAAGCTCGGGGTTTTTTGATGTATTATCTCTATTTTTAATTTATGCGCACTTAAGAAAGACATTAACTAGAGGGCAGGTTTGGTGTGGCTGTCGAGGTTGATTAATATCATTTTTACGGTGGTAAAAATGTCTGAAGCTTGAAGATAGAGTATAATGATCCCATTATATAAGAACAAGGGAGACATTCAAAGTTGCAACAATTATAGAGGTATCAAGTTATTGAGTCATACTATGAAGGTTTGTGTCACGACCCAAAAACAAGGGTCATGATGGCACTTATCGCGGCGTATCTTGACAAGTAAGCCTATCACCCAAACTAATACAAAAAAAAGACAGAAATGCCCCCAAGGTGAGGCTTCTAGAACGAAGTCGAACTATACAAGTAATTACAACAATGCGGAAAGAACATATCCAAAACCTTACATTCCCAAAATCAAGTGTTAATATATAAGAAATACTAATACAAACCATGAGTCAAATACATCAAAAATATCCACAAATCAAGTATGACAAACAACAACAACAACAAGTATAAACAAAATATACAACAAACAAGTAAAATTATGTGTATGATGTCATGAGGATGATGATGCAACGTTCACAATCAATCATAATGTGTATTTCGACAATCAACCACAATGATATATTTCTTCAACGAACCACATGATATATTTTCACAACCAACCACAATGATACATTTTCATAACCACGTGAGTTAATATCCACTTATTATTTCCATTCATCCATGAATTTTCACATATTTCATATGCCAAAAGGATGAATATATATCATAATACACCAAAGGTACCACAATAGGCATTTGCAACAACACAATACAATTATTCACATCTATTATTGGCTATCAATATCATATAGGATCCCACACGGTCATACATATCACATAATATCCCAATTTCAATAATTACATCACATATAGGCCCTCGCACTGGCACAACACATAGATAGTCATTTTTTATGATTAGTTCTCACCCTTAACATGTAGTTTGTACCCACATTTACTATCCAACCCAGTCTGAAAGAGTTAAGCAATAACCTACCTCGAATGTTGAAATCGATCTGCTACACTTCGAACCCATAACCTTACTTTTCACGAACGATCTCGAAATCAACTCAAATCAAGAAATATAGAATCTATGCGTCAAAACAAAGCTAACGATACTCATATTGCATACTTTTAATTCGGGGTCAAAACGGACCACCAAAATGAGTTTTCAAAAAGGACAAAATTGTAACTTTACTTCAAAAATTATTTTTCATATTTTTAGAAATCTACAGCCGAAACCCAAGTCAAAACGAGTCAAAAGCGAGGTTCAAATCGAAGAAAAATTATTTTTAAGCTTTATCGGGTAAAATCTTTGAAATCTATGTTAAAATCAAGAATCAAAGTTATTTTTAAGATTAAATTAATGAAAAGTAGTAATTATAAGATTAAAACATTATTCAAGTGAAATTGGAGTTTAAAATCAAGCCCTAGAATTTTTGGGATTTTGAGAAATTAATCAAGAATTATAGTAGAAAAGGATGAAATCTCACCTTAAATCCGTAATAGAATGAAGAAATAGATGTTAGTCTAACTTTCCAAGCTCCCACAAGCTTCGCTTTTAAACTCTCAGACTATTTTAGAGTTTAACTCCTAAGAGAAAAGGGGAAAGAATGGGCAAAATGGGCCAAAGGGGTTATAAGGGTTTTTTTTTTTTTAGACTTCACTAGTTTGTTTGTTTTTTGGAAAAAAATAAATTTTTAAGTCCAAAAACGAACTTCGACGGGGTGTCTGTGATTCATTCAGAGTTCAATATACGCTAACAAATATGCAACCACACTAAATTCGATGCTTTGGACTTAATGATAATATCAGATTTTCAAAAAAATATCATTTTTACAGAGTTGATCCCTAAAATTTGAAATCACAATTTTCCAAATCGAGGCTCGAAATTAGATTTAAAAGCCGCAAAATCACATCGAATATGTTACCACCCTAAAATCGACGTTCTAGACGTGTTGGTGATGTCAAATTTTCCATCCGAGGTTGTTCCGACCAAATGTAGGTCTCACGCCCATATTTTTAATTTTCCAACTTTTTGACCAACAAGTCGAAATGAGTTCGAGTGCATCATAACTTGAACCAAAGGTTTGCCTAACCTAAAATCAATATTCCAAAGCTTCTGGCGCAGTCAGTTCAGTCATCCATCATACGGATTAAAATATAACCACATATATCCATAATAAGGCTCTCGAAGCCATCAAAAACCATAAATCGCATAAATGATACCAAAAAGCATCGAGAACCGTGTCAATTACCCCCATACTCCAAAAATACCACAATGCAACTATCGAAAATGGTAAAAGAGTAAAATCACATAAAATCACAAATTTCACATATTACGTGCGATGGAACTCAAGAATATTAATGAATTCAAGGGTGAACAAGCCTAAATCAATAAGTATAAAGGGATAAATGAACCATTCTTTGATTGATGCTTATTGTTACGCGTGATGACAAGATCAATTCTACAGATTTGGCCTATCCTACATTGTTTTTCCCGTTCTTAAATACTTATCATGTTTTTAAGAGATAATACATCAAAACCCCCCCTAAACTTGTCTATCCAACTTACTTTATCACTTAAACTTAACTTTCATTTATTTACCCTCCTTAACATCTTTAAAGTGAATTAATTTCAAACTTAATGCTAACGTGGCATTTAAAAAAAAAAAGGAAAAAAAACGAATGACTTTTTTTTTAAATGCCTACTAATTAATTAATTAATTAATTTATATATATATATATATATATATATATATATATAACAGGAAAAAAATCCCTCCTTCTACCCCCACCCCCATCCCACCCCACCCTAATTCTCCTCCCAAACCCGCCAACCACCGCCGCCAGCCCCTTCCCCCCTCCAAAACCTAACCCCAATTACTCCTCAAATTATCAAATTTGTCACCATCATTGAAGCATTTGAGTTTGCTGATTTGGGATTTATTTTTTTGGTGTTTGGGTGGTTTGGACAATTGTGTAAAGTTTTGGAATTTTTGTTGTTGTTAGGTTTGGAATTAAAGGTTTTACAGTTTACTTGGTATTGTAAGGGTTGAAACCATTTTCTTTGTGATTTTTGTGGGAAATCAAGTGAATTGAGAAATGGGTGTTGCTCCAAAAATATTTTTGATGGGAAATGTAGTGAAAAGATAAAGTCTTGTAAGACCGGATTGTTGATGAATTCGAACTTACAAGAGGAAAAAAATGGTGGTTTATTAAAAATGGATGGTGAAAAGGAGGAGTATGAAGAAGAGATACAAGGGGCGAGGGTGGGGGTGGTGGGGCTTGAAGAAGAAAGGGATAGGGGCGGGGTGGGCGGAGGGGGGAGGATTTTTTTTTTTTTGTAATATTGTATGATAAATAAATTAGTGGAGTCACTTTTTTAAAAATAAATTTTGATGTGGTGCTGATGTGGCACTGATGTGGCGCAAGTGTAATACACTCTCGTAGTGAGAATGGTGTTGTATTTTTAAGGTGGTATATAATCACTTCACAAAGATTTAGGGGGGTAAATAATTATCCATACAGTTTAAGTACTAAAGTAAGTTGTCGGAACAAGCTCGGGGGGTTTTGATGTACTATCTCTATTTTTAATTTATGCGCACTTAAGAAAGACATTAACTAGAGGGCAGGTTTGGTGTGGCTGTCGAGGTTGATTAATATCATTTTTACGGTGGTAAAAATGTCTGAAGCTTGAAGATAGAGTATAATGATCCCATTATATAAGAACAAGGGAGACATTCAAAGTTGCAACAATTATAGAGGTATCAAGTTATTGAGTCATACTATGAAGGTTTGTGTCACGACCCAAAAACAAGGGTCATGATGGCACTTATCGCGGCGTATCTTGACAAGTAAGCCTATCACCCAAACTAATACAAAAAAAAGACAGAAATGCCCCCAAGGTGAGGCTTCTAGAATGAAGCCGAACTATAAAAGTAATTACAACAATGCGGAAAGAACATATCCAAAACCTTACATTCCCAAAATCAAGTGTTAATATATAAGAAATACTAATACAAACCATGAGTCAAATACATCAAAAATATCCACAAATCAAGTATGACAAACAACAACAACAACAAGTATAAACAAAATATACAACAAACAAGTAAAATTATGTGTATGATGTCATGAGGATGATGATGCAACGCTCACAATCAATCATAATGTGTATTTCGACAATCAACCACAATGATATATTTCTTCAACGAACCACATGATATATTTTCACAACCAACCACAATGATACATTTTCATAACCACGTGAGTTAATATCCACTTATTATTTCCATTCATCCATGAATTTTCACATATTTCATATGCCAAAAGGATGAATATATATATATATATATATATATATATATATCATAATACACCAAAGGTACCACAATAGACATTTGCAACAACACAATACAATTATTCACATCTATTATTGGCTATCAATATCATATAGGATCCCACACGGTCATACATATCACATAATATCCCAATTTCAATAATTACATCACATATAGGCCCTCGCACTGGCACAACACATAGATAGTCATTTTTCATGATTAGTTCTCACCCTTAACATGCAGTTTGTACCCACATTTACTATCCAACCCAGTCTGAAAGAGTTAAGCAATAACCTACCTCGAATGTTGAAATCGATCTGCTACACTTCGAACCCATAACCTTACTTTTCACGAACGATCTCGAAATCAACTCAAATCAAGAAATATAGAATCTATGCGTCAAAACAAAGCTAACGATACTCATATTGCATACTTTTAATTCGGGGTCAAAACAGACCACCAAAATGAGTTTTCAAAAAGGACAAAATTGTAACTTTACTTCAAAAATTATTTTTCATATTTTTAGAAATCTACAGCCGAAACCCAAGTCAAAACGAGTCAAAAGCGAGGTTCAAATCGAAGAAAAATTATTTTTAAGCTTTATCGGGTAAAATCTTTGAAATCTATGTTAAAATCAAGAATCAAAGTTATTTTTAAGATTAAATTAATGAAAAGTAGTAATTATAAGATTAAAACATTATTCAAGTGAATTTGGAGTTTAAAATCAAGCCCTAGAATTTTTGGGATTTTGAGAAATTAATCAAGAATTATAGTAGAAAAGGATGAAATCTCACCTTAAATCCGTAATAGAATGAAGAAATAGATGTTAGTCTAACTTTCCAAGCTCCCACAAGCTTCGCTTTTAAACTCTCAGACTATTTTAGAGTTTAACTCCTAAGAGAAAAGGGGAAAAAATGGGCAAAATGGGCCAAAGGGGTTATAAGGGTTTTTTTTTTTTTTAGACTTCACTAGTTTGTTTGTTTTTTGGAAAAAAATAAATTTTTAAGTCCAAAAACGAACTTCGACGGGGTGTTTGTGATTCATTCAGAGTTCAATATACGCTAACAAATATGCAACCACACTAAATTCGATGCTTTGGACTTAATGATAATATCAGATTTTCAAAAAAATATCATTTTTACAGAGTTGATCCCTAAAATTTGAAATCACAATTTTCCAAATCGAGGCTCGAAATTAGATTTAAAAGCCGCAAAATCACATCGAATATGTTACCACCCTAAAATAGATGTTCTAGACGTGTTGGTGATGTCAAATTTTCCATCCGAGGTTGTTCCGACCAAATGTAGGTCTCACGCCCATATTTTTAATTTTCCAACTTTTTGACCAACAAGTCGAAATGAGTTCGAGTGCATCATAACTTGAACCAAAGGTTTGCCTAACCTAAAATCAATATTCCAAAGCTTCTGGCGCAGTCAGTTCAGTCATCCATCATACGGATTAAAATATAACCACATATATCCATAATAAGGCTCTCGAAGCCATCAAAAACCATAATATCGCATAAATGATACCAAAAAGCATCGAGAACCGTGTCAATTACCCCCATACTCCAAAAATACCACAATGCAACTATCGAAAATGGTAAAAGAGTAAAATCACATAAAATCACAAATTTCACATATTACGTACGATGGAACTCAAGAATATTAATGAATTCAAGGGTGAACAAGCCTAAATCAATAAGTATAAAGGGATAAATGAACCATTCTTTGATTGATGCTTATTGTTACGCGTGATGACAAGATCAATTCTACAGATTTGGCCTATCCTACATTGTTTTTCCCGTTCTTAAATACTTATCATGTTTTTAAGAGATAATACATCAAAACCCCCCCTAAACTTGTCTATCCAACTTACTTTATCACTTAAACTTAACTTTCAATTATTTACCCTCCTTAACATCTTTAAAGTGAATTAATTTCAAACTTAATGCTAACGTGGCATTTAAAAAAAAAAAGGAAAAAAAACGCGTGACTTTTTTTTTAAATGCCTACTAATTAATTAATTAATTAATTTATATATATATATATATATATATATATATATATATATATATAACAGGAAAAAAATCCCTCCTTCTACCCCCACCCCCATCCCACCCCACCCTAATTCTCCTCCCAAACCCGCCAACCACCGCCGCCAGCCCCTTCCCCCCTCCAAAACCTAACCCCAATTACTCCTCAAATTATCAAATTTGTCACCATCATTGAAGCATTTGAGTTTGCTGATTTGGGATTTATTTTTTTGGTGTTTGGGTGGTTTGGACAATTGTGTAAAGTTTTGGAATTTTTGTTGTTGTTAGGTTTGGAATTAAAGGTTTTACAGTTTACTTGGTATTGTAAGGGTTGAAACCATTTTCTTTGTGATTTTTGTGGGAAATCAAGTGAATTGAGAAATGGGTGTTGCTCCAAAAATATTTTTGATGGGAAATGTAGTGAAAAGATAAAGTCTTGTAAGACCGGATTGTTGATGAATTCGAACTTACAAGAGGAAAAAAATGGTGGTTTATTGAAAATGGATGGTGAAAAGGAGGAGTATGAAGAAGAGATACAAGGGGCGAGGGTGGGGGTGGTGGGGCTTGAAGAAGAAAGGGATAGGGGCGGGGTGGGCGGAGGGGGGAGGATTTTTTTTTTTTGTAATATTGTATGATAAATAAATTAGTGGAGTCACTTTTTTAAAAATAAATTTTGATGTGGTGCTGATGTGGCACTGATGTGGCGCAAGTGTAATACACTCTCGTAGTGAGAATGGTGTTGTATTTTTAAGGTGGTATATAATCACTTCACAAAGATTTAGGGGGGTAAATAATTATCCATACAGTTTAAGTGCTAAAGTAAGTTGTCGGAACAAGCTCGGGGGGTTTTGATGTACTATCTCTATTTTTAATTTATGCGCACTTAAGAAAGACATTAACTAGAGGGCAGGTTTGGTGTGGCTGTCGAGGTTGATTAATATCATTTTTACGGTGGTAAAAATGTCTGAAGCTTGAATATAGAGTATAATGATCCCATTATATAAGAACAAGGGAGACATTCAAAGTTGCAACAATTATAGAGGTATCAAGTTATTGAGTCATACTATGAAGGTTTGTGTCACGACCCAAAAACAAGGGTCATGATGGCACTTATCGCGGCGTATCTTGACAAGTAAGCCTATCACCCAAACTAATACAAAAAAAAGACAGAAATGCCCCCAAGGTGAGGCTTCTAGAATGAAGCCGAACTATAAAAGTAATTACAACAATGCGGAAAGAACATATCCAAAACCTTACATTCCCAAAATCAAGTGTTAATATATAAGAAATACTAATACAAACCATGAGTCAAATACATCAAAAATATCCACAAATCAAGTATGACAAACAACAACAACAACAAGTATAAACAAAATATACAACAAACAAGTAAAATTATGTGTATGATGTCATGAGGATGATGATGCAACGCTCACAATCAATCATAATGTGTATTTCGACAATCAACCACAATGATATATTTCTTCAACGAACCACATGATATATTTTCACAACCAACCACAATGATACATTTTCATAACCACGTGAGTTAATATCCACTTATTATTTCCATTCATCCATGAATTTTCACATATTTCATATGCCAAAAGGATGAATATATATATATATATATATATATATATATATATATATATATATATATCATAATACACCAAAGGTACCACAATAGACATTTGCAACAACACAATACAATTATTCACATCTATTATTGGCTATCAATATCATATAGGATCCCACACGGTCATACATATCACATAATATCCCAAATTCAATAATTACATCACATATAGGCCCTCGCACTGCACAACACATAGATAGTCATTTTTCATGATTAGTTCTCACCCTTAACATGCAGTTTGTACCCACATTTACTATCCAACCCAGTCTGAAAGAGTTAAGTAATAACCTACCTCGAATGTTGAAATCGATCTGCTACACTTCGAACCCATAACCTTACTTTTCACGAACGATCTCGAAATCAACTCAAATCAAGAAATATAGAATCTATGCGTCAAAACAAAGCTAACGATACTCATATTGCATACTTTTAATTCGGGGTCAAAACAGACCACCAAAATGAGTTTTCAAAAAGGACAAAATTGTAACTTTACTTCAAAAATTATTTTTCATATTTTTAGAAATCTACAGCCGAAACCCAAGTCAAAACGAGTCAAAAGCGAGGTTCAAATCGAAGAAAAATTATTTTTAAGCTTTATCGGGTAAAATCTTTGAAATCTATGTTAAAATCAAGAATCAAAGTTATTTTTAAGATTAAATTAATGAAAAGTAGTAATTATAAGATTAAAACATTATTCAAGTGAAATTGGAGTTTAAAATCAAGCCCTAGAATTTTTGGGATTTTGAGAAATTAATCAAGAATTATAGTAGAAAAGGATGAAATCTCACCTTAAATCCGTAATAGAATGAAGAAATAGATGTTAGTCTAACTTTCCAAGCTCCCACAAGCTTCGCTTTTAAACTCTCAGACTATTTTAGAGTTTAACTCCTAAGAGAAAAGGGGAAAAAATGGGCAAAATGGGCCAAAGGGGTTATAAGGGTTTTTTTTTTTTTTAGACTTCACTAGTTTGTTTGTTTTTTGGAAAAAAATAAATTTTTAAGTCCAAAAACGAACTTCGACGGGGTGTCTGTGATTCATTCAGAGTTCAATATACGCTAACAAATATGCAACCACACTAAATTCGATGCTTTGGACTTAATGATAATATCAGATTTTCAAAAAAATATCATTTTTACAGAGTTGATCCCTAAAATTTGAAATCACAATTTTCCAAATCGAGGCTCGAAATTAGATTTAAAAGCCGCAAAATCACATTGAATATGTTACCACCCTAAAATCGACGTTCTTGACGTGTTGGTGATGTCGAATTTTCCATCCGAGGTTGTTCCGACCAAATGTAGGTCTCACGCCCATATTTTTAATTTTCCAACTTTTTGACCAACAAGTCGAAATGAGTTCGAGTGCATCATAACTCGAACCAAAGGTTTGCCTAACCTAAAATCAATATTCCAAAGCTTCTGGCGCAGTCAGTTCAGTCATCCATCATACGGATTAAAATATAACCACATAGATCCATAATAAGGCTCTCGAAGCCATAAAAAACCATAATATCGCATAAATGATACCAAAAAGCATCGAGAACCGTGTCAATTACCCCCATACTCCAAAAATACCACAATGCAACTATCGAAAATGGTAAAAGAGTAAAATCACATAAAATCACAAATTTCACATATTTCATTAAATTTTCAGGTCGGTACATCATCCACCACTAAAAATCTAATTCGTCCTCGAACTAAGGCAAGGAAATACCTGAATCAATGAAGAGATGGGGATAGGAACTATGAATATTAGACTCGACCTTCCAAGTAGCCTCATCTATAGGTCGATGTCACCACTGAACCTTAGCCACATGGATAACTGTAGAGCGCAACTGCCTAACATCCCTAGCCAAAATAGAGACCGGCACCTCAACAAAGGACAACCGCTCATCTAACTGAACCGACTCCCAACGAATGATATGAGAGTCATCAGGAATATAAAGGCAAATCATAGAAACATGAAAACCTGGATGAACAGCTAACGAATCTGTGGTCAAGGCCAACTCATAGGCCACATCACCAACAGTCCGAAGAATTCTAAATAGACCAATATACCTGGGGCTAAGCTTGAACCTTATACCAAACCTCATCACACCCTTCATGGGTAAAACTCAAAGAAAAACATGATCACCAATACTAAATCTCAAGGCATGAAGCCTACGATCTGCATAGCACTTCTGCCTACTCTGATCCGCTTGAAGTCTATCCTGAATGATCCAAACCCTATCTAAAGACTCATGAAGTAAGTCCGTACCAAGAGGTCTCACCTATGGAATATCAAACCAACCCACTGGCGAGAGACAACGCCTACCATACAACGCCTCAAAAGGAGCCATATCAATACTAAAATGGTAGCTATTATTATATGCAAACTATATTAAAGACAAATATAGCTCTCACTGGCCACTAAAATCCATCACACAAGCATAGATCATATCCTCTAAAACCTTAATAGTCCACTATGACTGATCATCAATTTGGGGTGAAACGTCGTGCTAAGATCAACCCGAGTACCTAACTCATCCTAAAAAGACTTCCAAAAGTAATATTCGAACATGCAATCTTAATCTGAAATAATAGACATTGGCACACTATGCAGACGCACAATCTTATAAATATAGATACGAGTCAATCTCTCAGCACTAAATGAGACTTGAACTAGAATAAAATAAGCTGACTTGGTCAATTGATCCATGATAACCCAAACACTGTCAGAACCATGAGATATAATGAAACACCTAGACTTTAAACCATTGAGAAACAACTTTATTTTTTGTGTCTGAGTTGGGTACGACTAGGGGCTTGAGTTGTACCATTGGATAAGAGTCGTACCCATCTTTCCCTCCCCCTCTCGTACCTTGAGCAGTCTATGAGGGCAACATATTGACCACAATAAGACTTGGTCTCCCCTTGGTCGTAACTAATACATATGATTCGTATGCAACTCAATTATATGGAGTGAGGACCTAACTCAAAGTGGACTATTTTTTATATAGTTGGTCTATACGAGTTAGGGGAGAGTCATACCCTTTGGATACGACTCAAGGGTGTCCAATCATACCCCTAGTAGTGTAGGTAACCTAGGATAAGCCTAGGGTACGAGTCAAGATACCACTCATACCCTAGGTACGATTATTAAGAGAGTCGTATGGGGGAGTCATACCCCTGGACGAAGTTATTTTCCAAATTTTCATTAAGGGCTTTGTGGTCATTTACCATGCCTAAAAACTCAAGACCTCTCACTATATAAGTGTGTGTAGCCTCCTAAACATCCATTTGGATGAATCAAACACCCTAAACACTCTCTTAAGTTCATCTTTGAAGAATTGGAGGCTAGGGTTTTAAGGGTGCTCATTTATTGGCAAGATGGAGTTAATAGTTTTAGTGATTCAAGTTGTTTAAGGCATTTATCTCTTACCCTTCTTAAATAACTTTAAAACCCATGTATTTCACACTTGAATTAGTAAGTGTACATGGTGGTTTTGAAATCAAATGAAAAGGGTTTTGTTGTTAAATGATGAACAATGATGATTCTTACTTAGACTTGTGTTTATTCTTGTTATTAATGATGATTTTCATATATGGATTCTTGTTGTATGCGGTCTAACATGTGGTTCATGAGTAACCCTAATCTTGATGAATTTTACCATGAAAACGACCTTGTTAAACATAAGCACATAAGCTATTTATGAAAATATCTAAGTGAATTGTCTAGTTATATGATGATGATGTTTTAAACTAGGGAAATGTCCCAATATGTATGAATGATTGATAAATAGTTGTAAAGGCCTTGTGATCCATGTATTGTAAAATTGATAACCTTGTTGCTTGATGGCTAATGAGAGAGTAAAGCCCTAGACATGAAGATAAACTTGAACTGTATATTGAACCAAGTATGGTGAAAATGGGATATAATGTTTGTAATGAAATGTGAATAACTTATATGGGTCATAATGACCGTAAATTAAATTGTATGATGAAATAAGTTAGGGCATTGGCCTATTGTAATGGTTGAGCAATGAAGGCTCCCATGAGGACCATGTGGTCATGTATAGTGTTGAATTGACTAAATGAGCTAAAACCCTTGAATGTGATATGGATTGTATGGATGTAAACGGGTGAACTATTGGGTTAAGAGTTCAATGTCGACTAATAATGATAATGAAATGACTAGTGATTCGAGTCCCAAGCATAATAAAATAACTAGTGGTTCGAGTCCTAGTCCAATGAGTGATTTATGGTTTAAGTTCCTCACTCAATGGAATGGATTATGGTTTGAGTCCCTCGCCTAAAGAGATCTCTTGACGTAGAGTACCTCGTCCAATAAAATGACTAGTGGTTTGAGTCCCTAGTCTGATGGAATGACTAGTGGTTTGAGTCCCTAGTCCGATGAAGGGACTTGTGGTTTGAGTCCCTTGCCCGATAAGATGACTAGTAGTTCGTGTCCTAGTTTTGATGACTAGTTGTTTGAGTCCCTTGCCTGGTGAGTGTGTTTGGGGTCCGAGAACTTCATTTAATAAAGAATGTTTGAATCTATAAGGATGGAAGGTCGGAGTCATCCACCTCATGACATGGGAATAAGTGTATTGAGTATACATATTAAGTCTTGTTCCCGTTATGGCATAATATGAACATGTTTTGTATGTCTATGTGTATGAGTATATGTTCAAGTATTTTTTTAAAGCCTTGATCCCTTGATTTTTATGTGAAATACCTATGTGTATGGATAAGGTTATGAATATGATTGAACATGATATATTAACTTGTTAATGACTGATGATGCTATTTTATCCTTATCCTTGAGTTACATGCTAGCGTTCCAACCGCTAACCATCACCGAATGCTATATCCCTACGCAACATAGGGGTCGAAGCATCATCTTCTCTTCTTGGACAGTGATTATGTGATCGAAGTGGTACGTGAATTAATTTTGGAGTGGTGAGCTTCCTTACTTTGGAAGACATTCATCCTTGGTCTCTTATCTCTAGACTTAGTCCTAATTTAATTTGGTTTGGCTATCGTCGGGAGCTTATCTCGACATATACTTTTCTAAACTTCGGGTTGTATAGAGGTATTATGGATGACTGTGGACTTGGGTATATTGGTTAGTTGATAAATCTAATGAAGTGATTATCCATGTTTCAGTAATGACTTGTAGTATATTTTCCGCTATATTATTACATGGTCGGGATTCACCCGACCCCTTATGATCGTTGTGATAATTATGATGGGTTATCGGGGTAACCTCCGATTCATGTGGGCTTAAGGTGCCCATACGACATGGCCCAATTTTGGGGTATGTTAAGTTAGTATCAAATCCTAGGTTCATGGTCATTTGGGTGTCCCCAATACTGTGTCAAGTTGAGTCTTTTTTAGGGGTGTAAAGCGCTTTACACTTATAAAAGAGGAGCTATGAGACATTTTAGGAAATGTTTCCCTTTATTGTGTTTCTATCTCAAGCTATAGAGTCTAAAGTCTTGGATTCCTCTTATTTTTATTTGATATCTTTCATATCATGCCTACAAAGAGATTTGAGGCTCAGGCAAACCCTTCTGAGGGCCTTATGGACGAAGCTCATCCAATTTCTGGAGTTCGGACCCAGGCTAGGACTGCGGTACCCGACCATCTTCGGGGGATTCCACCTACCTCCACCAACCCTGACTATAAGAGTGCCCCTCCCAGGTGGTTATTTTGGACAACAGGGCATGTATTGCTACTCCACCTTCTCCCGCACCTAAGGATGTTATGTCTACTTCTGCTTCTAGCACCGGCACTGGTCAGAACCGCTTGTATGCACTTGATACTCGCTAGGACTCTGAGGCATCTCCCGATATTGTCATGGGTATGTTGAGACTTTTCTCCCATGATGTGTATCGTTTTCCAGAGTCTACTATTTCTTATGTGACCCCATATATGGTTGTGCATTTTAATTATGGTCCCAAGAATCTATCGGTTCCCTTTTTTTCTTTCTACCCTGGTCGGAGACCCTGTGATTGTTAGAAGGTTCTACAAGGGGTATGTGATATCTGTTGGTGGTAAAGATAAACTTGTAGACTTGATAGAGTTGGAAATGGTTGATTTTGATGTCATTTTGGAGATGAATTAGTTGTATTCTTGTTATGCTTCCTTAGATTGTCGGACCCATAGGGTCATGTTTAAATTCCCTAATGAGCCAGTCATTATATGGGAAGGTGGTTCCTTAGTGCCTAAGGAAAGGTTTATTTCTTATCTAAAGTCCCAAAAGTTTATTTCAAAGGAGTGCTTGTATCATTTGGTTCGAGTTAAAGATTCTAACTCGGAAGAGCCTTCTCTAAAATCCATTCCCATGGTTAATGAGTTTCCCGAGGTGTTTCTCGATCATCTTCCCAATGTTTCGTCCGATAGGGAAATTAATTTTGGGATTGATCTTGTCTCGAACATTTATTCGATTTCTATTCCTCCTTATAGAATGGCTCTAGCAGAGCCAAAAGAGCTTAAGGAATAGTTGAAAGACCTTCTGTATAAAGGTTTTATTCAGCCTAGTATGTCTTCATGGGGTGCTCCCGTGTTGTTCATGCACAAGAAGGATGGTTTTCTTCATATGTGCATTGATTATCGTCAGTTGAACGAAGTGACCGTAAAGAACAAATATCCTCTTCCTAGGATTAATGATTTGTTTGATCAACTTCAGGGTGCAAAGTGTTTCTCTAAGATTGAACTTAGGTTGGGTTATCATCAACTTAAGATTAGGGATGTGGATATCCCTAAGACTGTCTTTAGAACCCGGTATGGTCACTATGAGTTTCTTGTCATTACTTTTGGGTTGACCAATGCCCCAGTGGAATTCATGGACTTAATGAATAAGGTTTTTAGTCCTTTCTTGGACATATTGTCATTGTCTTGATTGATGATATCTTATTGTATTCTAAGAGTGAGGCAGATCATATAGATCACATATGTGTCGTATTACAAATTTTGAAGGATCATCATTTGTATGCCAAGTTATCCAAGTGTGAGTTTTGGTTGAAAGTCATATATTTTCTTAGTCATGTCATCTCTAGTGAAGGGATCATGGTAAATTCCCAAAAAGTTGTGGCGGTTAAGAAGTGGCCTAGACCTACGACTCCAACTAATATTTGAAACTTCTTGGGTCTAGTCGGCTACCATAGAAGACTTGTGGAAAGTTATTCCACTATAGATGCCCCGTTGACTAAGTTGACCCAAAAGAAGGTTCTTGTGGTCCGATACGTTTGAGGGTAGTTTTGAGAAGTTGAAAGATAAATTGACTTTGGCTCCAGTTTTGACCTTGCCCGAGGTTAGTAATGGATTTTTGGTTTATTATTATGCTTCTTATATTGGTCTTGGTTGTGTATTGATGCAAAATGGTAGGGTGGTGTCCTATGCTTCTAGGCAATTGAAGGTTCATGAAAAGAACTACCCCACCCATGACCTAGAATTGTTAGTCGTGGTCTTTGCATTACAAATTTGATGGCATTATATCTATGGTGTTTATGTTGATATATTTTCTGATCATAAGAGCCTCCAATATGTATTTATAAAAAGGAGTTGAATATCTGGCAAAGAAGGTGGCTTGAGCTATTAAAGGACTATGATTTGAGTCTTCGTTACCATCCCGGTAAGGCGAATATAGTCATCGATGCTCTTAGTAGATTATCCATGGGAAGTTTAGACCATGTGGATGAGGATAAGCGGGAATTGGTGAGAGATATTCATTGTTTAGCTAATCTTAGAGTTCGACTTATGGACTTCGAGAATGGTGGTGTATTTGTATATTCGGTATCTCAGTCGTCTCTTGTTGTTGAGATAAAAGAGAAGCAAGTCTTGGAACTGGACTTGCTGAAGATTAAGAGTAATATGGGTCAACACAAAGTTGCAGACTTTTTGACTGGTGGTGATGGTATCTTGAGATACCAAGGTATACTATATGTTCCCGACGTCGATGGATTAAGGGAAAGGTTCATGGCCGAGGCTCATGAATCTCATTATGCTATTTACCCTGGTTCCACCAAGAGGTATCATGACCTTAGAGAGTCCTATTGGTGGAATAATATGAAGCGTGATGTAGCTAGCTATGTGGCTAAATGTATGGTGTATCAACAAGTAAAGGTTGAGCACATGAGGCTCGATGGTTTGTACCAAGAGATTGTATTGCCCGAGTAGAAATGGGAGGCAATTAATAAGGATTTTAATATCGATCTTTCTAGATCTCGAAATCAATGTGATTCTATTTGGGTCATTATTGATAGAATGACCAAGTGCGCCTATTTCTTGCCCGTGAACTAATTTCTCGATGGAAGATTATGCTAAGTTTTATATTAAGGAGATCGTGAAGTTGTGCCTTAGTATCACTTTCCATCCGCGAATGGATGGTCAAGTGGAGAAAATGATCCAAATATTAAAGGACATATTACAGGCTTGTGTGATTTATTATGGTGGTAGTTGGTATCACTACTTGCCTTTGATTGAATTCTCATATAATAATAGTTACCACTCTAGCATTGGCATGGCCCCTTTTGAGGCGTCATATGGCAGGAGATGTCGATCTCCTATTGGGTGGTAAAAAGTTAGCGAGGGAAAGTTGCTCGGCCCCGGTTTAGTTCACCAAGCCTTAGAGAAGGTGAAGGTAATTCATGATAGATTGAAAACCGCTTAAAGTCGCCAAAAGTCCTATGCGGATGTGAGACATAGGGACTTAGAGTTTAGTGTTGGTTATTCTTGAAAGTGTATCCCATTAAGGGAGTGGTGCGGTTTGGTAAGACGGGGAAACTTAGTCCTGGTACGTTAGTACCTACTTGATTATGAAAAGGGTTGGCAATGTTGCCTATGAGTTGGAGTTGCCTCCTAGCATGAACTCCATTCATCCGATCTTTGATGTCTTTATGTTGCGGAAATATGTGGGTGATCCTTCATTGGTTGTTCCTTTGAATGAGATTGGTGTTTTGAACTCTTTGTCCTATAAGGAGGTCCCGGTGAGGACCTTGGATCGACAAATTCGCCGGTTGTGAAACAAAAAAAGTGGCTTCGGTTAAGGTTATATGGAGGAACCAAAAGTCCGAGGAGGCTACTTGGGAGGTAGAGGAGGACATGAAGTCCAAGTATCCGCATTTGTTTTCCATTCTAGAAAACTTGTTGATTGAGGTATGTGTTAATCTTCTTGATTTGATTTAAGTCTTGAGTTGATAATGGGTTCGAGTCCTTAGACCTTAAAGGATCCAAGTGGCCTTGATATATATATAATGGATTTGAATCCCCTAGTAAATGAAATAAATGATTGATTGATAATGATCATGAAATATGTTGGGTTGTAACCTTGTTGTGTGCTTGTTCCAACACGTTTGAAAGTTTTTCTGATATGTGATAATGTGTTAACTTATGCTTATACTCTTCTTACCCTTCATTTGCGGACGAATGATCAAAGTGGGGGAGAATTGAAATACGTAGACTTTAAGCCATTGGAAAATAACTTCATTTTTGTGTCTCTGAGTTGGGTATGACTAGGGGCTTGGGTCATACCCACCTTCCCCTCCCTCTCTCATACCTTGAGAAGTCTATAATGGTAACATGCTGACCATAATAAGATATGGTCTCCTCTTGGTCGTAACCAATGCATAAGAGTCGTATGTAACTCAATCGTGTGGAGTGAGGACCTAACTCAAAGTAGACTATTTTCTATACGGTTGGTCTATACAAGTTAGGGGTGAGTCTTACACTTTGGATATAACTCAAGGGTATTAACTCGTACCCTTATCAGTGTAGGTGACCTAGGAGAAGACTATGGTACGATTCAAGGTACCACTCATACCCTAGGGTACGATTACTAAGGGGGTTGTATGGGGGAGTCGTACCCCTGGACGAGGCCAATTTCCAAATTTTCATTAAAGGCCTTGTGGTCATTTCCTATGCCTAAAACCCAAATCCCTCTAACTATATAAGTGTGCGTAGTCTTCTAAACATCCATTTGGATGAATCAAATACCCTAAACACTCTCTCAAGTTCATCTTTGAAGAATTGAGGGCTAGGGTTTCAAGAGTCCTCATTTAGTAGCAAGAAAGAGTTAATATTCTTGGTGATTTAAGTTGTTTAATGCATGTATATCCTCCCCTTCTTAAATAACTCTAATACCCATGTATTTCACACTTGAATTAGTAGGTGTACATGTTGGTTTTGAAATCAAATGAAAAGGGTTTTGTTGTTAAATAATAAACAATGATGATTCCTACTTAGACTTGTGTTTATTAATGGTATTGATGATGATTTTCATATGTGGATACTTGTTGTATAAGGTCTAACATGTGGTTTATGAGTAGCCATAATCTTGATGAATTCTACCATGAAAATGACCTTTTTAAAAGTAAGCGCATAAGTTGTTTGTGAAAATATCTAAGTGATTTATCTAGTTACATGATAGTGATGTTTTAAACTAGGGCAATGGCCTAATATGTATGAATGATTGATAAATAGTTGTAAAGGCCTTGTGAGCCATGTATTGGAAAATTGATAACCTTGTTGGTTGATGGATAATAAGAGGGTAAAGCCCTAGACATGAAGATAAACTTGAATTGTATATTGAACCAAATGTGGTTAAAATGGGATATAATGTTGTTAATGAAATGTGAATAGCTTATGTGGGTCATGATGACCATAAATTAAATTGTATGATGAAATGAGTTAGGGCATTGGCCTATTGGAATGGTTGAGCAATGAAGGCTCCCATTAGGACCATGTGGTCATGTATAGTGTTGAATTGGCTAAATGAGCTAAAACCCTTGAATGTGATATAGACTGTATGGATGTAAACGAATGATCTAATTGGTTAAGATTTCAATGTCGACCAATAATGATAATGAAATGACTAGTGATTCGAGTCATTCACCTAATAAAATAACTAGTGGTTCGAGCCCCTAGTTTGATGAGTAGCTACTGATTCGATCCCATCGCCCAATGTAATGGCTTGTGGTTTGAGTCCTTCACCTAAAGAGATCTCTTGAGGTAGAGTACCTCATCCAATAAAGTGACTAGTGGTTCGAGTCCCTAGTTCGATGGAATGATTAGTGGTTCGAGCCCCTAGTCTAATGAAGGGACTTGTACTTCAAGTCCATTGCCTGATGAGATGACTAGTGACTCGAGTCCCTAGTCTGATGGAATGACTAGTGAATCGAGTCCCCTGCACGATGAGATGACTAGTGGTTTGAGTCCTTAGTCCAGATGACTAGTAGTTCGAGGCCCTTGCCTGGTGAGTGTGTTTGGAGTCCGAGAACCTCACTTAATAAAGGATGTTTGAAACTATAAGGGTAAAAGGTTGTAGTCGTCCATCTCATGACATGGGAATAAATGTATTGAGTATGCATGCTAAGTATTATTCCCGTTGTGGAATAATATGAACATGTTGTGTATGAGTATATGTTCAAGTATGTTGTTAAGACTTGATCTCTTGATTTGCATGTGAAATGCCTATTTTTATGGATAAGGTTATGAATCTGATTAAACATGATATATTAACTTGTTAATGATTGATAATGTTATTTTATACTTATCCTTGAGTTACATGCTTGCGTTCCAACCTCTAACCGTCTCCGGATGCTATGTCCCCATGCGATATAGGGGTCGAAGCATCATCTTCTCTTCCTGTGCAGTGATTATATGATTGAAGCAGTACGTGAATTGACTTTGGAGTGGTGAGCTTCCTTACTTTGGAAGACATTCATCCTTCGTCTCCTATCTCTAGACTTAGTCCTAATTTGATTTGGTTTGTCTATTGCCGGGGGCTTGTCCCAACATATACTTTTCTAAACTTTGGGTTGTTTAGAGGTATTGTGGATGGCTATGGACTTGGGTATATTGGTTAGTTGATGAATCTAATGAAGTGATTAGCCATATTTAAGTTATAACTTGTAGTATGTTTTCCACTATCTCATTACATGGTCGGGATTTACCCGACCCCTTATTATCGTTGTGATGATTGTAATGGGTTATCCGGGTGACCTCCGATTCATGTGGGCTTGAGGCGCCCATATGACATGGCCCGATTTTAGGGTGTGTCACGTACGAGGCAAACCAGCCATAAAGTCTATGGTGATCCATTCCCATTGTAATACCCCAAAATCTAGTTCTCGGGACGCTATACGGTGCTCCGAACTACAAGTAGTCCTGAGCTAACTCTGGCTACCATCTAACACATCTGAATCTCAACATGGGGACATATAAGTATAAAAT